>CM055096.1:43507966-44707966 GCA_029204225.1 Diphasiastrum complanatum
GAAATCAAATAACGCCAAGAGTGTGGAGGATAACATTGTGCGGAGTGCTGCCTTGGACAAAGATGCACTTTTAGGGTTATTGAAGACGAGTTTGAATTTTGGATGGTTAGTGGTGAACGTGGCTGTCAAACTCTTTGTAATATCCGAGTGATACAGCACTGATATTAAAGTCTAGATTCACACATATATACTACATTATGTAGTAATCCATCCATCTATGTGTAGATTTACCTACTTATGTTATACATGCGATGTTATAGCTATCCACATGTTCAATATCATTGGATTCAATATTTTCACATTGACATCAAAAAGACATATATGACACACTTCTAAAAAAGAGAAGGCTGTTATACTATTATCTCAATCTAACTACTTTTATCTGCCCACTTATCTACACATTTTAAATGCTCATAAAGGGAACAATGTCATAAATGATGGCTTTTGAAAAACTATCATATAGTACACCTAAATAAACAAGAGTTTCCTAGGCCGTCATTTATTAAAATTATGCAAAAAATGATTGTTTAGACCTATATCATAATAGATTGGTGCACATTAACATGCTTTGACTAGTTTTTTTATGCACACATATGTAGGGTATATAATATGTAGATCACTATATGTACTTTTATCAACTAACCTATCCATAATCCCTACTATAATTAACTTTGAATGAATTCATTATTGGCATAACGGACGGTTTTTTAAAAAGCCATCAGATCAACTAGAAGAAAATGACAGTTTTTTGTTGTCCGTCATTTTTACCATCATATATAGCTATTTTTTGAGGTCATCGTCCATGTTATCATACATAGCATATATTATTTTAGCATATAGTACTTTCACTTTAATATTGTTAAATCCGACGACAAGCCCAAAACTGGCAACTAGCCGATAAAAACATTTTTTGGAAAACATGCCACGTGGACGTCAGATTCCCACGGCTCGGCCACGTGGATTGAATCCAATGTCCACGTGGCCGGGCCGTCGGAATCCAATGTCCACGTGGCCCGTTTTTTTTTCCACGTGGCCGTTGGATTCTGACAAAAAAAAATTCCATTTTTTTTTTGTTTTGCCACGTGGCCGTCAGAATCTGACACTTTTTTTTTTTTCCTTCGAAATCCGATGAATTTTAAATATGTCGGGGTTTCGACACTGCTAAAAATAGAAAAAAGCTAAAATTTCATGATATGAATACTTACTTCAATGTGGAGATTATGACAAGAACTGCAAATATACTATGTATGGCATATAGTACTACATAGCAACTTACCTCTTACAATCGTTTCAAACACGTATAATGAATATTTAGGTCAACTATGATTCACAATATTAATCAGGTCAATAATACACTACAAACCCATTCGTTAACTGGTATGGAAACTAGCATAATTGCAACCAAACATACTCCAACCGATAGGAATTCGAAGTGCATACGAAAAATAAATGATTACGAAAAATGACATAGATGAAACGAACTGAGAATAGATAAAGCCATACCTATTTGTGAGTGCATATGCATGTACCCGGAAAGTGAAGAAGTGCTAGTCATGAATGCTTCAATTGATTCTACTATGTTTGTCACTTTGATTTTGTCCTTTGCTAGGACAAAACTGCTCTCAACTAGAACAGCCATGAGGGCTCCCATTGACAATAAATCAGTGAGCTCTCAATGGTCGTTGATAGATTAGATTTAGACAACAGTTGCAAGCTTCATTTTCATGGTTGTGAAGGCTCAGTTAGCTGAGTCTCTGATCTGACAACTAGCTTAGTGAGGGCATTTTTTCATATCTAATACGCATAGGCATAGTGAAGGCTTGCAAAGTAGTAGCAACGATGGTCAGATGTGTAGAGGTAGCGATGTTAATAATCACATCTCTCAACTCTCTTTTGGAAATCAGCAATAATCCTTCAGTGCTCTGGATGTCAACGTTCAAGTTATCAATGACTATAATGTGATTGAATGGTTAGATGACTTACTCATCTTGCAGCGATGGTAGGCCAGCTCTCCCAATATCTTGCAAGGAACATCGGGTTCTAACTCACAGAACGGAGATAATTAAGCACTCCATAGCCAAGATATCTCAAGTTTCCAATGGAGATAGTGAGTCAATGACACTCTTCAAAGTTCATTTTGAGTTCTGATTTTCAATAGAAACACTATCATACTGAGCACGCTTCACTAGTTTTCTCTAGCTGATATCTCATTTTACATGTATCAAGCAACGATGGATTACCCTTTCTGGCTCGATAGGGAGTAGCAACAAGATAGCCATACTGATTCAATCAGTGAGAAAAAGTGGTAGCTCTACATCTTTGATGGTGGAGCTGGTTATGATCTTCATTCAAACCTCAAGAGCTCTCATTCTCACTATTTCACAAAGAACATAACATTAAATCTAAACCCTAAAATCTACAAAGAACATAACATTAAGTCAACCTCTTCTATCTATATTTTTCTTGCTCTCTCCATCTCCCACACACATCCTTCTCTTCCTCTCTCATTCGCTCACAATTATAAATCACTAAGATACATATTTGTGTTTAACTACACAAAATATACAATACAACGAAGATAGTGTACAAGAAAAAGTTACAAAGAAAGAAATCTTAGTTGCACATAACAAAACAAAAGAATCTTAGTCGTACTTGGAATGAGACAAATGGAATTGATAGAGTTGAGAAGAAGTGCCAAAAGCCGATCTCCAACAATCTCCTGCAAGAATAAAAAATAAAAAAACCCTAGAAAAATGACACAGCTTTGAGAATTCGGTCACGGACGTCGGACGACTAGTATTCCTTCAAACATGGAAAAACAATTAAGACATCAAAATTGAACAACAATATATACAAATTGGAACTTAAATCAAGATATGAAAATTGAACATTATACTGAAAGAACACAAATACCACTATTAAGACTATTCACGTTCTAAAATAAAAGATATCATCTTATAAATCAACTATCGAATATCAAGAATGTATAACTAATTAGATTAAAACCATTGTATATAGTTTTGATATAGTTGAATATTTTGTGTTAAAACCTAAACACTAAGCATCATTCAAATTGAAACTTAAATATGACATCAAAATCAAACATCATATTCAAACTTAAACTTAAACAAGGCATAACATTATTTCTAAAACCTAAACATCAAACATAATATCCAATTTGAAATTTATATAAGACATCTTAATCGAACATTATATTATAATTGAAATTGAAACAAGACATTGAAAATTGAGCATTATTTGTAAAAGTTGAACATCAAACATCATATCAAATGTGAACTTAAATAAGACATCCAAAGGAAATAGCATATCCAAATTGAAAATCAAATAAGACATCAATTGAACTCGAATGAAAAGGATGTACTTTTGGTATTTACAACGCACATAGTTGTGCTTGGCTCAAAACTTTTTGTACACATCTTTGTAGAGGATGATTGAATCTATAGTTGATGAATAGTTCTTCACCACATTTAATAGGTTTTATCGCACAAACCATTACATATGTAGCTTTCACATATCTAGAAAAATAATCTTCTTTTCCATTGATGCGTACTGGCTAAAAGCATGGTTTGGTGGTACAAAAAAAGAACCCATTTCTCATTGTAACTTTTGGTAGTACATTTCACTTTTTGGGAGTTTGGGAGGGAGCTTAATAGATGCTACCCATGGGTTAATGCAATGAAGGCGTCCCTTGTAATGATGGGCCTACCATTTTGGAGTATTGGGGGGTAAGTGTCGGGCCTTCTCTCTCCAATAAACTTTTTTTGAGTGCATTTCTACCCAAAAAGGGTAGTGTCCTTGACAGTCCATGTTGTACCACCAAACCATGCTTTTAGCCTTCTTCAAAGTCACAATTAGTTAATGAAGGGTGACAAATAGAACTATTTATATATGCATCGATGTTTCCATGTATTTTTGGACGCCCATCGATGTACATACGATGTGCTTTTGAAATACTTTTTCCTTGCATGTGACTCTCTTCCAAAGAACAAGCATTGGAATTTAAACCATATATTTGCATTCTCCATTGGTGGCAACACAGAGCATGCCAATCACCCCAATTGTATTGAGGTCCTGCATATGGCATTAATGTGACAACACTATTCAAAGGGACATCAACGCTAGTAAAATAAACCTAATCCGGCATTAGGAAACTGCTCACTAGGCTTAATTATGTACATATGACCAATATGAAAATGATGTCCCACATAATGGTAGTAGTAACGTATTAGGCCAACATGAATATTTCTTTCTATCAAACGGCTTAACTAATGCATGTAGACGAGGAGGAAGGGGAGATTCGGTCAACAAATTTAAAACATTTTTGGACAAGTCAATAGTACGTAAAAAAAACTTTATTCTTTTTCAAATCTTGTCAAAATGCATCCAAGTCATGTTCTTTTTTTTAATGGCGTAGCTAAGATAGAAGAATCTGTACGATTTACGTTGGGTGTGATGGGATGCACAATATCTGTATGTGGTGACATCATGAGATGGATAGAACTTGGGATAGGATTTTCACAAGGTGTTGTAGATTGGATACAATCTAGGTGTGATGACACTATGGGAAGATCATAATTCATGCAAGCAGGATCAATGTCAAGACTGGTGGAGTGAGTGAGTACATGAGACATAGGAATATGCATAACCTCCACATTACTCGGTGTGTAGTCACTAGTGACCTCATCAATGAAATTATTTATTAGATCTTCGTCCAATGCCAAAGATGATCCAAAATCAATATTTCCTATCTTGTTGATAAGATTATCAATTGTGCAAGAGGTCAATGTACTATTCTGCAAGAGAGAAAAAGTATACATGCATTAGTCTTTTTTTTTCAAAATCATTGTGTATAATAAAGACCAATACTAAGCAAATAAAATATATCTCCAAAACCACATTAGGCTCCTCAACAGCTTTCCAAACTACCACAAATGTTGTGCCACAATTCGTCTAGGTCAAATTTCAACTCCTTTGCATTGCTTACACTCACGATATATCTTTTTGTCATACACTTTTTGATACTAATTTCATGTAACAAACATAAGAATGGTTAGCTTGTTGACGCAAAAAATGATTTCCATGACAATTAATCTGCTCTCAAATTTTTAATAATTACAAATATATAGTATCGTAATTCTTTGTCGAGGTCGAGTGCCAGAACTTGATGGCGATGATCCTCTAGTATTCGATCAATCATTTGTGCTCTTTTTTGTGATTTGCTTTTTTGATAAGCTTTTATCCTTTTTTATTTTTCAAAATTTTGTGGAGGCGTTCTTCTTTGAGCATTAACACAAAAAAAAAATGTCATATGCAACACACAATTCTACATGTCCATATCATAAGTACATATTATTTCATAAATACTACAATATAAATACATGTTTCAGGACATTTCTTCAGCAGATGACATATTTGTTGGTTAGACATAGATTGTCCAAGTTAGAAATAGATCTCAACTCTACCATCTAATGTGAATTTACCATTGATATATGTGGTTCTACGGCCACTACTTCGCACGTCGGAACCTATCTCGTTCGTCTAGAGGTGTTGCACATGCATTCCCAAGATTGTAGTCCCATTGGTTTGAGCACAATGTGTAGGAGTCAACGCTCCAGAGGAGGAGGCCTTTGACCGACCCAGCCCTCAGGCTCCAGCGTGTGGGAATTCTTGGGCTGGCTTTCGGACCCCATCGCACCCAAGGAGTGCTATTCTGCTCAAGCACTCGGCCTCCACATGTGAAACTTGGGAACCTTTGTTGGGACCGGACAACAGACCCATTTTGCCTTGGGCTCTTCCCCTCACGGGATCCGGGTGACTCAAGCTAGCTACTTGGTTGATCCTACCAGTTGTCATGCATGTGTAAGTATAAACTATCCTGTACTATGAAACTACGACGGAAATTAGTTATATTTTCTTTGATAGTACCTTGCTACTTGGATAAAGATAGTAATTCTAGAGCTAATATGTGCACCAAATTTTGACTGTAAAGGAAGGGATGTATTTATTAGATAAAAGGTCCGGTATTATGGTGATAATAGCTCGTCGAATCACACGGCCTCAATGTCAATGATGTTTCATTCAAATTTCTACCCTATCAACTTTCGATGGTAGGATAGTGGCCTACTATGGTGGTGACGGGTGACGGAGAATTAGGGTTTGATTATGGAGAGGGAGCCTGAGAAACAGCTACCACATCCAAGGAAGGA
The DNA here is from genome assembly GCA_029204225.1 of Diphasiastrum complanatum. Taxonomy (NCBI): domain Eukaryota; kingdom Viridiplantae; phylum Streptophyta; class Lycopodiopsida; order Lycopodiales; family Lycopodiaceae; genus Diphasiastrum; species Diphasiastrum complanatum. Next base: position 43,514,194 of record CM055096.1, read on the forward strand.
AGCAGACATGCAAATTACCCAATCCCGACACGGGGAGCTAGTGACAAAAAATAATAATACTAGGCTTTTACAAGTCTGGTAATTGGAATGAGTACAGTCTAAACCCCTTAATGAGTCGTAGATGGATCTTCGGATGGGGCGAACGGTCCGTCTCCTTTGGTGTGCAGTGGTCCGACACTTCATTTTTCAATTAAAACTAGGATTTTGTGGGTAGATTAGAGAGGTTTAGTATTAGAATTGTCATTTTTCATGTTTTTTTGTTTTGAATGTACTTTAGGAAGAGATTGTGAGGTGGGAGGATCGTATCCAAGCACCAATCCCTTTGTTTAATCCAAAAAAACCCCACAAAAATAGAAAATGTGCTCAAATCTGCATTTTGGAAAGAAAAAAGAGGCTAAAAATCACACCAAACATTATTTCTCCAAAACCGGTGGGAATCAACCTTCGAGCGTGTCTTGATGAAAATTATACCACTCAAAATATATCTTTGCATTATAGAGCATAAACCTCCCGCAACTAAATGCATCAATATGAAGTTGGCCTCAATTTGCCAAATATAGAAATGTAGCAAATATGATTAAACTAGTTGAATTTCTCACATCTCTAACTGGACGGCTCCATTGTGGAAGATTTTATGAATGACATATGGTCCTTCACTCCTAAATTTAAGTTTTCCGAGGTGCTTCTTGGAGGTATAAAAAAGCAATTGATCACCTTGATGTAAATCTTTATTGTGCAACTATCTATCATGCCAAGCTTTTTGGCGTCGTTTGTTAATGAGTTGTTGTAAAATTGTATAGATCAAATTGACCAAGAAATAAAGGCTATCCAGTCTTCCATTCTTTTTGTATGAAACATATTTTGGAATATTAGAGCTAATTACTCTAATTGATGAAATATGCGTGCAGGTATCATTACCTGAAGACAAGAAATGAAACAATAAATCAATGCTAACAGTTTGATGTGTAGGTTCTAGAAATAGAATCTAATGATGGACCTTTTTATGGTATGACTCCTAATTTTTTCTTAAGGGTATGCGCAGGTACAAAGAAGAGTACCTGAAGAATGAACTAAAGAAGCTTCTTAAAGCTTGAAGATGGTACCTGAAGAAGGCTTTCTCCAAAGTCTATAAAGAAGGCTCAAATCGAGTCTATAAAGATTTGGAGAAGAAACCAAAGGACTGATCACCCTTTGTGTCAAACTCCACTAGGATTGGGGATAGGCGACCCCTAGAAAAAAGGGCGTAGGAATTGATGAAAATTATGCAAGATAAGATGGACATATACAAAGCCTTTCCCATGTCATGAAAAACACTTGGGGTGAATCCCAATGCTGTAAACTAAGAAAAATTCAACTTGAAAGTGGCTAACATTAAATGTTAAGCTGCCTACCTTTCATCCTTATCAATATGTAAATTACCTACTTTGCCACATGGCTTGTAAGCCGTAAGACACCTAGGAAAATGCGCCCTCCTACTCCTCCCCTTTTGCTTTAACTAGTTGATAAACACCCTCTCGTACCTATACACCTCACCCTCTCACTGTACTTCTCCTAGAGTCTCCCTTACACCTCTCACATGTATTTTGGACACCTCATCCACTCCCTCAAGGCTACACATTCCCTATAAAAGGAGTAACTCGCCCATCTCCCTCATTATTCATCTCCTATTCATTTTTGTTTTGTCTCTTGTTTTTGCTTCTATGTGTCTAGGTGCTTGGAAGAGAGCTTGGAGCTATGGCATGAGGAGGATCTATCAAGCTTGGATTGGAACCATTTTTGGAACCACTTAACACACACCCACTGTCTCTTACCTCTTTCATCTCTCTCTCTCTCTCTCTCTCTCTCTCTCTCTCTCTCTCTCTCTCTCTCTCTCTCTCTCTCTCTCTCTCTCTCTCTCTCTCTCTCTAAAACTTTCACACCATCCATAGCCTGAAGGCCATGCATGTCACACCATCCATAAGCCTGAAGGCTATGCATGTCACACCTTTTATAACTTGATGGCCTTGTGTGTCACACCCTCCATACTTACATGTATGATTTGGAACTTGTATGTCTGATTGGAAGCTTGCATGTCTGATTTGGAAACTTGCATGTATGATTTGAGAGCTTGCATGTCATACCATACCTAGCCTAATGACTTTGCATGTTGAATTTGAAGTTTGCACGTGATATCTGAAGCTTGCATGTTAGATATGATTCATGCATGTCATGCCATCAAATGTCGAATGTCGCATGCACGCTCCATTCTTGATCAGTAAGCTTTTGCATGTCATAAGAAACCACTTTTTCTTTGATTCTTTAAGATCCAAAAATTTGTTAACATCTGATTGATGTAAAGATTCAAGAAATATGTGTGCAGGTATACTGTAAATCAATGCTAACAGTTTGATGTGCAGGTTCTAGAAATAGAATCTAATGATGAACCATTTTATGGTATGACTCCTAACCTTTTCTTAAGGGTATGTGCAGGTACTAAGAAGAGTACCAACAGAATGAACTAAAGAAGCTTCTTAAAGCTTGAAGATGGTACCTGAAGAAGGCTTTCTCCAAAGTCTATAAAGAAGGCTCAAATCGAGTCTATAAAGATTTGGAGAAGAAACCAAAGGACTGATCACCCTTTGTGTCACACTCCACTAGGATTGGGGATGGGCGACCCCTAGAAAAAAGGGCCTAAGAATTGATGAAAACTATGCAAGATAAGATGGACATATACAAAGCCTTTCCCATGTCATGAAAAACACTTGGGGTGAATCCTAATGTTGTAAACTAAAAAAAAATCAACTTGAAAGTGGCTAACATTAAATGTTAAGCTACCTACCTTCCATCCTTATCAATATGTAAATTACCTACTTTGCCACATGACTTGTAAGCCAGAAGACACCTAGGAAAATGTGCCCTCCTACTCCTCCCCTTCTGCTTTAGCTAGTTGATAAACACCCTCTCATACCTATACACCTCACCCTCTCATTGTACTTCTCCTAGAGTCTCCCTTACACCTCTCACATGTATTTTGGACACCTCATCCACTCCCTCAAGGCTACACATTCCCTATAAAAGGAGTAACTCGCCCATCTCCCTCATTGTTCATCTCCTATTCATTTTTGTTTTGCCTCTTGTTTTTGCTTCTATGTGTCTAGGTGCTTGGAAGAGATCTTGGAGCTATGGCATGAGGAGGATCTATCAAGCTTGGATTGGAACCATTTTTGGAACCACTTAACACACACCCACTTTCTCTTACCACTTTCATCTCTCTCTCTCTCTTTCTCTCTCTCTCTCTCTCTCTCTCTCTCTCTCTCTCTCTCTCTCTCTCTCTCTCTCTCTCTCTCATCTCTAAAACTTTCACACCATCCATAGCCTGAAGGCCATACATGTCAGACCATCCATAACTTGATGGCCTTGCATGTCACACCCTCCATAGCTTAATGGTCATGCATGTTTGATTTGGAACTTGCATGTCTGATTGGAAGCTTGCATGTCTGATTTGGAAACTTGCATGTATGATTTGGAACTTGCATGTCGGAACTAGAGCTTGCATGTCATACCATACCTAGCCTAATGACTTTGCATGTTTAATTTGAAGCTTGCATGTCATATATTGAAGCTTTCATGTCAAATCTGATTCATGCATGTCAAGATGTGATGTGATGAGTCAGTCGAGATGCTAAGCAAGGACTCGGTCCAAATTCAAGTCAAGGACTCAGTCGAGATACGATGGAGGACTTGGTTGAGATTCAAGAGTGAATCGAGATGATAAGCCAGGACTTGGTCCCAAATTCAAGTCAAGGACTCGGTCGAGATGCGATGCGAGGACTTAATCGAAATGAAATACTAGGACTCGGTCGAGATGAATTATAGGACTCGATCGAGATGAAATACTAGGACTCAGTTCGATCAAGATTGATGTGTCGATCGAGATCAATACCAGGAATCGGTCGAAATGAAATACCAAGAATCGGTCGAGATGAAATACTAGGACTCGGTGGAGGTTAAATATGTCGAGTGCTTGGCTCAGGCAGTGAACAATGGAAGGACTCAATCATGGTGGAAACTGAATACTCGGTGTGGTTTAGATAATCAAGTGTTAGGACTAGACGAGTAGTGGAAGTTTATGTTGAATTATCTTTTACAGTTTGTAGTTTTACAACTGTTTTTACACAATTTGCAAAATTACACGGAGTTTTACCATAGTGTCGCATTTCATTTTCTCTCACTTTGGCTTTCTCACCTGTCAAGAAATACACGAAGTTTTACCTTAGTGCCGCTTCGGGTTTTCATTTTTGGTGAAGCTGTTGCCTATCAAAAATCTCATGTAAAAATATAGTGTCGCTTTTCGCATTTTTTTGCCTGTCAGGATTTGCAAGCAAATATGCAGAGTTGCATTTTTCACTTGACAAAATGCATACTTTAAGAGGGATTCATCTTGAAGACCAAATCGCAGTCAACAAAGAGAAGGTGACAAAGACGAAAGATCAATGACACCTACTCAGCACAGACTACAAGGTGGCAACAAGAAATTCTACGTTAGATACAAACGTGACAGACACATGTTGGTTAAATCCAAACATTCAATGCATACACTATCACAAGAAGGCTCACAAAACAGCAGATGGCTATCAGAACCCAAGAAGTAAACAAGAAAAAATCCTCCAACAACTCATCATATATAAAGGAACCAAAATTCTCGAAGATGGCTAAGGAGAGAGCAAGCAACAATCCATCCGCTTATTTATGCACAAATGTGTGTGCTACATCACAAGCCGACATTCAAGAAGTTGTTTTTGATTTAGGATCCATGTCGCACTTTGTGACAACAATACACATGATAGCTGACTTTTAGTAAACAAATGCATCCAAATATATCATGCTGGTAGATGGATCACAACATCAAGTGAGCGGAACTGGCACAATATGGCTGAACACCAATGGTAGAGACAGAAGACTCGATGATGTCCTATACGTGCCCACTTTACAGAAGGATCTTCTATTTTTAGCAAGAATAGCAGATGCAGACATGCGTGTGACATTCACAAACAAAGACATGCAATGTGATTGATGCCAACACAAGTGCCCTCGTCAAACAAGGCAGACGAAGAGGCAACCTATATCATCTGATGGTATGCCTACCAACAGAGGAAAAAAAAAAACCTTCGCACAGTGGCATTACGAAGGGGAAGGCCCGAAGCCCTCGGGCCAGTGGCCTTCCTTGCTGGTCGGGGCTTGCCCTCGGCTAAGGGCCCTCAGGCAGCGCCCCCCCCCCACACGAAAGATATATGTAAGATAACTAATTGGCATGAGCATTATTTTTTAAACAAGTTCGGGTGCAGCTCAGGAAGGTGTCTCGGAGAAAATGGAGAGAAGAGTAAGAAGAAAACAAAAATGTGGCTCATTGAATTGGTATACAAGTAGACGGTAATGAAGGTTTCGTGCAAGCACTGGTGGTGACGGGGATAGGAATGGCGATGGAGGGAATAATTTAGTGATCCAGGTAGGTCGCCTAATATCATAGTCATATATTAGAATGACATTGGCAAGAAGTTTTGCTAGGAAGGTTTTTTTGCTTCATCCAGTGCACAATGCAGCCACGATATCAATCATTCTAATTTCAATTTACTTGTCGTTTTTTTACCAAAGAATGGCCTACGTGAAGATAACAGTACCTAAATATTTTTTGCTAGAGCTAACTAGAGCCAATATCATGCAGATTTTTAAGACTGCACGCTTGCATCGCATTCACATGTAAAGAATGCGGAGAAGAAGCCCTAGCCTCTCAAATTAGGCTTGGAATATTGGATACTTATATACCCAGTTGATTCAAAAGCATCTTTAATTTGTTGTGATCTACCATGCCAAATTTCTTCTAGCGAGGATCTCACATATAAATGGACACTCCCATACGAATGTAACCACACCCAGATCGCTCTAAGAGAGCCAAAGGATCATACTCCTTGCAACTGCTTGCCTTGATTGGCCTGGACTCATACAGCTTGGTGCTGGGGTCATGGCTGATCCATTGTTAGATGTTGAAAAGGCAATTGCAAAGGCTCCAAAGGAGGGAACTTTAGCTACAAGGGCGGTAGATATATCCAATCTAGTATCCAACTTTTTGTCAGGTTAGTTTCATTGTTTGGTTTTAATGGCATATTATTTGTCTAGCGATTCGCAAATAATTTGCGACAAATTATTTGTCCGATAATTCAATGCATTGTTGCTTGACTATGTAATCACTGTAGTACTGATAATTACAAAGTTAGTTACTATAAGATCAAACGTGATTTCTATCACTATTGGCTTTGTTTGAAATTTATAGGCATAGTCATGCATTGAGAAAGAGGAAGATAGTTTATTCCGCCATGCACGAAAGGTTTTCTTTCTAGACAATCGAATTATTTTCATTCATTTCTTTTTGAGTTCGTTTCTTTTAGAGTTCGACCTATCTTTTGCACACCTCTTTCTGACATGGTATCAGAGTCGTGATCTCTGTCAGGACCTAATACAATTTTTATATCAGAGCGAAAGCTCTAATACTTGATATCTTTCGCGATATCAAATTGATATCACACTCTTCAATTCTTTTCAACCTTTCAGTATCAGAGAATTGATTTTCTATTTTAGCATTACTGCATCTAAGCGTCATCGATACAATCGACAGACTAAGCTCCAAAAAAGTTGGTCTTATTGTAAACAAGGTAAATGGATCCAATTATCATTTGTGGAAATTTAAGATGAAGACCCTGCTAATCGCCAATGAATTATGAGATGTTGTTACAGGTACAGAAGTAAAACCTGAAGACGATGACTCAAAGTGAAAATCAAAGGACGGTAAAGCTTTCACGCTTATTATCCTCAATATATCAGATACACAGATTGGACACACAGCTAAAGCTAAAATGTCAAGAGACGTTTGGGACATCTTGAACTCACTATATGACGTGAGGGACGTAACTATTAAGTTACATCTACGAAGGAAATTCTTCACATTCAAGATGTCAACTGGTGATTCTCTTCGGAGTCACATTAACCAGTTTAAGAATCTCTTGCAACAAATGGCCACTGTCAGATCAGCCATAGACGATCAAGATGCAGTTATGACATTGCTTTCAAGCTTGTCCTCTACATATGAGAACTGGGTCATGATCATATCGACACACTCAGATTCAACTCTTACTAGAGTTCACTATGTTGCTGCAAGAAGACAATCGAAGAAGTCAAGAAACTTTGTCTACTTCCTCCTCTTAGGATCTATATGTCAACAAAGGCTCTAAGCGACAACTACATAAAAGCTACAAGAAACTCAAGGTCAAGCATAATCATCAGATCCACAATCGAAGAAGAAGATGTTTTGCAGGTATTGCAAGCGCAATAACCATGACATCAAGGATTTCCGGAGAAGAACACAGCCAAGCAACCTGATCAGCAAGCAAACACAGTTTCATCATCTCCCCAGGTCGAAGTCGACGAAGGCGCATTCATGGTCAAAGATCAAAGCGCAATTTTAGATGATTCATGGTTTCTTGATTCTGGAGCAACTCAATACATGACCAATCAACATGAGATTTTTAACTCCTACATGCCTTACAGCATGAAGAAATTTATTCATCCTGGTGACGATAGTATAATAAGTATATGTGAGACATAGACTTTAACATTTATTCACGCAAAAATTGAAACAAATGACAGCCTAGAAAACCGTCATTTATTCTGGTTTATATGACTGTAGTTTTTCAGAAGCTGTCATTTAAGCCAAAAATTATATTTTTTTGAAGTTTTATGGCTTCATGTGTGGATAAGTGGCCAAATAAAAGTTGTTACATGAATATGATAGTATAACATGCCTTTAAATTGATATAGATGAATGTCATACATTGATTGAGACACGTCGATGATATGTATTAGTGTTGAACTGAGAATATTATACACATCGATAGTTAGAATATTCCATGTATAATCCAAGTAGGTAAATTTACACAGAAATGGATGAATTGCTGTGAATTATGATAAGTCTATGTGATACGTAGACTTAAATATCAATTCACGCAAAAAATGGAATAATGATGGCCAAAATAATCGTCATTTATTCTAGTTTATATGACAATTTATCAAAAGCTGTCATTTATGCCAAAAATTACAATTTTTTTGAAGTTTTATAACTCCATGTGTAGATAAGTGGGCAAATAAAAATTGTTAGATGATATGTATTGCTGTTGAATCTGACAGTTTAGAACACATGGATAGGTATAATATCCCATGCATAACCCAAGTGGGTAAATTTACTCATGAATGGATGGATTATTGTATATTGTGATAAATATATGTGATAAATAAACTTATATATCAATTCATGCAAAACAATGGATTAAATGACGGCCTAGAAAAACTGTCATTTTTATATGACGGTTTTTCAGAAGCCGTCATTTATGTATGGCTTAATGGGTAGATAAGTTGGCAAATAAAAGTAGGTAGATGGATATAATAGTATAACATGCCCTTAAATGGATATAAGTGTGTCATATATTGTTTGATACACGTCGATGATATGTGTTAGTGTTGAATCCGACAATATAGAGTGTGAAGAATTGCCAAAAATTGGCAAATCTAGCTTGATCAAAAACCATGAAGAATGGTGTAAATTTTGTACATAATTGGGTTCCACACATGTATGGCCAAAATTCCACTTGGCAACCCACTCCTAATGTAGGTTAGGTCAAGTCAAGAGAGTTGGTCATGTCTATTTTGTGGTCATCCCTACTTTATAGGACCTACACCTAAGTTTAAGGTGAAAATTTGACCAACTAGCTACTTACCAAGCATAACTCTACGATCTAGGCTAGGGTTTCATTTTAGGGCAAGAAGGGTGAGTTAACTTCCTTATTACATGCTAAAAATCCACCTAACTTCAAGAAGGAAGTCGAATTTGCTATGTATTCCAAGCTCCCATAGTGAGAAGATAGAAAATTTTTGGAGCTCATTGGCAATTTCAAGCTAGTTCACTATGTACATTGAGTTTTTGTGATCCAAATGAAACCAAATCAATTTCTACTTGTTTCTCAGGTTGAAGGCCATTCTATAGCCTGTAGTACACATGTGTGGGCTCGGATTCAATGTTGATCAATGCTTTTGATTGTTAATGCTTGTTGTTTGTCAAATTGCCAATCTCGATCAACCTTTTGATGACTAGTTTTTTGATAGATTGTTAAGCAAGCATCCAATCACTCTTGTGGATCTGTTGTAGATCCATTTATGGTCCTAAAGTACAGTACTTTTAAATAGAGCACGTCGTTAGGTATAATATCCCATGTATAATCCAAGTCTTTTGTAGATCCATTTATGGTCTTAAAGTACAGTACTTTCACATGGTATTATAGCCAAGTACAAGAGCATAAGCCATTGATCTAATGCATATCCCATTTTAGCAAGTTTTGGTGCTAAAAACTAGTACTGGGAGGGCAAGCTAGAATCTTGATTTTGGTGAGGAGATTTGATCCCAAACTTGGTACGGGTCCAAATCCGTATTGTCCACATGTGTGGGCACCTCTGAACCTGTATTTAATGCATGGTATTCATTTGATCCAAAGAAATTCAATTTGTGAGCTTTTGATGTAATTGGTGGAAATCTTAGGATAAGCTACCAAGATTGAGTGCCATTGATTAGATTTGACATAGGGTCATGATATCTAATTAATCTAGGCTAAAATCAGGTCCTCTAAACTTGTTTTACAGGTCTTGAAAGTACATCAAAAAGTGTGAGGGAGATTTAGTGATGGTATTGTCCAAAAATAGCCAAAAATAGCCAAAATTGGCAAGATTTGATTGTAAGTAGATTTCACATCATCTTATCTTCATTCCAACTTTGTGAGGGAGTGCTAGAACTGAGATTATAAGTCCATTTGTTGGATTAGAAATCTAATTTGAGTGAAACACTACAAGAGAGAGACCTTAGTGAGTTTCTAGAGACAATCAAATCCATTTCTTGGCAAGATTTGTTTGAAAGTAGTTTTTACTTCATCTTATCTTCATTCCAACTTTGTGAGAGAGTGATAGAACTGTGATTATAAGTCCATTTGTTGGATTAGAAATCAAATTTGAGTGAAACACTGCAAGTGTGAGACCTTTGTGAGTTTCAAGTCAATCAAATCTATTTCTTGTTTGTAGAAGTCACTAGTAAGATGGGATTTACCTTCTAGAAGCTAGTGAGAGATTGAATTCTACAAATTTTGCTATTTGGAAGGTTAGGATGGAGTCACTTTTGGTGCTCCAAGACCTTTATGAGTTCTTGATTGAAGATGAAGATGAACCTCTAGGTGCACAAGAGTTATCTAGATACAAGAAGAGATCTAGGCTTGCACTTCATTTTAGGTCAAGGAGAGTGAGTTAACTTCCTTATTATATGCTGGAAATCTACCTAACTTCAAGAAGGAAGTCGAATTTGGTATGTATTCCCTCTCGCCATAGTGAGAAGATAGAAAATTTTTGGAGCTCATTGGCAATCTCAAGCTAGTTCACTATGTACATTGAGTTTTTGTGATCCAAATTAAACCAAATCAATTTCTACTTTTTTCTTATGTTGAAGGTCGTACTACAGCCTGTAGTACACATGTGTGGGCTCGGATTCAATGTTGATCAATGCTTTTGATTGTTAATGCTTGTTGTTTGTCAAACTGCCAATCTAGATCAACTTTTTTGTGTCTAGTTTTTTGATAGATTGTTAAGCAAGCATCCAATCACTCTTGTGGATCTTTTGTAGATGCATTTATGGTCCTGAAGTACAATACTTTCACATAGAGCATGTCGATAGGTATAATATCCCATGTATAATCCAAGTAGGTAAGTTCACACATGAATGGATGAATTACTACCTATTACGAGACATAGACTTGAATATCAATTCATGCAAAAAATGGAATAAATGACGGCCTAAAAAACCATCATTTATTTTGGTTTATATGGCAGTTTTTCAGGAGCCATCATTTATGCCCAAAATAACATTTTTTTTGAAGTTTTATGGCTTCATGTGTAGATAAGTAGGCAAGTAAAAGTGTAAGATGGATATGATAGTCTAAAATGATTTTAAATTGATATAAGTGTGTCATATATAGTTTGATACTCGTCGATGATACGTGTTAGTGTTGAATCCGACAATATAGAACACATCGATAGGTATAATATCCGATGTTTAACCCAAGTAGGTATATTTACACATGAATGGATGAATTATTGCTTATTATGATAAATATATTTGGTACTTAGACTTAAATATCAATTCTTGCAAAAAATAGAATAAATGATGGCCCAGAAAACCGTCATTTATTCTAGTTTATACGACAGTTTTTCAAAAGCCGTCATTTAAGCCAAAAGTTACATTTTTTTAAAGTTTTATGGCTTCATCTGTAGATAAGTGGGCAAATAAAAATTGTTAGATGGATATGATAGTATAACATGCCTTTAAATTGATATAAGTGTGGCACATATTGTTTGATACACATCCATTATATGTGTTGATATTAAATCTGACAATTTAGATTACGTGGATAGGTATAATATCCCATGCATAAGCCAATTAGGTAAATTTACACATGAATGGATGGATTATTGCCTATTATGATAAATATAAGTGATATAAGACTTATATATCAATTCATGCAAAAAATTGATTAAACGACGGCCTAGAAAAAATGTCATTTAATCCAGTTTATATGATAGTTTTTGAAAAGCCATCATTTATGCCAAAAATAACGTTTTTTTAAGTTTTATGGCTTAATGGGTAGGTAATGGGCAAATAAAAGTAGTTAGATGGATATGATAGTATAACATGCCCTTATATTGATATAAGTGTGTCATATATTGTTTGATACGCATCGATGATATCTATTAGTGTTGACTCCGACAATATATAACACAGCGATAGGTCTAATATCCCATGTATAACCCAAGTAGGTAAATTTACACATGAATGGATGGATTACTGCCTATTATGATAAGTATATGTGAGACATAGACTTAAATATCAATTCATGCAAAAAATGAAATAAATGATGGCCTAGAAAATCGTCATTTTTGCTGCTTTATATGATAGTTTCTCAAACACCGTCATTCTTGCCAAAACATTACATTCAACCTTCGTCCCACGGATAGTGCCTTTGGGACAATGAAAATGACCTGGTTTGGCAATTTCTTTTTATATATGTTGGATTTATTCCCTCTACTCTCCTTAAATCCCATTTTAATCTGCCTCCATTCATGCTGCATATTTACTAACGTTGTCACGCAGTCTGCATATTTACACGCAAATTCGCACAGACGAAGAAAAGGGGACACTATCTTACAGAATGCCAAAGGTGCCCTAAAAGCAAAGGCACCCTGTAAATATAATCCTAGGGCTACTTGTAAGAGTGACGCACTTTTTGCATTGTCATCACCAACGATCACTTCAGCACTAACTGGTCATTTGTTAGCACCGTTCCTGCGAGCATTGGAGTGTTTGCTCCTTTGCAGTTCAGCATCCCAAAGTCCTCTAGGATCTTCTGGGTGTATCTGAACTGGTGAAGGTATAACTTGCCTCTCTCATACTCCCTTTCAATTTGTAAGCCTAGGTAACACCTGGCTTCTCCCAGATCCACTATCTCAAAATGCTTCGAGATGTCTGTCTTTACTTCAGCAATTAGCTGTTCACTCCTGCAAAGTATCAGAGTGTTGTCCACATATACAACCACTATGATGATCTGCCCATCTGTAACTCTGACATACACATTGGAGTCAGCCAACAGAGGCTTGAATCCCAATGATTTTAGGGCCTGATCCTTCTTCTTGTACCATTGTCGGGTTGATTGCTTCAGACCATAGATGCTTCTATGCATTCTGCATACATAGTCAGGAAGTGAATTCGAGACAAATCCTGGGGGTTGATCCATGTAGACCTCTTCGTCTAATTTTCCATGCAAGAAGGCTGTCTTCTCGTCCACAATGTGGATCCTGAGGTCATAAGCTGCTGCATATGCAAACAACAGACATAGGAACGAATGTTTGATGATAGGAGAGAAGGTTTCAGAATAGTCAATACCGTATCGCTGAGAGAAACATTTCGCTACCAGTCTTGTCTTGTATTTCGTCACACTCCCATCTGGTCCATATTTGAGTTTGAAAATCCATTCGCATTTGACAATCTTCTGCTTATGAGGTAATGGCTCCAACGTCCATATCTGGTTCTTCCTCATGGACTCCATCTCTTCATTCATGGATTGGATCCATTTGTCCTTTTCTGGACCTTCAATCACCTCCTCAAATGTTTGCGGTTCGCCACTGAACCCGCAGAATTCTTCCGATGTGAAAGTTGAGCTGCCTGGCACAAATCTTGCTGGTGCTCTTTGTGGTCTTGTCGACCTTCTGGGAGATCCTCTTGGAACAGCTATGCCTTTGCCCTTGTCTGCTCTGCTCGGTCCGGAACCATCTTGGTTTACAAGAACTGCGGCGGCAGGTTGCCTCTCGAATCTTTCTTCGTCTGATTTGTTGTCCGAATGGGAGACGACTCAAAAATCTTCATTTTCGTGTTCGTCCTCTACTCCCTCTGACGTTGGCGGCAGGTCATAATACTGTCTTTCCAGAACTTATATAGCTAACAGAGTCTTCGTTGGCCATTGTCCTGCTCTCGTCGAATTTGACATCCCTCACTGTTTTCACAGTGTTCGTGTCTGGCATGTAGATTTTGTATTGTGAATAATTATTGTCATAACCTACCAGAAATCCTTGCTTGGCTTTCTCATCAAGCTTCTTGCAAAGCTTATCAGGAATATGTGCATATGCTGCACAGCCAAATATTCTGATGTGAGACAGGTTGGGTTTTCTACACCACCATAGCTCATGTGGTGTCGTGTGAGGAACACCAGATTTACCTATCATGTTCTGGATGTATGCGACTGTAGCTACTGCTTCAGCCCACAGTGCCCTTGGAGCTTTCGAATAGGTCATCATGCATCTAACTGCTTCCATTAGAGTCATGCTCTTTCGTTCAGCAACACCATTGTGCTGCGGTGTGTAAGTTGCAGTTCTTCTTTGAATGATGCCACGATCATTGCAGAGGTCAATGAAGCGATTCGAGATATATTCGCCACCTCGATTTGTTCTGATTTGCTTCACCTTGCTGCCTGTGTATCTCTCAGCCCAGTTCACATATTCATTGAACTTATCAAGTGCTTCAAATCTATTTTGAATAAAATACACTCTGGCAAACTTGCTATAATCATCAATGAAGGTTATATAGTATTTTGAACCTCCTACTGAGATCACGTTGAATGGACCGCAGATGTCAGAGTGCACCAGCTCCAGAATCTTTGTCGTTCTGTAGGAGTCTTTGAAGGATGGTGTGCGTGACATCTTGCCTTTCAAACATGCATCACAGGTGGTCGAATTGGTTGCATTTGAGATGTTGACCCCTATTATTGCTCTATAATGACTTTCCTGAGAGAGTACCATTGAGTTCATGTGGCAGAGTCTTCTGTGCCAGAGAGTGCCTGGCGAGTCGTCATGAGTCTGATGCACCTGATCTGCAAGTCATATATTTCAAAAACATACACTTTTATGTAATAGATAACGGGGCAGGGAAGGCCCATTCTGGGTTTTTATTGGGTTGTTGGCGAGCTCGTGAGGGCAATCCCATGGCTCAATAATATTGTGGTCTTCTACGGCCATAATTTGTGGTGGGAGGTTCTGCCATTTCGGACCATAGGCACTCGCAAAGGACCGTAGCCACTTGCGATCTTATGCGTTCTTCTACGACCATATTGCGATCTGATGTGGCCAAGTTGCGGCCCTGGTATACTAAACTCATGAGTGACAAGGAAGGGGAAATTGCCAAGCCTAGCAAGGAGGGAGAGTTGCGACATTCCACATGAGAGAGGAAGGAAATGACAAGTTTCAGGTAAATCTTTTACTTATGAGTGATATTATTTCATCTACTGAATCCTCTTGCTTTGAGGAGGCCAAAAATCAGGAGATACGGCAAAAAGCAATGCAGGAGGAGATTGATTCCATCAAACACCATCACACATGGGAGATAGTGGATCTTCCAAAGGGCAAAAGACCCATTGGCAACAAACGGAAATACAGGACAAATTACAATGCCGATGGAACTATTGCAAAACACAAAGCAAGGCTTGTAGTGAAAGGCTATGCAGGGCATTGACTACGAAGAGACATTCGCCCCTGTGGCCAAGTGGAATACACTTTGCATGGTGATTGCTTTGGCGGCACTATTTGGATGGAATCTACAACAGATGGACGTAAAGTCTGCATTTGTGAATGGTAAACTTGAAGAAGAAGTGTACATGGAGCAACCTAGTGGCTTTGTGACACATGGCATGGAAGACAAAGTGTGCAAGCTAAAGAAAGCCTTGTACGGATTGAAACAAACACCATGTGCTTGTATAGCCACTTTGATGAGCATCTACTTTCTAGAGGTTTGATACGCACTTCTTCAGATTTCAATCTTTACTACTTTGCTCGTGACTCTAGTATCACACTGATCGTGCTGTATGTAGACGACCTCATAATCACAAGAAATGATAATGAGTTGATTGGTGCAATCAAGAAAGACTTATCCTCTAATTTTGATATGACTGATCTTGGCTTGATGCACTACTATTTGGGAGTGGAAGTATGGCAAGGTTGCAATAGCATAGCACTAACACAGACAAAGTACGTGAATGAGATTTTGAAGCGTTTCAAAATGTGCGACAACAAGCCAGTATCCACACTTGTGGAGTTTGGTAAGAAACTATCTAATCAGGATGAGAGTGTACTAGTTGATGCCACTTTATTCTGTCAATTAGTTGGTTCGCTGATTTATCTCACAACTACTCGTCCTGACATAAGCTATGCTGTAAGCGTTGTAAGTCAATTCATGGCTACTCCTAGAGAGATTCATTGGAAAGCAATGAAGAGAATTCTTCATTATGTGAAGGGCACGATAACCCATGGATTGTTATATGAGAGGCAACATACTTTACCAGTTTTACAGGGCTTTGTTGATTCAGATTGGGCAAGCTATATTGATGACAGGAGATCTACCACAGGTTTTATATTTCATGTTGGTAATGGTGTATTTTCTTGGTCAAGTAAAAAACAAGACACAGTTGCTCTTTCTACTACAGAAGCAAAATACAAAGCACTATGTTCAGCTATGCAGGAAGCAGTTTGGCTAAGAAGAATGCTAGAAGACATTGGAATTCCGCAGAATAAGCCTACTGTGATCAGATGTGACAGTCAGAGTGCCATACAACTAGCTAAAAATCCTGTATTTCATGCACATAGGAAGCATATAGAAATTAAGTATCATGTCATTAGAGAGAAGTTGGTATCTAATGAAATAGACATAGTGCATTGTAAGATAGAGAATCAGCTAGCTGATATATTCACTAAACTTTTAAGTACTGATAAGTTTGAGCTTTTTTAGAGAAAAGCTCTTTGTAAGAAAGATAAACTAGGGTTTAAGGGAGAGTGTTAGAATAAGTAAGCCCGAGTTTCTCTCACAGTTCATGACTTTCCATGTTCAACAGTGATTTCAAGTCTTTTACTGTCTTTGTGATAGTATGCATGTGTGCAGTTTGACGGTACACATAGTGTAAGTTGGGACACGCGTCCCGTAACGGGGACCGAACTGTCATGCAGCGGTACCCCACAAAAATTAGACTGTGTATATATATCTTTCAGTCTCTTTTATAAATATAGTTCAAAAGTGTTCTCTTGGTTTTGTGTGTGATCTCTCTTTAGTGTTTATCTGATTGATGTCAGATTGCTTGCAAATTAGCTAACTATATTGCCAGTAAGATCCTTGATAGTTTGGTCAGTATGACCATCCGTCCCGAGGAGAACACTTTTAGGGCAATGGAAATGACCTAGTTTGGCAATTTTTTGCTCAACGGTTCATTTCTCCAGACAATGTCGGTTTCTTGTGTTGTCTATTCCAGCTAGTGGGTGACATTGAGTGGAACTTGTGGGAACCAAGAGGACACTGAATAGGCGTACTGGTAGCTCAAAACCTCCGTTTGAAGTTTGACCTGAAAACGGGCTTTGGGACAATTGGTGTCTCATTATGGAATTGGTCAAAATCATCCGTCGGCCGGATTTCCAGTGGCTCTAGGTTCATGAACCCGATACGAACCCTGTGGATCAATCCATGCCCAATTACACATTGTTTGGTCAGTATGACCTTTTGTCCTGAGAACGCCTTAAGGGCAATGGAAATGACTAGTTTGACAATTTTTCGTCAAACGGTGCATGTTCTCCAGACGATTTCTCATACTAACTACTCCGGCCACTGGGCAACATTGAGGGAAACCTATGGGAATAGACAAGACATCAAACGAGCATACAGGTAGCCCAAAACTTCCGTTCGAAGTTTGACCTGAAAAAGGGCTTGCGGACAATTGGTGTCTGTTGTCTCGAAATTGTTATCTCTTGGATTTCCATACGAGGGGTGCCACAGTTTCTTGAACCTGATACAGACCTAATGGATCCATCCATGCCTAGTTCCAACATCATTTGGTCAGTATGGCCTTTAGTCCCGGGGTGAACATTTTAGGGCAATGGAAATGACCTAGTTTGGCAACTTTTTGTCAAACGGTCCATTTTCTCCAAACGACATCAGTTTCTCATCATGTCTGCTCCAGCCACTGGGCGACATCGAGAGAAACCTATGGGAATAGACATAAAGTCGAATAGGCCTACAAATAGCCTGAAATCTCCATTCAAACTTCAGTTCAGAAAAGTGCTTCAGGGAGAATTGGTGTCTGGTCTTGGGACTGGTCGAAATCGTTCGGATTTCTAGAAGGGTGGTGGCCTCTTGTTTGTGATCTCGATATAGCCTAATAGATCCATTTGTGTCCAATTTCGACATCGTTTGGTCAATTTGACCCTTCGTCCAGTAGTGGATAACACTTTTAGGAATATGGAAATGACCTGGTTTGGCAATTTTTTGTCAAACGGTCCTTTTTCCCTCAACGGCATCGGATTATCATGTTGTGTATTCCGATCATGTTGAGGGGAACCTACGAGAAGAGACAGGCACCAAATGGGCATATTGGTAGTCTGAAACCTCCATTCGAAGTTCGGCCCAAAAAAGGGACTTCGGAGAAAATTGTCCCATCGGATCTCTAAACTAGTCGAAGTCGACCGAATTTCCAGTGGCCCTAGGTTCATGAACCCGATACAAACCCCATGGATCGATCCATGCCCAATTATGACATCATTTGGTCAGTATGACCTTTCGTCCTGAGATCGCCTTAAGGGCAATGGAAATGACCTAGTTTGACAATTTTCCATCAAACG
This sequence comes from Diphasiastrum complanatum, assembly GCA_029204225.1. Classification (NCBI taxonomy): domain Eukaryota; kingdom Viridiplantae; phylum Streptophyta; class Lycopodiopsida; order Lycopodiales; family Lycopodiaceae; genus Diphasiastrum; species Diphasiastrum complanatum. The sequence continues at coordinate 43,532,509 of CM055096.1, forward strand.
GTCCATGTTCTCCAGAGAATTTCTCGTACTAAATGTTCCGGCCAATGGGCAACATCGAGGAAAACCTATGGGAATAGATAGGACATCGAATGAGCATACAAGTAGCCCAAAACTTTCATTTGAAGTCCGACCCGAAAAAGGGCTTGGGGACAATTGGTGTCTGCTCGACTCAAAAAAGGGCTTCAGGGACAATTGGTGTCTGGTCTCGAAATTGGTCAAAATCATTAAGATCTCTACAGACCTGATGGATCCATTCATGGCCAACTCCGACATCGTTTGTTCAGTATGACCATTTGTCCCAAGGAGAACGATTTTAGGGCAATGAAAATGACCTAGTTTGGCAATTTCTTTTTCAACGGTCCATTTCTCTAGATGGCGTCGGTTTCTCATGTTGTCTATTCCAGCTAGTGGGTGACACCGGTCGAATTTCGGAATTCGTCGAAATCTCTTGGATTTTCAGATCGGGAGTAGCCATAGGTTCTCAAATTTGATTTAGACTCCATGGATCCATTCATACCCGATTCCGACATCATTTGGTCAGTATGACCTTTTGTCCCGAGGAGAACACTTTTAGGGCAATGGAAATGACCTAGTTTGGCAATTTTTCATCAAACATTCATTTTCTCCAGACAACGTTGATATCTCATACTATCTATTCTGGCTAGTGGGCAACGTCAAGGGGAACCTGTGGGAATAGACAGGACATCAAACAGGCCTACGGGTAGCCCAAAATCTCCATTCGAACTTCGATCCAGGAAAGGGCTTTGGGGACAATTGGTGTCTGGTTCCAAAATTGGCCAAAATCGTCCATATCTTTAAACGGGGGGTGGTTCCAGGTTTGTGAACACGCTACAGACCTGATGGATCCATTAACGCCCAACTCCGACATCGTTTGGTCAATTTCTCAATTTGTCTAAAGAATAACGCTTTTAGTGCAATGGAAATGACTTGCTTTTGCAATTTTCCATCAAACGGTCCATTTCTTATGAATGATGTCAATTTATAGTGTTGTCTAGTTCGGCCAGTGGGCGACGTCAAGGGGAATCTGTGGGAACCAAACGGGCATATAGGTAGTTTGAAACCTCTATTCAAAGTTTGCCCGTAAAGAACTTTCGAGGACAATTGGCCGGTCGGGTTCCAGAAATGGTCGAAATCTTTTGGATTTCCAAACAAGTGGTGGCCAAAGGTCCTTGAACCTAATACGCACCGAATCAATCCATTCATGCCCAATTCCAACATCATTTGGTTAGTATGAACTTTCGTCCCGGGGAGAACATTTTAGGGCAATGGAATTGACAGAGTTTAGCAACTTTTTGTCAAGCGGTCCATTTCTCCAGACGATGTCGATTTCACATACTGTCTGTTCTAGCCACTAGGTGACTTCGAGAGAAACCTGTATGAATAGACAAGAAGTCTAACGGGCCTACAGGTAGCCCAAAATCTCCATTAAAACTTTGATTCGGAAAAGGGCTTCAGAGACAATTGGTGTCTAGTCCCGGGATTGGTCGAAATTGTTTGGATTTCCAGAAGGGGGGTGGCCCTTGGTTTGTGATCCTGATACAGCCTAATGGATCCATTCATGTCCAATTCCGATATCATTTTGTCAATTTGACCCTTCGTCCGGTGGATAACACTTTTAGGAATATGGAAATGACCTAGTTTGGCAATTTTTTGTCAAGCAGTCCTTTTTCCCTCAACGACATCGGTTTATCGTCTTGTGTGGACTTCGGGTAAAATTGTCCCATTGGGGAACTAAACTAGTGAAAGTCGGCAGGCGTTTTAGACCGGGGGTGGCCCTAGGTTCATGAGCCCGATACGAACCCCATGGATCGATCCATGCCCAATTATGACATTGTTTGGTCAGTATGACCTTTCGTCCTGAGAATGCCTTAAGGGCAATGGAAATGACCTAGTTTGGCAATTTTCCATCAAACGGTCCATGTTCTCCAGAGAATCTCTCGTACTAACTATTTCGGCCAGTGGGCAACATCGAGGGAAACCTGTGGGAATAGACAGGACATCGAATGAGCATACAGGTAGCCCAAAACTTGCGTTCAAAGTTCAATCCAAAAAAGGGCTTGGGGACAATTGGTGTCTGTGGTCTCGAAACCATTCAAAATCTCCCAAATGTTCAGACAGGGAGTGGCCCTAGGTTCATTCACCCAATATGAACCGGACGGATCATTCGTGCCTAGTTCCGACATCGTTTGATCAATATGGCCTTTCGTCCCAAGGAAAATGCTTTTAGGGTAATGAAAATGACCTAGTTTGGCAATTTTTCGTCAAACGGTCCATTTTCTCCGAACGATGTCGGTTTCTCATGTTGTCTATTCCTGCCAGTGGGCAACATTGAGGGGAATCGTTGGGAACCTAGCAGACATATAGGTAGTCCGAAACCTCTATTTGAAGTTCGCACGGAAAGAGTCTCAGGGACAATTGGCATGCCGAAATTGGCCGAAATCTCTTGGATTTCCATACGAGGGGTGGCCACAGGTTCTTGAACCTAATATGGACCTAATGGATCCATCCATGCCCAATTTCGACATCATTTGGTCAATATGAGCTTTCGTCCCGAAGAGAAGGCTTTTAGGGCTATGTAAATGACCTAGTTTGGTCTTTTCGTTACACGGTCCATTTTCTATAGACGGTGTTGGTTTCTCGTGTTGTCTCTTCCAGCTAGTGGGCAACCTTGAGGGGAATATTTGGGAACTGTCAGAGAATAGGCATACTGGTAGCCTGAGATCTCTGTTCGAAGTTCAGCCTAGAGAAAGGCTTCGGGGTCAATTGGCCCATCCGGTCCCTGAACTGGTTAAAATTGCTCGGATTCCATAGACCAGGGGTGGCCCTAGATTTGTGAACCCGATATGGACCTGCTAGATCCATTCATACCCAATTATGACATCGTTTGGTGAATATGATCTTTTGTCTCGGGGACAACGCTTTTAGGCAATGGAAATGACCTAGTTTGGCAATTTTCCATCAAGCGGTCCATTTTCTTTGAACGACGTCGGTTTCTCATAGTGTCTGTTCCGACCAGTGTGAGGCATCGAGGGGAACCTATGGGAATAGATAGGATGTCAAACGGGCCTACAAGTAGCCCAAAATCTATGTTTGAAATTCGACTCAGAAAAGGGCTTTGGGGACAATTGGTGTCTGGTCCTGGAATTGGTCGAAATCGTTTAGATTTCTAGACGGGGGGTGGCCCTAGGTTTTTGAACTTGATACAAACCTAATCCAGTGTAACACATTGGAATCCTCTCATCAGAGTCATGATTTACAGACTACAACTTCGATAGTACCCGACTACCCACTATACTATTTACCCCACTTTTATCCTAAACTCTATGCAATATTAATGAGGATAGTGAATATGGGAATCAAGCTACAAGCGATAAGGTAGAAGGAAATGAAGATGCTAATGCCACAAAATTTTCTTCTCTAATGGAAGATGCATAGAAGCCATTGTTTGAAGGATGCAAAAGAAGAAATTATTTTCTATATTGTGTCTATATAATCTAAAGGTGGTCCATGGATGGTCGCAAACAAGTTTTGATGAGCTATTAACCTTGCTTCATGAACATCTATTCCCTAAAAGTAATGAACTTCCATGTTCCACCTATGAGGCAAAGAAGGTGATCAAGGACATTGATCGGTTACCACACTATCCATGCATGTGTGAATGATTCCATATTATATCGTGGAGAATATGAAAGTTTGAATAGTTGTCCCATTTGCAAAGAAAACCGTTGGAGAAAACCACAATCCAAAGTGCCACAAACAGTATTAAGGCATTTTCCCATCATACCACGTCTTCAACGATTTTACAAGTACTTATAATGTTCTTTGATTTCTATGTTTCTTATGTTGTGACCAAATATTCATACATTAAAAATGTTTGTAGAAGTTTGTATCATGCATGCAAAATACTTATCAAATTATGGTTGCAGATGTCCCATGATTTCCACCAACATGAGGTGGCATACAAAGGGAAAAAGTGAGGATGGTTTGAGGCACCACCCAGTAGATTGTCTTGCTTGGGAGCATGTTAACTCAAAGTGGCCAGACTTTGCTACAGAGCCCCAAAATTTGTGTTTGGCATTGGCTATTGATGGATTTAATCTATTTGGAAATTTGAGTAGTAGTTGGAACACATGGCCAATTTTGATAGTGAACTACAATTTGCCACCTTGGATCGCAAGTAAACATTTATTTGTGATGCTAAATATGGTCATTCTTGGACCAAAACAAGTGAAGCCTGGAAACATTGATGTCTATCTTGAGGTTGTTTCTTCAGCCATAAGAACACTTTGCAATGCCTCCAAGCTTGGTAGCTCTTCCTTGATAGCATAATATTAGACAAGCTTGTCATAATCATCTTTCAAGCCATTGAGTATGACTTGAACTAGCTCACTTTGATTGATAGGATCTCCAATAGATGCAAGCTCTCTTTGGATGTCTTTGACTCTCGATACATAATTGTTTGCACTTTCATCACTCGTTTGATAGCTTTTAAAAATTTGATTTCTTAGAGTGAGAAGTCTTGAGGTATTCTTGGCTTCATAGATTGCTTTAAGAGTGTCCCAAGCATTCTTGGCCAATGTGCAAGCACCAATCTACCTCAAAATCTCATTGGAGACATTCATTTTGATATGGAGAGCCATCCTAGCTCTCTTCTGTACTTTTGTGCTTCTTGAAGGATTTGAGGCTCCTCCTCAATCCCAAGCACAATATCCATCACATCTTGGAGTGTTAGAATGGACTCCATCTTCAACTTCCAAATAAAATAATTGGAAGTATATAGCCTTTCACTAGGCTCCAAAAGATAGGAACCCATTGATGCCATGAAATAGTGAAGGCTCCTTGTGAATTGGACAAAAAAGTGTTGCTCGCTCTCTTACTATAGGACTCGAAAAGGGTGTGTACCAATTCCTATTCAAGATCTTGCAACAAATAGAGATGTGCTCCTCACTAGCTTTCCAATCTCTACCAAACAAGATCAAAATCTCTTCAAATGATTGATTATGGGCAAAGTTAGGACCAAACACACTTAGCACGTGTGAAATACACTTAGAAACCAAATTTGGCTCAAATACAATGATTTTGTATGAAACAAATTGGCAAAGATCTCAAAACAATGCCTAGATCTCAACTAGGTAGTATTGGCAAGCATAGAAGTGTGATTTTTGGCCAAACAAGCATATGAGAGTCATAAATAAAAGTGTTCAACTAGGTTGGGTGCCCTACCGACCTTGATTCAATTGACTATAACTTTTGATTGGTAGATCCAATCATATCAAATCAATTGCTACAAAAACTAGACTCGGATAGCTTTCAAACTAGCTATCAGAATCAGATTTGGCTCACACATGGAAGAGAACTCTAAGACTAAATTTTGCTGTCCTTCACACGTGTCTGAGCAGGGAAATCTATACAATATAAAAATGTTTCAATCCTTATGATAATGAACCATTTTGATCAAGAAATGCCTAAGATAGCATGGGAGATGCAAACTAGTCTCTCTAGATTTAGATTTTCAAGAAATCTTTGAAACTTTCGATGAAACAGGCATCAAAAGCTAAGGTAGGCTCTGATACCATGTGAAAATTGACACATGTAAGAATTTCCTAATGTGTGAAATTGATTCGCTAAGCTTGGCTCTTGCACTATAGATCTTCTAATGATTGAAATCCAAGATCAACGACAAAATCTAAGGCAAAGAGACCAATCTACATGTAAATGGTAGAGAGAGAAATACACTCAAAATTGATAAATCTCCAAATTGACTCAAAAACTCACCTTACATAATGATCATAAGGAGAAATACGTATAGAGTTTGTGGAGATCCCTCCTTGCATGCTATTGGACCCCTAGTCATAGCCTCCTTGATTCTATTGGACCCCTAATCATCACCTCCTTGATCTTATTGGACACCCCCCCTCATCATAACCTCCTTAATCTTACTGGACCCCTTGGTCAAAACCGACTTTTGACTCTATCACACATCAAATTACTTTCTTACAAGTGTCAAAACCCTATTCATGTGCCTATCTAGCTCGAGGTTGCATCATGACTCACTTTTGGCTCAATATAGGCATTAGAAGTGCATTTTGTCAATTTGCCAACTATGCCAATTTTTGGTCCTATCACAACCCTACACAAAGAAGCTTGACATAAAAACTTTATGAAACCCCTAAGACTAAGATAAACTAGTTTACACATGTGGGAACATGCTCCACACATGTGAAATGTACTCACAAATATAAAAAACATGAAATTGTCAAGCTAGATTTTTGCCAATTTTTCACATATGTCTCACATATACTTATCATAATAGGCAGTAATCCATCCATTCATGTGTAAATTCACCTACTTGGGTTATACATGGGATATTAGACCTATCAACATGTTCTATATTGCCAAATTCAACACTAACAGATATCATTGACGTGTATCAAACAATATATGACACACTTGTATCAATTTAAGGGCATGTTATACTATCATATTCATCTAACAACTTTTATTTGCCCATTTATCTACACATGAAGCCATAAAACTTTTAAAAAATGTAGTTTTTGGCATAAATTAGGGCTTTTAAAAAACAAGCATATAAACTAGAATAAATGACGGTCTTCTAGGCCATCATTTATTCCACCTTTTGCATGAATTTATATTTAAGTCTATGTATCACATATAGTTATCATAATAGGCAATAATTTATCCATTTATGTGTAAATTTACCTATTGGATTATACATGGGATATTATACCTGTCAAAGTGTTCTAAACTGTCGGATTCAACACTAATACATATCATCGACGTGTATCAAAAAATATATGACACATTTATATCAATTTAAAGGCATATTATACTACTAGATTCATCTAACTACTTTTATTTGCTCACTTATTTACACATTAAGCCATAAAACTTTAAAGAACGTAATTTTTGGCTTAAATGACGGCTTCTGAAAAACTGTCATATAAACCATAATAAATGACGATTTTCTAGGCCGTCATCTATTCCATTTTTTGCATGAATTGATATTTAAGTCTATGTATCAAATATATTTTTCATAACAAGGAATAATTCATCTATCCATGTGTAAATATACCTACTTGGGTTATACATGGGACATTATACCTATTGATGTGTTCTATATTGTCGAATTCAACACCAGTACATATCATTGACGTGTATCAAATAATATATGACACTGTTATATCAATTTAAAGGCATGTTATACTATCATATCCATCTAACAATTTTTATTTGCCCACTCATCTACACATGAAGCTATGAACTTTAAAAAAATATAATTTTTGGCACAAATGACGGCTTCTGAAAAACTGTCATATAAACCAGAATAAATGACGGTTTTCTAGGCCGTCATTTATTCTATTTTTTGCATGAATTGATGTTTAAGTCTATGTATTAGATATATTTATTATAATAAGCAATAATTCATCCATTCATGTGTAAATATACCTACTTGGGTTATAGATGAGATATTATACCTATCGACATGTTCTATGTTGTCGATTCAACACTAGTACATATCATCGCCCATGAAGCCATAAAAATTCAAAAAAATATAATTCTTGGCATAAATGACGACTTTTGAAACACAGTCATTAATACCAGAATAAATCACGGTTTTCTAGGCCATCATTTATTTCATTTTTTGTATGAATTGATATTTAAGTCTATGTTTCACATATACTTATCATAATAGGCAGTAATCCATCCATTCATGTGTACATTTACCTACTTGGGTTATACATGGGATATTAGACCTATCGACATGTTCTATATTGTCGGATTCAACACTAACAGATATCATTGACGTGTATCAAACAATATATGACAAACTTATATCAATTTAAGGGCATGTTATCTAACTACTTTTACTTGCCCACTTATTTGCCCATTAAGCCATAAAACTTTAAAAAACATTATTTTTGGCAATAATGATGGCTAATAAAAAATTGTCATATAAACCAGAATAAATGACGATTTTTCTAGGCCATCGTTTAATCCATTTTTTTGCATGACTTTATACATAAGTCTATTTATCACATATATTTATCATAATAGGCAATCATCCATCCACTGATGTGTAAATTTACCTACTTGGCTTATGCATGGGATATTATGCCTATCCACGTGTTCTAAATTGTCAGATCTAATATCAATACTTATAATGGATGTGTATCAAACAATATGTGACACACTTATATCAATTTAAAGGCATGTTATACTATCAAATTCATCTAACAATTTTGATTTGCCCACTTATCTACACATGAAGCCATAAAATTTCAAAAATATGTAATTTTTGGCATAAATGACGGCTTTGAAAAACTGTCATATAAACCAAAACAAACCACAGTTTTCTAGGCCATCATTTATTCCACTTTTTTGCAGGAATTTATATTTAAGTCTATGTATCACATATAGTTATCATAATAGGCAATAATTTATTCGTTCATGTGTAAATTTACCTACTTGGATTATACATGGAATATTATACCTATCGACATGTTCTAAACTATCGGATTCAATACTAATACATATCATCGACGTGTATCAAAAATATATATGACACATTAATGAGCAATAATTCATCCATTCATGTGTGAACATACCTACGTGGGTTATACATGGGATATTATACCTATCGACATGTTCTATATTGTCGGTTTAACACTAATACATATCATCGACGTGTATGAAACAATATATGACCCACTTATACCAATTTAAAGGCATGTTATGCTATCATATTCGTCTAACAACTTTTATTTGCCCACTTATCTACACATGAAGCCATAAAACTTTCAAAAAAACCAAACGATATCGAAATTGGGCATGAATCTGTATCGGTTTGGCAAACCTGGAGGCATCCCCGTCTGGAAGTCTGGACAATTTTGACCAATTCGGGGACTAGACACCAATTGTTCCAAAAGCCCTTTTCCGGGTCGAACTTCGAACGGAAATTTTGGGCTACCTAAAGGCCCGTTCGAATTTCCACAAGTTTCTCTCGATGTCGTCCACTGGCTTGAACACCTTTATGGACCAATTATGAAAATTTGCCATTATGGAACTTAGTTTATAGGAACGAGATTTATGAAAATTTGCCACTATGGAATGAGATTTATGGAATGAGTACAAGTATATGTTATATTTGATTCTGTTGAATCAATTAAAAAGTGAGAGAGAGAGAGAGAGAGAGAGAGAGAGAGAGAGAGAGAGAGAGAGAGAGAGAGAGAGAGAGAGAGAGAGAGAGAGAGAGAGAGAGAGAGAACTCCTAATGTTTTATGTTGTATGAACTTGATATTGTAATTTTTTTTTCTAATGACATACTCATCGATTTATGATAAGTTTTATACACTTATTGCAACAAATTCTACAAAACAATTGAATGAGGTTGCAAGAATGTATGAAATCTTGAATGAAAAAAGCTATCGCGAGAGAATAAATACAATTATTGCAGATGTGGGAATTGGTCTTCATAGACGTAGTTGTTTGAAGGAGACAAAGTCTCTTATATATGATATTGCTTCATCTAATGAAGATGCAGAAGAAGAGTATCGACCCAGGAGAAGTCGTTATATTGATGACGAGGCAATAGAAGAGGATTGTGGTCCTCCACATCCACCACAAGGTACTGTATAAATGTTAGTTGAAAATTAGATATTGTTACATTGACCATATAGATAATTTTCTTTCAACGAACTTACATACCTGTATTTTCTTCTTTACAAATTCATTAAGCTCTCCATAATTTTGACTTCCTTTGAAAGTATGTGAACAAATGAAAAGCTCTCTAGCTGATGGTTTTTGTCCTAGCTCTTTTTTCTATGACAAAATTGAAGAAGAAGTCACATAATTATAAAATTATAAAAAAATTGACATAACAATTAGAGATTAAAAAAGTATACCATATCATCCTTCAACCCCACATAGCCAGCGCGACCCACGTGCAAACTTCTCATGAATTTTGCACGATTTGCACTGTTTCTTTCTCTCATCTTCTGTTGAAAGCCAAATGTACCAATCATAAAGTTAAATTCTTCAAAACATTAATTTTATTTACATACATAAGTGAAATACAATAATGTTTTTTTCTTGAATACCTGGTGTTCTGGAGAATCGTAAATCTGTTGAAATTTGAGCCACTTTTCTTGATCTTGTAACCAGAGAGGCTTACTTGGCTCTTCTCCCTTTGCATGTGCATCGGCTATAGTTTTAAAGACCTATAAATTCACATGCTTGATACAATTAGTTGATATGAACTGTAGGTACAAGTATGACTTTATATTTTAGATGGAAATTTAATCATTGTTCATTGCCACGTTAAAAAGACCATATAATTCTACTTATTTCTATAAGAAAGTGTTGAATTTCACACGTGTGGATTGTCCACTACATGTACTTGTGATCTCCTAAGGTGTGTAGATGCATCAAGATCAAGACTAGATTGAGATTCAAGATCTATCTTTGATTCTATGGCAAAAACACACTACTACATGCATTCAATCACTTCCAACTCTCACTCACACGTGTGGGAAGTGTTCCAAAAGTATTCTAAGTAAAAACAAGCTGCTCTCCTTGGGTAGAGAGAGAAAAACCATCAAGAGCTCTCGGGTAGAGAGAGAAAGCTAGAAATTCAATGACACTCAAAATCCACTCAATCTCAAAATCAATTAGATCCAAAAGGAGGAGTACAATGATACTAATAAATTCATGAGCTACCACTATGCTTAACTATGATTGGATCACACTTTGCCACCTCTTAATCCTATTGGACCATTGATCCATGCACCTCTAAATTCTATTGGACTATATTCAAGCACACCTCAATTTTCTATTGGACCTCACAAGGTTCCACCTCTAAATCCTATTGGACCTCTTAAGCTTCATCAAACAAAAGCATGACACTTGTCTACACTCTAATTGGCACAAGTTTGGCTCTATTTTGGCTCAATATTGGCATTACAAGTGGAAATGGATAATTTGTCATATATGCCAAATTTGACCCTATCAACATCCTACACCTAAATGCTTGACTATGAAATTCTATGAGACCCCTATATCAAACATTTTGATTTACTTTACAATTCTCCACACGTGGGAACATCCTCCACACATGTGAGATTCACTTACAAACTTCTATCATAAAAAATACCAAGCTAGATTTTTGCCAATTTCTCACAGAAAGTACCTCATCCTGTAAATTACGAAAGATATGTGAAAATTTGTCTTTGAAATACTTGTCCACATATTTACAGTTGTAAGAAGCCTAGCACATGACAATACAAAAACATCAAAAATGACATTTTATGCTTTAAATATATCATCTTAAAAAATAAAATAAAGCATGCACATTTTATATGAATTGTTTCGCATGTTGTATACCTCAAGTCCTTGCTTTACAACATCAATTTCAACCTTTGAATAGTTCTTGACATTAGACACTATAAGGTCAACTCAAGACGATATTAGGTTTCTTAACCTCTGTACAAATATTTCTCGATGATCACCTCTAGGTTGACCTCCATCTGTGGTTTCCACTACAATTTGACCCTCTTTTGTTTTTTCCTCTCTCAGTGTTTTTCTTCTACGTGCTCTTTTATCTATTTGTCTAGACTTACCCATATCTACAAGAGAGACAAGATTGTCTAATGGTACGGGATTGATCGTCTCATGAGAGCCTATAGTACCTGCATAGATAAAAGAATACAATACATTTATTGATTCAATCAAAAATTTTGCAACCAATTTAACTGTGATAATATTAATTGCATGACATTCAAACCCTTCATGATTGAGCACCTCGTGGTGACGATGGTAGACTATTGGCCTCTCTTATTGCCTTGTCATCATCACAATGACTCATAAAAAGAGGGTCACGATTATCTGGCACAGTAGGAATTACCATCTCATGAGAACCAAATCTTTCTGCATACATGAAAAATAATAATATCATAATAATATTTAGCAAAACTGTCAAGTTATTAGGTACAAAATTAGAGAGAGAGAGAGAGAGAGAGAGAGAGAGAGAGAGAGAGAGAGAGAGAGAGAGAGAGAGAGAGAGAGAGAGAGAGAGAGAGAGAGAGAGAGAGAGATTTTTACGAAATGATGTTTTGTTTGGCTTGTAGGGTAACCAATTCTTACAACCTCAAGTGACTCAAATGCCTTAGGTGCAAATTTTAAGCACAAATGTATAATAGATGATATATTTATTAGATTTAAGAATTGTTATGCACATAGATAGTATGAAAGCATGAGAGAGAGAGAGAGAGAGAGAGAGAGAGAGAGAGAGAGAGAGAGAGAGAGAGAGAGAGAGAGAGAGAGAGAGAGAGAGAGAGAGAGAGAGAGAGAGAGAGAGAGAGAGAGAGAGAGAGAGAGAGAGAATTTTAGCATGTTATGTTGGTTTGCAAGGTAGCTAATTATAGCATTAATTTTTTATTTTTTGGCTTGTAGGGTAGTCAATTGTAACCAGATCAAGTACCTCAGGTATGGATATACAAAAATATTATTTTTATGGATCAAGTTATTAAAAAGTATGGTACAAGAAGATTTATTATTTATGATGATTATTGGGTTAAGTAATTGTTATGCACAATATTGTCAAGATTTGAGAGAGAGAGAGAGAGAGAGAGAGAGAGAGAGAGAGAGAGAGAGAGAGAGAGAGAGAGAGAGAGAGAGAGAGAGAGAGAGAGAGAGAGAGAGAGAGTACCTTCATCAATTATGTAGGATGTGCCTAAACCCTAAACCCTAAACCCTAAGCCCATAAACTAATAACCAAAGCTATTGAAACTCATGACTTAGTACCCATAAACTCATGCTCCCAAGCAAGACAATCTACTGGGTGGTGCCACAAACCATCCTCACTTTTTCCCTTTGTATGCCACCTCATGTTGGTGGAAATCATGGGACATCTGCAACCATAATTTGATAAGTATTTTGCATGCATGATACAAACTTCTACAAACATTTTTAATGTATGAATATTTGGTCACAACATAAGAAACATAGAAATCAAAGAACATTATAAGTACTTGTAAATTCGTTGAAGACGTGGTATGATGGGAAAATGCCTTAATACTGTTTGTGGCACTTTGGATTGTGGTTTTCTCCAACGGCTTTCTTTGCAAATGGGACAACTATTCAAACTTTCATATTCTCCACGATATAATATGGAATCATTCACACATGCATGGATAGTGTGGTAACCGATCAATGTCCTTGATCACCTTCTTTGCCTCATAGGTGGAACATGGAAGTTCATTACTTTTAGGGAATAGATGTTCATGAAGCAAGGTTAATAGCTCATCAAAACTTGTTTGCGACCATCCATGGACCACCTTTAGATTATATAGACACAATATAGAAAATAATTTCTTCTTTTGCATCCTTCAAACAATGGCTTCTATGCATCTTCCATTAGAGAAGAAAATTTTGTGGCATTAGCATCTTCATTTCCTTCTACCTTATCGCTTGTAGCTTGATTCCCATATTCACTATCCTCATTAATATTGCATAGAGTTTAGGATAAAAGTGGGGTAAATAGTATAGTGGGTAGTCGGGTACTATCGAAGTTGTAGTCTGTAAATCATGACTCTGATGAGAGGCTTCCAATGTGTTACACTGGATTAGGTTTGTATCAAGTTCAAAAACCTAGGGACCACCCCCCGTCTAGAAATCTAAACGATTTCGACCAATTCCAGGACCAGACACCAATTGTCCCCAAAGCCCTTTTCTGAGTCGAATTTCAAACATAGATTTTGGGCTACTTGTAGGCCCGTTTGACATCCTATCTATTCCCATAGGTTCCCCTCGATGCCTCACACTGGTCGGAACAGACACTATGAGAAACCGACGTCGTTCAAAGAAAATGGACCGCTTGATGGAAAATTGCCAAACTAGGTCATTTCCATTGCCTAAAAGCGTTGTCCCCGAGACGAAAGATCATATTCACCAAACGATGTCATAATTGGGTATGAATGGATCTAGCAGGTCCGTATCGGGTTCACAAATCTAGGGCCACCCCTGGTCTATGGAATTCGAGCAATTTCAACCAGTTCAGGGACCGGATGGGCCAATTGACCCCGAAGCCTTTCTCTAGGCTGAACTTCAAACAGAGATCTCAGGCTACCAGTATGCCTGTTCTCTGACAGTTCCCAAATATTCCCCTCAAGGTTGCCCACTAGCTGGAAGAGATAACACGAGAAACCAACACCGTCTATAGAGAAATAACTTGATCCATAAAAATAATATTTTTGTATATCCATACCTAATGTACTTGATCTGGTTACAATTGACTACCCTACAAGCCAAAAAATAGAAAATTAATGCTATAATTAGCTACTTTGCAAACCAAACATAACATGCTAAAATTATCTCTCTCTCTCTCTCTCTCTCTCTCTCTCTCTCTCTCTCTCTCTCTCTCTCTCTCTCTCTCTCTCTCTCTCTCTCTCTCTCTCTCTCTCTCTCTCTCTCTCTCTCTCTCTCTCTCTCTCTCTCTCTCTCTCTCTCTCTCTCTCTCTCTCTCTCTCTCTATGAATGGATTGAGTTCGACAAGTTAGTATAAAGCGTTGTTATTTTTCTATGTAGGAACACACAAGAATGTTACACGATCCAGTCCTTATGCAAAAAGCAAGAGTTGCCAATCCTTAAAAACTGTATGTTTAGAAAAGAAAAAGTTCTAGTCAAATTCATTTGATATATAAATGACGTATAATATGACAATGAATAGAGGTTTTTTGTAATCTTCATAATATTACAAAAATGAACTTGATTTGAAGTCACAAAGTTTTAATGCTTGTAATGAATAAATTTCTCATTTTTGCAGCAAAAAACCCAATCTCAAACTAGGGAGCTTCTTGAAACTTCTCTAGTATGTTTTATTTGTACAATAAATGGTAGTTTGTAGTCTTGAAATTTCAGCGTGTCATTATTTCAAATGTAATGATCAGTTTTACTATCATGTTTAATTTTATATGTTATTCCAATAGAAGACTACAGCCAAGCAAGATGAGGAGAGAGTTCAAATAAAAAGAAATAAAAGAATGCTCATCTATAAGGAGCAAGACGAAATTTAGAGGTCAATATTTTTAACCTATTTATTCACAACATTAGTACGATTTTTAACCTATTTATTCATAACATTAGTACGATCAGAATACTAATTTGTTTAGTAAGAATGAAACTCCATTTTGTTTTTAAATTTTTTTGCTTTAGTAATATAATATTTCATTTACGTTATAAGATAAACCTATACTTATTTCGAATGTGCTGACACATCCATGTTGATGAAATTTATAGGTCATTGCACTTGGTGCAATGATAGACATTTTGAACATCAAGAGAAAGGGCGTTGCCCATGGCACTTTAGAGAGTAAAGATCCTAAAGGCACATGGCATTGTAGTTCCATTGGAGATGGTTATTATCTTTTATGGGTGAAGGAAGTATTAGCACCAAAGAAAGAACTCCGAAAACCACGTGAAGAATTCCAAACATAAGTAGAAGTTGTTGGATTACAACTTGCATGGCCAAAAACTCTCATTGTGAAATCACAAGGGTCTTAAGAGATCATTATTTAGATAATTTCTTTTTATATTTGATGAGTTTCAATGATTTGTACTAAATTAGTCTAGCTATAATGTGTGTTACAATTGATCACTCTACTTTTGGTTCACACCAAAGCATAAGACATTAATCACAAGAAAAATGACAATGGCTGTCATTTAAGTTGACTTAAATGATAGTTTTTGCTCATTATTTATTTTACATTTGGAAAATCAAGAAGAATCAATTTCATGGCCGTTCTTTATTTTTAATGACCATCATTTAAGTTGGTTTATATGACTATTTTTTGTTATCATTTTCTCTCATTTTGGCAAAATACAAAAGACGATTTTTATTGGTCGTCATTTAAGTCGAATAAATGACAGTGTTCTATCGTCAATTATCTTCCATTACATAGAAAAGATGATTTTTATTGACCGTCATTAACTGTCATTTATTTTTTGTTTTGGCAAAATAAAAAAGGACGGTTTTTAATGGTCGTCATTTAAGTTGATTTAAATGACGGTTTTTGGCCGTCATTTATTTTTCTTCGTTTTGGCAAAATAAAAAGGACGATTTATAATGGCTGTCATTCATATTAATTTAAATGACTGTTTTGGGTCATCATTTATTCTCCATTTTGGCAAAATAAAAAAGACGATTTTTAAGGACCGTCATTAAAGTCCACTTAAATGACGGTTTTTGGCCGTCATTTACTTTTCGTTTGGGCAAAATAAAAAGGACGGTTTTTAATAGCCATCATTTAAATTGATTTAAATGACAGTTTTTGGCCGTCATTTATATTTTGTTTTGGCAAAATAAAAAAAAGACGGTTTCTAATGGCCATCATTTAAGTTGATTTAAATGACAATTTTTGGCCGTCATTTATTCTCCTTCATTTTCGCAAAATAAAAAGGACGGTTTATAATGGCCGTCATTTAAATTGGTTTAAATGACGGTTTTGGGCCGTCATATATTCTCCATTTTGGCAAAATAAAAAAGACGGTTTTTAATGACGATCATTAAAGTCCACTTAACTGATGGTTTTTGGCCGTCTTTGGGCAAAATAAAAAGGACGGTTTTGAATCACCGCCATTCAAATTGATTTAAATGATGGTTTTTGGCCATCATTTATCTTTCGTTTTGGCAAAATAAAAAGGACGGCTTTTAATGGCCGTCATTTAAGTTGATTTAAATGATCGTTTTTGGCCGTCATTTATTCTCCATTTTGGCAAAAAAAAAAAGACAGTTTTTAATGGCCGTCATTTAAGTTGATTTAAATGACAATTTTTTACCATCATTTGAGATAGTTTATATGAGGATTTTCTGTCGTCATTTTTTTAGATTAAAAATAAATAAATGACGGCTTTTTGTTGGCCGTCATTTAAGATAATATAAATGACGGTTTTTGGCCGTCATTTCAACCATTGGTTTTAATGACATGGATTAGATAACGACCCTCAAAACCGTCATTAAAACCGACTTAAATGACGGTTTTTGGTTGTCATTTTTCGCCCATTTTGGCCTAATTAATTAATATATATATCAAGAAAGAGGTGAAAGTGTAAAGAAGAAGAACTCTAAATTTCACCTTTGAGGATAAAAGCAGTTCAAGGGGGGGAAGAATGATGCATTCATGTGTAGTTACCAAGAATTTGGAATAATCGTATACATGGGTATTTTTAATTGTCAACATTTGAAGTAGCTACATCTTAAAATTCCATTCAAGGCTAGATTTGTGATTAGTAATCTTGAGAAGGCCCAGAAACTCTAATTGTGATATGTGGTAGTACATGGTGTTTGATGACTGTATACATGATGTTGAATATTAATAGTCATGAGATTATCATGTCTGGTAAGATACAGGATTGCATGGATACATGGACAAGCACCTCCTAGGTCTATAAAGGCTTGTAGGAACTCGCTAGCTCCTCCATATTGAGCTTTCACTTTTTTGGTTACCAACTGTCTCTGCTCTTCACTTCAACATCCACACAGAGTGGCTTGAGGGTGAATATTGTTGTTTGATCTCTAGCTTAGCTCCACTGTTACCGCTTTTGGCTTTTTAAGCAAGATCTACATGTGTTATTCCATATTTGAACCATTTGGTTATAAGCTACAGTTTGAGGACACAAACCCTTGAATAAAAACAACAAGAGCTTATGAGTGTGGAATGAACAAAGTCAACTAATAAGAGCATGCATCATTAAATTTGACATGTAGAACCAAGCTACACAAAACCATTAGGTATTGGATAATGGTCTTTCTAGTGACTTTGAAAAGTCATTTGAGAACTGGCACCGAGCTCGTAAGAGTGAGAATTAAGTTCTCTAAAATCACTTGACCCTTATATTAGTCACTAGATGTACTATTCTCCAATGTAAAGGTCAAGAAAATTCTTTAAATCTTATCCAAAATAACCATTACGTGTGCAATGCAAATATGTACAACAACATCAAATTATGATGTATATGTTAAATAAATTGGTAAAAACAATATAAAACATTATAATTTTTTTGTTATGGGCATGGATATTTTCTATCATGGATTATTTAATGATTTTTAGCAGTTGATTTTAGTATAAATTATTGTGATTTCATATATTAAATTTCTAATTTAACTCAAAAATTATGAACAAAAGAGCTGAAAAAAATGTTTCCACATTGAGCAAAGAGGGTAAGTGGAAAGGACCCAAATAATGCCCAAATAAGTGGAAGTATGTCACCATGAGGCAAGTAAGATGCAAGGCAAATATAGCGTGCTTCTTGACTTGCCAAGGTGAGTGGTGGCTCCTTCCTCACATCCAATAGAATCCTCACCTTCCTTATCCACCTCAAATTTATGCATTTAGTATGTTTCAAACCAAAAGTGAGACGTTTCATATGCAAAATCATAAAGTGGGTGGGGTAAGTGTGGGGACAAGTATTTTTGTCCCCCTTACATGTGAAATCACCTTGAGAGAGAGAGAGAGAGATAGAGTGTGTGTGTGAATACCTTCCATAAAAATCTGGTCACCTCTTTTTGCTAATATTTTTAGAACTATAGATTGCATAAATTCCCTCAAATATTTTGCCCAAGGCATTATGTGGCTACATGGGAGTAATGCCTTGAGCAAACATAATTTGAGGGGGGAAGGTCTGTGGCCGAGGGTCCCATTGACTAGGGCAGAAGGCTTGAGGAAGGCAATGGCTCTTTTTTCAGCATTTTGATATTTTTTTTCTCATTTTTGTTTGGAATGTGGATGTACATAGTCAATGACAAGATGCTACATGTACATTTCGACAGATATGTCCACATGGTAGCCCATGACAAGCTACTATATACCACACGCATATGGTGGTAGAATGTGCATGTGCCATGTGGTAGCTTGTATTATTATTATTATTATTAGCTTGTATTATTATTATTATTGGTTGTCCATTTGAGAATTGTGAAAAGGAATCTTACAAAAGATTTTGTTCTAAATGTACATGAAGGTAATGGATACTTTGTGCATATTGTGCCCATTTTTGGACAAATTAAAAAGTAGAATATGCATCTGTTTTTTTAAAAAAATAATTGTTGCCCATTCCAGTCTGCGCGCCAGGTGTCAGGCGTCAGGCATGCCACGTGGCAGATTCAAAGTGGGCAGAAAAAGTCAAACTGCTCATTATGTTTAATATAATGAGCATGTAAAATTTTTCAAAGTATCTATTACGCAATTATCTATTACCCCAGTTCAGATGGGCCTCGCCTAAAAAATTTCTGAGAATCTAAACCAATCAGAATGGCCTATGCCCAGCCCATTCCATAGTACATTTTGATTCTAGAGGTGTTATTAAGATCCCTAAAGATATATGTAAGCTAACTAATTGGCATGAGCGTTATTTTTTAAACAAGTTCGGGTGCAGCTCAGGAAGGTGTCTCGGAGAAAATGGAGAGAAGAGTAAGAAGAAAACAAAAATGTGGCTCATTGAATTGGTATACAAGTAGACGGTAACGAAGGTTTCGTGCAAGCACTGGTGGTGATGGGGATAGGAATGGCGATGGAGGGAATAATTTGGTGATCCAGGTAGGTCGCCTAATATCATAGTCGTGGATTAGAATGTGACTGGCGAGAAGTTTTGCTGGGAAGGTTTTCTTGCTTCATCCAGTGCACAATGCAGCCACGATATCAATCATTCTAATTTCAATATCATTGTCGTTTTCTAACCAAAGAATGGCCTACGTGAAGATAACAGTACCTAAATAATTTTACATGTAAAGACTGCGGAGAAGAAGCCCTAGCCTCTCAAATTAGGCTTGGAATCTTGGATACTTATATACCCAGTTGATCCAGAAGCATCTTTGGTTTGTTGTGATCTACCATGCCAAATTTCTTCTAGCGAGGATCTCACATATAAATGGACACTCCCATACGAATGTAACTACACCCAGATCGCTCTAAGAGAGCCAAAGGATTTTACTCCTTGCAGCTGCTTGCCTTGATTGGCCTGGACTCATACAGCTTGGCGCTGGAGTCATGGCTGATCCATTGTTTGATGTTGAAAAGGCAATTGCAAAGGCTCCAAAGGAGGGAACTTTAGCTGCAAGGGCGGTAGATATATGCAATCTAGTATCCAACTTTTTGTCAGGTTAGTTTCACTGTTTGGTTTTAATGGCATGACAATTCTAATAACTTCTCACTCAGCATGTTCACCATTGAATTTTTGAAACACTGTCAGAGGAATACTTTCTTATTCGTAAGATTTGAAGTAACTAAAAAGGTTGATAATATGAACTATTATTCTCCGTACTGCAGATTGCAGTTTACCATCTTCGGCAAAAGCAAATAACGCCAAGAATGTGGAGGATAACATTGTGCGCAGTGCTACCTTGGACAAAGATGCACTTTTAGCGTCATTAAAGACCAGCTTGAATGGTTTGTGTTGAACGCGGTTGTGGAACTCTCTGTAATATCCAAATGATACTACGATGATCCGCAGATTGGCATAAAACCCCGAAGTTTCAGTCCTGCTTAGGAAGATATATTTCACTGCATCTGGAGATGTTCAGTGTGCTCTACGACTGAGAAGGTTGAGACTCTAACTTTGTGCAATATATGTTGTTGCCAGGTCTCATGACAGAGGACGCACAGGAGCGTTTGAAGCAGCATGGTCCAAATGTTCTTTCTACTAAGTTGGCAAGGAGATGGTACAAGATCTTATGGAATGCTTTTTGGCATCCTTTTAACGTCATACTACTGGTATTGGCAACCATATCGGGCGCGACAAGCGACATAGCCACAGTGATTGTGATGTGCCTCATGGTTGTGCTGAGCGTTGGGGTTAGATTTTATCAGGTGATTGTCGTTTCACCTTATCAAAAAGATAAGATATGAGTTTCGATTTGAGAAGAACGTGTACTGAAAAGAAATCTATATGAGGCTGATGTGAACATAGAATTTTTTAAAACATAACTCACGATCAAAGTACAATATACTTATTAAGGGACATCGGCAGACAATGAC
The DNA here is from genome assembly GCA_029204225.1 of Diphasiastrum complanatum. Taxonomy (NCBI): domain Eukaryota; kingdom Viridiplantae; phylum Streptophyta; class Lycopodiopsida; order Lycopodiales; family Lycopodiaceae; genus Diphasiastrum; species Diphasiastrum complanatum. The sequence goes on from CM055096.1 coordinate 43,553,574, forward strand.
TTGATGTACATCTATATATGACTGTCTCTATAAATGACTAATATTTGTCCATTTTTCGTTACAACACATCAGGAGTTTAAAAGCTCAAGGGCGGCTTCAAAACTCTCAGAACTGGTTAGAGATGGCGCTGCGGTTAAGCGACGCGAGAACGATTCTGCCCAAGATGGTGTAGAGGTGGAAATTAGTCAAGAAGTTGTAGTCCCTGGCGATATTGTTATCCTGAGGACAGGAGACCTTCTTCCCGGGGACATATATTTGTTGACATCAAACAATCTTCTCGTGAGGTAATATAACTCAAAATCGCGCCCCCGTAAAATGTTTGTATATACAATACGAGTGCAGATTGCAGAAAAGTCTGAACTTCGTCAATCCATTTAAGTTTCTTTTCTTTCAATGCTCAAACATAATATTGCAATTGCAATTACTATTTGAAAATTATAATAGCAATATATACATTACAATTTGTAAGGTACCTTTGCTATTTTTAAAAATTTTGAGAATCACCTTCATTACAAGGTTTAGGGTTTAGGGTTTAATAAGACTAGGTCTAACATTAGTCACCAATAGAATTTCAGTGCTCGTATGCCTATAGACTTAAATAGGAATGCTGCCACGTAGGATGGTCACATTGGTGCAGTACTAAGTCATGAGTTTCAATATCTTTGGTTATTAGTTTATGGGCTTTGTTTTGTTGCTTTGTTTACGCAAGAATTTTGTATTTCAATTTTCGGTAGCAAAGGTAAGCATATATGCCATACCCTGGACCGGCCAGAGTGGAACATTGCGCTGCTATTTCATCTGATTAGCCTTTTATGTATTGAGATGACTCTCTCTTTATAAGTGCTCTGACGTCATGTAAGGATTTGCTACTATGCAGTCAATCTGCTTTAACAGGAGAGTCCATTGCAGTTGAGAAATATGCAGATGTGATCGAGGATGAATCTACACCGTTGTTGGATCTAAAAAATGTGTGCTTTATGGTTAGTTCTTTTCTTTCTAGCACCGCTTGATTTGGTGTTGTTTTTTAAATAAGAGGGAACACGAAATATATCATTCGGATAATTGGCGTCCTTGTGACGTCATCAAAAACTTGCTCCAAATTTTATTATTGAGATACGTCTAGCGTTATTTCTGTACCAGGGAACAAGTGTAGAATCTGGTGGAGCCCTCGGCGTTGTAATATCTACGGGCGACCATACGTACATCAGCACTATTGCTACTTCTTTAGCCAGAAGAGCACCGATCAATTCTTTTCAAAAAGGGGTGCGACGTGTGTCTTACCTTCTGATATGCTTCATGCTAGCAATGGTTCCCATTGTGATTGTAATAAGTGGATTCACAACTCACAATTGGGGGAATAGTGCATTATTTGGGATCTCTGTCGCAGTTGGGCTTACACCAGAAATGCTCCCCATGATTGTGAATGCCAATTTAGCACGGGGTGCACTTGTTATGGCACGGAAGAAATGTATAGTGAAGACTTTGGACTCGGTTCAAAATATGGGGGCCATGTAAGTTCCTAGAATCACCAGCAATTTTGCCAAGTGCCATTCCTGAGACTGTTTCCAAACTGTTGAGCTCGTAATACATTAATAAAAAGATTGTACTTGTGCTTACCTCCTTTGAAGCTTAATATGGAATATCGTTATGGAAAACCACACAACAATGTGTGATATTCTCAGTGTTGCAATTTATGAATCTGAAGTATTGCTTTGACAGGGACATACTTTGCACGGATAAAACGGGAACCCTTACCATTGATCGCGTGGCAATGGTTCAGTACATGGACTGTCATGGCATTTCCAAGGATCATGTTTTTGAATATGCGTACCTCAATTCTCATTTCCAGACTGGCTTGAGAAACTTAATCGATTCTGCGATTTTGTCCTTTGGAGATCAGGTGCTCCTGGGAGGAGACCGAAAGATAGATCCTTCCAAGTACAAGCTCGTGAGTGAGCTCCCTTTTGACTTTGTAAGAAGGCGAATGTCTGTCATTCTAGAGATGGAAGACTTCGGTATCAACGACGGACGGCAATCATCTCAAGTGGAAGTTGATCACAATGCCATATCAAGCATAGGCTCGAAACCTTGCCTCTTAGTGACCAAAGGTGCTTTAGAGGAGATGCTAGAGATATGCTCCAGTGTGCAAACTGATAGTGAAGGTCGTGTAGCTATGACTCCAGAGTACCGCAAGAAGCTGTTATCAATGGGCGAGGAGCTTAACGCTGATGGTCTTCGCCTGGTTGCAGTAGCAACAAAGGAATTGAAACAACGGAAACATGCAACCGTCACGAATATGTCACCACCCACAGTACATGATCATTTCTCCAAGGTGATAATGACTATCATCGATGGACTGAATGTCCATTCTTTTGTTTACTTGCTTTTACCTATAAACTTTGTAGATATACGTGTTGATGTTCATTTGAATTTGAGATTGAACCTGCAACTATTAATTTGCTGCGTATGCGTGCAGTTCTCAAGTGAGCAACATAAATATAAGCATAGCGAAGAAAGTGACATGCTATTTCATGGTATATTAACATTCCAAGATCCACCCAAAGAATCGGCAAAGGAAGCCATCGAAACCCTAGAAAGAAAAGGAGTTGCAATTAAGGTTCTAACAGGTGATGCCTTATCCATTGCTGTCAAAATTTGTAAGGATGTTGGCATAGCTACAGATTTTGTTGTCAGCGGTCCAGAACTTGCGCTTTTGGATTCAAATGAGTTTGTGAAAGCGGTTCATCAAGCTACAATAATGGCAAAGTTGACCCCTAATCAAAAGCTAAAGGTAGTAGAAGCTCTCAAGGTTGGAAGTCATACGGTTGGATTCCTAGGAGATGGTATCAATGATTCACTTGCACTAAAGTCAGCGGATGTGGGAATCTCGGTAGACTCTGCTACTAGCGTTGCAAAAGATGCTGCCGATATTATTCTGCTACAGAAGGATCTAAATGTTCTGGTTGCAGGAGTTACAAGAGGCCGTATAACGCATGGAAACACAATCAAGTACATCAAAATGGCAGCTAGTTCAAATTTCGGAAATGTTTTCTCTATTCTAGTAGCATCCGCTTGGCTGCCATTCGACCCCATGAAGCCTATTCAGATTCTCACACAAAATCTGCTATACGATTTCAGCCAGGCATCTATTCCATGGGACAAGATGGATCCGGAGTACTTGGAGACACCGCACCAGTGGTCTGCAAAGGGAATTGCAACTTTTATGATTTGCATGGGGCCAATCAGTTCCATATTTGATATAACAACCTTTAATCTTATGTGGTTCCATTACGGCATTCGGACAGTAGAGCGGCAAGCTGTGTTTCAAACAGCTTGGTTCTTGGAAGGGCTATTGACACAAACTCTTGTCATTCACATGCTGCGTACCAAAAAGATTCCTTTTATCCAAGCAACAGCATCAGTGCCAGTCTTAATCACCACCGGCATCATTGTGGGCCTTGGACTAGCAATCCCATACACTCCTCTGGGAAAGACAGAGAAAATGGTTAATCCTTATGGTTCCTACTACTATTTTCTGGCAATTACTATCTTCGCCTATTGTTGTTTGGCACAGCTTGCAAAGATGGCCTACATCAGAGTCTTCAAAAAGTGGCTATAGAGTTAGCTGATTATACTATATATATCACATCTATACAAGACTTCTTTCATTAATCCTAAGTATTACTGTCCACGTCGACTGTACGTGATCATATAGGTTCATCTGCATGTATGTGAAAATATGTATCATTATCGTGCTAGATTAAGACTAAATAATTTGACGCAGCTGCCTTAGTATCTTATACCGTCCTGAGACGAAATTAAAGTTGAACTTTTTGGTGTGGTTTTGTTTTGTGTAAACTTGATCATGAGAGTCGGCATCGGTTGAAAATATATCATCTTCTCAGTTAATTCGCGTACAAGTACATGTAGAGGGAAAGAAGGGCGATTTATAGATCAATGCAAAAGAAAGGCGATTTTCTGGTCAGCTCTTGCGTTTTTTCTCCTACTAATCTCATATATACTCTTCGTCGTCTTCTCCTTCTCCTTCTCCTTCTCCAGGCCCAAAAAAAACATGTCACTAGTAGTGTGGCAAGTGGTGGCCGTTTTCTTTCTATTGCAGCATTTATGGGCCCTGCCTTACAGGCAGGGGCACATAGTAGACATAACAAAAAATTGACATGATTGTGTTCTAAATAATTATTGAAATTTTATTTTTTGTTTACTTAATTTAATATTTATACTGGTTTTTAGAGCTGCAACGTGTTTACGAAATAGTAACTAAAATGTAAATGAGTGAATTAATACGGTAAATTTGTTTAAAATTCTCTATGGACTAAAAAAGCACCAAGGTCTTGGTATGCAAGGCTCAACTCCTTTCTCATATCACTCGGATATCATCTTAGTGAGTATGACCCTTCATTGTACGTTAAGTTTGTAAATAATTTTGTAGTTATTCTTCTCAACTATGTAGATGATATCATTCTTAGTGGAGATGAAGTTTGGACAGGTGTTGGATTAGTCTCCTTCTTACTAATCGACTAATTGGTTTTAATCTTCATTCATTGTTTATCCAGTTTTGCGGATTTTCCCGTGCTCTTTTACAATCTGTAGATTTACAAGTGTTTTTACAATAGTCTGTAGAAATACACGAAGATTGACTACAGTGTCGCTTTTCATTTTCCCTCACTTCGGCTTTTTCGCCTGTCAGGAATCTCGTGTAAAATCACAGGGTCACATTTTCGCATTTTAGCGACACTGTCGCCTGTCAGGAATACGAGTAAATATGCAGTCCTATTTTTCGCTTTTTCCAAAGTGTCTCAAATGTTAAGAAAATGACTCTGGTAAAGTGTAGGGCTACCCTAAATGGGATTTAAGGACACTATCGCCTTTTTTGCCTATGGTAGTTTTACGTTTATTTCTGCAAAGTGACAATTTCAGTTCATTTATGAAGACAGACTACTTACAGACAAAATGTCACCGCTTATCAGCAATCAATTTCTGAGAAGGATTTGGATGGATGCCAGCGGACATGAGCCAACTGGCAATCGCATTTGATGACCTAATTGCTGAGTATATTAGTTTCCAAGTTATGAACAAGAAGCATTTGAATAGTTAGCTCTCTCCCTCTCTCTCAAGTCTGCGAGCTTGTACACTCTTGAGCATTCTAGCTCACTTTTTAGAGTTGTTTTAGAGATTGTTATTGCACTATTGCTTATCAGCATTGTGCTTAATTCAGACTTTCATTTTAACCGCTCAGAGATAGCATATAGTACGCGGCTTCGATCTACAACTTATTGTACTCATTTACTTCTGTTTCGTTTTCATACTGAATGAATACCATTTTCATTGCGTTCAACTTCGTCTCATAATGTATGCGTTTACAGTAGTTCTTCGCGACAAATTATTTGTCTAGTGATTTGCGAATGATTCGCGACAAATTATTTGTCTGATAATTCAATGCATTATTGTTTGGCTATGTAATCACCGTAGTACTGATATTTCAAAGTTAGTTACTATAAGATCAAACGTGATTTCTATCACTATTGGCTTTGTTTGAAATTGATAGGTGTAGTTTTGGATTGAGGAAGAGGAAGATAATTTATTCCGCCATGCACAAAAAGTTTTCTTTCTAGACACTCGAATTATTTTCATTCGTTTCTTTTCGAGTTCAACCTATCTTCAGCACACCTCTTTCTGACATGGTATCAGAGCTGTGATCTCTGTCAGGGCCTAATACTATTTCGATATCAGAGCAAAAGCTCTAATACTTGATATCTTTCGCGATATCAAATTGATATCATACTCTTCAGTTCTTTTCAACCTTTCAGTATCAGAGAATTGATCTCCTATTGTTGGCATTACTGCATCTTAGCGTCATCGATACAATCGACAGACTAAGTTCCAGATGGATTCTCAAAATAAAGCTGGTCTTATCGCAGACAAGCTGAATGGATCCAATTATCATTTGTGGAAATTTAAGATGAAGACCTTGCTAGTCGCCAGTGAATTATGGGATGTTGTTACATGTGCAGAACTAAAACCTGAAAACGATGACCCAAAGTGAAAATCGAAGGACAGTAAAGCTTTCGTGCTTATTATCCTCAATATATCCGATACATTGATTGGACACATAGTTGAAGCTAAAAGGTCAAGAGATGTTTGGGACATCTTGAAATCACTATATGACGTGAGGGATGTAACTACTAAGTTACATCTACGAAGGAAATTCTTCACTTTCAAGATGTCTACTGGTGATTCTCTTCAGAGTCACATTAACCAGTTTAAAAATCTCTTGCAACAGATGGCTGCTCTCGAATCAGTCATAGACGATCAAGACGCAATTATGACATTGCTTTCAAGCTTGCCCTCTACATATGAGAATTGGGTGATGATCATATCAACACACTCAGATTTCACAAGAACACATGTAGCAAATATCCACGCACAATACAAAGGAGGACGCGCGGGCAACAAAAATTTTGCATGGATATAGCTGTGGATAAGCGTGGATACGGACGCGTTGATTATCCACGTGTGGATGTTCCACGCAAGTCTCATTTCCGGCAGTAGATCGGTCGGAGGTCGTGAAATTCAAACTCCGTGGATTATCCATGCGTGGATCATCCACGCCAACTCCGACAACCAGTAGTCGGGCAAACTTCTGACACCCGGTGCCGAAAATTGGAATTCTAATCCACTCCATAGTAACATCTAAAAAAAAAAGGCTCAGCTTTCGCGTGGATACCACGTGGCCCACGCAAATTTTTTTTTATCCACGCAAAATCCAGAGAGCTGGGGCCGTGGATACCGCGTGGATAAATTTTTTTTATATCCACGCGGTATCCACGGCCCCAGCTCTCTGGATTTTGCATGGATAAGCCACGCACTTTTTTTTGACCAAAAAAAAAGTGTTTGGCGCGAACCAAAATGTGGTTCGCTCCTAAACTAGATGAAAGTTCATTTTTTCTGTTGTGTGAGAGAGAGAAAAAGAGAGTATAGATGGGAGTGAGAATGAGATGGGGATGAATGCGAGTGAGAAGATTGATAGTGTTTAGGATTTTTAGTTCATGGATGTTAATAGTATGTGTTTTGTGATCATAAGTTCTAAGATCTTTTTTGTTTGTGATGTAGGCTTGGATATGAAAAATGAAAAAAGAGCTTTCATTGCAAAGGATTGAAAGATCAAGTGCATGCAAAAGGAAAAGCAAAGATTGTAAAACAATGGAGATACAATAGTAAAGGTAAATCACATTTATTTTGATTCATTTGATATTTAGTTGATAACTTAATGTGTTATCTATTGATGCATTATATTGTGGTTTCCATTACTTTTCATTGTGCTTTTCATTACTTTCTATTGTGCATTCTAGCATGCAAATCATGTGCTAAAATAGATACATTGCATTGAATTCATCAATAGATATATTTGCATTCCATAGATGTGCATTAAATAGACTATACATTGCATTGAATACATCAATAGATACATTTGCATTCAATAGATGTGCATTCAATAGACTATACATTTTCATTCATGAATTAAAAATATATGCATTCATAATTTTTCAAGAATTATGTGATGCCAAAACATTATATTGATTGATTTAAAAAAAAGTACATTGATGAGAGAATAAATTCTCCCTTCCTACATTGCCTTCTACAAGGCCTTACATTTAATTTAAAAACCTCTACTCATCATCACTTCCTCTCTCCTCGCCTCCTTCGTCTTGTAGATGTACGTTGGTGTCCACATCTTCAAACTCCCCTTCGCTCTCACTCATGTTCTTTTCCACATTTTACTCTTCAAAAATTTTCACATTTTCTTTCACATCACAAACGCTTGAAGTTGTAGAGCCTCTCTACAAAATAGAATCAAAGATTTAATTAAATTGAGATTAAACTTACTTGTAAATCACAAAGTAAACAACCCCAAACAATAAAGGTATAGAATCAAAGATTTAATTAAATTGAGATTAAACTTACTTGTAAATCACAAAGTAAACAACCCCAAACAATAAAGGTTAAGAGTTTACGATTGGAAACAATCCATGGGATTCCATAAAAGCCTTAAGGTCGGCATATCCATGATTGTAATCTTGTTTGTACTCTGTGGTGGTCATGTGTCTTCCAAAATCACTAAGCTACATTCAACAAAAAAACATAGTTTAGCAATACAATATAGTTTAGCAATAAAAAAACATTAACAATTTCACTACAAAAATAGAATCATAGTAAAAAAAATTGCACTTACATATTGGGCCTCTAGATTGCCCCTTCCTCCCGATCCCAAGTGACTTTGGCCATGTTTTAAGAGCTTCTCAGCGGCGGCCCTACGTTGTTGTTCATACTTTTGGGGATTGTTTTGCAACAATTCCTCTTTCACCTTGTTCCAATCCCTTTTGGAGCACCATCCAGGCTTCGTGGGATTCTTGGGATTCCTCACGGCTCTTCTCATCAATTGCCTTTTGTTTTGAATCCAAAGGCACATTGAATCCAAGGCCCAAGTCCTACTAAAAGCATAAGATTGAGGGAATTTAGAATGTAAAGTCTCTATTATTTTATTTTTGTCTTCAAGCGATTGGGAGGACCAATCAATCCTGTAATCTTTACCAAAATATAAAGCAACTAAATCACGCAAACGGGCATGAACTACATTGTCACGCGTATTTTTTATAACTCCACCATGTGGATTAAGATCATAATACACACTACACGATTCTTGGGAAGGGGCATATTTGGAAGCTCTTCTCTCGGATGATTCACCCGAAGAAGATAACACAAGATTTTTTATTCTATCTCTTTGTTGAGGAGATAGATTCTCAAACCACTCTTGATTATATTCTTCGGGCTCCTCATGAGCTCTTCTCCTAGATGGTCTCCCACTTGACCTTCCACTTAACCCATCACTTGAAGACATTGTATCAAAGAAAAACTTTAAAAGTTAGAAAGTAGTGGGGAATGGGAGTGAAAGAGTAGTGAAGACTTCTAGATTAGAAGACATTAGAGGAATTTTGAGTTCCAAAAAGACCCTTTAAGAATTCGTGCAAGATGTTTTTTTATTATTAAAATATTATAACACTAATACTTTTGACTTGCCATAACTTTTTAATTGTAGCTCAGAAGTATGCCATGTAAATATCATTGGAAAGCTCTTATTGAGCTCTTTTTAATGCACCAAACTCCGCTGAATTCAGACTTATCTTCAAAAAGTTATGCCATTTTTAGTATGGAATCAAAATGTGGATTAAAAAAAGCTACGGTACGTAGATTTTAAATTTGAGTGTTTTGATTAAGAAAAATTTGAGAAAAAATATAAAAAGAATCTTTACAATGGGTCTTTTTGGGATTTAGAACTCCTCTAATGGTAAGCAATGACAAGAAAGCAATAGATTAATAGTAAGCAAGAACAAATAAGATCAATACCAAGCAAGATCAATAGAGCAAGCAATAGCAATGAAGAGCAACCAAAAGCAAGCAAGCAAGATCTATAGAGCCTGGAAGAGCAATAGCAAGCAAGAGCACTAAACACTATATTAGAAAAACCTATAAAACTTGAAAGCATAAGAGGAACAAGAATGCTCGCGGAAATGCTATTTTATTGGCATTCAAGTTTCGCGTGGATTATCCACGCAATAATTATCCACGCGATATCCACGCGTGGATGTTCCACGCGGTTTTTTTCTCTCTCTTCACATGTGAGAGGGTCCTCCACATGGGCTTGCATGCTTCAAACGCCATTCAATATTCTCATAATCTTTTTAGATTTTATGAGAATATTTTATTGTAGCATTTTACATAAAATATATTTTTTAATATGATGGAATATAAAAAAATCAATTCAAAGATCATTATGGTAGTATTAAAAATTGTAAAACTAGTTTTATATTGTTATAAATTTTATTTTTCTTGAGATTTGACATACAAGACAAAATCATGAGATAAGAAATAGTACATATTATTATTAAACAAGTAGTTTGACAAGTTTTTAAAGATTTTATGACATAATATTATGTCAAATCGGTGATGTCATAAAACATTTAGTTTATTAATAATCTAGGTGTCATAGATTTGATATAATTTGATGACATAATTATATGGTCAAATAGAAAATTTTGCTTTTGTCATGTGGCCTCTTAAATGGTTGTATGGGGTCATTTAGATTCATGATCAAAAGCATTTATGCTATATTGAGGACCTTAGTGATATGTGACCTATATGATATATCTTTTTAATTGTTGGTGTGTGACCTATATAACCTTATATGAAATCATAGATATTAGTTGAAATATCATTTAGCATTGTAATAAAGATGTTCATCAATAGTGTGCTATCTAGTATATGATTGATTGACATTGTTCAATTGCTCGTCTTTTCTTTTCGATTCGAGGAACATCATCTTGCATACAAAGCAACCATAGATAGAAAGGACGAATGCATATTGCTCGTCATGAGATACCATGGCACACTAGGCTAATCCAAAGAGATTTATCCCTAACTAACTCGAGCCAAGTATTAATTAATCAAATAAGTGATTGAGTGGGCAATGAATCAATTGAGTATATGACTGATTGTTTGATTTTGATCATTTCATCTTGAAAGAAAGATTGAGTGAGATCGTCACTCATCTTGGACAAGAGTTCAAACTCAAAGCTTTGAACATTGACTGTTATGTGGTCTTTAAATTAGTTGATATAGGCCTGCGCGCACTATCTACTGATGTCTAACATTTGTCAGTATGAACCTCATTTTGATTGTTCGTCATGTGTTGCCCCACCCAAGCAATTTTCTTGATAGCAATGTTACTAGAAGAGAGAGAGAGAGAGAGAGAGAGAGAGAGAGAGAGAGAGAGAGAGAGAGAGAGAGAGAGAGAGAGAGAGAGAGAGAGAGAGAGAGAGAGAGAGAGAGAGAGACTGATACATCTAACATTTTCAACTTTTGTAAAAGAAGGAACATAAGTTGGTTTCAAGGAAAAGAGTTGCAAGAGAGATCGAGAATATTATTGATAATATAAATCACATGAATATTGATTTTGGATCATCATTGGCCTTAGATGATGCTCTTATTGATGATGACCCCTTGCATGATATAATTAGTTCATCAATGCCTTGTGATTCAATCCATGTCTCCAAATATCTAGAACGTTCTTACCACCCAACCACACCTATCCTAGATGTTGCACATGAGTCCTCCACGATACTCCACGTGGATTCCACAAACTTGACCACCCCTTTAAAAAAGAGAACACGTCTTAAAAGTATTATGACTAGTTTGAAAGATAATTGCAAATTACTACGCACTGTTGATGTGTCAAAAGATATTCTAGGTTCTTTGTCTGACCTTCCTCTTCCATCTAGTTTGCAACCATTAGTAAAAACTTTCATTAGAAGTAGATATTCATGTTGGCCACTCCAATCACCATTACCATTAAATGGAACACCATTTACATATTGGGGTCGAATGTACATGATCATGCCTAGTGAACACTTTCCTAAGGCTGGTTTGGGCCTTTTTGCATTGAGTAGTATTGAGGTCCCTCTAAATAGTGTTGTGACATTGATGCCATATGCAGGACCTCAATACAATTGGGGTGATTAGCATGCTTTGTGTCGTCACCAATAGAGGATGCAAATATATGGCTTGAATTCAAATGCTTGTTCTTTAGAGGAGCAACACATGCAAGGAGACAACATCTCAAGGGCAGATCGTACAGACATTGATGGACGTCCAGATGTGCATGGAAACATTGTTGAATATATAAATAGTTCCATTGGCCACCCTCTATTGAAGAATTGTGATTTTGAAGAACGCACCAATGGAAAAAAAGAATATTTTACTAGGAATGTAAAGGGCACTTATGTAATGGTCTGTGCCACTAGATCTATCAAGTTTGGGGAGGAATTGTTCATCAAGTATAGTCTCAACCGTCCTCTACCCAAATGTTTGCAAAAGACAATAAGTCAAATGTGAAGATTTAAATTTTGTTGATATGCAGAGATGTATAATCTATACATCTTAATTGTATTTGGTTTGTGTCATTAAATATGTCAAGTGTGAGGAGCATTATTCGTCATTTTCCTAGATGTCTACATAGGATAATAAGTGAAAGCTAATGAATGTAAAATTCGTAAATATGTAAATATGTAGAAGCGTGCAATTCTTTGAGTTCATTGAATGTTAACAAGTTGAAAAGAAAAATGGTCTAATAGATACATTGGTATATTCATACTTTTTAAACAAAGAGGTAATTTATATTCATATGCAACATTTAGATCTATCAAGTATTGGGAGGAAATGTTTATCAAACATTGTTTCAGCCTACTTCTTGTTATTTTGGTATATAGGATTCTTCATCATCTTTAGCATTGGAGACAACAATCCTCGTAATGATCGATGCAAACGACGAATGCAATACAACGGTCCTCATATAAAGCAATTACCTCGTCATCTACGTCTAGGCTTAAAAGAGATGATGGAAATTGATGAGCTTGTCAAAAGATATTTGTGAGACCATATACAAACTATCAATCATTGTCAGGTATTTACATGTACTTGGTGCATTTTTTTATTTAGTATATATTGATTGGAAATTCAAATAGACATAAAATCGATTGAATATGTTGCAGATGGATGTGTTCAAAAGAAATCCGTGAGCTGGATCTTCGCAAGAGACATGAGGATATGGTGGAGATTGTGTGCATGTTTGAGAGATATTTTTCGACTTCCATCATGGACTCACAAGTGCATATATTGGTGCACTTGGTTGAAGAAGTTTCTATTGCTGGTCCAGTGCACATTACATATAAGTGCATAAATTTTCTTTTGCATGTGTATTTAAAGTAAATCAATTGGTACATGAACTCATTAAATAAAACATTTATTTTTAACCATTTGTGAATTTTTAGGTGGATGTTCTTTATGGAAAGATACATGAAAGCCTTAAAAGATTTTGTGCGTCAAAAGACAAGGCCTGAAGGTAGCATGTCAGAGGGATGGTTAGTACATGAATCTCTCTTTTATGTTATTGAAATTTTGCACCAACTACATCCATCTGCTCCACTATTGTGGCATGATGAGAAAGCCGAAGAGGTAACTAGTGAAAACCTCAAGGGATGGGAAAGGTCCATAGGTTGGCACCCTTCCAACGAGAAAAAATTTTTACATTCATGCTTTATAATTGTGGAGTTATGGATAAATGATTAGACCTATATGAAGAAGAGAAAAAAGAGAGGGACTTGTCTAGAAAGTGCCAACGATAGAATAGAGGAAGACGCATGGCCTCAAGTTCAGATGATCTTGAGTCATTGCCCAAGCAATGCACTATAGAGTGGATGCATGACACACTACAAAAAGCAACAAAAGAGGGACTGAAAATATCAAACGCAGAATGGGACTTTGCAAGAGGATGCAAATGGAAGGTATTATTCTTTATTATTAGAACATTCTTGTTTATAACAATATTTGTTTAATCATTTTGAAACACCATGTTTATCCACAGTAATTATTTATGAGATTCATGTTTGTCATGTGGCAGTGCAAAATGTATAATGCTATATGGGCTTTTGGTTTCCACTTTCATGTTGAAAGGATTGATAACAAAAGATGCACACACGATTATGGTGTAATAGCATCTTTCCAGCAAGAAAGTCAAAGCAGTGCACGAGATCAAAATCCCATCTCAGGAGACATAGAATACGTAGGAACTATACAAAACATTTATGATGTGTCATTTGGTGAAAGTGGACACTATTTTTTATTTGATGTGAAATGGTTCAAGGTAGTTTGTAGGGGGCCAAATGCAACCGTAAAATCGGATCCAAGGATTTTTTGCGAATGATTCATCAAAAACATTGAGCATGGAGTCCTTTGACACATTGGTGTTGCCTCATCACTATGAGCAGGTGCACATGCTATGCTATCATATTTTTCATTTTATTGCCAGTGACTTCAGTATTTAAGATATGTTCTAAAATAGTGATTTTTGTAGGTGGTTTTTCAACCAGATCGACTAAACAAGATATGGTGGTCTGTAGCTCAAGTTGAACCATGTTCACTATGAGTATTTGAGGGTGCAAATGTTGAGAATGAAATGGAAAACCTTCATTTTAACTATGAGATTGAGCTACCTAGAGACGTAGTAAATCATCAAGCCATACTTGAAGCACCCACTTCCATAGATGTTGAGAATAGAAATTCTAATAGTTCGGATGATGAATTAATTTTTGAAAGTGAGAGTGATGATGAAAATCATCTAAGAAGAGATGAATTGCAAGATGTTGTCACTGATGAAATTGATTCTTGTAATTCTGAATAAAAACTGATTATTGCAATTCTGAATGAAATTGATTCTTGCAATGCTTTCAAATGATTGTTATTTAGCCAAAATAGAATCTCATTTATGGTCAAGTAAGTGAAAAGAATAGACATAGTTTGACTTCAATCCCATTCTTTTGGAGATAATGTCGGTGAAGATAGATGGATGGCTTCATGTTCCAAGAAAATTCTCATTTTTTAACAAATGTTGCAAAGGCAGTAAATCACTAAAAGCATGTGAGTTAATGGAATCACCACCACAAACTATGACAAAATAAAGTGTTTCATCATAGTCAATCCCCTTGAATTGAGCATATCCCTTGGCAACTAGTCTTGTTTTATAGTTGTTCACACTACCATCTTGATTAAGCTTGATCTTAAAGACCCATTTGCAAACAATAACATTTTGTATCTTTGATGGAGGATCAATAATTTTACAAGTATGTCAAACAATGCATCATATACTCACTTTTCATTGCATCGAATCACTCTTTTGTTGATACAGTTTCACTCACACTTGAAGGAACATCATCAAACTTAAGGTAGTAATAAGGGCAATAAAAATTAAACAATCATCAACTTGTAATTGCTTCTCTCTTCCTTGTATTTGAGCCTTGATGGTTGCATTTGGGCTCTGATACCATGTTAAAATCAAAGGTTATGAACCTCATTTGGATATTGAAACATTGAAAAAGCATCAAAGATTTCACTTATATCTAATAGATAGAAAACTAGCACACAATTCAACTTATTTTGCATCTAACTAGCAAGAGCTTTTGAACACCACAATAAAACTAGAAATAATTGATCTTCACATCCTGTCACACACGTGGAAAGTATAATACTTTGTTCATATTCAGATCTATTCATTAGACACAAAAAATATCAGATTCATCATTCATTAATTCCTCATTAAAGAACAAACTTGCCAAAATCACATCTCTTAATAATCTCTCAAAGTATGTAAAAAATGAGTTCTCAATCCATATCAAATGATCTCGGATATGAGATTAGGGAGTGCCATTAGGGTAGACCCTAAACCCCTAGCTATTAAAGCCTTAGATCATGCATAATTACCCTCTTGGTAGCTCAAGTCAACTGTCTTACAAAAGTAGGTGGCCGACCTCATCAAAAATCCCAATCATCTAGGAACATCATAATATAATTCACTTTAGAAAAATATTTATTTAACTAATTCCATTTCATTATCAACATGCAAAAAACAAAAAAAACCTCATCATAATATAATTCACTATAGAAAAATATATATATATATATATATAACCTCATCATAATATAATTCACTTTAGAAATATATTTATTTAACTAATTTCATGTCATTATCAACATGCAAAAAAAAAATCCAGAAGATATCCACGCGTGGATAGCTTTAATGTCCGGTCCGGTCCGGTGAACAAACTGAAATCTGTGTGGATAATCCACGCATGGATTATCCACACAAAAACTGCCTTCCAGCACCGCCAAGCTTCCCTACCAAACAACTGCTTGAATTTTCAAAATTCAATTTTGCATGGATAATCCACGCGCATAAATTTTTCGGCGTCGTGTCAGGAAAACACCAGTGGACTGGCCGGAGGCGTGTTCAAAAACTTTTTGGCGTGGATAATCCACGCGTGGATGTTCCACGAAAACAAAATTTTGAAAAATTGAATAAGTGTCGAGTGTCGCATGGATACTCTGCATGGATAAACACAGAGATTTCTCGTTGTGCTTACCTCTTATTAGAGTTATCACTATGTTGCTGCAAGAAGACAATTGAAGAAGTCAAGACACTTCATCTACTTCCTCCTCTCAGGCTCTATACGTCAACAAAGGCTCTAAGTGACAGAAGCTCAAAAAGCTCCAAGAAGACTACAACGAATTAGAAACAGACTCAAGGTCAAGCACAATCATCAGATCCACAATCGAAGAAGAAAATGTTTTGTGGGTATTGCAAGCGCAATAACCATGAGATCAAGGATTGCCGAATTCTCGAAGCGAAAAACGCAGCCAAGCCACCTGATCAACAAGCAAACACAGTTTCATCATCTCCCCAGATCAAAGTGGATGAAGGCGCATTCATGGTCAAAGATCAAAGCACAATTTTGGATGATTCATTTTTTGATTCCGGAGCAACTCAATACATGACCAATCAACATGAGATTTTCAACTCCTACACGCCTTACAGCACGAAGAAATTTATTCATCTTGCTGACAATAGTACTCACACTATTTAAGGTGAAGGTACTGTAAGATTGTGATTTTAACATGATCAATTCAAACTACTATCAATGGTCTTATATGTTCTCTAACTCTCTACAAATCTGTTATCAGTAAGTAGAATTATAAATTTAGATCATAAGATAGAATTTGAATCTAATCAATGCAAAATTATTGATAGGAGTAGCAAAGTATTTCATTACTTTCATTGACGAGTTCTCTAGAAGAACAATTGTTTATTTCATTTAATAGAAATCAGAGGCTTTAATCAAATTCAGACAATTCAAAGAGCATGTTGAGAATCAAACTGACAAACGATGGAGAATACATCTCCACCGAATTCAAGGAGTATTGCCTTGCAACGACATTGAGCAACAATACATTACCTCCTATTCGACTTAGTCAAATGGTCTTGCTGACAGAAAGAACAGAACCTTAGTCGAATCAGCAAAGTGCATGTTATCACATGCTATACTTTGTAAGTCCTTCTGGGCTAAAGTTGTTTCAACAGCCACCTATATTCAGAACAAATGTCCTACTAAAGCTCTCTTAGACAAAACACCATTCAAAGTTTGGACAGGTACCAAACCTTCTTTATCAAACTTACTTGCACAGATACCTCGTGATCTCAGGAAGAAGCTCGACTTCCAGAGTATCAAATGTGTTTTCATAGCTACACTACTTCAGATCAAGCCTACAAGTTATTCGACCCCATCGAGTCAAAGATATTGACTAGCCGGGATGTCATCTTCATCGAAGATCAATTTCAAGACCTCAAAGGAAAGGGCAGTCCCCATGTAGCCGACCTATCAGATTCTCCTGACGCATTGAACTTTCCATTTTTTTAGTTGACTATTCTTATTGAAGGTCCAAGCTCTTCTACTTCTGATGAACAACAAATCAAAAGATGATGATGTTGCATTTCAGCAACTATAGTATGATGGAAATGATCAACTTCCTCTATTACCCATAAGATCTTCAAGAACTAGCAGACCATCTAATAGGTATATCGATGAGTCTGCAACCTAACTTGTTCAGGAATCGACGACTATCGAAGAGGCACTCAGTCAGCCTAATTTAGATATCTGGAAAGAAGCTATGGATAAAGAGTATTCATCTCTTATCAAGAACCAAACATGGACAATTGTCGAACTACCTGCTAGCAGAAACGTAGTTGATTGCCAATGGATTTTCAAAGTCAAGTACAATGCAGATGGAAGCATCAACAGGAGAAAGGCATGACTTGTCGCCAGAGGTTTCTCTCAGGTATACAACGTCGACTACACTAAGACCTTCAGTCCAATAGTCAAGCATTCTTCTATTCAACTTTTGCTATCATTTGCTGCTATTGCAGATTTGGAAATACATCAAATAGACGTACAGACAGCATATCTCAATGGAGTTATCGAAGAAGACATTTACATGGTGCAACCTGAAGGTTATATTATCGAGGGTAAACATAATCATGTGTGTAAACTCCACAAGGCACTTTATGGCTTGAAGCAATCTGCTCGAGCATGGTTTCAAAGGATTAATACTTTCCTTATTGATCCTGGCTACACACCTAGCTCTTCAGATTCAAACATCTACTTCAAAGAAGTGCAGCAGCCTTTTATCATTATCACTTTGTACGTGGATGATACATTGTTTTTTCAGCAATAGTACCGATTTGATAAAAGAGGCCAAGACAATGCTATCTTCTGAATTCAACATGACCGATTTGGGCGAAGCTCATTTCTTGATTGGTATACAAATTCACAGAGACAGAAAACAGAAGTTGGTTTTCATTACACAAAAGAGATATGTCTACAACATGTTAGTCAAATATAATTTGATTAATAGCTTATATCATATATATGGATGGCTTAGTATATATATATATAGTTGTTCATATTCATATAGTTTCCAAGTTATGAACAAGAAGCATTTGAATAGTTAGCTCTCTCTCTCTTAAGTCTGCGAGCTTGTACACTCCTGAGCATTCTAGCTCACTTCTTAGAGTTGCTTTAGAGATTGCTATTGTGCTACTGCTTATCAGCATTACGCGTAATTCAGACTTTCATTCTAGTCGCTCAGAGACAGCATAGAGTATGCGACTTCGATCCACAACTTATTGTACTCATTTACTTCTGTTTCGTTTTCATACTGAATCAATACCATTTTTATTGCATTCAGCTTCGTCTCAGAATGTATGCGTTTTCAGCAGCTCTTCACGACTAATTATTTGTCTAGTGATTCGCGAATGATTTGTGACAAATTATTTGTCTGATAATTCAATACATTATTGTTTGGCTATGTAATCAATGTAGTACTGATGATTTCAAAGGTAGTTACTATAAGATCAAACGTGATTTCTATCACTATTGTTTTTGTTTGAAATTGATAGACGTAGTCATGCATTGAGAAAAAGGAAGATAGTTTAATCCACTACGCACGAAAAGTTTTCTTTCTAGACACTCAAATTCTTTTCATTCGTTTCTTTTTGAGTTTGACCTATCTTCTGCACACCTCTTTCTGACAACAGGCTCCAAACCTTCTTTATCAAACTTACAAATTTTTGGACGTATCGTTTATGCACAAATTTTGCATGATCTCAAGAAGTAGCTCGACTTCTAGAGTATCAAGTCTATTTTCGTCAGCTACACTACTTCAGATCAAGCTTATAAGTTGTATGATCTAGTCGAGTCGAAGATATTCACTAGCCAAGATGTCATCTTCATCGAAAATCAGTATATCGACCTCCAAGATAAGGGCAAGGCTCTTATAACCAAACTATCGAACTCTCCAAAATTATCAAACTTTCCAGTTCAAAAGTTGACTATTCCTATTGAAGGTCCAAGCTCGTCTACTCCTGATGACCAACTTATCAGCAACGAACTTGAAAAAGATGATGTTGCAATCCAGCGACTACAGCATAGTGAAGATAATCAACTTTGACCACTACCCAGAAGATCGACAAGAGAAAGCAGACCACCTATTCTAGTATATCAACGAGTTTGTAGCTTACCTTGTTCAAGAGCTGACAACTGACAACTATCAAAGAGGCACTGAGTCAACCCGATTCCGATCTCTGAAAAGAAGCTATGGGTAAAGAGTATTCATCTCTTATCAAGAATCATATGTGGACTATTGTCGAATTACCTACCAGCAGAAATGTAGTTGATTGCAAATGGTTGTTCAAAATCAAGTACATGGCAGATGGAAGTATCGATCGAAGAAAGGCTTGCCTTGTTGTTAGGATTTTGGTCTACAAAAGATCCAATTTACAAAAGCAAAAAACTCGATTTTTGTGTAGAATCCTCTCTACCATGCTCTAGCCTTGATATCTTCATTAAATCATTGATAGATCTGATTTTCTCCTTCATAACCTGAAACAAAAGCTCTGATACCATGTGAAGGATTTCAGATCATTATGATCCAATCCACTTAAAAGATCTTTGGTTAGAAACCAATCTCACCAATGTAGAAAAATCAACATCTACACACAAAATGAGATGCAAACACTAATGGAACTTGATCAAACTTGAATGAAATGATGAAGTTCTATTGCTATTCGTACATGTGTGGATCCAAAAATAACAAATATAGATCATTCTACACATAAAATTGCATGCAATCACAAGCATAGTGCACCAATGGATAGTAGAACCCAAGAGAACCATGAAATGAGATAGAGAAGAGAGAAGATCACTCTCTCCACGAGTTACATCCTTATAGTAGGTCCAAAACCTATTTGGGCACTTGGCTTTCCCTCCAAAATGCTAACCCTACTATTTTTGGGTCTAGATTCAAAGTACCCAACATTCAAATTTGAATCTACTCAAATTGCCTTCTAACTTTCCCACACTTTCAGAAAGTGTTTATTCAGATGAAATTTAACTTAGAATTTGCTTTGCACAGGAACACAGATCATGCTACACAGTAACACAGACAGAAAATCACTCTCCTCAGCAAGCTCACATAGCAACTATATTTCTCAAAATGAAATTACACTGTACATATAGTTGTTCACTCAGACAACCCATGCATGACCCAGGTTGCCGTTGGCGGGACGCGTGTCCCGTCGACTTGCCTCGTGGCGAGGCCAACTGATCCTTATCCACTGATAGGACCCATAGTACAGTAACACAGTGATTCTAACTTTAATTCTAACTCTCTCCCTTAAAGTAGAGTCACTTTTTATACAGTCATATACATAGCTTTAAAGTCAACAAACTTTAAGTACATAAAGTTTTGATCTAAACTTATCAAACTTTTCTCCAGTAAGTGGCTTAGTGAAAATATCAGCTAGTTGTTCTTCTGTGCTACAATGAACAACATGAATTTCACGACTCAACAGCCTCTCACGTATGAAGTGATATTGAATCTCAATGTGTTTAGTTCTCGCATGGAACACTGGATTCTTTGCTAGCTGAATGCCACTCTGTTTGTCGCTATGTAAAGTCGTGGGATTTTTCTGCTTCATGCCAATTTCTTCCAAGATTTGTCTCAACCATATAGCTTCTTGTGCAGCACTACACATTGCCTTATACTCTGCTTCTGTGGTGGAAAGAGCAATTGTACTTTGCTTCTTACTAGACCAGGAAAAGCAATTACCACAAAACTGGAAGATATATCTTGTGGTGGATCTACGATCATCATAGTCACCTCCCCAGTCCGCATCCACGTAGCCACACAACTCAGGTAAACCATCGTGCTTCCTGTAAATCAAGCCATACTCTAAAGTGCCTTTCCCATAACGCAAAATGCGTTTAGCTGCTTTCCAATGTGTTTCCGTAGGTGCTGTCATAAACTGACTTACAATGCCAACATCATAGCATATATCTAGTCTAGTTGTGATAAGGTAAATCAAGCTCCCTACTAACTGTCTATATAGCGTAGCATCAAATGACTGTGATTCATCAATCTTAGAAAGCTTTTTACCTGGTTCAATAGGAGTGTTTATTGGTTTGCAATCCTGCAACCTAAACCTGTGTAGTAACTCTTTGACATACTTCACCTGTATTAAACCCACTTCATGTCCTTTTTGCCACAATTCTACTCCAAGGCAGTAATGCATCAGGCTGAGATCCGTCATCTCAAATTGTTCCATGAGGTCTTTCTTGATCATGTTTATCATCTCTTGATTATTTCCCGTAATAATCAAGTCATCAACATAAAGAGCAATCAAAGCAACCATACCATCAAAGCATAAGACATATAGATTTGGATCAGAATGTGTTCTCACCATCCCCTTTGAACAAAAGTAGGCATCAATCCTGCTATACCATGCACGTGGTTCTTGTCTAAGACCATAAAGTGCTTTCTTCAAGCGACATACTTTATCTTCCTGACCTTTTGTTAAGCTTACGTAAATTGTCTTTTAATCCCACATTGATCACAAAGATCATTGAAGTCATTAGACTTATACTCACCTCCACTATCTGATCTTTGGACTTTGATCTTCTCACCTGTCTGATTTTCGACCAAGTTTTTGAAGTTCTTGAAGTTCTCAAAAGCATCTGATTTCTTCTTCAAGAAGTAGATCCACGTCTTACGTGACATATCATCAATAAAGGTCATGAAATAGAAGGCTTTTCCTAAGGACATGGTCCTCATAGGCCCGCATAAATCTGTGTGGATTAAATCCAGGATGTTCTTTGCTCTTGCAACACCCCCTTTATTGAATTTCTCTCGATGCTGCTCCCGATATATACAAGATCATAGGAGGAGATAGTACTCAATTATTGGATCCTATTGAAAGTGTGTAACAACATTTATTGTTCATCATTTGAATTTTCTTCACTTCAAATGTCTTCAATGGGTTCATCCTTGTTGGAACCAAGTGAAAGATTGACCACTTCAAATTATTCAATTTGGAAAATGAGGATGGAGTCCATCTTGATCCTTCAAGACGTGATGGACATAATTCTTGGCCTTGAAGAAGAACCACAAGTTCTTCAAGAGGTTCAAAAATACAAAAAGAGAGCTAGGATGGCTCTCCACTACATTAAGATGAATGTCTCTAATGAGATATTGAGGGAGATAGGTACTTGTACAAAAGCCAAAGAAGCTTGGGATTGTCTCAAGACTATCTATGAGGCTAAGAATACCTCTAGGCTTCTCACTCTTAGGAATCAAATCTTTCAAAGTAGCCAAAAGAGTGATGAGAGTGCATCTAGTTATGTTTTGAGAGTAAAAGATATTCATAGAGAGCTTGCTTGTATTGGTGATTCCATCAATCAAAATGAGCTAGTTCAAGTCATTCTTAATGGCTTGAGAGGTGAATTTGATAATCTTGTCCAATCCTATGCCATTAAGGAGGAGCTACCAAGTGTGGAGGCTCTCCAAAGTGTGCTAATTTCAGAAGAATCAAGACAAGAGTACAAGCTCTTGAGGATGGACACGCTTTCTCTCACTCATAATGATGGCAAAGCTCTCTTTGCCAAGGATAAGCACAAAGAGAGGAGCAAGAACCAACATCAACAATCCTCAAGCAAGGACAAAGTCAAATCCAAAGACAAAGATGAGGAGGAAGATGATTCCTCTAATGCTTCATCATCCAAGCTCAAGAAGAAGAAGAAGATCAAGTGCTTTTATTGTGGCAAGAAAGGTCATTATGCCACCAATTGCTTCAAAAAGAAGAATCAACTCAAGCAAGCCAATATTACCAATGAGAAGGAAGACACTATTGCAAGTGATGGAGAGGGATCTCTTATGGTCTCTAGTTTCTCATCTACTCCTTTCAAGAAGGACGGCCTATGGTATATTGATAGTGGAGCCTCTTCACATATGTGTAGCTCCAAGGACTCTTTCTCTTCTATTGCACCTTATGATGGAGTGAAGAAATCAATATACACTGCAAATGATTTCGAATGTCCTATTGAAGGCATAGGGAACATTCCCTTGAAGCTTGCATCTTCTAAAGTTCTTTCTCTCTCTAGAGTTCTTTATGTACCTAAGCTTACCAAGAATCTTATTAGTGTTGGCCAATTGCTTGATAATGGCCTTGATGTAAAATTCAATGTTGATACTTGCACTATCAAGAAGAATGATGAGATACTTGCATTAGGATCTAGATTTGGTGGCATCTATAAACTAGATCCAAATAAGTATGTGAATGCTTGTAATGTTGCTCTTGTGAACAAGCTCTCTATGGAGGAATTATGGCATAGGAGGTTGGGACATCCCAACTACAAACCCATGCTCTCTATGATCAAAGAACCCAAAGCTATTGGTTTGCCAAAGTCATTCTCCAAGAAGATTAAGCCTTGTGAGGCTTGTGCTATTGCTAAATCTCACAAAAAGCCATTTACAAGATCTTCTATCAAAAGCAAGCATCCTTTGGAGTTAATCCACTCGGATGTGCATTTCTCATCAACTACAAGCAAGGGAGGAGCCACTTGTTTTGTTACTTGCATTGATGATTACACAAAATTCACTTGGATATATCTTCTTGCTTCAAAATCTATGGTGTTTGATCATTTCCTTATTTTCAAAGCTTATGTAGAGAAGCAATTCTCATTCAAGATTAAAGCTCTTAGAAGTGATGGAGGTGATGAATATATCTCCAATAAATTTCAAGATTTTTGCGAGCTTGAAGGCATTAAAAGAGAGTTTTCTTGTGCCTACTCTCCATCTCAAAATGGAGTGGCCGAGAGAAAGAATAGATCTCTATGTGAATGTGCAAAATCTATGAGAATTGAGACATCTTTGCCCAAAGATTTTTGGGGAGAAGCCATTAATTGTGCAAATTATCTTTGCAATAGGCTCCCACATATAGCTCTTGGAGGAAAGTCACCATATGAGATCTTATTTTTGAAGAAGCCTAAGGTTGATCACCTTAGAGTTTTTGGATCCTTATGCTTTGTCCATATTCCCTTGGAAACAAGGAAGAAGGAAGATCCTAGTGCATGCAAAGGGATCATGGTTGGATACTCATCCACCAAGAAGGCCTATAGAGTCTTTATACTCTCTACTTCTCAAGTTATTGAAAGTAGAGATGTTGTCTTTCATGAAGATCAACACTCATCATTTGAAGAGGCCGAGATCAAGAAATCTATGGATGCATCATCAATTATTGATTTTGAAGACAATCATGATGTGATGGGGTCGAGATTTGAAGAAGACTCTCCTCGGATTTTTTCACCAAGAAGATCCATGAGAGATAGATCCGAGCCTAAGAGGCTCTCATATGTTGACAAAGGCAAACAAGTGGATCTTGATTCCACTAATTATGTTTTTTATGTCTCTCATGAAGAGCCAAAGAATGTACAAGAGGCACTCAATACCAAGGAGTGGTATGATGCCATGAAGCAAGAGTATGATGCATTGATCACCAACAATACCTGGGAGCTTGTGGATCCTCCTTCCAACAAGCATGCGATTGGTTGCAAGTGGGTATTTTGGATCAAGTTCAATCATGATGGCACCATCAACAAGCATAAAGCAAGATTATGTGCCAAAGGATTTGCTCAAATCCATGGTCTTGATTATGAGGAGACCTTTGCACCCGTTGCAAAGATGGTGACAATAAGAATTCTTATTTCTCTTGCTTGTTTTTTCAAGTGGAAGGTATTCCAATTAGATGTATCCAATGCTTTTCTAAATGGTTATCTTGAGGAGGAGATCTATATGGAACAACCTCAAGGATTCATCAAGGATGAGTCCAAAGTGTGCTTGCTCTTCAAAAGTCTTTATGGACTCAAGCAAGCACCAAGATCATGGTATTCAAGACTTAACTCTTTTCTTATCTCACTAGGATTTACTCTTAGTAACTATGATCCTTCCATGTATCTAAAGTTTGTTGGTAGCAATATTGTCATTCTTCTAATTTATGTTGATGACATTATTCTTTGTGGAAGTTGTATCAAGCTAGTTGATGAAACCAAGCTAGCACTTGGATGTGAGTTTAGAATGCAAGATCTAGGAGAGATACATTACATCCTAGGCCTAGAAATTGATTTTTATGAAAATCATGTCTTTATATGCCAATCTAGATATGCTCACTCTTTGTTGAAAAAATTCCATATGGAAAATTCTAAGAGCATAGATACTCCAATGGAGCAAATTGTAAAAGATCCTAATAAAGGTGATGAAAGATCCTTTGAGGACATCACACTTTTTAGGAGTCTTGTAGGCTCCTTGATTTGGCTTACCATTACTAGGCCCGATCTTAGTTTTTGTGTGCACAAATTGAGTCAATTTATGCAAGAACCTAAGATCCATCATTGGAAGATGGCCAAGAGGATTCTAAGATATGTATCTTCATCTTGTGATTATGGTCTACTCTATAAAAGTGAAGATCTATCCATTATTGGCTACTCGGATTCGGACTTTGCAAGTGACGAGATGGATCGAAAGTCTATTAGTGCATACACTATCTTTCTTGGAGGCAATCTAATATCTTGGCTTTAGGGCAAAGTGTGGGAATTGGGGCAAAGTGTGGGAATTGGAACAATATAACCACGTACTAAAAATATTTAAAATTTGATTTAAGTGACAAAAGTGGCGACGACACAATCACACTCTCTATTGATGAAAATTACCTTCACTAATATGTGTTTAAAATTTTATATTTTGTTGCAATTAGAGATTTTGCGGTGGTTGACAAAAATTCAAGGAGTGAAGGACAAAGGTCAAATTATAATATCCTTTTGCAACCATCTACAACAATTACAAAACTACACAATTCAATACTTGTTTCCAATTTTTTCCCGAGATCAGTCTTCTAAAGTTTTATGAATATTGCAAAAAAATCATACAACAAAATCTTGGAAGAAATGTGTCTGCATTGGTAGCAACAATGGTAGTTACATTGATTGAAGTTGGACCACATTATTCAAATCGAGACATATTAATTGTTGCAGATGGATTTGATGAGAAAGAAAAAATTGGCACAAGCATTTTTTGATTTTTATTAGAGTGTTATTTCATGTTTTCCACATATATTTCATAACAAACAACTCCGTGGTTTTGTTTTTTTTTTCTAGATAACCTTTTGGTGATCTCGCAGAGTTGATTGAAAAAGATTGTTGATGCATTTCAGAGAAAGGAAAAACAATTTATCGTTTGAGAAATTTAGGCATTTGGAAAAAGCCGAATCCACCCCAATTGTGTTTGTTAGAACAAACAATCATCTGTGACGTTTCAAAAGGATTGATCACCGAAAAATTGGAAAAGGTCTTTGAAACACATGCTAAAACAAAGACAATCGGCAGTGGGTACTTCTAAAATTCTTCTTTTCCGGTAGTTAATATCGTTGTCTATGCCTCAAAAAACAAACAAATTGACAATTGGATTCCGGATGAGATTTTTAGATTGAAGAAAAATTGGTGGTCACCAGAATCAATCAAAGTTTATATGAGATCGTCAGCTTGGTTTGTAATTAAATTTCAAATTTTATAAACAAAGAAAGATCGACATATGGTTGCCTTTGTTAGAAAGAAACAACCGCAACAAAAGTTGGCAATTTACGAGCAAAGATTGTCAAATTGGATGGGTCTTCAATTGAAGTCATTCTAAAGGATACACGGATTGATTCAATTTTGGAAAAGTGTGGAAATTGGAACAATATAACCACGTACTAAAAATATTTAAAATTTGATTTAAGTGACAAAAGTGGCGACGACACAATCACACTCTCTATTGATGAAAATTACCTTCACTAATATATGTGTTTAAAATTTTATATTTTGTTGCAATTAGAGATTTTGCGGTGGTTGACAAAAATTCAAGGAGTGAAGGACAAAGGTCAAATTATAATATCCTTTTGCAACCATCTACAACAATTACAAAACTACACAATTCAATACTTGTTTCCAATTTTTTCCCGAGATCAGTCTTCTAAAGTTTTATGAATATTGCAAAAAAATCATACAACAAAATCTTGGAAGAAATGTGTCTGCATTGGTAGCAACAATGGTAGTGTGGGAATTGGTAGCAACAATGGGGTCGAGATTTGAAGAAGACTCTCCTTGGATTTTTTCACCAAGAAGATCCATGAGAGATAGATCCGAGCCTAAGAGGCTCTCATATGTTGACAAAGGCAAACAAGTGGATCTTGATTCCACTAATTATGTTTTTTATGTCTCTCATGAAGAGCCAAAGAATGTACAAGAGGCACTCAATACCAAGGAGTGGTATGATGCCATGAAGCAAGAGTATGATGCATTGATCACCAACAATACCTGGGAGCTTGTGGATCCTCCTTCCAACAAGCATGCGATTGGTTGCAAGTGGGTATTTTGGATCAAGTTCAATCATGATGGCACCATCAACAAGCATAAAGCAAGATTATGTGCCAAAGGATTTGCTCAAATCCATGGTCTTGATTATGAGGAGACCTTTGCACCCGTTGCAAAGATGGTGACAATAAGAATTCTTATTTCTCTTGCTTGTTTTTTCAAGTGGAAGGTATTCCAATTAGATGTATCCAATGCTTTTCTAAATGGTTATCTTGAGGAGGAGATCTATATGGAACAACCTCAAGGATTCATCAAGGATGAGTCCAAAGTGTGCTTGCTCTTCAAAAGTCTTTATGGACTCAAGCAAGCACCAAGATCATGGTATTCAAGACTTAACTCTTTTCTTATCTCACTAGGATTTACTCTTAGTAACTATGATCCTTCCATGTATCTAAAGTTTGTTGGTAGCAATATTGTCATTCTTCTAATTTATGTTGATGACATTATTCTTTGTGGAAGTTGTATCAAGCTAGTTGATGAAACCAAGCTAGCACTTGGATGTGAGTTTAGAATGCAAGATCTAGGAGAGATACATTACATCCTAGGCCTAGAAATTGATTTTTATGAAAATCATGTCTTTATATGCCAATCTAGATATGCTCACTCTTTGTTGAAAAAATTCCATATGGAAAATTCTAAGAGCATAGATACTCCAATGGAGCAAATTGTAAAAGATCCTAATAAAGGTGATGAAAGATCCTTTGAGGACATCACACTTTTTAGGAGTCTTGTAGGCTCCTTGATTTGGCTTACCATTACTAGGCCCGATCTTAGTTTTTGTGTGCACAAATTGAGTCAATTTATGCAAGAACCTAAGATCCATCATTGGAAGATGGCCAAGAGGATTCTAAGATATGTATCTTCATCTTGTGATTATGGTCTACTCTATAAAAGTGAAGATCTATCCATTATTGGCTACTCGGATTCGGACTTTGCAAGTGACGAGATGGATCGAAAGTCTATTAGTGCATACACTATCTTTCTTGGAGGCAATCTAATATCTTGGCTTTCCAAAAAGCAAGATACTATATATCTCTCTGCATGTGAGGCCGAGTACAAAGCACTCACTACAACTACCAAAGAAGTGCTTTGGATCAAGAGGTTATTAATGGAACTAAAGTGCATCAAGGAGGATGATCTACCAATGATCAAGTGTGATAACATCTCGGCCCAAGCTCTTGCCAATAATCCCATATTTCATGCAAGAAGCAAGCACATAGAAGTGGCACACCATTTTGTGAGAGAAAAGCTTATTGGAGGAGAAATCTATTTGGATCATGTCAACTCATCCTCTTGTATTGCCGATCTACTCACCAAGCCTTTGAGCAAAAGTGCTTTCATCAAGCATAGATCTAATCTTGGAGTTATATCAAGATCAATGCTCAAATCTTCATAGATAATTTTTTAGGAGGAGTGTGAAGAATTGAAAAAGATTATCTATGTTAGATATAGGGGTCTTATGTTTTTTACATCAAGCATCTAGGTGTAGGATGTTGATAGGAATAAATTTGGCATAGATGGCAAATTATGCATTTCCACTTGTAATGCCACTATTGAGCCAAAATAGAGTAAGAGGCTAAACACTTGCTAATTAGAGTGTAGAAAAGTGTAAAGTTTTTGTTTGATGAATTCCAAGAGGTCCAATAGGATATAGAGGTGGAACCTTGTGAGGTCCAATAGGAAATTGAGGTGTGCTTGAATATAGTCCAATAGAATTAAGAGGTGCATAGATCAATGATCCAATAGGATCAAGAGGTGACAAAATGTGGTCCAATCATAGTTAAGCATAGTGGTAGCTCGTGGACCTACTAGTATCATTGTACTCCTCATTTTGAAGGCAATTGATTTGGTGATTTCATGGATTTTGTGAGTTATTGGATTTCTAGCTTTCTCTCTCTACCCAAGAGCTCTTGATGCATTTTCTCTCTCTACCCGAGGAGAGCAGCTTGTTTTTACTTAGATTATTTTTTGAATACTTCTCACACGTGTGAGTGAGAGTTGGAAGTGATTGAAGACATGTAGTAGTGTGTTTTTGCCATAGGATTCAAGATTGATCTTGAATCTCAATCTAGTCTTGATCTTGGTGCATCTACACACCTTAGGAGATCACAAGTACATGTAGTGGATAGTCCACACGTGTGAAATTCAACTTCTTTAGCACATCCCATGCCTGTATGGGTGTAATAGCATCACAAATGTGGGTAATGATGTGATCCTTCACTGACAAGTTAATGAAGGTCAAAGCTTTCCTCATCTTTTTGTCAAATACTTTGATGTCTGCTTCATTTGGCGGCCTTCTCTCATCACCTGTGACGACTTCCCACACATCTTTTATATTTTTATTTTGAATTTCCACACTGCATAGTTGGAAATCCCGTCCAATTTGCTACTTTCACTCAAAATGGACTCTCCCATGTTTGTCATCGCAAAACTGCTTGAAACTTCTGCCTTCGGCTAAGAACAGTATGTCGAGGCCAACAGTGATGTCAAAAGTTGAGAATAATGACCTGCACTTTTTTTCTTACCAGGCCACTCGCCGCTTTTCCACCAATTTGAAAGCCAAATCGGCGTCGCCTTCCAAAATGCACTAAGTCGTCAACTCCCAACAATGTGCCTAGTGGAATAGTGAACACTTTCTCTGCTGCAACCACTCTGTTTTGTTGTACCGTACTTGCAGGTACAGTCCGAGTGCCCTTCGTTTGGAGGTTATAGCCTTTCGTTTGGGTCAAAACGGGCAAAGGACCCAAAAATAGGGACTTTTCTAGCTTTTGAACTGTTTCTTCACTTTGAAGAAACTTCACTCTTCACTTGTGAAGGGACCCAACTCAACTTTCAGTATGAAAATTTTTAATGAAGTTGAAGGCCAGAATGCACTTCAATTCTTTAGGGCCCTGTTCAAGGCTCATCCAATGGCTGAACCAAATCTTGTGGTTCAAATTTCTCTCCCATCATAGATTCTGGACCGTTGATTCATTTGACACCTCATCTAAAGTTTCAAAGTACATCTGGGCATCGAACCAAACTCTTGCAGACACTATGATCTTCGGTACACTGAGTTCTTCATCGCGTTGGGTGCGCGAACTGCCCACGACTTCCCTGCTTGCGGCCGCGCCTCCCTTCTCTGAGAACTATCAAATCAAGCTCTCATGTGGATCGTTTTGAGCACGATCTAAGGCCTGGAGCAGGGTTGCCCTATTAAATCCATGACTATAGAGTGTTCAGTCAGGAAATTCCATGGAGAAACGGTGATTTTAGCTCAACTTGACAAAGTGGCTTTTTCACCTTTTTACCGCAAATCTACTAGGTTAACTGTCTGGAGACAAATCTCTGACATAAACCTCAGAATCTCTCCATGACAGTGTGATTAGCTTCCTTCCTGTCCTTACGGCATTCAAAATGGTGCACAAACAGCGAAGAAATCACCAGTTATGTATAAAAACCGTAACCCCAAGTCCGGTTTCAATTTTCAGCTGGCTTCGAAATTGTCAATTTTTCACCAAATTTTTCCTTGTTTGATGCTATGCACAAGCTAATAATCCCTTTGCTGATCTTAGCAAGCCTCTATAAATTAGAAACCGTGCACCAGTGCTTCTCTTTCCGTCTTCAACCCGCCGTAAAACCCCGAACTCTCAGAAGACAGTTCTCTCGAAGCTCTCTTCAACAGCGACACTGTACTGTGTACACTCCCTGTACAGCTCTGATACCAACTTAGAATTTGCTTTGCACAGGAACACAGATCATGCTACACAGTAACACAGACAAAAAATCACTCTCCTCAGCAAGCTCACATAGCAATTGTATTTCTCAAAACGAAATTACACTGTACATATAGTTGTTCACTCAGGCAACCCATGCATGACACAGGTTGTCGTTGGCGGGACGCGTGTCCCGTCACTTGCCTCGTGGCAAGGCCAACTGATCCTTATCCACTGATAGGACCCATAGTACAGTAACACGGTGATTCTAACTTTAATTCTAACTATTTAGACTAATGAACTTTGAAAAGTCAATCTCTAAGTCTAAAAACAAAGTCGGCCTCAATATGCCAAATATGGAAATATAGCAAATATGATCAAACTAGTTGAATCTTTCACAAAACTCATTACACCTTTGGAAGCATTTCTCCAACTAATCCAAGTGATCATCAGCATCGTCGTATAGACAAAAGTTATCAAGAAAGATTTTCATAAATCTATCCAGATAATCGTAAAATGACTTCGTCATCACCTTTTGAAAGGTTGTTGGCGAATTCTTCAACTTGAATGGCATCACCTTATAGGCATATGCTCCCCATTCAATAATAAAGGCAATTTTCTCCTCGTCCTTCTCGGCTATCTATATTTAATAGTTTCCACTAAATCCATCAAGGAAACTATGTAGCTCATGTCCCGTGACTTCGTCCAAAATTTGTTATGTTTACAGTAGTGGAAAATGATCCTTCACTGTAAAGGAATTTAGTTTATGGTAATCTACAAAAACTCATAAATTATCATTTTTCTTTGGTACAATCACGGCATGTAGTCAATAGCGTATATAAAACCAACCTTTATGAGTTCCTCAATTTCAGCTCTAACTCGTTCTGCATGCTTTGGATTCATACTATATCATTGTTGATGAATTGTTCATGCATCGATGGTGTGTTGATAGATTTCCTTCGGCACACCCTATAATTCATCATATGATCATGCAAAAATAGCTTTGTACTTCTTGAACAACTTTGTTGCGTGCGTAATGTATTCTGGATCATTGTTAGCTCCAATAGATACATATTTTGGACGTTGTTTTTTTGTCCCCAGATTAATTTTGATTAGTTTTTCCCTAGAAACTTGAGTAGAATGCAATCGCACGGTTCCTCTTTCAAGGTCCTATATTCCAAAATAGTCTTTGAAAAAATTCACAAATACTGCTCTTTGTTCGCATCTGACAACACCTATCGTCCTTCTGATCTGATTCAATTGCGGTAGACAAATGGGCATTTCCAATGGGTATTTAGGCTAGAAACAAGCTCGTCAAGTGTAAATCCTCTTCAGATTCCTCCATCATTGGTTGGAATAGTAATTCCTCAACCAGTTCCACACCTACTGGTCATAACATCAAATCGATTCTTCCATGGTGTGTTTGTAGTTGAATCTTCTTCCCTTCAATAGGGATCCTCATGATTCATGTCGCCTAGTCGTGTACTACCTTCGTGGCTCTTAGCCATGACCTTCTCAATAAGACTGAATATACATCGGCTCCTGGTGGTAATCGTAGAACAACAAAATTTAGGAAAAATTCCAACCCTTTTATATGAAGTGGTACCTCTCGGATTTCTCTTACTGGAGAATCCCCTATATGATTAGCCATTCAAATGACTAATTGACTCTTTTGTTGTCAAAAATTGTGAACTCCTACAAGTTTGTCACGAAGCAAAAGACGAAGGGCAAACATACCCCAAAGGTCGAAAGAAAAGTATTTGAGATTCGACCCTGATGACCACGAAATGAAACAAAGAGACACGAAGCGAAAGAAAACAATTCGCGCTGCTACCTGGCAGCTCAGCAAGCGGGGAGTCTTGTACCTCATGTTCAGCTGAAGCAATTAGCAATAACAGAGAATAACTAACTAGTTGATTAGTGTAGACTTGTCTTGTAATTTTCTGTTTTAACTCTCTTGTAAACTCCACACAGTCGAGATAAATATACATTTTGGATCAACACAAGATAGAATGAAAGAAGAAAACAGAGAGACAAAAATTAGAGAGAATAGCTATTTGAAGAATGTCTACAACGGGCTTTCAGTTGATCTCCAGCAAGGGTAACCAAACCTATCATAATTTCAAGTTCAGATGTTAAGATTAATAAGTTGAGGTCATTGAAGACTTGGCCATCTTCAAGGGCTTCCGCAAACTTGCATTTCGAACAAGTACACAGAAATACATTACTTTCGAGACAATCTGCAGAAATGAACTATGTTTGAGACAGTCTCGAGACGGCTTCGCAAAATGTTTGCAAAAGTTTTGCGACAGTCCAAAAGTTCAACTATTTTAAACACCCTCGACCTTTTTGGCAAAATGTTCACGACAGCTCAAAAGTTCAACTATATTAAATACCCTTGACTTTTTAGCGAAATGTTTGCGACAATTTTGTGACAGTTCAAAAGTCCAAATATTTTTTAACACCTTCAATTTTTCTCCTCCTCCTTTGCAAGGTTTCCTTGTTTGTCCTCCTCCACTTGTGCTCTTAGCCTCTTGTAGCATTCAGATGCATAATGCCCCTTCCTTCCACAAAAGAAGCATTTTTGCTTTGACTTGTCCTTTGAGCTTGATGCATCATCCTCTTCTTTGGCCTCCTTTGGATGCTTCTTCTTTCCATTGGTCTTCTTTTTGCCCTTGACTGAGAAATTGGCTTTCTCATCACCATCCTGCAAAGACAAGGAACTCATCCTAGATTTTGCATGGAGCATCCTACACTCTTCAGCCACTAATACACTGTGAAGTTTTTCTATAGTTGGCAAAGTGTCTTGGATGGCAAAACTTTGGAACAAATTTGCAAAGTCATCTCCTAGACCATTAAGGGCAATTTGTACAAGCTCTCCATCATGAATCTTCTCTCCAATGGAAGCCAACTCCCTATTTAGAGACTTGATTCTGAGTACATAATCATGTGCACTCTCCTCACTTCTTCTCATACTTTGCAAAATTTGATTTCTAAGCATAAGAACTCTAGAAGTGTTGCTAGACTCATAGATTGATGTTAAAGACTCCCAAGCCTCTTTAGCACTAGTACATGCTGATACTTCTCTCAACAAATCATTGCTCACATTCATCTTCACGCAATGAAGTGCAAGCCTAGATCTCTTCTTGTATCTAGCTAACTCTTGTGCACCTAGAGGTTCATCTTCATCTTCAATCAAGAACTCATAAAGGTCTTGGAGCACTAAGAGTGACTCCATTCTAACCTTCCAAATAGCATAATTTGTAGAATTCAACCTCTCACTAGCTTCTAGAAGGTATGCTCCAGCAGATCCCATCTTACTAGTGACTTCTACAAACAAGAAATAGATTTGATTGACTTGAAACTCACAAAGGTCTCACACTTGCAGTGTTTCACAAATTTGATTTCTAATCCAACAAATGGACTTATAATCATAGTTCTATCACTCTTTCACAAAACTGGAATGAAGATAAGATGAAGTAAAAACTACTTTCAAACAAATCTTGCCAAGAAATGGATTTGATTGTCTCTAGAAACTCACTAAGGTCTCTCTCTTGTAGTTTTTCACTCAAATTAGATTTCTAATCCAACAAATGGACTTATAATCTCAGTTCTAGCACTCCCTCACAAAGTTGGAATGAAGATAAGACGATGTGAAATCTACTTACAATCAAATCTTGCCAATTTTGGCTAGTTTTGGACAAAAAAATGACTTAATCTCTTTCTTCCTTCTTGGTGTACTTTCAAGACCTGTTTTTAACCTTAATAGGACTTGAACTCAGCCTAGATTAATTAGATTTCATGAAACAAATTCAAATCTAATCAATGGCAAATGATCTTGGTAGATTATCCTAGGATCTCCACCAAAAATTACACCAATAGCTCACAAATTGAATTTTTTTGGATCAAATGAATACCATGCATTAAATGCAGGTTAAGAGGTGCCCACACATGTGGACAGTACGGATTTGGACCCCTACCAAGTTTGGGATCAAATCTCTTCACAAAAATCAAGATTCTAGCTTGCCCTCTCAATACTAGTTTTTAGCACCAAAACTTGCTAAAAATGGATTTGCATTAGATCAATGGCTTATGCTCTTGTACTTGGCTCTGATACCATGTGAAAGTACTGTACTTTAGGACCATAAATGGATCTACAAAAGATCCACAAGAGTGATTGGATGCTTGCTTAACAATCTATCAAAAAACTAGACACAAAAAAGTTGATCTAGATTGGCAGTTTGACAAACAACAAGCATTAACAATCAAAAGCATTGATTAACATTGAGATACAAGACCACACGTGTGTACTACAGGCTTTAGTACGGCCTTCAACCTGAGAAACAAGTAGAAATTGATTTGGTTTCATTTGGATCACAAAAACTCAATGTACATAGTGAACTAGCTTGAGATTGCCAATGAGCTCCAAAAATTTTCTATCTTCTCACTATGGAGAGAGGGAATACATAGCAAATTCGATTCCTTCTTGAAGTTAGGTGGATTTCCAGAATGTAATAAGGAAGTTAACTCACTCTCCTTGACCTAAAATGAAACCCTAGTCTATTTCCTAGAGTCATGCTTGGAGATAGCTAGTTGGTCAAATTTTCACCTTAAATCTAGGATTTAGGTCCTATAAACTAGGAATCACTACCAAAATGACATGACCAACCCTATGGACTTGACCTAGCCTACATTAGGATGGGTTTCCCACGTGGCATCATGGCCTCACATGTGTGGGACCCACTTGTGTACACAATTTACACTATTCTACATGGTTTTTGATCAAGCTAGATTTGCCAATTTTTGGCAATTCTTCACATGCTACTTTAGTGATGCATCTTCACAATCAGCTACAATGTATATGATGGGATGGCAACCAGTTGGATCGGCATGTTGAGAAGATCAGAATGATGTTCGCTCAACTCGATGCATCAGGACAGGAGCACCAGGTCCCAGCACCACAACAGCTAATGTACTTCATGAAGTCCCTACCTGCGTTCTATCAACCATTAAGAATGCTCATACTAAGTCTACCATATATGACATTCAAAAGAGCAATCAGTCTTGTCGCTGATGAGAGACTGATGAGGGAGAAAGGAGAGAGAAGCAATGATCAGGAGAAAGCTCTTTTTACGAAGGGAAGGAAGAATAACAAGAACAAGCCCATATTCAACAGGACAAACACAAAGTCTTCGAGCAGAGGCAACAACAACCAATAATCTTCTTCCTGTGATCACTATCACAAACCAGAACACACAGCCAATAGATGTTGGTTCAACCCAACAATACCTTGCATGCACTGCAAGAAGAAGGGGCACTCTTCATAGGACTGCAGATTCAACCCGAAAAGAAAGAACAAAGATGAGAAAGCAAATGTTACAGAGACGTCCAAGGATGCAGACAAAGGTGATGAAGCTTTCACGATACTTGATGAAGCTTCAACAAGCTACACTGAACAAGACTACGATGTAGTCATTGATTCAGGAGCAACCTCACACATCACCTGCAACAAAAGAGATGGCAATGTATGCTGAATGATCGAGAAAATGACAAACAAGTTGCTGACAATTGGAAGCAGAGAAGGAAACCTCTACCAAGCCAAAATAATCAGCAATTCTGATAGCATACGAAATGCATCAAGAAACAAAGATCAACTCTGGCACAAAAGAATGTATCATCTAAACATGAGGAGCCTCTACGACATGAGCAAAAAGGATATAGTCACAAGTCTGAAGATATCTTGACCCGACACTGAATTCTGTGAAGCATGTCAAAAAGACAAATATCATCGGAATCCATTCATACATGAGAGAAGAAGAGCCAAGGAAGTTCTTGAGCTCGTCCACTCAGATGTCTGTGGACCAATGAAAATTGATTCACTCTCAAGTTTGAGGTATTTTCTGACATTCATTGATGATTACAGCCAGATGACAATGATCTACTACCTGAAGAAAAAATCTAAAGTGTTTGACTCTTTCAAAAAGTTTGTGGCATTTGCAGAGAGACACACCTCCAAGAATATTCAGATCATCAGGTCTGATAATGGAGGCGAGTACAAGAGCACAAAATTTTCTAGATTCTACCAAAAACAAGGTATAGAGCATCAATTCACTCCTACGTACACACTCGAATATAATGGTGTCGTAGAAAGAAGAAACAAGACGCTAGTCGAAGGAGCTAGATGCATGATGGCACAGGCTCGATTGTCAGGTCAATTTTGGACTAAGGCAATAGCTGCAGCAATACACCTATGCAGATCAGTGATGACAGCCCTGGAAAACAAAACACCGTACGAAATGTGGATAGGCAGA
This sequence comes from Diphasiastrum complanatum, assembly GCA_029204225.1. NCBI lineage: Eukaryota > Viridiplantae > Streptophyta > Lycopodiopsida > Lycopodiales > Lycopodiaceae > Diphasiastrum > Diphasiastrum complanatum. The sequence continues at coordinate 43,591,335 of CM055096.1, forward strand.
AAGTCTGATCTGTCATACGTGTGTGTATTTGGATGTGCAGCATACAGGCACATACCAAAGGAACAAAGAAACAAGCTCGATGAAAAATCAGAACAGACAATCATGGTCGGATACTCGAATGGATCACAAGTGTACAGACTCTACAATCCAACCACGAAGAAAGTTGTGTCTAGAAGAGATGTGAAGTTCGATGAGTCCACATTTCCTGGATTGAAGGATAAAAAGGCCATGAGATCTTCACACTACTGCCGATTCAAGAGGGAGATCAAGGACAAATATCAAATCAGAATATTGAGCCCTAGACTCTAGAGCAGCAGGAAGCCGAAAATCAACTCAACGAAGAAGAAACATTCAAGCAACGATGAATCAGACCCAGAAGGTCGACAAGACAAAGAGACCTCCAGATCGATACATTGACAATCTTCAATGGAGCGAAGACACAGAATTCGAATACTGCAGCTTCATGAAGAGCCAACTACGTATCTAGAAGCTGTCCAAAGTCTAGAGGGAAAATTTTGGAAGCAGGCAATGTCAGAAGGAATCGAATCAACGAGGCAAAATGAGGCATGGACACTAGATCCACTGCCTGAAAATAAAAAGATAGTTGACTGCAAATGGGTTTACAAAAGAAAAATCAAATCAGATGTCACACAAAATGCCTTGGGCTGGAGATCAAAAGAGATCAAACAAGAAGAGAAATGCATCTGAGCCAGTCTAAAGACACTCAAAAAGTGCTGAAGTAGTACCGAATGATGCACTGCAAAGAGAAAGCCACACCAATAATAGTTGGAGCCAAACTAACGAAGCAGGATTGCCCAAATAAAGACAAGGAGAGACAAAAGATGGAATATATACCCTACCAAAACCTAATTGGTAGTCTAATGTACCTCACAATCTGTACCAGGCCCGATTTGACTTTCTCTGTCTATGCTTTAAGCCAATTCTCTTCAAGTCTTGGCAGACGCATTAGAAAATGGTGAAACGAATCCTGCAATATCTAAAGGGCACCCAAAATATGGGATTTACCTACAAAGTAGACAAAGAAGACAAGGGATTAGAGCTGCACCACTACAGTGATGCAAGCTGGACAAGTTGCAAAGATGATAACAAGTCCGTGATAGGAAGTTGTTTGATTGCATGTGGAGCAGCAATCAGCTGGACCTGCAAGAAGCAAACTCTGGTAGCTCAATCCTCATGCGAAGTTGAATATGCCGCAGCTTCAAAGATGGCGAACGAGGTAGTATGGTTGCAGATGATGTTGGAGGCAATTGGCATACACAAGGAGAACCAAGCACAATGATGATGGATTTCCAAAGTGCCATATATCTATCCCAGGATTCTATCTTCCATTCAAGGACAAAACATATACCTCTGAAGTACCACCACATTAGATACTTGATTTCGAAAGGAGAGCTCAGAGTTTAGTACATAAAGTCTGAAGATATGATTGCAGATCTGTTGACAAAGTCGCTGACAAACTACTCTTTGCAAGGCAAAGAAAGAAAATTGGATTGAATATACAAAGTTGCAAGGTTCAAGAGGAAGTGTCAAAAATTGTGAACTCCTGCAACTTTGTCACGAAGCGAAACAAAATGAAAGGCGAAGGGCGAACATACCCCAAAGGTCGAAAGAAAAGTATTCAAAATTCGACCCTGATGACCACGAAATGAAACGAAGAGACACGAAGCAAAAGAAAACAATTCGCGCTGCTAGGTGGCAGCTCGACGAGTGTGGAATCTTGTACCTCACGCTCATCTGAAAGAGTCAGCAATAGCAGAGAATAACTAACTAGTTGATTAGCGTAGACTTGTCTTGTAATACTTTGTTTTAACTCTCTTGTAAACTCCACACAGTGGATATAAATATACATTCTGGATCAACACGAGATAGAATGGAGGAAGAAAACAGAGAGACAAAAAATAGAGATTATAGTTGTGCATGAAAGTCTGCCAACGAGCAGAACACATCGATCGAGCTGAGCGTCAGGTCGCCAACAAGTGAGACACTGACCAACTCACTCTAAACTCTGAAACTGATAAAACAATTGCTCTCTTCTCCATTTTCATTGTTCTCATCATCTTGATTGCTTGAATTTTTGCGTTTTGTGATCTGTCGTCGCTTGCTTAGAATCTTGAAGTACTTCCGCAAAAAAAAAAATCAAATGAATGCGAATAGAATAGAATTCATGAAAATTTTGCGATAGTTTTGCGACATTTGTGAGGGTATATTGTAAATATCTTGTACGTGTCCTCATAAATTATATTGACACTTGCTCCTCTATCGATCTAGACGCCTCGGATATCTATGTCTTGAATGTTAATCTCCAATGTCAGAACAATGTCCTGTTCAGTGGATTGCACAATGGTGTTAACCGCTGCTGAAGGTACTCCTTTCAGTAACTTACACCCAAGCATCTTGGCACGGATATATTTCACCAAATAAGGTGCAATCTGGATCAGTTGACCAATTGTCACCTGAAATTTATAATTGTTGACAAAATTTTTAATTTGATCAGCAACAATGTCAACTAATTCTTGAGAGAAATTAGTTCCTTGAGACTGTTGTAGTTGAGTCAGCACTTCATGCGTGACTCTAGTCGTCTGACCGACATCTGTATTAGATATTTGGCTAGTACTTGGCCCCACATCGTCCTCATAGGCATCTTGCCTCACTACCTTCCCTTTGTCTTTATGGCGAGTAACCACCTGGACATCAATTAATGGTGGTTTCTCAACCATAATCATACGAACACAAGAAGCAAATATCCATGCACAATACAAAGGAGGTCGCGCGGCCAAAAACAATTTACGTAGATATAGTCGTGGATTGGAGTGGATATACACGTGGATTTTCCACCCGTGGATGTTCCACGCGGATATCATTTCTGGCAATAATTGTCCATAATTCACCAGAGACCGTGCAATTCAAATCACATGGATAATCCACACGTGGATCTTTCACACCAACTCTGACGACTAGCCACCGGCGTAACCTCCGACGATCGATCCCGAGGAGGGGAATTGTTTTTTTGTCTGGACTATCCACGCGTGGATTATCCATGCCATAGTAAGATGCAAAACAATTTAGACTCGGCTTTCGTGTGGATATCGCGTGGCAAATTATGCACGCATGGATGTTCCACGCAAAAAAAATTTATCCACATAAACTCCAAAGAGTTGGGGCCATGGATAAATTTTCTTTTATATCCACGAGGTATCCACACATCCAACTCTCTAAATTTTTTTGTGGATTATCCACGCGTGGATAGTCCACGCAAATTATTTTGACCAAATAAAAATTTGGCACGTGAACTAAAATGTAGTTTGCTCCTAAACTAGATGTCGACTTCTTTTGTCTTTTGTGTGAGAGAGAGAAAAAGATATGGGAGTAAGGATGAGATGGGGATGAATGTGAGTGAGAATATGGATAGTTTTTTGATGAACATTGATAGCGTTTTGTATTTTTAGTCCATTGATGGATGTTAGCTGTATTTGCTTTGTGATCATAATCCTTTAGTATAAGTTTCAAGATCTTTTTTTTTGTGATGTAGGCTTGGATATGAGAAATATAAAAGAGCTTTTATTGCAAAGTATTGAAAGATCAAGTGCATGCAAATGGAAACGAAAAGATTGCAAAACAATAGAGATACACTAGTAAAGGTAAATTCACATTTATCTTGGTTCATTTGATATTTAGTGAATAGCTTAATGTGTTATCTATTGATGCATTGTATTGTGGTTTCCATTACTTTCCATTGTGCTTTCCATTACCATTGTGCATTCTAGCATGCAAATCATGTGCTAAAATAGATACATTGCATTGAATTCATCAATAGATGCATTTGCATTCAATAGACTATACATTGCATTGAATTCATCAATAGATATATTTGCATTCAATAGACTATACATATGCATTCATGAAGTAAAAAGATATGCATTCAACATTTTTGCAAGAATGACGTAGTGGCAAAACATTATATTGATCTCAAAAAGAGTACATTGATGAGAGAATGAATTCCCCCTTCATCCATTGCCTTCTACAAGGCCTTACATTCAAATTTAAAGTTCTACTCATCATCACTTCCTCCCTCCTCGCTTCCTTCATCTTGTAGGTTTACGTTGGTGTCCACATCTTCAAACTCCCCTTCGCTCTCATTCACATTTTCCTCCTCAATATTTTCCTCTACATCATGAACACTTGAAGATGTAGAGCCTCTCTACAAAATAGAATCAAAGATGCGATTAAATTGAGATTAAACTTGTAATCCACAAAGTAAACAATCACAAAACAATAAATATTAAGAGTTTATGATTGGATGCAATCCATGGGATTCCATAAAAGATTTAAGGCCATCATATCCATGATCGTAGCTTTGTTTGTACTCATGTGTCTTCCAAAATCACTAAGCTACATTCAACAAAAAAACCTAGTTTAGCAATACAATATAATTTAGAATCATAGTAAAAATTATTGCACTTACAAATTGGGCCTCTAGATTGCCCCTTTCTCTCAATCCTAAGTGACTTTGGCCATGTTCTAAGATATTCTCGGTATTAGCTCTACGTTTTTGTTCATATTTTTGAGAAATGTTTTGCAGCAATTCCCCTTTCACCTTCCTCTAATCCTGTTTGGAGCATCCTCCGGGCTTTGTGGGATTCTTGGGATTCTTCACAACTCTTCTCATCAATTGTCTTTTGTTTCGAATCCAAATGCTTTAAATGTCATGCAAGTCATAATTTTTTCTAGATTTTATAAAAATATTTTATTGTGAGATTTGACATAAAAAAAAACATAAAATATATTTTTTTAATATGATGCAACATAAAAAATCAAATCACGGATCATTATGGTAGTACTTAATTGTTGAAACTAGTTTTATATTGATATAAATTTTATTTTTTGCGAGATTTGACATACAAGACAAAATCATGAGACACAAAGATACTACATATTGTTATTAAACAAGTAAATTGACAAGTTTTTAAGGATTGTATGACATAATATTATGTCACATTGATGATGTCATAAAAAGTTCAATTTGTTAATAATCTAGGTGTCATAGATTTGAGATAATTTCATGACATCATTATATGGTCAAGTGAAAAATTTTGGTTTTGTCATGTGACCTCTTAAATGGTTGCATGGGGTCATTTAGATTCATGATCAAAAGCATTTATATTGAAGACCTTAGTGATAATATGATATATTTTTTTAATTGTTGGTGTGTGACCTATATAACCTTATATGAAATCATATAAATTAGTTGAAACATCATTTAGCATTGTAATAAAGATGCTGATCAATGGTGTGCTAGTATATGATTGATTGACATTGTCCAATTGCTGGCTTGTTCGATTCGATTCATTATTGTTCAATCTAATTATTCACTTGATCCAATCACTAGCTATCTTGATCATGGGTAGCCATACAATATTGTGGAAGGTGCATGATTGATTTGTGGGATGTCGATCCTGCAAGCAAGACACCTGACAAAAACGAGATACATCTAAGCTTCTACGATAGTTTGGTTAAGGATTATCTAATTAGAAGTGAAGCTATCTAAGTAATTGTCTAGACATTGTCTAAGACTCTGACTATCAATAGCATTATCTATGGAACTATCTAAGTGGCTACAACAATGTCTAAAATAGTCTGTCTAAGGAAACTGTTGACCACTTGGAAGACAATATTCAAAGTTGAACTACTATGATAACTTATTGTGAAGGCATTATTTCAACTTCTAAAAGGCCCATTTACGAAGTCTCTCATAATTTGAACTTCATGAAGGATGGACATTTTCATGGCTATCGAAGGCCAGCTTTCACGAGTCATTCATCATGTCTTTGATGGGAGGATATAATGTTGTTGAACGGCTGATTGTAGTTGCCGCACTTCAGTCTCACACTTCATGAGCAAATGGTTTTGTGAAATTTGACCCTAAATATAAAGAAAAAACATAAAACATATTTTTTTAATATTTTTATTAATGATGAATGTAATTGAAAAACATTATTTTCATATCTTGTTTATACTTGTAAGAGACCGCAAATTAACACACAATATTCTTTTAATTCATGCTTGTAAGAGCCCACACACTAACACAATATTATTTTGTTCATGCTCGTAAGAGACCACAGATTAACACATAATATTTAAGACATATGACAATAAGTTGACAATATTTGAAATACTACTTTTACAAATGATAGTTCTGAAAATTTTCTTAAGAAAATGATTGAAAGTCATGAAATCTTACATATTTTTGCTTGAGATTTGACATAAAACACAATATCATGAGATATAATGATAGTACATGTTTTGACACAATATTATATCAAATCGATGATGTCATGAAAATCTAGATTTGTTAAAAATCTAGGTGTCACAGATTTGATTTGATTTCATGACATAATTATATGGTCAAAGTGAAAACATGATTTTTTGTCATGTGGCCTCCTAAATGGTGGTTGCATAGGGTCATTTAGATCCATGATCAATAACATTTATGATCTATTGAAGACCTTGGTAATATGTGACCTATATGATATTTTTTCTAGATGTTGGTGTGTGACCTATATAGCCTTATATAAAGTCATACTAACTAATTGAAATATCATTTACAATTGTAATAAAGTTGCTGATTAATGTCGTCGAGAATATGATTGACTGACATTGTTTTGATCATTTTATCGAGCAATCACTCGATCATACATATAATTGTCCTACTCGATAATCTATCAATTACTCAAATACTTGAGTTTTATATCAAGTGATTGACTCTATAATTGATAAAACTGTAGATTTGCATAAGGAATTAATCCACTAAGATAGTCATATGAATGAGACTAGACCTAGACTTTTCTCATACAATTGTGAGCGAATCCAAGTGTTAGTTGCATAGCTAAATTAGTGGAATTGAATGAGGAACATCATCTTGCATACAAAGCAATCATAGATAGAAAGGGCGAATGCACATTTCAAGGGAAACCAATCTGATTTCACAATTATCTTAATTACCCACCCTTGAATCACACTCAAATAACTTGAGCCAAATGATTAAGGACCCTGAAGAGACTAATTATAGAGAGCAGAGTGGAACAGCCATGCAACATACATTTGGTAATGAGAATATCTTTCTAGCTTATTATGAGAATACCAACAATGGCTACAATAGAATTGTGACCATAGGAACCATCCACGTACTAGGATTCATAAATGAGACGTACCCTTCATAATCAAATGTAGAAGTAGAACATGTTGATCCTAGTTGTCCTGAGATTGGAAGTATCAATCAAGTTGACCATGTAATGGCACACATAATTGTCGAAGCTAAACTCCCAAAGTATATTACAAGATTGCAATTGACCTTATCACAAATAATAGATTAAAATTGAGAGCTACTTTGAATCTAGACATCGAGACGTTCCTCATTTTGATTGCTTGTCATGAGATACCCTGGCATACTAGGCCAATCCAAATAGATTTATCACTAACTACCTCCATCCGAGTAATAATTAATCAAATGATAATTGAGTGGGCAATCAATCAATTAGGTATATGACTGATTTTTTGATTTTGATCCTTCCATCTTGAAAGAAAGACTGAGTGAGATCATCACGCATCTTGGACAAGAGTTCAAACTGAAAGCTTTGAACATTGGCTACTATGTGGTCTTTAAATTAGTTGAGATAGGCCTCGCACTATCTACATGGACGAAGTAAACTGACAAGATTGTCAAGAAGTTTGGCTTACAGTACTAGCATATTCAAATTGCAAGTTTATAATACTTAATGGCAATTTAGGACATGACGAATATTATATTAAATTTGCTCAAATTGAAATAATGGATTCTCATTTGAGTGATTTTGGTGAAGGTTTGAAAGAAGAAGACAAATATTATGTTAAATTTCAAATTGAGATAGCTATTTTGATTACTACAAGAGGCCATATGGACCATATCATCTTTAGGGCATCTTTATGGGTTTCCCCACCCAAGCGATTTTCTTGATAACAATGCTACTAGAATATTAGATTTTCATTAAGCATAACTAGAATATACATGGATTAGATGTTGGCATGTCTTTAACAAATTTTATTATATTTGTTCAATACATACGGTCTCATAATGACTACGTATGATGTGGTATAGAGTAGCTGGCTATAATGCGTATATGTCATCGGTGATGTCTTCATTTTTATCAGATAGTGATTCATCTCATGATCGCAACAACAAATATATATTGTTATTGATATTGACATCAGTTGCACTTTATTTGTTATTTGAATATGATTGTATAATTTCTCTTGCAAATTTATTCCTACAATGATATTTGATTGGAATTATGTGTTCTAGGAAAATTATCGTACCTCCACGTGATTTAGAGAAAGAAAAGAAAAGTGAGATCTATCACAAAAAAAGAGCAAGCAAGATTAAAGTTCAATGAACAACTATTGACTGGTTCATCTTCAAGCCCTTCCACAAGTCGACATAGAGCACCTGTTGATCCATCACATGTATGTATATTGATTTATTTCATAATTTTTTATTTGTAATAGTGGTGTACTCCGATTTGGTTAAGGATGTGATATAGTATATTGCCCTTTGGAAAGCCCAGACACCACTACATCACAAATGAAAGTTGCAAATGCACTAAATGTACAAAGACTATTCTGTTAATTTTTGTCACATAATGAGGATCAAAAATCAATATTCATGTGATTTATCCTATCAATAATATTCTCGATCTCTCTTGCAGCTCTTTTCCTTGAAACCAACTTATGTTATTTCTTTTGCAAAAGTTGAAAATTTTAGACGTATTATTTCTTTTCAAACAAAGTGTATTACACATTTACAAAACATAATATGCCTCACAAACTCTAAACCACTAATGTAAACCACAAGAATGAGATGAGAGCAATTTGTCTATAACACACATAAAGCTAGCAAGCTTACACAAACAACTCCGTGACGCTCGCATCCGACCACCCATAGTTTGCAAGTTCAAAAGTAGCAAACAAGCTCAAAACTTTGACATTTGTACACCCTCGTAAAAAGGAGTGGAGGCCAAGCCATGCATCACCTCTTCTTCCCTTGTCAATGTGGCCTCGGGTGGGTTTGTGAAGAATGCATCCATCATGTCATCCATGTCACCCCTCGTGATCATGCGCTGTGAATGAGACATTCTCATGTACTGTGTCTCCTCGGGACATATCTTCGTCCAAGTCCACGGGTGGTGTATGTGAGGAAAGTGGTGGCTCTCGTGCGCTTGCACATCTGAATCTTGCGGATTGCATGGCAACATCTAGTTAAATTCTTCGATAGTCATGTGAGTGTGAGTCATCGTTCTACACAATACAAGTGCAACAACAGTCAAGAATAACATAATATTCTTCCAATCAAAAAGGGTGCCAAACAACATACATGGAAAATGAGCGTCGTGCAATTATGTTTAATACAAAGTGCATTGCAAATTAAAACTCACTGAAGAATCGACTTCCGTCCGCACAAATAATGACTATCTCTCAATCTTTCCATACATGTGAACGTGTGATATAGTGGTACGTCGCTCTCGTCGTAGTGCATACTTAAATCGTGTACATGGGCATGGTATTTTCTGGTGTAACCAAGCCTCTGATCCAATATGTGATTGTCCTGTCTCCTGATCTGAAGATGAGGAACGTGAACTTGCCATCTGCATCGGTGCACCTTGACAGTTGCCAATGGTATGGAACACAAAATTAGAAATCATCAACAATACATAAAACAAACTAATTGAATGCATTGAGACAAATACAAGACATGTATATAATAGCTAAATTTGAGTCTATAGCTAGTGCGACTAGTCTCTCGAATTTAGTAATACAAGATAGATTAAGCCAAATTTTAAGATCATTCTAATTAAATCCCTGCTCATTTATATTTGGGACAAGGCCAACTGCAATTTTATGATCCATGCTCATTGGTTTGTGACAAGGCCAACTGCAATCTTGTGAAGAGCAAGGCTAGCCATGTAATGATGGATGTAGGCATGGATCGGATTACACCTACATTTGTGAGTCATGCCTACGTGCATCACTACATGGCTAGCCTCGCTATATACCTCTGCTCATAAATTTTTACATAAATGTTTATCTCCTATTTTTTGTTGTAGATGTACATTTCGTAGTGTAGGAATACATTCAATTTTATTTTACATTAGGATTTATGAAAATATGTCCATGCATTTTTAAAAACAAATCTCTACATTTATTGATGAATATGTTGATAATGAATGAGAATCAGTGGAGGTCGGAATGGACCTCAAAATATGTAGATCGGTTTAAGGCAGTATAGCATCTCTTATTTCGAGGTCTGTTCCGACATCTGCTCTTACATTTTTACTTTTCAAAAAATGTTATCTGGTAAACATTGGCAATTTGTGCCTGAACAATGCTAGATTATTACCACCTTAGCTGATATATCAAAATTACAAAATTTCCGCCCCAGTTGAAACATCAAAATGAACAAAATGTGACTCAACACTACCACATATTTTAGATTCTTTCACTACATTGAGGCATTCATGTTGCCTTCTTAATTACATTTGTCCTTAAAATGATGACACTTCTTAACAAATGTTTTTATGAACCTGCTGGGGAACTCCATAGTTGGCCTAAGAAAACAAATGATCCCCACTCTCAACAATTATGTCTACTCTTCAAGTATAGACTGACCAACAATTGGCCTCAATTATTTGATTTTTGAGCCTTGATAGTCTTGTTGAGTTGGTTATATATTTGAAGGGAGTTGGTTCCAAAACACAAGTTTGAATCGAGTATACAAAAGCAGTAGTATATTTGTATTTTTAGAAGATACATACAAGTTGAGTCCAACAAATCCATCAATAAAGGTTGGTTTCAGTACTGCAAGACCTAGGAAGTGACCTTACTAATAAAATTATTTTAGCACATTGCATAAAGACCGCCATCAAATGAATCCAAAAAACAATCAAATGCAAAGAGTTGAGAGAGAGAGAGAGAGAGAGAGAGAGAGAGAGAGAGAGAGAGAGAGAGAGAGAGAGAGAGAGAGAGAGAGAGAGAGAGAGAGAGAGAGAGAGAGAGAGAGAGAGAGAGAGGAAGAGTTAAAGGTAACCAACACTTCCAATTGTAGAAAGGTGTGTAGCCCTTGTTTTCTTCCGTTAAAGGCATGGTTCAAATGTTTCTTGTTGGACGATAAATTCCACAAGAAGGCCCAAACGTTGTAGGGAGGGAGCATGTGGTGACATTCTGGAATAGGATATAATCTTACGGTTCGGGAGTTTTGATTAGCACTCTAATATGTTCTTTCTTTTTTTGCTCTTTGTGTGTGTTTAGATTTTAGGGTTTAGGGTGTGTGTGTGGATGTGTGTGTGTGCGTGTAAGTATGATGCCATTCATTTATGTTTCATGATTACTAGTTCATGCTACCCTAATTCGTAGTATCTTGATTTATGTTTCATGCTTACTAGTTCATGGTACTCTGAATTGTAGGATCTTAATTTACTCTTGTTACTTTAATTTGCAGATAATTTATGTGTTATCTATTAGTTATGTTTCATGCTTAAGGAGAGAGAGATCATGGAAGAGTTAAAGGTAACTAACACTCTCAATTCTAGGAAGATGTGTAGCCGTTGTTTTCTTTCGTTAAAGGCGTGAATCAAATGTTTCTTGTTGGACGATAAGTTTCACAAGAAAGCCCAAATGCCATAGGGAGAGAGCATGTGGTGACATTCTGGAATAGGATATAATCTTACGGTATGGGTGTCAGATAGCGTGTCCATGCTAGAAATCGGTAGACCAACAACCCGTAAGTTAATTGTGACTATAAGAGAATTGGGGCTCTTATGTATACATGGTCGTAATTAATGGCTATAGGCCTAAACACATGGTGGTGGAGTTGGTGTGGGTCTTTCAGTGAGTCATTGGAGAACTGGATGATGTGGCCTAGATAGGCTGCAGAGGTGTCTAGTGAGGTGTCATAGTGCACTACTAGTGGTGCATGGGCCTTCGAGGGTATAAGTATACCTATTGGGCTCTCACTAGTGTATGCTTGATTCTATGATTGATAGCTACATGCTGCTAGTGTGATTTCTCTTTCATGACTGTGATTGATCCATAGCTTGGGGGCTAGATCCATACGATCTAGGTTTGGTGGGGTTGGTTTATCCACCACCCATTCCCTTTGGGTTGGTTTATCCACCACCCATGCTTAGAGTTGGATCCTAGAAGTAGGACTGTGACATCGGGAGTTTTGATTAGCATTCTAAAATATTCTTTCTTTTTTTTCTCTTCGTGTGTGTTTAGGTTTTAGAGTTTAGGGTGTTTGTGTGTGTGTGTGCGTGTGCATGTAAACTTATGATGCCATTCGTTTATGTTTCATGATTACTAGTTTATGCTACCCTAATTCATAGTATCTTGATTATCGTAAGACACGTTGGAATAAAATGCTCTCTTTATATGATCATAATTTGGAATGCTTGTGCAGCGGTCCGCCATGGGGGCGTTCTCCCACACATGACGAGTATGCCATTTGCGTATGCCCACAATATGCAGGCAATATTGGAGAGGCAGGGCATGCGTATAAACTAGGATGCTGCTCCTCAGATACAACATCAAATCCATTTTATGATCTTTAAACTTGATATTCTCTCCCACTCCCATACAATTCTTTGGAAGCCTAATTCATGTGTCTTGTGCATGCAGGAAGAACACGCTCCACATGACAGAGATGATGAGGAGGAATTAGATAAATCTAGCTAGTGTTGTGGCTCTATAGCTAGCTTTTCCATGTTTACAAACACGTGTACATATTTTTACATCTATCATTTTTATTCGTACATTTGCCAACCATCTTTCGATGCAGCTAGTTTTTTATATAATCTTGAACCTTGACTAGTTATGTAATTGAATTGTATTTGTCCCTAAACCATGTACAAATGTTTAACTTATTTATTATAAAGTGTAATTATTGTGGTTAACGTGTGATTATTGTGGTGTACTATAATTTATTCATCTATGGTTGAATGCAAAGAGTCACTTTTTTTGTTCGACCCTAAACCCTTAACTCATTTATTTGAGTTTATTTCTTGCACTCATTAACTCTATATGGTTGTATTTTCTAAAAATATCTTTTGTTGCTTGCAGAGATTATCCCAATCGTATCCTCAATGTCTCATGACACATCTCCAAGTCACGGATCTGGCTGCAGTCGCTGGTCATCCCGTTTTTCATCCATGAGTGACGATGAGTTCCTCAGTTATATGGATGGGATGTCCCCCTTGCGTGTAGGCGTAGGATCATGGAGAGACTACGAGCTTGTTGGGATGCACGAAGTTCAGGTAGGTTGTCCACATCTTCTCGTTTTGAGGAGATCCATTCCCCACAACCCTCTGACCGAGGTGTTCCCCACTTTCATGAGGGTCTATTTGGCATGAGTCGACCCACCCCCGCACACTATAATGCCAGTGCCTCTTCCCAACAACTCAACAGGGAAAAGAGAGATCGTAGGAGGACTCGCCTCAACGATGACTCTTATTGTGGTGGTGATGCCGATGATGTCATGCTTCATGCGGCCTTGAGTCCATCACACGGTTACCGGTTATTAATCAGTTGTGCTTTACTGTTATAGAACTGGAGTTGTTTCAGTCTCTTCAAGGACTACATGAGTCCGATCCTTTTTTTGGAAAGTATTGGCAACAAGTACTTTCGGGGGTCGATTCAGGGTTGCAAGATTCCTCGAATCAGGGAAAGACTGAAACGGATTTCCTAATTCAAAACAGGATTTTGTTTCGTAAAGGAAAGGTGTGTGTACCGAAGAATGACACTGTAAGGGCCCAAATCTTGCATGAGTGTCATGATAGTCCATGCGCAGGACATCCGGGTATACAAAGAACACTTGACTTAGTTCGAAGGCAATTTTGGTGGCCTAAGATGAAAATTCAGGTAGAGGCCTATGTACTTAAATGTACTAAGTGCCAGTTAAATAAAGCAGAGAGGCTAAAAGCTAGTGGCCTATTACATCCTTTAGATATTCCTACCAAAAAGTGGGAAAGTATATCTATGGATTTTGTGGTCGGGCTTCCACGTACAGGGAAGGGCCACGATTCGGTTTGGGTCATTGTTGACAGACTTACGAAGTTTGCTCAATTTATCCCAACGAAAACTACTGTTAAAGCTTCAGAACTAGCTCAACTGTTTGTTGAGAAGCTTTTTCGACTGTACGGGCTGCCTTGCGATATTGTCAGTGACCATGACCCAAAATTCACTGGGAATTTTTGGCAAGCAGTATTTGAAAAGTTGGAAACAACTTTAAGTTTAAGTTCTACAGATCATCCGGAATCAGACGGTCAAACGGAAAGGACCAATTAGACGATGGAGGATATGCTTCGAGCATATGTGGGCCATCGGCAATCTGATTGGGAACAGTACCTTCCACTGGTGAAATTTGCATATAACAGTGCAAAACATTCAGCAACCAGATTCAGCCCTTTCATGCTTATGTATGGTTTTCAACCTCGATCACCAATTAGTGTTGGCATGAAAAACCTACGGGTGCAAGCTGCAGCTGATTTCCTTACGGATATGCAAGAAATGTTACAGCTGGCTAAAGATAGCATAAGAAGTGCCCAGGACAGGGCAAGGCACTATGCTGATCTATCTCAGAAGCACAAGGTATTCATGGTCAACGACTAGGTGTTTTTGAGAGTCCCTAGTCACTCTAGGGGCTTGAAAACTATTAAGTGTGCAAAGTTGGCACCTAGGTATTGCGATCCTTTTAAGGTTATCCAAGTGATAAACAAGGTCGCATACAAACTAGAACTTCCAACTAATGTTGGAATTCATCCTGTTTTCCACGTTAGTAAGTTGAAACTCTCGTTGGGGGTTGGGGAGACCCTAGTCCCTATGGAAGATCTAGTGGAACTTCTTCGTGATGAGTCCATGAGTGGACCACCTGAACCCGAGGCGATTGTTAATAGCCGGCAGAGAACTCTACGGAGTAGACTGCTTCGGGAATTTTTAGTCAGGTGGAGGGGCAAATCAGAAGAGGAGAATACCTGGGAAAAGGATGCTGATCTCCAAAAGAATTTTCCAATTTTTTCCCTACAAGGAAAAATTTAAGTTTAGGGGGAAGGAATGTTACATACCTATGTAACTAGCAGTACTTCAGACCCCTAATAGTCCATTTAGTGTTGGAGGCTATATGGCAAGGTACCCTTAGGATTAAGGGTATGTGCCCTTGGATAAGGACAGGCAAGTGACTATACCTTAGTTGGAGGTATGGGGTGGTCACGTGACCCTTGGATAAGGGGTACCCTTACTATTAAGGGTAGGTGCCTTAGATTAAGGTACTAGTGTCCTTGATTAAGGGCAGGTAGGTGTCTATGCCTTGGATGGAGGTATGGAACCTAGTGAGGTGTTAGAAAGTCATTGGATAACTATTTTTCTAAACCTTGGGCCTCAACCTTGAACCATATCACTTTATTGGTCTAGGACCAAAGTATACTTGCACAACTTGGGCAATGGGACCTAGTAGGAGAGCGCCCTTCTAAAGTGTCCATTGAGTCCCCAACTCCCACAAGAAAGGCATTCAAAGAGTCATAGGTTATGGAAGGAGTCTCCTGACATTCCATAAGCCTATGGAGGCTCTTGGAGATTCTTTAACTCTCCTAGGCTTCTCTCTCTCTCATTGGATGAGCATGGAACTCCATAGTGCATTAGGGGGTCCATGGGCCATCTATATGAGAGTAGTAGGGCGCCCATTGTGGAGGGGAGATCTCTCTTGTTTGCTTGGCTTATGCTCTAGTGTTGCTACTAGTGTGTAGAGTGCTTTCTTGTGGTAGTATGCTTGAGGTTTGGATCTTGCTTATGGTATGGGACATAAGTAGGGTTTGGATCTTGAGTATGCTATGGAGTGTTGTGGTATGCTTGTGATTTGTTTATGGTTAGCAAGGGGGTGCTAGATTGGTCTTGCTTGGAGCTTGGATCTAGCTATGGTTGGGTGGTGAATACTTGAGGCCAGCGTGTTATCTATCTTTGTGTTCAAAGAGTAGGGACACAGGTGGAGGAGAGATTCTTGGAGGCTTGCAGATCCTTACTTGCAGGTGGAGGCATCCTAGCTTGGAGTTGGGAAGCATCTTGAAGCTTGCAGGTTGCTTGGAAGACATTTGGAGGCTCTACCTTGGATTTGGAGGACCTCCTAACCTCTACTTGTAAAAAGAAGAATGACAATATTACTAGCATCAAACTCTAAGTACATAGAAGGATCATAGTCACTAAGCACAAATCCTACTGAGAGTAGAAAGTTGTTGAGTCTTGAATACCATGATCTTGGTGCTTGCTTTAAGTCATAAAGACTCTGCTATATATATGCTTAAGGTAGCAGGCAGAACGCCCAGAAGATCTGAAACGTCATGTTTGTGAGGTATCCAATGGTTTGCTATCATGTAGAGAGAGTTTGGTGTGAAACGTTGCCTCTGCCACCTGGAAATAAACATACATTCTAGAGAAAGTAGTTATGGTGTTTTACTAATATGGTGGGAACTTCACATCACCAATTCTTCAAAAAGTTATCCTTTAATAGCTTAAAGACAGGCTTCAAACTTCATTAGGAAGATGACGTACATTCTGGCCTATGTCCAGCCTTGTACACATGGCCAGTCTCCTGCCACATACATCAATGTGAATGTTGAATGGTCAACTCAAACATTTCTTTGGTAGATCAAATATTTGTCTGATGGTCGAATGTTTGTTTGTCTGACATCCGAATCTGTAAGTTTCTAGTAGTTGGTAATTAGTGTCAATTGAGAGAAAAGACACATCTGCACTAGGAAGGCACATGGCCATCGCTATCTGTCTGGATTCGAATAGTCGTCCATTACGAAGCCAAGGCAAACCGAAGGAAACTGCAAGTACTCACTTGTAGTCAACTCGCAAAGTCACCAAAGCTCACATTCCCCGAAGTCAAAGTCTAAGTCATCGAAGTCATCAACATCGAAATGATCGACGAGTGCTCATGTGTGATACACTGCATTTTATAATGGTCAATTTTATTGACAATTCTACTAGAAAGTCAGTGGTTTTATTAATTGATTCAATACTTGGTGGAGTTGTCACTTATTTATGTTGTTGAAGAAATATCTATGGGTTGTCTTGTACTAAGGATAATGTTCGAGCTCATAGGCAGTTATAAGTGCCAACTATTTGAGCCTTTGGTCGGCATTTGAACATGTTATATTATTGTTCATTGAAGTATTTGAGCCTCTACATCTCAAAGGAACTAGTGAACACAGTTTGAAGTTCCTACATTTGAAGTATAAAGTCCTCAATCCAAGGATCCTATTCTAAGCATGCCAATCACAAGCAACACAAGGGAACCTGATGGTGGATCAACCCAACCAAACCTAGATAGAATAGATCTAGCTCCCAAGCTATGGATCAATCATTCAGAGAGGAATGAGACATCACACTTGCAACATCCTGCCACCGATCATGCTATCAAGCATACACTAGTGTAGTGGGTTTCTTCCCTTGCCTAACCTGAATCCAAGATCTAGTCAATCTAGCATCAAAGAGACAGAGTTAGTTGTCACGCGTAGGTTCGTTCCCATGAGAGCGATAGTATAGTTCAGATTTCAACATGAATGGAGGATCTAGCACTAACATCCATTAACACTAAGCATTAACACTACATCCATTAACCCTACTTCCATTAACCCTAAATCAAAAACAATGATAGAAACCTACTCTTCTCTCTCTCCCTTTCTCTCTCACAAAAAGCATAAGAAATAGCAATCCCAATAATGATCAGATCCAACAATTAGCAAAATCCAAAGAAAGCATGAGAAATGGAGGAGAAGAGAGGAAGACCAAGGACATTCATCAATCCATTTCTAAAGAGAACCAATCTGCTTTATTGAAATGAGGAAATGGACATGAGGAACAACTTGAGTTGGTCCTTTTTTATAGTAGAGAGGAGGACCCTGGCCTTTGAATCCTATTGGTCCAGTCTTGCCTCTCTTTTTATTCAAATTTAAAAAAGTGTGGGAACCATCAAAATTGGAGGGAAACCCAACTTTATTCACTAACTTGACATTTAGGCCCTGCGACATTAAAAGTTTCGCAAAAAGGCCTAAAGTCCTTTTATTAACATTCTAATTAATCAAATAACTATGTGATCATTGGGTTGGACTTACATACGCAGGTGCCAAATCCCTCTCACTTATTACCTAGGGTTAGGGTTTCCTTGGGATCCGCAAACCCTCCAACAACTAGTGAGAGCCCAATAGGTATACTTACCCTCCAAGGCCCTTGCACCACTCGTAGTGCACTGTGACACCTCACTAGACACCTCTGCAGCCTATCTGAGCCACATCATCCAGTTCCTCAGTGACTCATTGATAGACCCATACAAATCCACCATCAAGTGTTTAGGCCTACAACCATTAATTATGACCATGTACACATAAGGGCCCCAATTCCCTTATAGTCACAATTAACTTACGGGTTGTTGGTCTACCGGTCCCAAGTGTGGACATGCTACCTGAGACCAGTCATGGGCATGACATTCTTCCCCCCTTATTCAAGTTCTATCTTCAAAACTTAAAACTAGGAAAGTTTCTCCTTAAGCTTCCTTCCTGTTCCCAAGAATCGTCATCGTCCGTATTCCCTTCCATCGAACCAGATGCTCGGTAACTATACGATTTCTCAATGATTCATCCAGCAGGTCTAATTGATCTCCAGATACTCTCCTTCACGTAGACTCTTCTAGAGACGGCTCATGTGAAATACGGGAAGCACTTGCGATCCTTCTGGGAGTTCCAATTGGTAAGCTAAGGATCCGATCTCTTTCAAGATCTTAAACGGTCCTCTATATCTAGGGGACAACTTATAATGGTTGTTAGTATGCATTACACTCGAATCCTTTTGGATTTTCAAAAAATACCCAATACCTCACTTGGAAGTCTCTCAGTGATCTTTTCAGACTGGCATAATGTCGGTCCCCATCCTGGGTACACTAGACATTCTCACGTGCAATCCATAGTATTTCCTACATATCAAGTAGGAAATCTGCTACTTTCTAAAACTTGATCGACCGAGTCTCGACCGCGATGGGTGCCTTAGCTCAAATCCGTACATGAGCATAAACGGGTTGTAACCGGTAACCAAATGCTTACTATAACTCAATCTCCATCCAGGATAACATCCTCTCCGAGGAGATTGCTAAAATATGAATACATATTTTAACTAATCTTCTGATCATGCGAGTAATCCTTCCTTTAAACGACCAAGTATAACTAGAATCTGAACTACAATTCGTCAATCATAATTCATCGGATTTTTGTCCTATACTCAATAAAAAAAGGTACTACCAATGATTAGAAAAACTTTAAGTTCAGAGTCATCTCTAGTTTAGCAAATACGGCCAACCAAAAGTGACCAACGCACTTCGAATCATGAATGTTCGTAATGTCACTTTGGTAATCTGTTAAGCCAAAATAGATACTCTGATTACTTGGTCTTTACCCAAATAAACATAGTCAATTTGGTAAGATGGCCAGTCACAAGCAACACAAGGGAACCTGATTGTGGACAAACCAACCCAACCAAACCTAGATCGAACGGATCTAGCCCCCAAGCTCTGGATCAATCACTCAAAGAGGAATGAGGGATCACACCAATAGCATTGTTGGAGGGTTTGCAGATCCCAAGGCAATCCTAACCCTAGTTAATGAGTGAGAGGGATTTGGCACCCTGCTTGTGTAAAGTCCAACCCGATGATCACATAGTTATTTGATTAGTTACAAGTCAATAAAAGAACTTTAGACCTTTTTGCGGGACTTTTAATGTCGCAGGGCCTAAATGTCAAGTTAGTAAATAAAGTTGGGTTTCCCTCCAATTTGGATGGTTCACACTCTTTGTTAAATTTGAATAATTAGAGAGGCAAAAATGGACCAATAGGATTCAGAGGCCAGGGTCCTCCTCTCTACTATAAAAAGGGACCAACTCGATTTCCTACACATGTTCATTCTTCATTTCAATAACGCAGATTCGTTCTCTTGTGAAATGGATTGATGAATGTCCTTGCTCTCTATCATTTTCCTCCATCTCTCATGCTTTATTTGTGTTTTGCTGATTGTTGGATTTGATTGTTATTGGGATTGCATGTTATTATACTTTTTATGAGGGAGAAAGAGAGAGAGAGAGAGAAAGAGTAAGTTATTTTGTTGTGGATCTAGTGTTAATGGATGTAGTGTTAATGCTCAAGATTAATGGATGTTAGGGTTAGATGTGAATCTTCCATTCATGGTGAGATCTGATCTATACTATCGCTCTCATCAGAATGAATCTACGCGTGACAACTAACTTCATCTCCTTGATGCTAGATTGATTAGATCTTGGATTGAGGATAGGCAAGGAAAGAAACCCACTATAATTTTGGCACCGTTGCCGGAGAGCTACACCAATTTTTCAGTTTGCAGCATGTTTGTTGGATGGTTAGCTTGCATTAGGCATCTTGTTGTGGCATGAATAGTGTTAGATCTGCATTTAGCACAACTACAAATATAGGCCCATTGCCACGCACATAAGAAGGGGACCAGATTTGATCCAATGACCCTCGCGTGGCAATGTCCGTGGCAATTGCGTGGCAAACTGTGTGGCAATGGACACGTGGCACTGCCACGCCGCCTAAGTTTTCCATCGTCGGCTCTTCTTCCGAACAGATTGGGGGGGAGGGGGCTTGGATAGATTAAAATTTTAAATCCACGTGGAACTGCCACGCGTGGTAATGCCACGCGTGGCACTGTCATGATTAAAAAAATATAGAAAATTGCCACGCGTGGCAATTTTTTTTCGGAATGCCAAAATTTGCCACGCGTGGCAATAATTTTAAAAAAGTTTCTGAAGTTTGCCACGCATGGCAAATTTTTCTAGCAAGTGCAATTCTGCCACGTCGTGGCAAACTTTTTTTCAATATTTTTTTAGGGCATGGCACTGCCACGCAAAAATATATCAACAAAAAAAAAACCCGCGAAATGAAAAAAGTGGGGGCCTCGACTGCATTTCCAAAATGAATTTCATGAAGAAGAGCTTTGGGGGGGGGGGGAGAGAGAGAGAGAGAGAGAGAGAGAGAGAGAGAGAGAGAGAGAGAGAGAGAGAGAGAGAGAGAGAGAGAGAGAGAGAGAGAGAGAGAGAGAGAGAGAGAGAGAGAGAGAGAGAGAGAGAGAGAGAGAGAGAGAGAGAGATAGCTTTGTTTGTTAGTTTTTCATTGTTTATTGATTTGTTTATTGATTGGTTAGTGAATAATTGTTTATTGTTGGCTTTTGTAGAAGAAAGCTATGCAATTTTGAAGGAAATGAGACAATCCAAGCAAATGCATAAGGTATGTTAGGCATTCTAAATTTTGAAGAAAAGCTTTTGAGAGAGGGAGAGAGAGAGAAAGAGAGAGAGAGTGAGAGACAATTTTGTTTGTTAGTCTTTCATTGTTTATTCATGAGATATATTATGCATTCTAAATTTTGATAGATTACATTTGAGTCATAAAGTGCATTTTCATAGTATCTTGAACATGGTGAGATTGATGTAATAATGATTAATGATTTTTAATTTAACAATGTATCTATAATCTGTATTCTAATAATTATCATTTTGTTGATTGGTTTGTAATCTAACAATGATTTGGTTTCGTTGTTTGTGTTTATAGAGAAAAAAAGAGATGCATCTTAGAAGGAATTAAAAATCATCCAAACAATAGATGAGGTATGTTTTTATCATCTTAAATTGATGTTTTGTTAGTTTTTTATTGTTTGTAAATATTTACAACAAATTTATGCAAGATGAAATAGAAAAAAATAAACAATAAACAATCATTCCATACATAATGAGATAGAGATGATCAAATACAAAAGTTTATATTCATAATTCAAAAAAGTATACATATTCGCATCTACTTCATAAAAAGAGCTTTGATGCCTACTTTTGCAAATAATAAAAATACATCAAATCTAAGAAGTAATTATAGGCTTCTTAGTCTTCGCTATCTTCTCCCTCATCGTTGTCCGAAGCCGAATCTTGTCCTTCGTCTTTGCCTTCGTCCCCTTCATCTTCATTCCCTTCTTCTCCTTGGTTTCCTCCCATACTTTCTTCCACAAAGGAAGCGGATGCCCTCTACATACACATTCACAAAACAAATTAATAATAATTAGCCAAACACATGTCATAAAATTGAAATAAAAAATTGTGTATCAAAAATAAGAGAAAATACAAATTATGTAACAAAAATTCACCCTTGGATGTACGCCTTGTGCCGCAAGATGATCAACCAAGGCACTATAGCCATGGCGCTATCCAATATTGTACTCGACATTTGTATACTTACGCCCATAATCTTCAACCTACATCAACACAAATCGATGATTAGAAAAAAACAAAAAAAATATCGATAAACAATAAACATATGAAATGCAATTAGCTAAAAGAGAATTGCTTACAAATTAGGCATGCATATTGGCCTTGCCTCCCAATCCAAGGTGAGATTTGCCTAAAAGATTAAGCCTTGATTGAGTTGCCTCTCTTTGTTGCTTAAAGCGCTCGGGATTAGGATGCTTGGATTCATAAACAGCTTTTCTCCAATCTTTTTTAGATGCCCATCCCGGCCTCTTCTTGCCTTTACTACATAATCGTCTTGATGATTGGCGCTTATGACGAATATCCGTACACATACTCATCTTCGCCCATTTGTCATTAAATCGATTTGGTTGTGGAAACTCACGGTACAATATATCAAGTATCTTGTCTTTGTCCCCTTGGTCTTGTTGCTCCCAAGGGTTAAACAAATCGTAACCAAAGTATTCAAGAGTAAGGTCATGCAATCTATTGATGACGACCTTACCCCTAATGTCCATGATGATGGAACCATCCTCATCAAGGTCATAGAAAATATTCGTGGATTCTTCCAACGGCATGTCCGTCGAAACGAATCCACGATCTTGTTGATCGGATTCTCTTCGGAAAGTCAAAGGGCTTTCATCCTTTGCCTTTCCTCAGGAGATAGCATAGTATAAAAATCTCGCACTCAATCGGAATCCGATCCCGAGACTTGTCCTCTTCCACCGGAAGAGGATCTTGGCCTCCTCCTTGATGCTTCGCTACCACTAGTAGACATGACTATTGAGAGAAAGATATGAAGTTGTGAAAAGAACTTGGAAAGATATCAAATGTGAAAAATGAAAAAATGAAAGTGTGTGTGTGTGTGTGTGTGTGTGTGAGTGTGAGAAAGAGATAGAGATGTGTGAGAGAGTGAAAAAGAAAAGCAAACTTTTAAATGTGTGAAAAATGAAAAGGAGGTGTGAAAGAGTGTGTGAAAGAGAAAGAGAGATTGGAAATTGGAGAGTGAAAGATGTGTGTGTGTGTGTGTGTGTGTGTGTGTGTGTGTGTGTGTGTGTGTGTGTGTGTGTGTGTGTGTGTGTGTGTGTGTGTGTGTGTGTGTGTGAGAGAGAGAGAGAGAGAGAGAAGAGTGAAGAGATTGAGAAAAGAGTGGAGACGAGTGAAAAGAAATGAAAGATTGAGAGTGAGAGATTGAGAGAAAGAGAGCATGAGAGATTGAAAGCTTGAGAGTGAGAGCTTGAGTGTGAGAGTTTGAGAGCCTCAAGAAATCCACAAGAAAGCGTGGAGAAACAATGAATGAGCCCCTTTATATTCATTTTCCAGATTTCAAGTGTCACGTGGCTCTGCCACGCATTTTTTTGCCATGAGTGACAGTGCCACGCAATTTTTTTTTGCATGGAAATCCGTGATTACGGCTTGGTATGTGTCATATGGTGAGTGGTTTGTCAAAATGACAAATTATGGAACTAAAAAAATGATTTGACTCTAATTTTATAAATATTTTTTGAGGACAAAAGCATGTGGGTGATATGACATATTTTTAAACATGAATTTATAAGGACAAAAGCATGTGATTGATATGACATATTTTGAGTACAAGAGGACCATGTTTTTTTTGAAGATTTTGATGATTTTTTGAAAATAACAAATGAGTATTAATTGTATTTTGATTTGATATAAGACAAGTAGATGATTTGATATGGTTGGTACAAAATGACCATGTGTTTAAGAGAATTTTGTGATTTAAAAAAAATGACAAATGTCAGTATGTGGTTTGATGGCGCATATAAGTTGTGAACATTATTTAGTTTATAAAGTATTAATTAATCTGTTATATATGTGTCCCTTAGAAACCCTTTCCGACCCTTATCTCATGTGATATGAGCTATCTCAGTATACTAGACTTGGGATTGGTTGAGTCTGATCACTTGATGAGCCGTGTCGAGTGATAAGCAACAAAACCACGCATAGACATAAAATTTAAGTCATCACATGTAATAGGGGTTTGACAAGGGGTTGAACTTGAGTTGTCTTAATATATTACTTGTTGAGTCTAGTCACTTGATAGAGCCATGTCAAGTAATAAGCAACAAAATCATATGTTAGGTAGCAAATTTTGACTTTTTTGAGTGATAGAGACACCAAAATGGGGCTATTTACATTGATAGACATATTTATATATGTGTCCCTTAGAAACCCTTTCGGACCCTTTTGGGTCATAACGTGCTGGGTCGGAACGTTTTTTAAAAATAAAAAAACATGTGTTAAGTTGGGCGCAATCTTCCTTCTTCTTTTTTGTAATACACTGAGAGACACTAGATATACTACTACTTCCATGAAGTATGATACCAATTTCGAGGAACATGGTTGTGTGCTGTGCGGTTAAAGCCAGTTGAAGGAAGATTAAGGATAGAAGAGATCTGAAATCTCTGTGGTGGAATCCGAGGAGGGATTGGGGGTGGGTTTTTTTTGTGAATGGATTGTTGATGGATGGAGATGAGAGCAATTGACAAGAGCGCAGGGGAATGTGGTGGGGTGTTTTCGGATTTTGTGTTGAGTGGATGGAAAGGAAATAATTTGGCAAATGTTGTTAGATGACTGCTAGCATTGAGGAATGGATCAAACATCTTTGTTTGTGAAATCCTTGGTTGTGGTCTTGTGCAGAGGTGCTACCAGCAATGCTAATAGTATCACCATGATAATTGATTGTATCACAATCGAATTTGATTTTAGAAGATCATTGAGAGCATAAAATGAGTTTTTCTTGAGATGGTGATAGGGGACAAGAAAAAATTGAGCATTTGCAATGTCCATCTGTTGAAGTGCTCATGCTCCTATATTAGGTCTCTGCTGCTGTAATCTCTTCTTTTAATAAAACTATTTCTCTCGTGTCCTTCCAAGCAGCAAACTAATCATCCTGCCCAAGGACTAGATTCAATCTATCAGGGGCCAAAATTGATTGTTCTAAATCATAGATTGACCAAGTTCAGTCACTCGATGCTTCATCAAGATCTCTCTCTCCCTTGGATCTCATACATTCTGATGTACATAGTTTTTCACATGCAAGTAATGGAGGTGCCTTGATGTATGTAACTTTTATAGATGATTGTACTAGATTCACATGGATTGAGATACTATCAAAGAAAAGTCTAGTTTATGAAGCTTTCATTAAGTTCAAGTCTCTAGTAGAGAAACAACTTAGTACTTCCATCAAAGCACTAAGATGTGATAATGGAGGAGAGTACACCTCCAATAAAATGAAAGACTTTTGTGAGATCAATGGCATTAAATTGCAATACACTTGTTCCTACACCCCCCAACAAAATGGGGTGGACGAGAGGAAAAATAGGAGTCTATGTGAGTGTGCAAAGTCTTTAAGACTTGATGCATCACTTCCCATCTCATTTTGGGGAGAAGCTATAACATGTGCTAATTACTTGTGTAATAGACTTCCTAGTATTGCTATAGATGGGATCTCACCTTATTAGGCCTTGTTTGATAAGAAACCCAATGTAAAAGATTTTAAGATCTTTGGATGTATTTGTTATGTTCACATCCCTTTGGAGACAAGAAGGAAAGAAGATGCTACCTCCTTCAAAGGGATCTTTGTTGGCTATGGAGAAAATAGCAAGGGCTATAGGATATATGATCCTATATCCAAGAAAGTAAAGGTAAGCAAGGATGTACTTTTCGATGAGTCACAATTTGCTAAGAGCTTGTCAAATGGATCTAACCCATTGTGCATTGAAGATCTTGACAAACCCGAGGAGAGGATTATGAAGAAACATTTGCACCCGTAGCTAAGCTTGTAACTATTAGATTAATCATTTGCATTTCTATTTTGTTCAAGTGGAATCTCTACCAAATGGATGTGACAAATGCCTTCTTGAATGGCTTCTTAGAAGAGGAAATCTACATGATGCAACCCGAGGGCTTCATCTTGGTGAGGAGCAAAAGGTGTGCTACTTAAGGAAGAGCAGAGAGCCTATATGGCTTGAAACAAGCACCTAGAGCTTGGTACTCTAGGTTGCATGATTTCCTCTATTCTCTTGGCTTTGTAATAAGTGCTTATGAAGTACGAACCTTCTTTATATTTCAAATATATTGAAGGAATGATCATCATTTTGGTACTTTATGTTGATGACATCATTTTGATAGGAAATGATGATGAAGGCATCTTGAATGGAAAATTATTGGACTAAGTTGATGAGCTCATCACCTAGACATTCAAGATGATTTGTACTAGCTCTTGGTCTTGGATCTTCTCTCCTATTGCACTTAACCCCTTGTTAAGGGATTTGATCCTAAGGACATACTCTTGTCCACTCTCTCCACTTCCTTCCATGCTTTGGAAAACTTGATTTCTTAGCATGAGGATTCTTGAGGTATTATTGGATTCATAGATGCTCTTTCATAAATCCCAAGCCTCTTTGGATGAGGTAAGAAGAAGACACCTCTTTCAAGAGGTCATTGCATACATTTAACTTTATGCAATGTAGAGCTAATCTTGCTCTCTTCTTGTATTTGGCTCGTTCTTGGGGAGTTTGAGGCTCTTCCTCAACTCCTTGAACTATGTCAATAGATCATGGATCACTGGGAGTGATTCCATTCTCACTTTCCAAATGGAATAATTTGTGGAAGTGAGTCTCTCAGTTGATTCCATCAAATATCCACCCATGGATGACATTGTAGAATGACTGTTCTTCTTAAAATCACAAGGATTTCTAAATTTTAAAAGATCTATGAAAGGCCTAAAGCTAACAAGAATGCCTATAGTCTTGTCTCTATCAAACTAGCACACAAGTTTGAATGATACACAAAGACCTTGCCAAAAATTCCTAGCTTTCACTCTCACAAAAAAAATTGCTTTACACTTTTTTTAGAGATTTCACTTCAACTAAGGATCTGAACAAATCAGCCTCTAAGATCTCATCTTAGACTCTAACAAGAAATGCTTCAATAATCCAAAACTCTATTTGGTCATAGGCATTAGCTAGATTGAATCTAGATCAATAATATGCTTCAAAAAGCATAAAAAAGGAACTAGTTTTGTGATTTTGGGACCAACAAACACAAAGTAACTTGAAATGAAAGTTGTTGTATGGTTTCACACGTGTGAAAAGTATATAAACAGCCTCCAAGTTGTTTTGATCCAAATGAATTTAAGCTATACTCCTTCCATGAAGAATTCCTTCAGAGCGACGAAACTTCTAGAGCTGATACACTCAAACATCTGCGGACCCTTTAATGTACTATCTGTCAAGGGATCAAGATACTATATCACCTTTATTGATGATAACAGTAAGTTTGTTGTTGTTTACTTCATCCACAATAAGTCTGAGGCTCTTGATAAGTTTACAGAATATGTGAACTGGGTTGAAAAGTGGACCGAAAAAAAAGTCAAGCAAATCAGGACTGATAGAGGAGGAGAGTAGGTCTCCAACCGATTTACTGACTTCTGTAAAAGTCGAGGCATTCTCCATAGGAAGACAACAGCCTACACACCACAACATAATGGTGTAGCCGAGAGGAAGAACAGAATTTTCATGGAAGTTGCAAGATCTATGATGGCCTACTTGAAGGCATCAAGATCACTATGGGCTGAGGCAGTAGCTACAGCCACCAACCTGTAGAACAGGACAGGCAAATCAAGCATTGCTCACACTACCCCACACGAGGTATGGTGGAGAAGCAAGCCTAATCTAGCTCATGAGCAAATCTTTGGATGTATAGCATATGCACACATACCAGATAAGAAGAGAAAGAAGCTGGATGAGAAGGTGGAGCAAGGATTCTTGGTTGGCTATGATATACATTCTGCACACTACAAAGTATACATGCCTCATACCAACGAAGTAAAGACTATCAGAGATGTCAGATTTGATGAGACAAAAAGAATGCCTGAAGAAGATCCAATTAGCTATGGAGTTCTCAGCATTCATCAGTACTATGACCTGCCCACATCGACAAAGGGAGCGGACCGTGAGCATCCAGATGAAGATACTCAAATTCTAGCTGAGCTGACGATAGTTTGGACGATGAGTAGACTGACATATCGGGAGTACCCATCACATCGTCGATACACCGAGGTCCCGCTATTAGCAGACTAGACAAAGGCAAAATAGTTGTTGTGAGCCCATATTATCTCCAAGGAGATCTACAAGATAAAGAAGAGCGCCAGTCAGATATATACCTGACAGCTCATCAAGAAGAATTCTATGGATTCGGCGGTGAACCACAAACCTATGAGGAAGCCATCAACAGTCTAGACAAGGATGAGTGGATTAAGACCAAGGAGGATGAAATGAGGTCCATGAAACAAAATGAAGACTCTCGAGCCACTACCAGCCGTCAAATACAAGTGGGTCTACAAGCATAAGTATGGGCCAGACGGCAATGTACTAAGATACAAAGCCAGGCTAATTGTAGAAGGCTTCTCACAGAGGTATGCCATTGATTATACAGAGACATTTTCTCCTGTAGTGAATCACACGTCTCTACGCATATTATTTGCATATGCAGCTACCTATGATCTGAAGATCCACATCGTAGATGAGAAAACAACCTTTTTGCATGGGGAACTAAAAGAAGCCACCAGGTTTTTCTTATGAGTCACTTGCTGACTATGTCTACAGAATGCACAAAAGCATCTATGGACTAAAACAGTCCGCCAGGCAGTGGTACAAGAAAAAGGAAAAGGGCAATAAGAGGTTGTATCCCAAGCTAGCCCAAAGATACTATGGACCATTCAAAATCAAAAAAGTAACTAATGAAGTTGCTTGCGAGCTTGAATTACCTCTTACTTAAAAGTTCATGATAAATTCCATGTAAGTTTCTTAAAAAATTTTAATGGTCCTATACCCAAAGAAATTTTGGATGAACCTCTTGAAGTTCAAGGAACTAAAGAAATCCTCAAACCTGAGCATATTCTCATCTGCAAGACCAGAGCTGAAAGAAAAGAATTAACGTCAACACTATACCTCATCAAGCTTAAGCATTATCCATCTACGCAACGAAACAATCGTTGCAATCATGGGATTATTGGCAAGTGTCATAACACCTTGCATGGGACAGTAAGTCATCTCGATATCAAGGAGTATCTCATATAGGACAAGCTTTTAACCCCCGATACTCAACACCATGATATAAGATGCAATCTTTTGGACAAGCATGATGCAATGTGTAGCCCATTCCCATTGCACTCAACATTTTTCGTGCCTCACCTCTTGTCTCTAACATAGTGTTTCCTTCTGGGAGTAGTTTGCGCACATAATCAAATGAATTTTCATAATATAAAATAATAGATCCATTAGCCAACTAAAACATTTGACTTGAGCAACACATCTACTAAAATCTTTAAAAAAAATCTCAATCTTATTTACCCAAATAAGGATGTAACACTTGTATCACTCCATTTATATTTTGCTTGGAGTTCAATGTAAGCAACGAAGCGGCCAAACGACATGTCCTTGCTCCATGATATGATGGTTTGTTTGATTCTTCTCTCAATTCTTTTTCCTCTGCACTAATAAATAATTCACTGTCATGTTCAGTGCGTTCTTCCACATCATGATGCTCATAGACGTTATTTATCAAGTTGTTCATGATTTCAACTTCATCTTGAATGCAAAAATTATTTTCAGCACTTGATCTTGATTCTAAAGAAGAAGAAGAACAAGATCGAGGCTGATTTGTTTTGGCACGTTGTTGTTCATCTATTTTCATCATGGCTCTCAATCCCATACGCTCGACGTGATAGTTGATTTATGTGTGACCCATCATATGTCAATCTTGTTTTGGATATGGAGTGACTGTTGTCATCGTCACTAGAGCTAGATGACAATTCATGGTCCTTCAAACATGGGAAACAAATTAACATATTCATCAATTAGCATATAAGATTGTCATTCATGAAAATTAAAACTAAAATTAAGACATGCAAATCAAACACCACATTCTAAATTAAGACATGCAATACGAAATATAAAAAAAACAATTAATTGACATTCAACATAACTTGTTCTCACTAAATAGATAAAATGTATTTTGATATTCACAAGGTACATGCTTGAATTCGGCTTAAAGTCTTGTGTACACATCTTGGAAGAGGGCGATTGAAGCTATATTTGATGGATAGCTCGTCACCACATTTAATGGGCCTTATCGCACATACCATTACGTATGTACCTTTTGAGTTCCTAGAAAAGTATTCTTCCTTTCCATTGGTGCGTTCCTCAAAATCACAATTAGTTAATGAAGGATGCCCAATGGAAGTATTTATATATGCAGCAATATTGCCATGTTTTTCTGGACGCCCATCAATGTGCATACGATGTGATTTCAAAACATTCTCTCCTCGCACATGCCGCTCTTCCAAAATACAAGCATCGGCATTCGAGCCATAGACCTGCATTCTCCATTGGTGACGACACAGAGCATGCCAACTCACCCCAATTGTATTGAGATCCTGCTGCATCAGGCATTAATGTGTCAAAGGGACATCAATACTAGTCAAAGAAAATAAACCCAATCCCGCGTTAGGAAAGTGCTCACTTGGCTTGATCATGACCCCAATATGAAAATGATATTCCACATAATGGTAGTGGTACTCTATCAGGCCGACAAGAATATTTATTTCTATCAAAGGGCTTAACCAATGCTTCCAGGTAGGGAATAAGGGGAGACTCAGACAATGAATTTAAAACATTCTTGGATAAGTCAACAGTACGTAAATTTGGTTGTTCATTTTCAAATCTTGTCAAAATGCGTCCAAGTTGTGTTCTTTTTTTTAATGGAGTAAATCTAGATGGGCTAGAAAGAAGAGGAGATTCTACACAAGGTATGTGAGGTGATGTGGGATGGATAGAATCGATGTGAGGTGTCGTGGGATGGACAGAATCGATGTGAGGTGTCATGAGATAGATAGAATATGTGTGGTGACATCGTGGAATGAATAGAATCCATAGTAGAATCTGCGTGAGGTGTTATGGGATGAATAGAATCCATGTGAGGTGTCATGAAATGAATAGAATCTATGTGTGGTGATATCGTAAGATGAATAGATTCCATGGAAAGATCTATGTGAGGTGTGATGGAGTCAGTGACGTGCGAAATGGAAAGATGCATAACTTCCACATCATGAGGTGTGTAGTGACTAGTGACATCATTATGATCATCAACAAGATCTTCGTCTAATGCCAAAGATGATCCAAAATCGATATTTCTTATCCTATTGATAAGATTGTCAATTGACATGTTATAAGACATTGACACCAATGTATTATTCTGCAAGAGTGAAACATTATACAAGCATTAGTTTCTTTTTTTTTTTCAAAAAATTTATAAATATGTGTATGATAAGAAAAGTACTAAATAGTCAAAATGTACCTCCAAATCCACATCGGGCTCCTCAATGTGCTTTCCAAACTTCCACAGATGTTGCATTTACAATTACAAGAATGATTAGCTTAATGTTATAAGCTAATTTATATGTGTATATAAATTACAAGAATGTTAATGATATTGACAAAATACACTTGTCAAAATATACAATTAAAATTGCTGTACACACAAATTTAACAAGATCCACAAATATCTTTATCACAAAAAACATTCAAATACCTCACCAATGTCAATTTGCTTGAACGAATATGTGATGGGATATAAAATGACCCTAAACAAGTTATCGATGCGAAGAAAATGGTAAAGGAGTCTGTTTGTATCTTGATTACAGTTCAAGCTAACATAAATTCTTGGGATTGATTTATCGTAGAGACCAAGCCAATCAATTGTTCGAAGACTTTCTGGCTCTCTTCAGTCCAAGAATATGGTTCGCCCTCTCTCAAGGGTCTCTGTTGTAAAACTGACTCAGGTGCACCCAGCGTGCCCTGTAAGACTCTAAGGGGTGACGCTCCCTAAGGTCCCAGAGCAAGTTAGACCGTCAAGGACTGAGCCTCCGACCTGTGGTGAGCCAGTCAAGTAGTCACAAGTCATGAGCTAGCTCTGGAGCTCGAGTCATGGCCTAGTCAGGAAGCAAGTTGATTCTGCCACCGGAACGGCTCCCGGGACCCATGTCTGGGAGCCAGACTGATTCTGCCAGGCTTGCCAAGCTTAATCAGCAAAATAAAAACTAAGTCCTAAAAAGCGTGCTTTACCAGAAAGCACTATGTTTCAGAACAGAGGGGGTGCGCCGAATCACAGCAGAACTATAGGGGGAGTCCGGCAGACAGAAACTTGGGCAGCTCAACCAGCGCTAGGAATCCAGTCGCCAGGTCTCAGCTCCCTCTACCAGCACGAGCCAGGCACAATGCCCAGCACGTGTTGGTGGCCCCGAGACCGGTCAGTCTATGTATGAATGTAACCTCTTCCAAATCTAATAAAGTTGATCCTTGGGGATGATTACCATTTGGGTTTCGCCTCCGGGACTGGTCCAAGTGGAAGGACCCTTACTACAACCTTTTTGCGTCGCTGGCGCCTAAGGTCCCTGTCATTGACATGGGGCTTGCCGCTATGCCAATTGGTCAGTTTGGCGACCACTATGCCTTGGGTTTCATGTGTGGCTTGTCTTTGCCTTTGGTTACCTTTTGGGGACGGATTCTGAGTTGGCTTTCGGATTGGTTGGGATTCCAGTTTTCTTAAGTCTGAATGGTTAAGCTTGTTACGTTTCTAAGTTGGCTTTTACATAAGTACATGATGGATGAATGTTAGACTTAAGCGCGTGTTGGGGAAACCGCTCAAGTCCCAGCGCCCTTTGAGGCGCCGGCGCAACATGTGGTATCAGAGCCGACTAGCCGGTCAGCTACGCAAGTCTCACAGGGATGGCCACGTTTTGGGATTTGTCAGGACAACCGTTGCGCAAGGTGCTGCCCACAGTGTAAGCACGGGTGCGTCCATGGTCGGGGTGGTCGGCAGAACGGGGGACTTGATGAATCAAAGTGCTGCCCTCGAGGTGTAAGCACGGTCAGTTTCCGCGGTTCGGGCCTGGCGCCGTCTGCACGTAGGATAGATGAGGCAATGTGCTGCCCTTAGGTTGGTGAAAGCACGGTCTGTGCCTTGTGGGGTGCGGGGTGACATATTCGAACTGTACGGGTTAACCATTGATACAGAGATGCTGCTCGAATTCGGGTGTAAAGCACGGGTGGTTAGCTGCCGGTGCGGGATAGCTGCCGATCGTTTAGCTATAAGGGCTATCGACCAAAAAGTGGTGGGGCGTGACTGAGGCAATGTGCTGCTTAATGGTGAAAGCATGGATGGTTGGATGGATGTTTCCCCGTGGGCTAATTCTGTGATAGATTTGTGTGGACGCGGTTAGGCAAAGGTCCTACGTCCGGTCTCAAGGGGAATGTGGCTTGAGAGGGATCCTCTGTGTTTGCTTTGGTTGGTATGTTCATTTGTGGTGTGCTTGTTTGGACTTGAATAACCCCTGGTTGCTTAACTTCTTCCAGGTGATCTGATCTAGTTGGGAGTTGAAGGAGGAATTTACATTTGTGTGTAGACGACATACAAGTATGGAAAGGAGCTTCCATGGGGCAACCCCCAAGATTGGTTCAAGATTATTATTCCTATCCGGAAAGATCGTGGGGAGGAAGTCAGATTTCATGATCGACTCCGGAGCTTCACATAACTATATTTCAAGGAGCATAGTAGAACAGTTCAGCTTGCCGACCAGAAATGTAACATCAACGTTCAAGGTAGAAACAGCAAAGGGAGCACTGGACGCAGACAAAGCGACATTGAACATCTCGGTGCAAATTGGGAGATGGAAGGCTAAACTTAGCTTTCTGATTTTAGAGACGGATGCCTTCGATGTAATTTTGGGCCTTCCCTAGCTAAATGAACATTGTATTGCAGTTTTGGGTAGGAGCTCAAACTTGGTTCTCTTGGATTACAAGGGACAGATCTGTATGACAAAAGCTCTGCCTGGAGGGAACGCGAAGGGCACCGATATTGAACAAAATCTGGTTGCTGCATCTGTGATTAAAAGCATGGAGAAAGGGAAAAGGTCAAAGTGCTTTCTTTGTATCTGCCAAGAGGTTCCAGAAGGGAAAAACACACAACTGAAAAACTTGCCAAAGGAGGTGGCAGATTTGCTAGAGGAATTTAGCGATGTGTTTCCAGAAGAACTCCCAGCTAAGTTACCTCCTCGAAGACCAGTGGACCATAAGATTGAGTTGGTGCCAGGAACAGAACCAACTTCACGAGCACCTTATAGGATGTCCCAAGAAGAGTTGGTGGAACTGAAACGACAACTTGGTGAATTGATAGACAAAGGATTCATTAGACCCAGTGCTTCACCTTTTGGAGCCCCTGTACTATTCGTGGAAAAGGCGGACAAGACACTACGGATGTGTGTGGATTACCACATGCTCAACAAGGGTACCATCAAGAACAAGCATCCCATGCCTAGAATTGATGACCTGTTCGACCAGCTCAAACATGCCAGATATTTTAGCCGAATAGATCTTAGATCTAGATATCACCAAATTCGAATAGCTAAAGGCGATGAGCACAAAACGGCTTTTCGAACACGGTATGGGAGTCACGAATTCAGGGTGATGCCGTTCGGTCTAACAAACGCACCAGCCACTTTTTGCACGTTGATGAACAACATTTTTCAAGACTGCTTAGATGAATTTGTCGTTGTGTACATCGATGACATCTTGGTGTTTAGTCGTAGCCTCAAAGATCACATTAAACATTTAAGGACTGTCCTTCAACGACTAAGGAAGAACAGCTTGTTCGCGAAAAGAGAAAAATGTGAATTTGTGGTAGAGGAAGTTGATTTCCTTGGACACGTTGTAGGCTATGGACGAATTCGGATGAATCCTAAGAAGATCAAGACTATCTTGGATTGGCTGGCTCCTAAGACTGTTCATGGCATCAAATCCTTTGTGGGCTTATGTAACTTTTACAGGAGATTCATTGAGGCATTTAGCAAAATTGTGGCACCACTGTTGGAGCAGACCAAGACTCATCTGAAGATGACATGGACACCAGAATGTGAAGCAGCGTTCCAAGAACTAAAACGACGGATCACTCAAGAACTCATTCTTGCCTTACCGGACTTTAGCAAACCTTTTGAAATACATACAGATGCGTCGAACTTTGCTATTAGGGCCGTGCTGATGCAAGACGGAAAACATGTTGCATATTTTTCAAAGAAATTGAGTGATGTAGAGCGACGATGGCCAACTCATGAAAAAGAAATGGTCGCAGTAGTTCAAGCAGTGGAGCATTGGAGACATTATGTGGCAGGAAAACCCTTTAAGGCGTTCACTGATAATGTATCACTTAAGTACTTCTCATCCCAAGGTATGCTCACGCCAAAGCAAATGCGATGGCAAAACTGTGAAAATTGTCAACATTTCCTAGCTAGTTTGAGGCCTAAATTGGCTAAAATTGTAAATAGTTTTGGTTCTGGAGTTTCACACGTGTGAACCAGGCCACAATGTTTTTATTTACTGTATTTTTTCAGTATGATGAAGTGTCAAACTTCATACCCTTCAAAATGAGACCATTTTGATGTATTTTGGTCATATAAGCCATTTTTAGCTATTTTTCCTATATAGGGAATATCTAGGGTCAAGTACCTTCTAGAGAGAGGAGAGAGAGTCATCTTCCTCATCCATAAATAGTAGGGAAGTCGTGGAGAACAGGTTGGAGAAACCTTTTGTATGCTTCATTGAGATCAATAGATCATTGTCATTGTTTCTTCCTCCATTGAGAGCATTGTTGTGTGTATTGTCTTCAAGCTATTGTGTATGATCTTAGGTGCTTTCCAAAAGTGGTAGGCTGATGTATTATGGACTGTATAATGCTATTTTGGGCCGCACTTGATGTTTATGGAAGTTTCCATTTGTGATAAATGCTTTTTGATCAAGTTCTTTGCATTCTAGGTAGCATAGAATGTGTTGCCAATTCCTAGCTTATGTAGTTTGGAGTGCAAGCATTCAAGCCAATGATCTTGGAGTTTAGATCCACTTAGGATCTGTATTTTTCACATGGTATCAGAGCTGGTTGGCTTCTATTTACAGTAAGTATTCCATTTTTGGTGATATTTGGATGTTTGATCAAGTTCTAGCATGATTTTGCATTGCTTTGTTGATCAAATCTTACTAACCTTTGTTTTGTGAGTTGAACTTGTGGATCAAAAGCATATTTCAGGTCTATTGAAGATCAGAGACTGAAAAGAAACTATTTTGGATCAGATCATAACACCTAATCATTTGTGATTGTGAGGCTTGTGCATATTCAATACTAACAATGTTCTTTTCAATCCTATTGTTGACAACTTTTCAACTTTTCATTCACCTCTAAATCTTGTATTTATCACTTGCTGGAGTTTATAAACTTTTAGAAGTGTGGTTTACATGTGGTTTTACAGGTTGAATCAATATCTTAGTGTGTTGATCATATGTTGATCAAGTTTGTTCATTACTAGGTAATCTTGGCATCCTAGTTTTGGGTATTTTCTAAGAATGCAAGTAACTCTTCACACCATAACTTGATTTGGTCACTTGCTGGAAAGTTTGAGAGCTTAAGCAAGAGTGTGTTCAGGTTGGTTTGATTTTGTAATCCATTCTTAGTGTGTGCAAAGTGTTGCATGTGTTTCAATCTTCCTTTCTATGCTTGGAAACCATCTAGGTTCAAGATAGAAGTGTTTTAGGGTCCTAAATCTTCATAGATCTCTTTATCTATCATTTGTTGAGAGAAAAGTGAGTGCTAAGTGCTTTAGGACAGAACCTAAAAGTTGAAGAAACATTAGAATCATGGCTTCCAATGGTGGGATCATGCTAGAGTCTAGTGAAAGGTTGAGTTCATCAAACTACTCTACTTGGAAAGTGAGGATGGAGTCCTTACTTGAGTTGAATGAACTCATGGACATAGTTGCAGAAATTGAAGAGAGACCTCTCACACTTCAAGAGCAACAAAGGTTTGATAAGAAGGCCAAAAGGGCTCTTCATATCATTAAAATGAATGCTACAAATGAACTTCTCAAGGAAGTTGGAAAGTGTCAAAGTGCAAGTGAGGCATGGAATGCCTTAAAGAAGCTCTTTGAATCAAAGTCCACATCTAGGGTATTGACCCTAAGGAGACAAATATTTTCTAGTAGGCAAAGAGAGGGTGAAAGTGCTCATGCATTTATCTTGAGAGTTAAGTCCCTAAGTGATGATTTAGCATGCATTGATGAGAACATAAAAGATGGTGAAATAGTCCAAGTTATGTTGAATGGTTTGCTAAATGAACATGCTAACCTTGTGCAAAGTTTTGCCATTCAAAGAGTCTTGCCAAGTGTGGTTGACTTGCAAGAAATCTTATTGGCTGAAGAACATAGGTTGCAATCAAAGCTTGATGGTGCATCCTTGCAAGGTGGAGGTGAAGAGGCTTTCTTCACAAAAGGCAAATTCAAGGGCAAAGGTAAAGGCAAAGGGAAATGGTCCAAAGGTGGTAACTTTGATCATGATGATCACTCTTCCTCTTCCTCTTCTACTAAGAACAATAAGTCAAAGTTCAAGTGCTTTTATTGTGGGATAAAAGGTCATTTTGCAAATGAATGTTATAAGAAGAAAAGAGAGCAAGGAGAGAGGCAAGGAAATCTTACAATAGATGAGGAAGAACATAACACATGTGAATCACTTGTTATGACTTCAAGTTTGTTAGCCAACATAGATGATAATGATCCTTGGTGGATTGATAGTGGAGCCTCATCTCACATGACAAGACATAAGGAATACTTTACATCCTTATTGTCTTATGAGGGAGAAGGTAACATCATCTACACTGCAAATGATGGTCAATGTGACATCAAAGGCATAGGCACTATTCCTATTTCCCTTTCAACAAATAGGAAAGCAAATCTTGAAAATGTTTTGTACATTCCTTCAATCACTAAGAATTTGCTTAGTGTAAGTCAAATGATTGACAAAGGACTTGATGTGGAGTTCATTGGAGATGCATGTTTGATAAGTAAATGTGGATCCTTGATTGCTCAAGGTAGGAGGCATGGTAAACTTTTCAAGCTTGATGCATGTGTGATCTCTAATCATGAAGGATGTATGGCTAGGGAGCAATTGACAAACCAAGAAGTTTGGCACAAGAGGTTGGGCCATCCCAACTTCAAATCTTTGGAGGTAATGGCAAAGAAAGAGCTTGTTCTTGGTCTCCCTAAAAGTCTTGTTGCAAACAATAGTGTTTGTGAACATTGTGCCTTGTCCAAATCTCATAGACTTGCTTATTCTAGATCTACTTCTAGATCTAAAGAAGCTTTTCAACTTGTGCATTCTGATATTCATTCTTCTAGTACAACTAGCAATGGTGGGGCAAAGATGTATGCAACTTTCATTGATGACTTTAGTAGGTATACTTGGATCTATCTTCTTAAAAGTAAGGATGAAGTGTTTGCTGCATTTGTCAAGTTCAAGAATGAAATGGAAAACCAATTCAATACAAAGATCAAATGCTTAAGATCTGATAATGGAGGGGAATACACCTCAAATAGGTTCAAAGACTTTTGTATAGCACATGGGATTAAGAGGGAGATGTCTAGTCCTAGGACTCCACAACAGAATGGAGTGGCCGAGAGGAAGAATAGAACCCTTTGTGAATGTGCCAAGGCAATGAGACTACATGCTAATCTTGCTAAGTCTTTTTGGGGGGAAGCTTTAGCATGTGCTAACTATCTATGTAATAGATGGACAAGTGCTTCCTTGGATGGTAAAACTCCTCATGAGGTTCTTTATGGTAGAAGGCCGAGTGTCAAGCATTGTAGGATCTTTGGATGTACATGTTTTGTCAATATCACACTTGATGATAGAACTAAAGAAGATCTTTCATCAAAGAAGGGTGTGTTTGTTGGCTATAGTGAAGTAAGCAAGGCTTACAAAGTGTACATTCCTTCTACAAAGAAAGTTGTCATAAGTAGGGATGTCATCTTTCATGAAGAGAATGTTTCCAATGTTGTTGATGTTGATGTTGATGTGCCTACTAATCATCATGATGTGCAAGATGTCTTGGATGAAGATGGAGATGCCACTCCAAAGCAAACTTCAAGGAAGACTCAAAGGCAAAGGGCTAAGCCATCAAGGCTAACCTATGATGAAAAAGGAAAGCAAGTGGTGGACAACTCTAACTTTGCTTTTCTTACCTCTTTTGATGAACCAACTTGTGTAAATGAAGCAATTCAAAAGAAGGAATGGATCCAAGCCATGGATCATGAGCATCAAGCACTCATCAAAAGCAACACATGGAGGTTGGTAAAGCTTCCAAAGGACAAGAAGGCAATTGGTTGTAAGTGGATCTTCAAGATCAAGACAAATCAAGATGGATCAATCAACAAGTACAAGGCAAGGTTGGTGGCAAAGGGGTATGCTCAAGAATATGGTATTGACTATGATGAGACCTTTGCACCCGTGGCAAAGATGGTAACTATTCGAATCCTAATCTCTCTTGCAACTCTTTATGATTGGGATATGTGGCAAATGGATGTTACTAATGCCTTCTTGAATGGTGATCTTGAAGAAGATATTTACATGGAGCAACCCGAGGGCTATGTTTCACATGATGAGCCTAATCATGTGTGCTATCTCCAAAAGAGTTTGTATGGGCTAAAGCAAGCACCAAGGAGTTGGTATGCTAAGCTCAATTCCTTCTTACTTTCTCAAAACTTTGTTATGAGTGAGTATGATCATTCTCTCTACTTTAGATTGAATGAAAATGATATCACTTTACTTTTGATCTATGTTGATGACATTATCTTAAGTGGTGGTAACAATCTAGATATAGATGAAATCAATATGGCACTCAAAAGAGAGTTTGAAATTCAAGATCTTGGTAAACTTCATTATATCTTAGGAATAGAGATTATTAGAACTTCTAAATCTACATTCATATGTCAAGAAAAGTATGTTAACTCTATTCTAAAAAGGTTTCATATGGAAGATTGTAAAGTTGTTTCTACTCCTATGGAATCAAATGTAAAGCTAACTACAAGAAGTAATGAAAGATCCTTCAAGGACATTACTCTCTATAGAAAGCTAATAGGATCTCTTATATGGTTAACCATCACAAGACCTGATCTAAGCTTTGTGGTTGGTAAACTAAGTCAATTTATGCAAGATCCTAGTGAGGCTCATTGGAAGCTAGGAAAGAGAGTACTTAGATACATCTCGGGATCTAGAGATTTTGGCATCTTGTATGGAGGTACTACACCTAACCTTTGTGGATTTTCAGATTCAGATTTTGCAGGTGATAAAATGGATAGGAAGTCAACAAGTGCCTTTGCAATCTATCTTGGAGATGGAGTGGTCTCATGGCTATCAAAGAAGCAACCAACTATCTCTCTATCTTCCACCGAAGCCGAGTACAAGGCATTAACAACATGCACCAAGGAGATTCTTTGGATCAAGAGGATGTTATTGGATCTTCACTTGCTGGAACCAGAGAAGACTCCAATCATACTTTGTGATAACCTTTCAGCCCAAAGCTTGGCAAGCAATCCTGTTTTTCATGCAAGGAGCAAGCACATTGAGATTGCTCACCATTTTGTGAGAGATCAAGTCATTGCCAAAGAGGTGGAGCTTCAACATGTCTCTTCAAAGGAGTGTGTGGCTGATATCTTCACCAAACCATTGGGAAAGGACCTATATTTAATGCATGGATCTAATCTTGGAATGTGCTCAAAGACTATGTTGAAACTAGCATCCAATGTTGAAGAGGGAGTGTGAAAATTGTCAACATTTCCTAGCTAGTTTGAGGCCTAAATTGGCTAAAATTGTAAATAGTTTTGGTTCTGGAGTTTCACACGTGTGAACCAGGCCACAATGTTTTTATTTACTGTATTTTTTCAGTATGATGAAGTGTCAAACTTCATACCCTTCAAAATGAGACCATTTTGATGTATTTTGGTCATATAAGCCATTTTTAGCTATTTTTCCTATATAGGGAATATCTAGGGTCAAGTACCTTCTAGAGAGAGGAGAGAGAGTCATCTTCCTCATCCATAAATAGTAGGGAAGTCGTGGAGAACAGGTTGGAGAAACCTTTTGTATGCTTCATTGAGATCAATAGATCATTGTCATTGTTTCTTCCTCCATTGAGAGCATTGTTGTGTGTATTGTCTTCAAGCTATTGTGTATGATCTTAGGTGCTTTCCAAAAGTGGTAGGCTGATGTATTATGGACTGTATAATGCTATTTTGGGCCGCACTTGATGTTTATGGAAGTTTCCATTTGTGATAAATGCTTTTTGATCAAGTTCTTTGCATTCTAGGTAGCATAGAATGTGTTGCCAATTCCTAGCTTATGTAGTTTGGAGTGCAAGCATTCAAGCCAATGATCTTGGAGTTTAGATCCACTTAGGATCTGTATTTTTCACACCAAAGCAAATGCGATGGCAAAACTTTCTCTCGAAATTCAATATAGACATCGTACACACGGCGGGAAAGAACAATGTGGTGGCGGATGCACTAAGTAGACAGGAACACTTGATGGCAACAATGACAACTCAGGTGACTGACCTACTCCAAGAAATCAGGGAGAATTATGGTGCAGATGCGTTGGCGAAGGACTTAATGATCGAATTGCAGCTGGGAAAGCCTCATAAACATTTCACTTGGAAAGATCAAATGGTTGTTTATAAACAACGCAGAGTATATGTCCCAGACAACATCAACCTGAGGAAGAAAGTCTTGCGAGAACATCATGACGTACTAGCCGCTGGACATCCAGGGGTGAATCGCATGTATGAACTTCTCAAAAGAGGCTTCTATTGGCCAGGTATGTGGGCAGATGTTGAATCCTATGTGCAAACATGCCCGACATGTCAACAAGTGAAGGTGGAACCGCTAGTTCCAGCAGGACTACTCCAACCATTACCGGTACCAGCATACCCATGGGATTCGGTGAGCATGGATTTTATTGTTCAACTACCACGGTGCCAAGGCTTCGACTCAATTTATGTGGTGGTTGACCGCTTTTCAAAGCAAGTTCATCTAGTACCAACTAAAAGTTCAGTGACAGCTGAAGAAGTGGCAAGCTTATTTTTCAAATGTGTCTTCAAATACCACGGCCTGCCTAGAACGATTATTTCTGACCGAGACACCAAGTTCGTAGGAAAGTTCTGGACTTGTCTATTTCGCCTCGTGGAAACTGGACTGAATTTCAGCACTGCATATCACCCTCAGACAGATGGGCAAACGGAACGAGTCAATCGACAGATTGAACAATATTTACGAAATTATGTCGCTTGGGACCAATCCGATTGGGTCAACTACTTGGATATTCTCGAGTTTGCACATAACAACCAAGTGAACAGATCTACTGGAAGGGCACCCTTCGAGATAAGCAATGGTCGGCTACTGATTGTTCCAAGTTCTTTTCTTACAGGCGTGCAGGAAACACTAGTACCTATTGTAGAGGAATTCATCAATGAGTGGCACACAAAGCTGACAAAGGTGAAGTCATTTTTAGAGCAGTCACAAAGGAGTATGGCAGCTGACGTAAACCCACATCAACGAGAACTGGAATTTGAGGAAGGTGATCAAGTATGGCTGAACACAAAGAACATTGCGTTACCAAAAGGTCTTTCTCATAAGTTCGTTCGACCTTATGCGGGACCATATTATGTCACCAAGAAGATCAACCCAGTGGCTTACCGATTGGCGCTACCGTCCAACTTGGATATACACAATGTGTTTCATATCTCATTACTCAAACGATACAAACCAGATGAGCAATTTGATCGGCAACACGAACTCCGTCACCCACCAATGACACTTGATGATACAAAGAGGCAGCTTGTACCAGAACAAATATTGACACATAGAAAGCGAATTGGTGTTCAACGTGAATATCTAGTGAAGTGGCTACGGGCTCCACTTATTGAGGCTTCTTGGGAGTACGAAGACAAACTTAAGGAGGGAGCCCCTAAAGTACTCGCAGATTATCTGCAGAAGAACCAACGCAATAGCCGTTTTCCCAGATCGGCACACACAGCACTACCTGGCGGCATGCCTCCTACATAAACATTCATGGCCATTCTGAAGTTCAAGGAACTTCCAGGTATCTTTCTTAAGTTTGTCAATAAATCACTTGCAGCTTTACACAGGTTTTACGTAAGTGAACTTTATCTACACTTTTCCTGTGCTACTGCCAATGTATTTTTAATTCAAAGTTGTTAAGGCCGGTGAATTAAGCCCGTGCCATATGTCCTAGGTCTAGTTTAGCCCTGATGAGGACATCAGCTTTTTCAAACGAGGGGAGGATGTTGTAAAGCTGACTCAGGTGCACCCAGCGTGCCCTGTAAGACTCTAAGGGGTGACGCTCCCTAAGGTCCCAGAGCAAGTTAGACCGTCAAGGACTGAGCCTCCGAC
Source organism: Diphasiastrum complanatum (assembly GCA_029204225.1). Lineage (NCBI taxonomy): Eukaryota > Viridiplantae > Streptophyta > Lycopodiopsida > Lycopodiales > Lycopodiaceae > Diphasiastrum > Diphasiastrum complanatum. The sequence continues at coordinate 43,635,106 of CM055096.1, forward strand.
CTGTGGTGAGCCAGTCAAGTAGTCACAAGTCATGAGCTAGCTCTGGAGCTCGAGTCATGGCCTAGTCAGGAAGCAAGTTGATTCTGCCACCGGAATGGCTCCCGGGACCCATGTCTGGGAGCCAGAGTGATTCTGCCAGGCTTGCCAGGCTTAATCAGCAAAATAAAAACTAAGTCCCAAGAAGGGAACAGAGGGGGTGCGCCGAATCACAGCAGAACTATAGGGGGAGTCCGGCAGACAGAAACTTGGGCAGCTCAACCAGCGCCAGGAATCCAGTCGCCAGGTCTCAGCTCCCTCTACCAGCACGAGCCAGGCACAATGCCCAGCACGTGTTGGTGGCCCCGAGACCGGTCAGTCTATGTATGAATGTAACCTCTTCCAAATCTAATAAAGTTAATCCTTGGGGATGATTACCATTTCGGTTTCGCCTCCGGGACTGGTCCAAGTGGAAGGACCCTTACTACAACCTTTTTGCGTCGCTGGCGCCTAAGGGTCCCTGTCATCGACATGGGGCTTGCCGCTATGCCAATTGGTCAGTTTGGCGACCACTATGCCTTGGGTTTCATGTGTGGCTTGTCTTTGCCTTTGGTTACCTTTTGGGGACGGATTCTGAGTTGGCTTTCGGGTTGGTTGGGATTCCAGTTTTGTTAAGTCTGAATGGTTAAGCTTGTTACGTTTCTGAGTTGGCTTTTACATAAGTACATGATGAATGAATGTTAGACTTAAGCGCGTGTTGGGGAAACCGCTCAAGTCCCAACGCCCTTTGAGGCGCCGGCGCAACAGTCTCACTAGTAAAGCGTAGTTGTTAAGAAACTTCCTATAATACCCCGCTCTTCCTAGAAAATATCGCAACTCTTTCACGGTGGTGGGGGGTAGCATCACTTCCGGTCAGTCAAGGTCGTATGGGTTGGGCAATGGCTGCTAGGGTTTCTTAGAATCAATCGGCTTATACCTTGTTTATTAAAAATTCTTAATAACCGGAGTAAGTGTTTACAAAGTTCGTTCTTATTCAACTATTAGATAGCACTGCAGTTGTTCAGTCAAAGCAGCGTGATCTTATAGTTCACAAACAACACTTTGTTTTAATGTGTATTCATAAATAAAGTCTTCAAGTGTTAATTATTTGGCGAGACAATTAACGAATGTCAACACAAAATAAAGGCACGTACGATCACATAGATTCGTCATATTAACACTAAAACCCCCTATGTGCAGGCTAATTTTCAAATCTGAACAAAATACACAGGGTAACTCGCAGGTAGAGGGAGGGCGTGGCCAACAAGTGGTGCACAAAATGGACAGACCCGCAGACAGCAGTATAATTCTTATAAGTTACAAAGTGTTTTTCTTTTATCAAGGGCTTTGGAGCAGGTTGATACACAAGGCCTAAAGTCTTTTTGCACACCAACAAGCAATTAAACACCTTATCCAACAATTCTTTGATATCCCAAAGGCTTCTTGAAGACAGATTGGCAGGCCTTTGTTTAGGACTCTCAAGCACAAATCTCAATCACTTTCACTTTGGTGTCAAACAATTCTCAGTTGGCAAGCAAATGGGTTTAATGAGCAGTAATCCAGATTGGCCACAGATAAGTAATGGCAAAGGAAGCGGGCCACAGTAGGGCAGCGAGCAAGCAAGCGAGGGCCAGCAAAGACGAAAGGTACGTAGGGAGGTAAGGAGCGGACAGGGAGCGGGCCACCATAGGAGGAGGTAAAGAGCGAGCACAATGGTCGCACTCAGGTAGAAAATGAGCTAGACATGGCTGCAGATGTTCAAACCCACAGGCTGCAAATGGGTCAGGCAGAACTATGTAGATTGGACACAGTTGGCCGCTGATGAGCGAGAGCGGGGCAGGGAAGAGGTCGCGAGACAGAGTTATTTAGAGCGTAGATAGGTTTAGGAAGAGAGCCGTAGGATAGAAGAGGGAGCCAGGTCAGCGAGCCACAGGACTGGATTGGATCAACCAGCGGGCTAGGCTGTAGAACGGGACAGAACGGGGCAGAGGTCTCCAGGCAGGGTGCGGATCAAACAGGAGGTAGCGGATCAGGCAAGCAGCCGCAGGCAGTGAGGAGAGCTGCTTATCAGGTTGTAGGATGGGCACAAATGGGGAAGGCAGAGGGCGTGGACAGGATAGCAAAGAGAAGGAGCCACAGGCAGGCAGGGAGTAGGCAGAACTAGGGAAAAGTTCAAGCAAACCAATGATCCACAGAGTTTTCAAATGGTGTCTAATCAGCGATGGAGGGCTAGTTATTCTTCACATTGGTTCCAAATTGTCTCACCAATTCCTTAGTTCTCCAATTGTAGAGAGACATTGTCTCCCACTCTTACTGTCTACAACCCGTAAGAGCATAGATCATATGGTCTCTAGATTTCGGTACTTGAAATTTTCCTAGGAATTTAGTAATAAAGGCACCCATACTCACTATGGAGTATGTTCCAAACGGTAATACCAATCACTGGCTCCCCCAAACAATGAGTCAACTTCTTGTTTTTATTAATAAAAGATGGGAAAACCCATCAGAGTACAAAGGAATGCATGTAAAAAGCGTCAAGGCCATAAGGCAAATTGAGATACTGTACAAGTATAAAAAAGCAACAATCTCGCAGAGTATCTACATAATGCCTACTGCTTGGTGTAAGTCGCTAGTTAAGACAGTTGGAAGTTTAGGTAGTGCAGGAAGCTGTGAAGCAGCCATTCCTGCAACTACGGCACGTCGAAGTATTGCAAGTGCCTGAGTGCGTTGTAAAGTCATCGAAACTCGTTGACGATAATAAGCCGTAATGATAGATAAAGGTGAGGCACCACGACCTTGGAGTTTCGCTGCAAAACCTGCACAGGAGGATAGAAAATCATCGAATTTCTTATGCAGGCACCCATATGTTTCCAAAGCAAAAGAGATAAAGCCTTCTCCAGGAGTGCGATGTGAATAATCTCGCTCTTTATCTAGAGCTGCATGAGAAGCAGCGGCACCCTGAGTAGTTGAAGCACGACGAAGGAGGTCAGGCCGCGAAGGATCAGCAACAATAACATCCCCAAGTGTGCGAATCCCCTCGCGCGAAAGAACAAGATCAACTCGACACCGAGGCGACTGTGAATCAGACACAGGCAAGATGTGGGTCTGCTCCCGAACAACATGAAAGCCGCACTCATGAGCAATAGATGTCAATACGTCACGAATGGAATCATGAGTCGCAGTACGCTCTCCGCCAAAAGGGCAACGCATGAGATGAGTGCCAATAGGATCAACAGGGTGACCACAGGAACATTTTGTCAAACCTGCCAGCACTGGATGAGGGAGACCCAACCTAACCCGAAGAGCGGTGAGAAACAACTCTGAAGAAAGGCGCAAGTGTGGAACAACAGGGTGCGCAACAAGCCAAGCGCCAGCACCTGGTGTTGTAAAGCTACCTTTACAAGCTTTACTTCCGGCGCCATCGGCGCCAGCTATGTCCCCGGCGCCAGCAGCGCCCCTGCTGCTCCCGGCGCCACTGTGACCAGAATCCAGCCGGCGCCAAGTTCCTATGGCTGAAAATCTGTGATCGGTTCTAGCGGAGTCCAGAGAGCTCAGATCGATGTGCAATCACCTCACACGATCTAGGCATGATTAAAGGAAGCCTAGGGATCAATAAAATCTAGAGAGAGAAAATGACTTTCTAGAAAGAGAAAATCCTAGAGAGAGAAAAACGTGCTTTACCAGCTTGGGTAGAGTGCTTGGTATGAGGGGGGGTGCCGAATCACACCAATACTATAGGGGAGTGCGGGTTGCGACTCAGGGCGAGCTCCAACCAAGTCTCAGCCTCCCTTGCTGGAATGTTGTCATGGCTCTCGCCTTGGCATGCTAGCGCCCCGAAAACTAGGGTCGGTCACACACTTGAAATGTAACCTTCTCAGATTCATCAATAAAGTGGGATTTTCCTCAAACTGACTCTGATTACCTTCTGGGTTTCAGTGTTCGGTAAAAGCGCCAGTTGTAAGGCCGCTTTCAAAATTTTTAACTTGGCACATAGCTGAGGGTCGTATCCCGGGACGCCAGTGGTATGCCGTCGGGACCATTCGGTCCGTGGCGCCAGCGGTATGCTGTCGGGACTATTTGGTCCAGGAACTGGTTGTTTCCATATCTGTCGCGGCTTGTGGTTTTGAGTGTTCCTTGCATGAACGTGAATGGGTTAAGCTCTTGGGGAACGGGCTCTAACCTGTCGGCTGAGTTGGATGGCTTGCTTGGGTGGATGTTACCTGTTTATGGCTGTCCAGTCTGGCGTGGCGCCAGATTGGCTTCCAGCGCTCGTGACGAAGCTTTCAGTTGGTTAAATCTGATGTAAGTCAGACCGCTTGCTTGGAATGGATGTTACTCGTTTGTAACGAAGCTTCGAGTTGGTTAAGTTTGATGTATGTCGGGCGGCTTGCTTGGAGGGAAGTCATCCACATCGGGACCCCCGATCTGGCATGGCGCCAGGTTGGATCTCAATGTTGGTTTTTGGAACTTCAAGTTGGTTAAGTCTGATCGTTGTTGGCGAGTTGGCTGCTTGTATGTCAAGTGGGTTTGGATGGCAAGAGTTGAAGGCTGGGAAGCTAAGTCGTGGTTCCCGGTTCCCTTTGGGATGTCTGCGCTACATGTGGTATCAGAGCCGACTGGCCGGTCAGCTATGCGGATCTCACGGAAATGGCCACGGTTTGGGGTTCATCAAGACAACTATTGTGCAAGGTGTTGCCCACAGTGTAAGCACGGGTGCGTCCACGGTCGGGGTGGTCGGCAGAACAGGGGACTTGATGAGTCAAGGTGCTGCCCTTGAGGTGTAAGCACGGTCAGTTCTCGCGGTTCGGGCCTGGCGCTGTCTGCAAGTAGGACGGATGAGGCAAAGTGCTGCCTAGGGAGGTGAAAGCACGGTCTGTACCTTGTGGGGTGCGGGGCGACATATTCGAACTGTACGGGTTAACCATTGATACAGAGATGCTGCTCGAATTCGAGTGTAAAGCACGGGTGGTTAGCTGCCGGTGCGGGATAGCTGCCGATCGTTTAGCTATAAGGGCTATCGACCAAAAAGTGGTGGGGCGTGACTGAGGCAATGTGCTGCTTAATGGTGAAAGCACGGATAGTTGGAGGGGTGTCCTATGTGGGCTAATTACGTGATCGATTTGTATGGGCGCGGCCAGGCAAAGGTCCGTTGGCAGGACCATCTCAAAGGGGGACCTTGTCTTTGTTACTTGTTAGTAAACCTGCCTGAGTGTCTTACTTGTACGTATTCGTGGTGAGTCTTAATACTCGTGCTTTGCTTGGTTTGCATGATTGCTTGTGATACAAGGAGCTGATGGCTCAAGAAGGAACCTTCGAAGATGTTGTTGGAAAGGAAGAATGCATGTTTCCACATGAGCTACTGAATCGAGAAGAATGGGCTTGTTGTCTTGCTGAAACCAAGAGATAAGTGTAGAGGCAACAAGGGCCCAACTTCCCATAAAAGCAGCTGGAGCAATAGAAGCTGTGCAAGAAAGACCAACACCTCCGGACGAAGCGGGAAGAGAGACTTGTCGCTTAACGAACTGACCATTGGGAATGCGAAAGGATTCTGAACCCATCAAGCGACCCAGAATATCTGATAAAGTATTATTGAAATCTTGTAGCAAAGCCAAAACATCAGAAGAGGGAGGAACACACCGTAGAATATAACTTGGCCGTTGAGCGAAGCATTGAGTGAGAATCCCTACAACAACTTGAGCATTGCCAAGCTTTGGTAGCAGATCAGCGTGACGAAGATGTGCGTCCAAAGTGTCCCGCAAAGAGGAAGCCACAAAATCCGAGAAACCTATAGGAATACCAAGCACTCTAATCCCATCAACTGGAGTATTGAAACCTGTAGGTAAAGGGAGCTCAGGAAGGAGGCCCTGAGGACACCAAGCAACGCACTTAGAGGGATTGACAGTGAGGCCCAAAGCCAAAAGTTGCTGAGAGAAATGTAGGAAAGCCGGAAAGACGTCATTAGCAGGTCCCACAATATGCGTGTCATCAGCAATAGAGGAAAACAAACAAGAAGGAAAGTCGAAAAGACGTCATTAGCAAAAGAAGCATTAGCAGAAGAAGTTGCTGAGAGAAATGTAGGAAAGCCAGAAAGATGTCATTAGCAGAAGAAACAGGCAATGCTCGAAAGTGTGCCAAAGCAAAAAGAACACCACCCAAGGGATCACCTTGTCTGATACCATCAGTAGACGAGCTAACCGAAACATCACCTAGGCGAGAAGCATGACTGAAATATAGAGGCGCATCCATGGAATAAAAAGAGCGAACAAACGGGATGAGCTGAGTGAGAGGACCGTGAGCCGCACGAAGTTCTTCGAAAATGGCCCCTCGGGAAACAGAATTGAAAGCATTTTTAGCATCCACCTGAAGGACAACCCAATCTGGATGAAGATCCAAGGTAGCACGCAAAGCATGTATGACTGTCTTGCAACCGCCAGGAGTAGCACAACCAAACTGATGAGGAAATAGGTGGTCATGAAAACTGTCACGAAGCTGAAAACCAAGAGCCCTAGAAACCAATCTGTATAAAACCTCTCCAACAGCAATGGGACGCACTCCACCGCCAGGCTTATCCAAGGCTATCAAACGAGCAGCACCAAGAATACGAGCAATAGAAAGAGGAATACGGCCACATGCTACGGAAGAGCAAACTTGAAAGAGCAAACCAAACCCGCTAGCAGAGTCATCAGGAGAAAAACAGTCACGAAGATGCTCGAAAACCATACCAGAAGGACCCCCAGTTGACAAATGAGGGCTGCGCAGAAAAGCATTAAAAAAATGAGGTTCTGAGAGCTGCAAATCAGAATTAGGTTCAAAGTCCTCAACAAAAGAAGGAAGGGAGTCATTTGCCGGTGGGTGAAGAAGCTCCAAAGCCTGAAGGGTGGCAGCAGAAGGAGTAGCTGGACTTGTAGGAGCTAGAGCACGAGCTGCACGAGAATACTCACCCACTTGCCCAAGTAAAACATAGTGACGCAACCGACGATGAACAGGGGGTATAGAAACACCATCCGAAGTCGAAACCCGCTGAGCAGCAAGCGCATGACAGCGAAGGAAATGCTCTTCTTGCAGATTTTCCCAATCTCCTGACATAAAGCGACGAATCATGTTGCGAGTTTCCCTATGACCAGCATCACCACCCTGAGGAGGCAGAGGCAAACACCAGAGAGGAAAAAGCAAAAAGGCATGCCAAGCTGCAATATCAGAAGGGTTGGAAGCCAGACGAGACAAAGGTAAGGACAAAGCTCTCTGGACATCTAAGCGCAAGGCAAAGGGAATGTGTGCATAAAGACGAGGATGAGGAAAACCCAAGTGAAAAGCAGTCAAAATATCAAGGGAGCGAATCCAGGTCCAAGCCGAGTCGGGTGTCGAAGTGGGAGTAGGATGAGGTGCAAGGTCGACATTGGTTAATGCGAGTTGTTGACGAAAAGCAGAGCAAGCGTTATGATGGCGAAAAAGACCGGCACCTTGCACATAAAGGCGACCACAGCCTGCACATGGAACATGGGGACGAGAAGAGGAAGAAGGAGAAAGCTGAGAAACAGAAAGAGAGGAAGAAAGCTGATGGCGAAGATGGGGCGGACAGTATGGCACCACCTGGCCAGAGGAGAGAAGCAAGGAATCCGCAACATCACGGTGGGCTTCACGACACGTGCAAGAAGGGGAAGCACTAGAAGGATGCTCTGAAGGGAAAGCAGGTCTCTTTTCTCCACGTCGAACAAGAGGATTGAAATCCGGGAGTTGCAAAGGATGAGAAGATTCTTGAGGAACCATATTGATAGGTAAAGATCCAGCCGCTGCCTCCGAAGATTTCAAAAAATAGTGTGAAGCCTCCTTGTTGGCCAACAAGACCCAGCTACGAATCCTGCAAGCTTTGCTTTCCAGTAGAATCAAGATTGAGCAGAAGATTGTTACTTCCGGTTGTTTTGGGGGTTGTTTGCATGTGCTCAGAGGTCACTGATATATCTATCTTCTAGTTGTGTTTTCCAAGCCCTTTGTCACTTGTTGTGCCCTGCTTTGGTTGTGAGCAATCTGCATCTGTAAAAATTACAGCAAATAAGGATCCTAAAACACTTGAAATGATGAGGAAAACAATAGATTATGATTTCATAATATTAGCACAAGTTGAACCATCAAAATCCATCAAAAACCTATGCTTGAACCTCACTAAATGGCCCAAATCCTTGAAGAAGGCTTCACACGTGTGAAAGTACGGCCTCCCACAGTCTGAGTACTGTACACCAGACCTACATTCAATCCTATAATCATTAGTAATCACAAGTACTCAAACAATTATGAACATAGAGAGCAATTGCACCATTATGAGAGAAAAAACATGAAATTGCTTGATTGATTTTGGTGAGATATCATCACCTATATATACATGATCCATCACGGTTTTGGGCAGGTATGAGTAGCCCTAAACCTATCCCTAATGCTAATTTTGGTGGATCTTTCATCCCTACCAAGTTAGGGTTGGAATCTTGGAGATCCCTCAACAATGCAAAAATTACCAAAAATAGCTCCTATTTTTTCTCCCTTGTATCTAAGCATAATTTGGACTCATTCCAAAGGTTCTAACACTTAGGTCTACTTGAGAACATCCTTATGAATGGAATCCTATGCTATTTGGCACGTGTGACAAGCCACATCATGACCATCTAACTATTTACAAGTCATATGACCAAAACTAGTCAAGCTAGAATTGTGAATTTTTAACACTCCTCACTATCTAGCTTGGTTCAATCATTGCTTTACTAATCACTCCAAGTGATGATCTGAACTTCATAAAAGGTGTCTTTTGAAGTGGTTTAGTAAGTAGATCAGCTACACATTCATTGCTTGGAACATGCTCCAAAGCAATCTCCTTGGCTTGCACCATTTCTCTCACAAAGTGATGGCATATCTCAATGTGCTTAGATCTTGCATGGAAGATTGGGTTAGATGCAAGGTGTTGGGCTGATATATTGTCATTGTAGATGATTGGTGCCTCCTCTGAATCCATGATCTTTAGTTCCACCAATAATCTCTTGATCCAAAGTACCTCCTTTGTAGTGGTTGTCAAAGCTTTGTACTCGGCCTCGGTTGAAGATAGAGATATAGTTTCTTGCTTTTTTGAAAGCCATGAAACCACACCTTCTCCTATGAAAGTTGAATAGGCACTTGTTGATTTCCTATCCCTCTTGTCCCCTGCAAAATCTGAATCACTAAATGCATGAAGGTTAATCACATCTCCTCTATATAGAATCCCAAAATCCAATGTACCCGAGATGTATCTTAGAATCCTCTTAGCCTTTTTCCAATGGATATTCAATGGCTTTTGCATGGATTGGCTCAACCTACATACACTAAAGCTAAGATCTGGTCTAGTTATAGTGATCCACATTAAGGAACCTATAAGTTGCCTAAACAAAGTGATGTCCATGAAGGATCTTTCATCATCTTCATTTGGCACTTTTACATCTTGCTCCATTGGTGTGTCAACACTTTTGCATACTTCCATCTTAAACTTCTTCAAAAGACTTTGAGCATAGTTTACTTGACTTATAAAGATAAAATCAGACCGTCTAAGTACTTCTATGCCTAAGATGAAGTGAAGACACCCTAGATCTACCATCTTGAACTCTAAGGATAGATCTATCTTGATTTTTTCAATACCATCAACACTATTTCCACTAATGATGATGTCATCTACATAAATGAGTAAAAGTACAATACCAACATCATCAAACTTAATGTAAATAGTGGGATCATATTCACTTTGAACAAAAGAAAGTGAAATAAGATAGCAATGTAGTCTTGAATTCCAAGATCTCGAGGCTTGCTTCAAGCCATAGATGCTTCTTTGGAGATGGCATACTTTGTTCTCCATTCCATGCTTGATGAACCCTTGTGGCTGCTCCATATAGATATCCTCTTCCAAAAAATCATTCAAGAAAGCATTAGAGACATCCATTTGACATAGAATCCATCCAAAATGTGATGCAAGTGCAATGATTAGTCTTATTGTGACCATCTTGGCCACGGGTGCAAAAGTTTCCTCATAGTCTATCCCTCTCTCTTGAGCATAACCTTTTGCAACTAATCTTGCTTTATGTTTGTTAACACTCCCATTTGCATTCAACTTAAGCTTGAAGACCCACTTGCATCCTATTACATTCCTTTGAGGTCTCTCAACAAGCAACCAAGTTTCATTCTCAATCAAGGCATCATACTCATCCAACATAGCTTTATACCATTCTTTGGAGTTCAATGCATCTTCAACATTAGACGGTTCTTCAAAACTAGATAAAGCATAAGAAGTGGATGAGATACCCTCAACTTGCTGTCCTTTGCCTTGATATGTGAGCCTTGATGGCTCCACTTTTGCCCTTGAAGATCTCCTTGGTGTGATAGGTGGGTTTGGTGCTTGCTCCTCCATGAGCTCCTCCTCAAAACCAAGATCTTGCTCCTCGGACATCTTCTTCTTGATTGTTGGAGCACTTGAGCCTTCTTCAAGCATATGCATATGATGTTCATCAAAGATGACATCCCTTGAAACAACAAATTTTTTCAAGGATGGGAGATAGAGTTTGTAGCCCTTGCTTGAGCTTGCATATCCAAGCATGATCCCTCTTGTGGAAGATGGATCCTCCTTGGTTCTTGTTTCCAATGGCACATGCACATAACATATACACCCAAAAACTTTCAAGTGATTAAGATTGGGTTTCTTTCCATACAACATCTCATAAGGAGTTTTGCCTTCAATTGCTTTGCAAGACACCCTATTCATCAAGTAGTTTGCACATACAAGAGACTCACCCCAAAAGGATTTGGGCAAACAAGCATCTAATCTTAAAGCCTTAGAACATTCACATAATGTTTTATTCCTTCTTTCAGCAACTCCATTTTGTTGAGGAGTGTAAGGACAAGAAGTCTCTTTCTTGATCCCTTCCTCCTCACAAAAGGCCTTGAACTCATTGGAGATGAATTCTCCACCATTGTCACTTCTAAGAATCTTGATGCTATGATTATGATGCTTTTCCACAAACAACTTGAACTTTACAAAAGTATCAAATACTTGAGACTTGAAAGAAAGTAAGAACACCCAACAATATCTTGAGTAGTCATCAATGAAGGTTAAAAACATGGATGAACCTCCATTAGATTTGGTGCTAGCAATGTGCACATCCGAGTGTATGAGTTCAAGAGGATGAGATGACTTTGTGATGGAGTTAGGAAACACCTTCTTATGTGCCTTGGATAAGGCACAAGCTTCACAAACCTTGTCTTCCTTCCCAATAGACCTTGGTAGGCCTAAAGCATACTCCTCCTTGATCATAGCCTCCATGGAACCCGAGTTGACATGTCCAAGTCTTTTGTGCCATAAAGTAAAGGTAGATATCTTGCTCTTCTCGGCCAACATGACAACATTAGTATCCACAAATGCATCCAGCTTATAAAGTTTGCCAAGTCTAGTGCCCTTAGCCACTATCTTACCCTTCTTCTTGATGAAACATTCATTTGAAGCAAAGTCAACATTGAAACCATTGTCTACCATTTGGCCAACACTTAGTAGATTCTTTGTTATTGTAGGAATGTACAAAACACCTTCTATGTTGATCTTTTTGGAAGATCCTAAGCAAAGGGGAATGCTACCAACTCCTTCAATCTTACAAGCTTCATCATTTGCTGTATAGATAGACTTTATAGGTCCATCATAAGATAAGAGAGAAGAGAAAAACTCCCTTTTACTAGTCATGTGTGAACTAGCACCCGAGTCAATCCACCAAGGATCTTCTCCTTTGAAGCTTGTTGAAAAAAATATGGACATCATGAGAGAGTCCTCATGTGAACTCTCCTCCTCCTCCTCTTTGCTCATGTTGGCTTGGCTTTGATCTTGCTTCCTCTTGAAGCATTCCGAGGCATAATGCCCCATCTTGCTACAATAGTAGCACTTCACCTTTGATTTGTCCTTCTTGACTTTGGTGGTTGATGGAGATGCCTTTGGGGGTCCTTCTTGATCCTCAAGCTTTGTAGACTTCTTGAATGTTGATCCTTTGCCTTTGGACTTGCCTTTGCCTTTGGTGAAGAGAGCTTGGTCATCTCCACCTTGGATGGAAAGCCTATCCATCCTCTCTTGCATTTGGCTCCTTCTTGATTCCTCGGCCATGAGTGTGCCTTGGAGTTCTTCAAGTATGGGTAGCTTACCCATAATTGCATATCCCTGAACCAAATTGTCAAATTCAAAGCTTAGTCCATTCAATATGAGTTGAACAAGCTCTTCATCCTTAATAGGGTCACCTATAAAGGCTAGCTCTTTGTTCAATTCCTTTACTCTTAGGACAAAAGTATTTGCACTCTCTCCTTTCTTTTGATAGCTTCTATAGATTTGATTCTTCAAAGCTAATATTCTAGTTTGGTTCTTGGATTCATAGACCTTTTGCAAAGTCTCCCAAGCATCTTGAGCTGAAGTGCAATCTCCTACCTCTCTTAAGAGTTCATTTGCAACATTCATTTTTATGCAATGTAGTGCAACATTGCACCTCTTGATGTATTTGGCTTTTTCTTGAGGATGAATAGGTTCACCCTCCTTACCATTTACAATTTCCATCAGATCTTGCATGATCATGATAGATTCCATTCTAACTTTCCATATGGAATAGTTAGTTTTGTTGAGCCTTTCATTAGTATCCAAAAGATATGCATTTATAGATGCCATCTAGTCTCCTAATCAAGGACTTGACACAAATGAAGGTTACTTCTATTGATTTGATTGAAGGTCTACCTTATCCCACTTCTTAGGGACCTGAAAAGATCAGTAATAGACTTCCTATAAAGATCTAAGAATGATCTCTAACAAAATCAAATCATAGAATACTAGAAACAATGCACTTGCTTGATTGAAGTAGACAATACTAGTAGAATTGCCCCTCTTTCTATAAAGAACATTAAAGCTTCCAAATGATCTCATCAAGAGTGAATTTCAGCAACCTAATATACTTCCAAAATCACTTGTAAAAGATCTAAATGGAACTTAATGAGGATGCAACACAATCTACTATCCAATCACAAGCAAAAAATGATCAAAATTGATGAAAAATTGATCTAATTTGGTGCATAAGTCAAGCAATGGTTGGACTGAACCTAAATCACTTTAGGAGGTGCCTACTACACCTTAGAACAGCCTTGAAGAGTCCCCAAAACTCTGATCTTCCCTCTCCTTGAATGCTAGAAAGCCTCCTCTATGAAATCACCTCCAAAACTCGCTTAGAAATCAATGCTTGGAGCAAGCAAAACTTGCTATCTTGGTAATGTGAATTGAATTCAACTTTGCCTCTGGTTTTAGACACCTAAACACCTGCAAATGAAGTCACACAACACCAATCTCCAATGTATTTGACTCACTTTGAGTTCTAGAATCAATACTAGATGCTAAGATCCAATCTACACAAGATTTAGATCAAAAATTGTGATCAAATTGAATGAAAACCAAGGATTTAGCTCATTTCAGCCTTTAGGCTCTGATACCAGAACCTCACTAAATGGCCCAAATCCTTGAACAAGGCTTCACACGTGTGAAAGTACGGCCTCCCACAGTCTGAGTACTATACATCAGACCTACATTCAATCCTATAATCATTAGTAATCACAAGTACTCAAACAATTATGAACATAGAGAGCAATTGCACCATTATGAGAGAAAAAACATGAAATTGCTTGATTGATTTTGGTGAGATATCATCACCTATATATACATGATCCATCACGGTTTTGGGCAGGTATGAGTAGCCCTAAACCTATCCCCAATGCTAATTTTGGTGGATCTTTCATCCCTACCAAGTTAGGGTTGGAATCTTGGAGATCCCTCAACAATGCAAAAATTACCAAAAATAGCTCCTATTTTTTCTCCCTTGTATCTAAGCATAATTTGGACTCATTCCAAAGGTTCTAACACTTAGGTCTACTTGAGAACATCCTTATGAATGGAATCCTATGCTATTTGGCACGTGTGACAAGCCACATCATGACCATCTAACTATTTACAAGTCATATGACCAAAACTAGTCAAGCTAGAATTGTGAATTTTTAACAGCATCTACCATCTTGCTGTGAGAAATCTAACATTTGTAAAATGATAAGAAACTGAAATCTGCAGGGATCTGAGGTTTGTGAAATTTCTACTGCCTATTCAACGATGGTGTGCTGCCCTAGCGATGATGTGAGGAACATTTTTCCAACAGAGATCTGAGGTAGTTCTCGAAGAAAGCTGCAACGTTGTGGTTCTCGAAGAAAGCTGCAACCCTGAGGTTTACGATCTACCAATAACAACATCCCACTCAATAACAACATTTGGTGATCTTTGTCCATTATTATATTAATCCAACAAGACCGGTAAAAGTCATTTACATGTTTCTCGGGATCAGCCTGAGAGGTAGCCCAATAAGAAGGCATAGCTTGGGTTAATGATTCAGGTTTGGTCACATTCAGACCAATGAGTATGGCCTGAGCACCTCTTACGACTTAGTTCGCCTCGCTACTTTCTGGAAAATCTTCCCTGGAATCAGAACCAACATCTATAGTCTTGGCTAATAAATCAGGAATTTCATCCAAAGGCAGTTCAACCCCGGTATTTTCAGGGTCTCTAAATGTACTGCTTATGTCTGCCAACTCTGGTTCTAGGGGAAGGGATGTAGAAGTTTGTCCTAATCTCTCTAGAATAGTACGTCTTCTTGTGCGATGTGCAATGCCCTCACCAAGACCAGGGGTTTTCTGTTTCTCAATCAGTGACTTTAAGTATGAACTGAGTGAATCTTCATCAGACATCCATCAATAGGATTTGTGAACTGATCATTCAGTTGACACCTCACTGTACCTCCAAGTACAATAGAGGCAGGAATCGAAAGGAACTCGTGCTCCTCTCGGCAGACGCACCAATGATGGGATATAAAATGACCCCTAAACAAGTTATTGATGCGAAGAAAATGGTAAAGGAGTCATTCTGTATCTCGATTACAGTTCAAGCTAACATAAATTCTTGGGACTGATTTATCATAGAGACCGAGCCAATCAATTGTTCGAAGGCTTTCTAGCTCTCTTTAGTCCAAGAAAATGGTTCGCCCTCTCTCAAGAGTCTCACTAGTGGAGAGATGAGGAAAGTGTACGTGCTAAGAAACTTCCTATAATACCCCGCTCTTCTTAGGAAATATCGCAACTCTTTCACGGTGGTGGGGGTAGCATCACTTTCGGTCAGTCAAGGTCGTATGGGTTGGACAATGGCCGCTAGGGTTTCATCAATCGGCTTATACCTTGTTTATTAAAAAATTCTTAATAACTGGAGTAAGTGTCTACAAAGTTCGTTCTTATTCAGCTATTAGATAGCACTGCAGTTGTTCAGTCAAAGCAGCGTGATCTTATAGTTCACAAACAACACTTGGTTTTAATGTGTGTTCATAAATAAAGTCTTCAAGTGTTAATTAACTAGCGAGACAATTAGTGAATGTCAACACAAAATAAAGGCACGTAAGATCACATAGATTCGTCATATTAACACTAAAACCCCCTATGTGCAGGCTAATTTTCAAATCTGAACAAAATACACAGGGCAACTCACAGGTAGAGGGAGGGCATGGCCAGCAAGTGGTGCACAAAATGGACAGACCCGCAGACAGCAGTATAATTTTTATAGGTTACAAAGTGTTTTTCTTTTATCAAGGACTTTTGAGCAGGTTGATACAAAAGGCCTAAAGTCTTTTTGCACACCAACAAGCAATTAGACACCTTATCCAACAATTCTTTGATATCTCAAAGGCTTCTTGAAGACAGATTGACAGTCCTTTGTTTAGGACTCTCAAAGCACAAATCTCAATCACTTTCACTTTGGTGTCAAGCAATTCTCAGTTGGCAAGCGAATGGGTTTAATGAGCAGTAATCCAGATTGGCCATAGGTAAGTAATGGCAAAGGAAGCGGGCCACAGCAGGGCAGCGAGCAAGCAAGCGAGGGCCAGCGAAGACGGAAGGTACGCAGGAAGGTAAGCAGCGGACAGGGAGCGGGCCACCGTAGGAGGTAAAGAGCGAGCACAATGGTCGCACTCAGGTAGAAAATGAACAGGACAGGGCTGCAGATGTTCAAACCCGCAGGTTGCAAATGGGTCAAGCAGAACTGTGTAGATTGGACACAACAGATTGGACACAGTTGGCCGCTGATGAGGGAGAGCGGGGCCAGGAAGAGGTCGCGAGACAGAGTTATTCAGAGCGTAGATGGCTAGGCTGCAGAACCAGGCAGAGCAGGGCATAACGGGGCAGAGTGGGACAGAGGCAGGGTGCGGATCAAACAGGAGGTGGCGGATCAGGCAAGGAGCCGCAGGCAGCGAGGAGAGCCACTTATCAGGTTGTAGGATGGGCACAAATGAGGAAGGCAGAGGGCATGGACTGGAAAGCAATGAGAAGGAGCCACAGGCAGGGAGGGAGTAGGCAGAACTAGGGAAAAGTTCAAGCAAACCAATGATCCACAGAGTTTCCAAAATGGTGTCTAATCAGCAATGGAGGGCTAGTTATTCTTCAAAACTATTAAATGGCTCTGTCTTGCTGCAAACTGGTAATAGACAGGGATCAAAGCCCACACAGGCAGATAACCAGGAAGAAGGTCTTCAAATCAATGATCTGCAAGTCTGGAAGATTAGCCTTCAGGAAGACTAGCTAATTGCTCATAGCTCTATGACTTCTAAACTTACAATTAACTCTTAAATCAATGAGATCCAAACAAATCTTTTAGTTAGCAGGTTTCAAGCATCCAAGAACCTCTATTTTACCAATAAACAAAGAATGTTTAAGACTGCTTCTTGAATAACAACCAATCTTAAACAAATCTCAGAATCTTATAAGTGAAACAGCAATGCTTTCAACAAATGCAAGCCCTGCAATCACAATGTTAGAGATAGCAGAGAGATGCAAATTGAAGTTCCACAATAGCAGGATCTGCAATCACAAGATAAGAGACTGCAAAAACAAACAACACCAAATCTGATTCCACAAATGAAATGGTGAAAACACAATGCTAAAGATCAAACCAGTGAATCAATAGGAGCGAAATGGGATAGACAACAAAGTGGAAGAGGCTAAGAGTGGAGGCACCAAGCACAACAACTGCTTCTCCTTCCTTCTCTCTTCACCTTCTTACCAAAGCTCTCTGCACACAAGTTTCTCTCTACAAGCTTTTCTCTCTCTCTCTCTCTTTCTCTCTCTCTCTCTCTCCAAGAAGATGACAATGACAATGACAATGTTGTCCCACACCTCTCCCTATACGTAAGGGGCTCAATGGGCTGGAGGTGCACCCCTTCCTTATGACTTTTCAAAAACTGACTCTAAAAGTAAGGCACTGGCCCAAATTCGTTTTTTAGCACCTAACTTGGCCTCAATTTGCAATTTCAAAGCCAAGTTGGGTCCTATTTACGGTTTCAGTTTTTATGGGCTCACGGCCAAGTTTTTCATTACTAGAACTGTATTACGAAAATACTTGGCACCTCCTAGTCCCGACAAACCCGGAAACTAGGGGCATAGGCTGCATAAATGAAATTTTCATACAACGTAACTTAGCAAATGAACAGTATTTTAATAGCAGTGCAACTGGCCGTTATGGGCCATTTACGCATCGTTTTTTAACAGTTTTGCGTTAGCGTAATAGTGCGTAGCGACGATTTTTCGTCAAAAATAGCTTGAAAAAGAGGTCTTTTTCCTCGCAAACAATATGACATTGTCTAATTCACGAAGAAAAGAAATAGATTCAAGCAAACTATGACTGACCAACATCACATCAGATAGCTCAAACTTGGTGTCTATCAATGTAAATAGCCCCATTTTGATGTCTCTATCACTCCGAAAAGTCAAAATTTGCTACCTAACATATGATTTTGTTGCTTATTGCTTGACATGGCTCTATCAAGTGACTAGACTCAACAAGTAATATATTATGACAACTCAAGTTCAACCCCTTGTCAAACCCCTATTACACGTGAATACTTAAATTTTATGTCTATGCGTGATTTTGTTGCTTATCACCCCACACGGCTCATCAAGTGATCAGACTCAACCAATCCCAAGTCTAGTATATTAAGATAGCTCAAGCTTGACCCATTGTCAACGAAATTGACTCATATCACATGAGATAGCTAAAATTTGATGTGCATCTTTTGGAATAGCTCACTTTTGGTGAATATCACTAAAGGTTTCTCGTAAAGTGACCAAATTCGAAAAATTGTGTGCTCATGAAATAGATCAAAGTCGATTCCCATCACTTGAGATAATTCAAATCTAATGTCCAATACAAGATCTTGGTCCTTATCACTTGACATAGAAGATCGAGTGACTGAACTTGATCAATCTATGATTTGGAACAATCAATTTTGGCCCCTAATAGATTGATTCTAGTCCTTGGGCAGGACGATTAGCCTGCTGCTTGGAAGGACAAGATAGCAATAGCTTTATTTTAAGAAGAGATTACGACAGTAGAGATGTAATACAGGAGCATGAGCACTTCAACAGATGGACATTGCAAATGCTCAATTTTTCCTTGCCCCCCATCACCATCTCAAGAAAACAAATTAATTAAGACTTTATAAACTAACTAATTTCCACAACTTATATGAGACATCAAACCAAATATTTACATTTGTCTTTTAAACACATGGTCATTTTGTACCAACCATATCAAATCATCTATTTGTCTTATATAAAATCAAAATAGAATTAATACTCATTTGTCCTTTTTAAAAAATCATCAAAATCTTCGAAGAAAACATGGAAAATGTCATATCAATCACATGCTTTTGTCCTTAAAAATTCATGCTTAAGAATATGTCGTATTACTCACATGCTTTTGTCCTCCAAAAAAAATTATAAAATAAGAGTCAAATCACTTTTTTAGTTCCATAATTTTTCTTTTTGACAAATTGCTCGTTATATGACACCTTTCAGGCCATGGTCACGTATTTCTAGACAAAAAAAAAATTGCATGGCACTGCCACACGTGGCAAAAAAATGCATGGCAGAGCCATGCGACACTTGAAATCTGAAAAGTGTATAAAAATGCCCTCATTCAATATTTATCCCGCTTTCTTGTGGATTTCTTGAGGCTCACTATCACTCTCAAGCTCTCACACTCTCACTCTCAAGCTTTCAATCTCTCATTTCTCTCTCTCTCTCAATCTCTCACACTCTCGATCTCTCATTTCTTTTCACTCTTCTACCTCTCTCTTTCTCTCTCTCATTTCTCTCCACTCTTCTCTCTCTCTCTCTCTCTCTCTCTCTCTCTCTCTCTCTCTCTCTCTCTCTCTCTCTCTCTCACACACACACACACACACACACACACACACATCTATCACTCTCCAATCTCCAATCTCTTTTTCTCTCTCACACACTCTTTCATATCTCCTTTTCATTTTTCACACATTTAAAAGTTTGATTCTCTTTCTCACTCTCTCACATATCTCGCACACACACACACACACTTTTTCATTTTTCACATTTGATATCTTTCCAAGTTCTTTTTACAACTTTATATCTTTCTCTCAATAGTCATGTCTATTAGCGGTAGCAGAGCATCAAGGAGGAGGCCAAGATCCTCTTCCAGTGGAAGAGGACAAGCCTCAGGATCGGATTTCGATCAAGTGCGATAGTTTTATACTATGCTATCTCCCGATGAAAGGCAAATGACGAAAGCCCTTTGTCTTTCCAAAAGAGAATCTTATCAACAAGATCGTTGATTCGTTTCGACGGAGATGTCGGCGGAAGAATCCACAAATATTTTCTATGACCTTGATGAGGACGGTTCCATCATCATACGGGTAAGGTCATCATCAATAGATTGCACGACCTTACTCTTAAATACTTTGGTCACGATTTGTTTAACCCTTGGGAGCAACAAAACCAAGGGGACAAAGACAAGATACTTGATATATTGTACCGTGAGTTTCCACAACCAAATCAATTTAATGACAAATGGGTGAAGACGAGTATGTGTTACGCATATTCATCATCAGCGCCAATCATTAAGACAATTATGTAGTCTGAGCGCTTTAAGCAACAAAGAGAGGCAACAAAATCAAGGCTTAATTTTTTAGGCCAATCTCACCTTGGATTGGGAGGCAAGGCTAATATGCACGCCCAATTTATAAACAATTCTCTTTTAGCTAATTGCATTTCATATATTTTTTGTTTATCAATAATTTTTTGCTTTTTTCTAATCATTCGGTTTGTGTTGATGTAGGCTGAAGATTATGGGCACAAGTATACAAATGCCGAGTACAATATTGGATAACGCCAAGGCTATAGTGCCTTGGTTGATCATCTTGCGGCACAAGGCGTACATCCAAGGGTAAATTTTTGCTACATAATTTGTATTTCTCATATTTTTGAGACATAATTTTCATTTCATTTCATTTTTATGACATGTGTTTGGCTAATAATCATTAATTTGTTTTGTGAATGTGTATGTAGAGGGCATCCGCTTCCCTTTTGGAAGAAAGTACGAGAAGAAACCAAGGAGAAGAAGGGAATGAAGATGAAGGGGACGAAGACGAAGACGAAGGACAAGATTCGGCTTCGGACAACGATGAGGGAGAAGAGAGCGAAGACTAAGAAGCCTATACTTCTTAGATTTGATGTATTTTTATTATTTGCAAAAGTAGGCATCAAAGCTCTTTTTATGAAGTAGATGCGAATATGTACACTTTTTTGGATTATGAATATAAAGTTTTGTATTTGATCATCTCTATCTCATTATCTATGGAATGATTGTTTATTGTTTATGTTTTTCTATTTCATCTTGTATAAATTTGTTGTAAATATATACAAACAAACAAAAACATCAATTTAAGATGAAAAAACATACCTCATCTATTGTTTGGATGATCTTTAATTCCTTCTAAGATGCATCTGTTTTTTTCTCTATAAAAGCAAACAATGATAACCAAATCATTGTTAGATTACAAATCAAAGAATCATTGTTAGATTAAAAATCATTAATCATTGTTACATCAATCTTACCATGTTGAAGATACTATGAAAATGCACTTTATGACTCAAATGTAATCTACCAAAATTTAGAATGCATAACATACCTCATGCATTTGTTTGGATTGTCTCATTTCCTTCAAAATTGCATCACTTTCTTCTAC
The DNA here is from genome assembly GCA_029204225.1 of Diphasiastrum complanatum. Taxonomy (NCBI): domain Eukaryota; kingdom Viridiplantae; phylum Streptophyta; class Lycopodiopsida; order Lycopodiales; family Lycopodiaceae; genus Diphasiastrum; species Diphasiastrum complanatum. Next base: position 43,656,267 of record CM055096.1, read on the forward strand.
AAAAGCCAACAATGCACAATCATTTATTAATCAACCAATAAACAAGCCAATAAACAATGAAAAACTAACAAACAAAACTCTCTCTCTCTCTCTCTCTCTCTCTCTCTCTCTCTCTCTCTCTCTCTCTCTCTCTCTCTCTCTCTCTCTCTCTTAAAAGCTTTTCTTTCAAAAGCTTCTCTTCACGAAATTGATTTGCAAATATAGTCGGGGCCCCCACTTTTTTCATTTTGCGGATTTTTTTTTTTGTTCCAATATTTCTGCATGGCAGTGCCACGCATGGCACTACCACGCCATTTAAAAAAAATTCAGAAAATTTGCCACGGCGTGGCAGGATTGAGCTTGCTGGAAAAAGTTGCCACGCGTGGCAAACTTCAAAAAAAAATATCAGCATTTTGCCACACTTGAGCTTTCAAGAAAAAATTGCCATTGTGGCAAATTTCCAAATTATAAGTGTGGCAGTGCCACGCATATTTAAAATTTGAATTTGCCTGAGACCCCATCCCCCCCCCCCCCCCCCCCCCCCCCCCCCCCCCAAAAAAAAAAAAAAAAAAAAAAAAATTTGTCCAAAGGAAGGGCCGGTGACGAAAAATTTTGACGGCATGGCAATGCCACGCATTCATCACGCAGTTTGCCACGCGAGGGCCGACGGGTCAAATCTGGTCCCCGTCTTATGTGTGTGGCAATGGGCCTATATTTGTAGTTGTGTCTAAGGTCACTGAAGGAACTTCTTGTGGACACTAGTATATGTACTGCCAAGTTTCATATGAGAAAATATCTCAGAGCAATTTTCTTTTACTCTACCATGGATCTCTTGTTTGAAGATATTTTGAGTGCATTTTGATTTCCCTCATGCTTGCTCTGCTTATTGTGGTTTGTCCATGGCTCAAGAACTTATTGTGGTTTGTCCATGGCTCAAGAACTGCAACAATGATCACTCTTATTATGCATGCAACTCACTCTCTCTCTCTCTCTCTCTCTCTCTCTCTCTCTCTCTCTCTCTCTCTCTCTCTCTCTCTCTCTCTCTCTCTCTCTCTATCTATCTATATATATATATATATATATATATATATATATATATATATATTTGTGGCCGATCCACCACCATATGCAAATAACGTAGCATTTGTGAGAAGTGATAGCAGACATGTGGCATCATCGGGCTGGTTAAGAATAGCCCAATTTTGAGCCTCTAAGATGTCTCCATCGTAGATCTACAAAATGCTATGTATGTATGGTATTTGTCATCCAACAATGGGTTACTTACTATAGCCACCCTCGTGCTCCAGCGACTCGGGGTGCTAAACCATTTGGCCAATTAGCTCAAAATGACGGCTACCTAGTATGTATAATTCATGCATAGATGTGTGTTACAATCTCAGGTTTTAGCATTTCAGGTTCACAATTCAAGATGCAAACCTAGAGGGTTAAAGCAACCATTTACAAGATTTAAGGCAACCATTTTTACATGACATTGAGTAGTAATGATTCAATATGTTCAGGCGCTTCCTTTAGTGTACACTTTTTCATGAACTTCTTCAGCGTAACTAAACACATGATAGTCTTAAGAGCCTTTGCAAGGCAAATTCAGAATTTATTTTGAATAAGAAGGAAGCACAACTCCAGCAGGTCAATGTTTATCATGATTGTTAAGGCCTCCTTGCTTTGCAAGCTATGGCCAAAAAATGATTTCAACACTTAAGGCAGCAAATTATCTAGTCTTCGAATTCTAACTTATTATTGCAGCTCAGAAATTGCAAATGCAGATCACATGATGTTGACGGCATGCCATGATCTGGGGTTTGCAGAGAATATTAAACATGTAAGGGTCGAATCTATGCTAAATTTATATAATAGTAGTGATCATCAGCTAATTCTATATCCACGTTTTAAATACTCTGATGTAGATCATCTTTGCAAGCTGTGCCAAAGAGCAATAGGCGAAGATGGTAGCTGCCAGAAAATAGTAGTAGGAAGCATAAGGGTGAACCATTTTCTCTGTCTTTCCCAGGGGAGTGTATGGGATTGCTAGTCCAATGCCCACAATGGCGAGTGTGGTGAGCAAGACTGGCATTGATGCGGTTGCTTGGATAAAGGGAATTTTTTTGGTCCGTAGCATGTGAATGACTAGAGTTTGTGTCAATAGGCCTTCCAAAAACCAAGCTGTTTGGAACACAGCTTGCCGCTCTACTGTGCGAATGCCGTAATAGAACCACATAAGATTGAAGGTTGTTATATCAAAAACGGAACTTATTGGTCCCATGCAAATCATAAAAGTTGCAATTCCCTTTGCAGACCACTGGTGCGGTATCTCCAAGTACTCCGGATCCATCCTGTCCCATGGAATAGATGCCTGGCTGAAATCGTATAGCAAATTTTGTGTCAGAATCTGAACAGGCTTCATGGGATCGAATGGCAGCCAAGCGGATGCCACTAAAATAGAGAAGACATTCCCAAAATTAGAGCTAGCTGCCATTTTGATGTACTTGATTGTGTTTCCATGGGTAATACGGCCTCTTCTCACTCCTGCAACCAGAACATTTAGATCCTTTTGTAGCAGAATAATATCTGCAGCATCCTTTGCAACGCTAGTAGCAGAGTCTACCGAGATTCCCACATCCGCTGCCTTAAGAGCAAGCGAATCATTGATACCATCTCCTAGGAAACCAACCGTATGGCCGCCAACCTTGAGAGCTTCCACTACCTTTAGCTTTTGGGCAGGGGTCAATTTTGCCATTATGGTAGCTTTTTGAACCGTTTTCACAAACTCATCTGAATCCAACCGAGCAAGTTCTGCACCGGTGACAACAATATTTGTACCTATGCCAACATCCTTACAAATTTTGACAGCAATGGATAAGGCATCACCTGTAAGAACCTTAACCGCAACTCCTTTTTGTTCTAGGGTTTCGATGGCTTCCTTAGCCGATTCTTTGGGTGGATCTTGGAATGTTAATAAACCGTGAAATACCATTTCACTTTCCTCGCTATGCTTATGTTTATGTTCCGCATTTGAGAGCTGCATGCATGCGCAGGAAACGTGGTGTAGATTTAGTCTCAAATTTTAGTGAACAACAACAGATGTAGTTACAAACTATTTGCAAGAAGCAACTAAAAGACGCATGCCACATGTTATAGAATAACGATTTAGTCTATCATGGAATTATAACCTTGGAGAAATTATCATGCTCTGTGGGCGGTGACATGGTGGTGGTTGCTTGTTTCCGTTTCATTTCCTTGGTTGCGACTGCTACAAGGCGAAGACCATCGGCATTAAGTTCCTGGCCCATGGATAACAGCTGCTGGCGATACTGTGCAGTCATGGGTACACGACTTTCATTCTCTTGCACACTCGAGCATATCTCTAGCATCTCCTCTAGGGCACCTTTGGTCACTAAGATGCAAGGTTTCCGGTCTATGCTCGATATGGATTTGTGCTTGATGCCCTCTTGAGATTGTAGTCCATTGTCAGCACTGAAATCTTCTTCCAGAATGACAGACATTCGCCTTCTTACAAAGTCAAAAGGAAGTTCACCCACGAGCTTGTATTTGGAAGGATCCATCTTTCGGTCTCCTGTGATCACCTGATCTCCAAAAGACAAAATGGCCGCATCGATCAGATTTCTCAAGCCAGTCTGGAAATGAGAATTGAGGTAAGCATATTCAAAAACATGATCCCTGGAAATGCCATGGCTATCCATGTACTGAACCATTGCCACGCGATCAACGGTGAGAGTTCCCGTCTTATCCGTGCAAAGTACGTCCCTGTCAAAGCAATTCTCAGATTTATAAACTGCAAATGCCACATATCTGTGGTTGTCCAGGATAATATTCTATATCATGATAAAAAAATTACGAACTTTATAAGTAGCCATTTCTTCCTTGGTGGACAACTTTATCTACATATAAAGGGGCTACCACTAATTAGCAATAGACCATGCATCATGAGTATGTACTATAACTTGAACACTTTGGATACAGTCTGAGCAATGGCACTCTGGTAAATGGGTGATACTTACATGGCCCCCATATTTTGAACCGAGTCCAAAGTCTTCACTATACATTTTTTCTGCGCCATAGCAAATGCACCACGTGCTAAATTGGCATTCACAATCATGGGCAGCATTTCTGGTGTAAGCCCAACCGCCACAGAGATTCCAAATAGTGCACTGTTTCCCCAATTATGTGTTGTGAATCCACTGATGACTATCACAATGGGAACCATTGCTATCATGAAGCCTATTAAAAGGTAGGACACACGTCGCACCCCTTTTTGAAAAGCATTGATAGGTGTTTTTCTGGCTAAATAAGTGGCAATAGTGCTGATGTATGTATGGTCTCCTGTAGATATCACCACGCCGAGTGCCCCACCAGATTCTACACTTGTTCCCTAGTACGTACACCACAATGAATACATATCGACACTTAAATCTGGAAGTATCTTTAGATTAGTTGGTAAGGCAGAAATAATCGGTAGGACCTAGACTCCATGTTCCCTATGACAATACATTTCTAGATATGCATACTAGAAAAGAAAAGAACTAACCATGAAACACACGTTTTTTAGGTCTAACAAGGGTGTGGATTCACGCTCGACCACATCTGCATATTTCTCAACCGCAATGGACTCTCCTGTCAAAGCAGATTGACTGCATCGTAGCAAATTATTATACGATTTCGGAGCAACTATAAAACAAAATTCATGCCGCTACATAAAATTTTACAAGCCCTCCTGCTTTTAAATATAATTCGTATCATAGAGGTACAAGTGTTTCGAGCTAGTGATTTGATTGTGGATACAGCATATATCCAGTATGACCCAGGGTATGGTAAAACTGCATCCCTTTGCTATTGAAAATCGAAATACAAAACTTTCAAATCTCGTTCATTTTTTTGTGACAAGGTATCCGTCACATGCGCTGCATAAATCCCCCTCACAATTTAGGGATAACCAACAAAGCAAAGAAGTTCCAGTATCAGTCACAAGCTCGAGAATAGCCTATAGGTTTCATACTAAAGAAACTGAAACTCATCAATGATCAAAGTGCTGCAGCGAAGAGACCAGATTATGTTGTAAGTCTGTTCGACGTAATCCTATTTCAGTTTGTAAGTAGAAGTATTGAACGCTGAAATTTCAAAAAGTGGAGAGTTGAGATCATAGAGTACAAAGTCAGAGTCTTAGAATAGAGATTACTGTTTGTGTACATTCTAACTTTTTTAAGGCTTTGCTAATTTTAAAATTAAAAAGTATGTACTTATCATTTCTATGAAACTCAGGTAAGAATATTTCACTTCTGCCTGTTCAGATGTCCATAATTGCACCTATATGCCTATAGGATTGACTATTACAACAAATGTCAGGAAAAAATGCCACTATTGATGCATTCAATCAATCAGTCTTTAGATTTGTGTGAAATATTTGCGTTTTGGCTTAACCGGCCCCTTCCCAGTCCCAAGGCCGACAAGAGATCAAAGTTCCAGGTTCGCATTGCAATTTCTAGGAGAAGTAGTACATGACTAATTTCATAACTGCCTTAATCTCCCTTACAATTTAGTGATAAAAATTTAGCATATTTCTGCATCTAGAACTTTTGTCGATCATGTGGTGTGTACTAGATCCTTTACCTCGTCTAAGTAGTAAGGACGAATAAAGCAACCTTCAGGTTAAGAGTTGCAATGTACGCCATTAACAGCTGTGATTAGGTTGTTTAGCCTATAGAAACTTTTCAAAGTTTCTACTATCTAGTACTTATTCATTATTCATCACCATTAAGATGATATTACTCTGTCTGTCCTACATAGATATATATATGACCAGAATATGAAATATTAGTATAGCATATTAGTTTTATGAATGTAAAAATTTTGAGCATAAAACTATGAGTCCTTGTTTTTCTGTGGTATATACTTTTATATACTACAAGCAGCGATTCTATGGATTCTACCCATTGATTATATATGATGTTACCTTACAAGAAGGTTGTTTGAAGTGACCAAACGCACATCCCCAGGAAAAAGATCTCCTGTCCTCAGGATGACAATATCGCCAGGGACGATATCTTCCTGATTAATTTCCACCTCTTCGCCTTGAGAAGAACCGCTCTCGCGTCGTATAACCGCAGCACGATCTCTAACCAGTTCTAAAAGTTTTGAGGCCGCTCTTGAACTTTTTAACTCCTGAAGCGTTATGGAGAGAGAGATTCATGAATATTATAGTCATACATAATTCAAGTGGTTGTCAATCTTTGTTCCTTAGCAGGTTCATGCTACGTTGTGCGAGTGTGTTGTGCTTAAAGGAATTATAGCTTTACACTGAGCCTCGTTAGACATTTATGCAGTACATGTGCTTCTCAAAGCGAAATATATGTCTTATCTTGTTCTTGATATTAGCTTCAACAGAGAATCACCTGATAGAATCGAACGCCAACACTCAGCACAACCATGAGGCACATCACTGCCAGCGTGGCTATGTCACTTGTCGCTCCCGATATGGTTGCCAAGACCAGTAATATGACGTTAAAAGGATGCCAAAAAGCATTCCATAAGATCTTGTACCATCTCCTAGCCAATTTAGTAGAAAGAACATTTGGACCATGCTCCTTCAAACGCACCTTTGCATCTTCTGGCGTAAGACCTGGAAACAGTAATGTATGTTGCAAAAAGTTAGACTCTCTGACTTCTCAGCTTTGTAGCACAATTAGAATGCAGTGGAGATTAACTTCCAAGACAGGAATGAATCTCGGGGAGTTTTATGAAAATCCATGGTTTATTGTAGCATTGATTGGATTTTGCAAAGAATAATTTGGCAATCACATTCACCACTGACCATTCAAACTGGTCTTCAATGACGCTAAGTGTGCATCTTTGTCCAAGGTAGCACTTCGCAAAATGTTCTCCTCCACATGCTTTGCGCTAATTGATTTCGTCGTGGATGGTAGACTGCAATCTGCAATACGGAGAAAAATAGTTGATCATGTCACCCGTCTTAAACCACATTGACAAAGGCTAACATATTGCTGCATGAGAAGTAATGAGAAATGTCACGCCATTATATTAAACACTGAAACCAACCTGAAAAAAAGTTGGATACTAGAGTGCATATATATATCGCCCTTGCCGTTAAAGTTCGCTCTTTTGGAGCTTTTGCAAATGCCTGCTCTACATCAAACGATAGATCAGCAGCCATGGCTCCAGAGCCAACCTGTGTAAGCGAGGCCAACCAGTGAGGAGTTAAATCCTTTGGCACTTTTAGAATGATCTGGGTCTGGTTACATTCACATGGAATTGTCCATTTATATGTGAAATTGTAGAACATGAAGAATATTCGGTGCCTTTGGATCAACCCGATATCCTATTCAAGCGGAAGCTAGTATGATGTCCATCGCTTCTTCTTTGCAGTTTTGACCTGGTAATGACATCAGAGATTCCAGTTGTAGTGTTGGGCATCGTCTGCAAACTCTCCACGATGCCGCCTCTACATGGCTTCGAACCAAAACTATTCAGGAACTACACCTACACCTTTCTCTGTTTCAGAAATAAATTTAGATTTATAATGATTATTAGCATCGGTGCTGTATAGCATTACCCAAAGAAACCTTCCCTGCAAGACTACTTACGGTCTCGTTCGAATTTGAATGATACGTCCCACCTACATCACTAAACTACTCCCTCCAGCGCCTTTGCCATCACCATCACCACCAGCAGTGCGCCTTGCACGACAGCTCCTCTTCTATCATCTTTTAGTTTACCAATTCAATTGAACTTCTAACCTATTTGGCTTCTTCTTCTAATTCTCTGATCTACTTTATCCGAGGCACCTTCACGAGCTTCACCCCAACTTAACATTACAAAATTATTAACCCTCCCTCCCTTCCTCCCTCTCGCATGCCATCCTTTTGTCAGCTCTGCATCTTCAAATCAAAATTTTCTCGCTACTTTACTTTACTGAGTGAGTAGTAAGCAGCCCCCATTCCCAGCTTCCTGCTCTCTCTCTCTCTCTCTCTCTCTCTCTCTCTCTCTCTCTCTCTCTCTCTCAACTAATATTTTTTGGAACATCCCTCAACGCCTTCACGTGAAATTTATACATATATATATATATATACACATATACATACATATATATATTATATTTATTTTGGTGATGTAATGTAAAATTTGAAGATGCTCTTAGTCGTTGACTTTTATTTTCAAGATGACTTTTATTTTATTTGAAAATTAACTATATTTAGATATGGAATTTGCCCAATTTCAACTTTCTTTTTCTATGTTGATTTGTTTGAGATTAACAACCCCTAACAAGGAGTAACATTGTCCTTGGAGAATTTTTCTTTACTCAAAAAGGAAGGAAAATCAATTTTATTCTTTGTTGTACATTGTTAGCTATATATTCCTATAAGTCAAGATGATAATCATTAATGCCATACTATATGTCTCAATCAAAAAGGTCTTGCCAGGTGTGGTATCTTATTTTTCGTTGCATTGTTAGTCTCATTACATTATATATATATATATATATATATATATATAGATATATACTCCAATAACTCTAGGTCATGATCATCAATGTCATCGCTCTCTATGGCTAGATTTACTTTTAAACCTTTGCTTTTCTTTTTGCAATCAAAGCTTTTCATTGATAGCAAGAGGGGAAAAAAGCCATAACTCTTCATCTCGAAGGTGATATTAATCATGACTAGTTTTTGTAACTGGCTTTATTCTCCATTATGTTTTGCCATCAAGAGTAAGCTAGCAACGCTCTTAAATTACCTTGGTTACTTTTTGAAATTGATGCAACTATATAGATATATTTTTGAACATATGTCTAGCATGTGCTCTTATGAGGAATCCCTAAAGGGTTGTTCCCGAGGATGATTTTACAAGCTCACTTACAGCAAGACTTTGTTGTAAAGCTATTGATTTGAACATATATATATTCATGTTTTATATGCTTATTCCTCCTAAATGGGTGGGCCTTGTACATATCTTCAAACTCCAAGTTATGTCCTTACACTCATGTTGTACAAGTCACTTCTTGTCCATTCCGATATCTTATAAGTTTTTTGGATATTTAGGAAAAATCACTTTATTACGTTTCTGCTTGAAAGTTGTGCCCTAATCATCGCACTTAGTTTTCTCACAATGCAACCACGAGTAATTATATCAAAAGTTGTAAACCCTTGGTGGAACACGACGATTAAAATGCATAAATTCGGGTTCTCCAATCCTAAAAAAAGAAGCCAAACTTGTACAAACTTCTTGTAAAATTCCAAGAAATCTCAACAAGACACTTCATCTAGTCTACTACCTAATTCAATATCATTAACATAACTAATATAAATGATTCCCATGTTATCCCATTTTACAACCTTGTAAAATTATTGACGCTTGAGTCGGACAGAGGACATTCTGCCCGGTAAGGATTTCCAGAATTTTTTTAGGCGAGGCCCGGAGGGGCCGAGCCTAAAATTTTTTTGGAAATCCGAACCGGACAGAATGGCCTCTGCCCGGCCCCTTCCATTGCGTAATGGATTTTTGGACTCTTTTTAAACCAATCCTTTGCTGCCACGTGGTAGGCGCAAGCAACATCAACACTAAAAAAATTTGAGACCAATCCGATGCTACCACGTGGCAGACCCAGGCAAAATCTGCACTCAAATTTTTTTTTTAAAAAAAAGTGACTATTCTGCTTTTTAATCTGTTTAGAAATGGGCAGAATAGTCACCAAAAATCCATTACGTGTCTATACCAAGAAACTTAGCCAAGTATAAGCCATAATGAGAAAAAATAAAAAAGTACAATAAAGCTTATTGTGAACTTCAAGACACAATATAGCAAACATAAAACACTATAGCCATTGATTTAACATTATACTTCAAGGGCTTATAGTACAAACTATCATGACTAGTAATGTGAAATCTTTTGAAATGGGTCAAAATCCTTAAGAAAGAGTAACCATTTAATAGTATTCTTTTTTCCAAAAAATGTTTTTTCTAGTAAATATTCTTGAAATTCACAAAAAATATTTAATACAAAATGCATTTTGACTCGACAAACTAGTACACCATGTCGAAAAAAATCAAACTTTTCAATGAAATTGATGAAATCTAAGATCTCCATCATGTAGACAATCTCTCTCTCTCTCTCTCTCTCTCTCTCTCTCTCTCTCTCTCTCTCTCTCTCTCTCTCTCTCTCTCTCTCTCTCTCTCTCTCTCTCTCTCTCTCTCTCTCTCTCTCTCTCTCTCTCTCTCTCTCTCTCTCTCTCTCTCTCTCTCTCTCTCTCTCTCTCTCTCTCTATATATATATATATATATATATATATATATATATATATATATATATATATATATATATATATATATATATATGGTTTGTTTTAATGTCTAAATTTAATTCTAAAATAAACTCATAGAATACATTCAATGCGGGTTGTGCTAAATACACAAAATTTTAAAAACATTGATAATATTTATAATATTATTATTTACAATTCAAATTTCAAGAAGTTTTCACTAGCTCTTCTCAACTTAGTGGCTGATATATTGTTAAGCCTCTCCTTTTTAGCAGATGAAGTTGACTTATTCATGAGAGTCTAAATTGGTAGATTCTCATTTGAGTTAGCATCTACTATTGACAAAAAAAATTCTCTCAAAAAGCTAACCGTAGATTAAAGACTTTATACAAAGTACAAGGTAAAAGAGCAGAAGGCTTATAGATGAGAAAGTTTCTCAACCTCCTTAAAAAGAAGCAAGGGCAGTCTTGAATTCTTTGTTATTTCTATCTAACCAAATGTTCGAAAGGGTAGTAACTCTAATACATTGCCAGTAAACATTAATAGTTGTATCCTCAAAAGTAATGTCATTAAGCAGTAGATTATAGTGGCTGAACCTCATGAATCTGAACGTGCAATAAAAAGATCAGCCACTAATTTCCATCGTGAGGCATAGCAATGCTTCTTGGTTTCCAAGGGGAGGCTCGAACCTAAGACCAAAGAAACTTTGGATGTCAAGCTAACCAACTAAGCCAACCCCATTGGTTGAGGCATAGCAATGAAAAAACAAATGTGTTATATCCTCGTCTAATGTTTTGCACTTAGAGTAGACACGCAACACGTTACCCCTATAATTGGCACTAACAGGGAGAGAAAGTTGGAGAATTCTGAGTGAGAAGATATTTTGCATTGTGGCTATGCTCCATTGTTACCAAGTTGGAGACAATGGTTACGCACTTAACCCAAGACATTCTTGTAAAATAGACATTGTTGACGACAGTAAATGATTTTTCATTGTTAACTCAAAATTAAATGCAAACAATCCACATCTTGAAGATTTATATCATTACTTGGCTAACTTTTTACTAAACAATATCTTTTGTCTTGGATCTAATTGCAACATTTCTGACTCATGCCTTTGTAAGAAAACATTGGTTGAAGTGGTTCGCATTCATGTTGTGAAAGATTCAACTAGTTTAGTCATATTTGCTACATTTCTATATTTGGCAAATTGAGGCCAACTTTATATTAGACTTGGAATTTGACTTTTCAAAGTTCATTAGTCTAAATTTCATTTGAATAAACACTTTTTGAAAGTGTGGGAAAGTTAAAAGTCGAGTTTGAGTAGATTCAAATTTGAATGTTGGGTACTTTGAATCTAGAAGCAAAAATAGTAGATTTAGCATTTTGGTGGGAAAGCCAAGTGGCCAAATAGGGTTTAGACCTACTATAAAAGGATGTAACTCGTGGGGAGACATATCTTCTCTCTTCTCTATCTCATTTCATGCTTATACATGGTTCTCTTGGGTTCTACTATCCATTGGTACATTATACTTGTGATTGCTTGCAATTCTATGTACATTTGCTATTTTTGGATCCACACGTGTGAAATACAGTAGCTTGATGGTTTTGTACGGACAACAACAATACTTTGTGATTAGGTTCATGTTTGATCAAGTTATATTAGATTTGCATCTGATTCATAGAGTAGATACTGATTTTTCTATATTGGCAGGGTTGTTGATTTGTTCTCTTTCTAAACCCAAGATCAGTTTATGGATTTGGATCATCATTGATATGAATTCTTTGACATTGCTCAATATAAAGTTAAGCATCTTAGCAATCCAAAATAGATTATATTCAACATTTTATCAAACTAAAAGTAAAATGAGGCTATATACATTAATTTCACTAACATTACCAGACCACTGTTGCAAAATTTTCACAAAACAAAAGTATTCGGATGGAGTTCGGATTTAACTGCTGGTCACTGCCAGCTGCATCAATCCTACAGTCCTCCAGAATGTAGACAGAAACTATTGTACTACGTTAAAGATTAATATAGCATTCAACAAGATCAAACCAAATTGCGGAATTAAATAAACAAGCAAAATAGACACACAAATAACAGCAGAATGATTTTCATTCGAGATCAGACATAAAAAGAATGACATGTGCGCTTGGACATTCAATTGCTTCCTCAAAAGTTTGTGGCTCGTCACTGAATCCACAAAACTCTTCTGATGTAGAAGCTGAGCTGTCTGGCACGTATCTTGCTGGCGCTCTTCGCGATCTTGTCGACCTTCTAGGAGATCCTCCTGAGACAGCAATGCCTTTGCCTTTGTCTGCTCTGCTAGGTCCGAAACCAATTTGGTTTACAAGAACTGTAGCAGTAGGCTGCCTCTCAAACCTTTCGTCTTCGGATTCGTCACTCGAATGGGAAGCAACTCAAAAATCTTCATTTTCGTGTTCGTCTTTTGCTCCTCTATCACTGGTGGTAGGTCATAGTACTGTCTTTCCATGACTTCATAGTTGATAGGATCGTCATTGGCTATTGTCTTGCTCTCATCAAATCTGACATCTCTCACTGTTTTCATAGTGTTTATGTCTGGCATGTAGACTCTGTAGTATGACGAGTTGTTGTCATAACCTACCAAAAATCTCTGCTCGGCTTTCTCATTAAGCTTCTTTCAAAGCTTATCAGGAATATGTGCATAAGCTGCACAGCCAAATATTCTAACGTGAGACAAGTTGCTCTTTCTACCCCACCATAATTTGTGTGGTGTCGTGTGAGGGACACCAGACTTCCCTGTCCTGTTCTGGATGTATGCGGCTGTAGCTACTACTTCAGCCCACAGTACTCTTGGAGCTTTTGAGTAGGCCATCATGCATCTGCCAGCTTCCATCAGGGTCCTATTCTTTCTTTCTGCAACACCATTGTGCTGTGGTGTGTAGGCTGCAGTCCTCCTGTGAATGATGCCTCGATCATTACAGAAGTCAGTGAAGCAATTCGAGATGTATTCGCCACCTCGATCTATCCTGATCTGCTTCATTTTGTTGCCTGTGCATCTCTCTGTCCAATTCACATCTTCTGTGAATTTATCAAGTGTTTCAGATTTATTCTAAATAAAGTACACTCTGGCATATTTGCTATAGTCATCAGTGAAGGTTATATAATATTTTGAGCCTCCTACTGAGATCACGTTGAAAGGCCCACAGATGTCATGATGCACTAACTCTAGGGCGTACCTTCAGGTGATATAGATTATCTTTTTTTCTGCCTTGAGCGATCAGGGTCCTGGAACTGGCATCAACCACGTTGCATGCTTCGTCATAAAACGTCACACGCATCCCTGCATCAGTTATTCTTATCACAGAAAGCAAATCTTGCTACAGTGTAGGCACGAACAGAACGTCTTCGAGTCATCTGTCTCTACCATTGGTGTTGAGCCACAGTGAACCAATACCGTTCACTTGATGTTTGGATCCATCTCCAAAAACTATGAATCTTGAGGGATCAGCACTTTTGAAATTTGACATTATTCATCTTGATGTCACAAAGTGCGAGGTGGCTCCTAAATCTAGGATCACCTCATGTGTGTCAGATGTTGATGCTGAACACAGGTCTTCACAAATGTAGGCGGTCGAACAATTTCTATTCGATCTTTCTTCACCCATTTTTGAGCTCTCAGGCTCCTCGACATAGGATGAACTGTTGCTGTTCTCCTGTCTATTATGTGTTGATTTGTTCCTTGGGTTCAGGCAACAATCCATGGCTGCATGACCCTTCTTGTGGCAATGGATACATTCAATTTTTGGATTGAGCCAACAGGTATCAACTGTGTTCCCATCTCTTCTGCATCTCACACAAGTCTTCATTTCTCCACCTTGATGTTTCGACCTCCCTTTGCTCTTCCAGTTTCCTTTGCTGGTCCCCTCTGCTTGCTGATCATGATCATGCCTTTGAATCGACTCCCTCTTAGGCTTAAATTGTTTTCTGAATTTTTCTTTGCTGTCGTAGAGGGCCTGGTCAGAACCATCCTTATGATCAAGGTGCTCTCTATCCTCGACTTCCTCTCTAATCTCAACAATCGCCTTTTTGAGGTTCATGGTAGGATCTTTCGCGAGCAGGGTTTTGGTTGTCTGGAAAGATCTGGGTAAGGTTCTTAACAGGTAAGTGAGCTGCTTCTCAGTTGACAATGCATTCTCTAATCCAAAGTTGTGTAGTGACAAGAACAGATCCTTCATCTTCCTTACAAAAGAAGTGAGATCTTTGCCATCCCAATGTAAATTCATCAGCTGATCTTCCAGCATCATTATTTGACTTTTTGATTTCGTCTGAAATATCGTGAGCAGTGCATCCCACATCTCCTTTGCTTTGGAGAGTGTAGCCAGGTCAAGTGTGAGACTATCTTCGATGGATGAGGATAGCAAGGCTACTGCCTTGTCATTTTTCTCCCTCCACTCGCGTAGCTCCTTGTTTGATGTCGTAGGCATCTCCTCTGTGCCATCCACCCAGGGGAATAACCCTCCGCCCTTGAGTATCAGTGATGTCTTAACTTTTCAGGCTAGAAAGTTAGATCTTGAAGAATCAAGAATTGTGCAGATCTTGCTCTGTATGCTGCTGCTTGAAGCCATTGCCTCTGAAGTACGGTCTCATATTGGTGGTTGTTTTGTCTGAATGCTTGGCCTCCTGATAGCTTTCTTGGCTACGTCAGACTATGATAAGATAGGTAAACTTTGATACCACTGTTGCAAAATTTTTGCGAAACAAAAGTATTCGGATGGAGTTGGATTTGATTCCTGGTCACTGCCAGCTGCATCAATCCTACAGTCCTCCAAAATGTAGACAGAAACTACTATACTATATTAAAGATTAATATAGCATTCAAGAAGATCGAACCAAATTGCGGAAATAAATAAACAAGTAAAACAGACACACGAATAACAGCAGAATGATTTTCATTCGAGGTCAGACATGAAAAGAATGACATTTGCGCAACGGCTACAAAATCATCTATTGATTTTTTGATACTTCAAGCACTACATGCAGAACCACGCAATGCATTGGCGTGAGAGAAATACAGTTCTCTCACGAGCAATGTCTCGCTTACTAGCGGACTTGTTGGATCTCTGTGGATCCTGCTTGCAGAAACTTGTCTCGCACGCAGGCGGACTTCTGTTCTGTATATTTTCGTCTTGATTGCTTACTATCATCAGACTACTTCATCTTCACTATTTATCAGTGTTCACCAGAAGGGTATATAGTCGCGTCGTGTAGCTGCTATATTAGAGTAAATAACACCTACAACTAATCCGGAATTATAAGAGTGGCTGATTAACCATGACCTAGAGTGTATATGCTGACGTCATGCTATCAGATCATATATCTGTACTTCTGGGTACTTGCATGATCTTGCTGGTCCTTTTTGGAGCGTGAGGACAGAAAGAGGGTGTCGCGATCATTTTTCTTTCTCGTCGTCTGACTTTCTCCTGCTGTACCACAAAATGTTCTCTTTCGCGAATCTTTCGCGTTCGTGTCTTCTCGTTAGGATGTTCGCGAACATTTTCGCTTTGTGCCATTTGACTTTCGTGTTTGCGAACATTTTCGTCAAGCAAAGAGTTGAGAGCTAGCAAAGCTTTGTAAATAGAAATGTTTTTTTTCTTCAACCACTAAGCTTCCAAGTCTTTTTTTGGAACAGAAATAAATTTCTCAATTTTTGTTTTGCACAAGGGATACAAGTTTAGTCTGTTGTGGAATAGTTGAGGATTCAATTGTTGTCTTTGAAATTCTTGGTCTCAATGGCTAATAAAATTTTCAGATGAGTTTGCATCTCCCAAGTTAAGCAAATTTAATTTTTGCTCTTTAAAAAAAATTTCATGTTTGATCAAGTTCTATTAGAGTTTTCATCTCATTCATAGAGTAGATGCTAATGTTTCTACATTGGCAAGATTGTTGATTTGTTTTCTTTTTAAACCCAAGATCAGATTATGGATTTGGATCATCATTGATATGAATTATTTCACATGGTATTAGAGCTTGTGTTTCAGGTTATGAAGGACAAAATCATATCTATCAATGATTTGGTGAAGATATCAAGGCTAGAGCATGGTAGAGAGGATTCTACACCAAAATCGAGTTTCTTGCATTTGTAGATTGGATCTTTTGTAGATCAAAACCCTATATAGGTTTATAAACTTGATCAATTCCAATTTTTGAGTTCACATGTTGGATTTGGCCGATTTTTGGATCATTGGATTAGCCTAAGTGGTGGCTAATAGATTGCATATCAAGATTTTAAGCATTTGCATGTAGGTTTGGAATATTCAATTTTTTGTGATTTTGTCAAAACTCTAATTATGATTGGATCTCTAGACTGTGAGGTTTCTAGACTTCATTTGAGTGTGTTTCAATCTTAGGAAGTGACAAGAGTCATTAGATTGATGATAGATCATAGGTTGATCAAGATTTCATGATTCTATGTGTTGATTTGCTTGGTATAAGTGCTAGAAGAGAATTATTGAGTAGTTTCAAATCTTTGTGATTTCTTTTGAAAATATTTGCTGTTGTTCAAAGGAGTGCTTTGTGCATTGAAATAGGTTGAAAGAGACGATCAGGTCATTGCTACATGGCAACATCAAGTGGAGTCATGTTGGAAGCCAATGATAGGCTTACCTCAAGTAACTATTCATTGTGGAAAGTGAGGACTTTGCATGTGACTTCCCTACATGAATTGGACATGTGTAGATCATGTATACTGACTTGCATGTTTCATGCACTAATTGAATATTGCATGCATACACTCTAACTGAATTTGCATGTCATCTCAATATTTGCATGTCTACAAATCTAGATCTACCTAACTCAAACTCAACTTATCCTACAAGGTCATGTGCTCAATTTGTTAGATTTCTTATGCTCAGCCTTAAACAAATCATTGAACTAATGAGCATCCTGAAAATAGTCGAAGGCCGACTACATGTTTTGGACCTTCGCATTTTTACCTTTGGGGTTTTTTTTTAGTGACAACCATTTTTAGGCACCTTCGTCTTTTTCGCATTTTTTGCACCTTCGCGAAAAGGAAACACCATGACCAAAGTCCAATTTCGACCTGTCCTAAACAATTTAAAGGCACCTTCAGGTTTTTTGAGTTTCACAATAGTGGCAGACCGACGTCGCCAACTTATTATCAACTCTAAAAACAGCTAGACAGCTAAAATATCCAAAGGGTGGTTACCAACTTTGGACATATACAAAGACTGGCGTAAATAGTATTCAATGCTTGTAAGATATTTTTGAAGACACTTGTAAATATATACTAGTTGAATCAAGCTATTTAAGTGTCAATAAAAGTGTTAAGTTTGATCATTATCTGAGTTCTTTAGTAGCCAGCGTTATCACGCTCAACAAGCTGAAGTTATTACTTCAAGCCATTTGTACTCACTATTGATATTAATCAGAGTGCAATTTTTGTCTCACTATTGTATTATTCATTTGCGCAATTCTGTATGAATCATTCTTCTTGAATATCTCTGTTGCTAACTATTGCATTTCCAAGCAAATTATGAAAAAGAACCAGGGCAAGTTGGAGGAAGCAGATTTTGTGGGTGATACCAATCTCACTATTCATTAAGTCACAATACAATTTAATACATTGATCATATATGGATGATGTTTGAGAAGTAAATCTTTTTCCTAGAACCAATTGCTACATAGATGAAACACTTTGAATCTAGTCCCTTGGCTAGCTATTGGACGATGAATCCGAAAGTTTTGTTGTTCGTTACCGGATCCGTTTTTGTTCTTATAAGTCACATACTCTGAGATTGTTTTTAATATATGGATGCCCATTCATGAGAGAGTGTGAAATACATGAACATCATTCATGGGCATATAGTGTTTGTCAAAGTATGACTGTAGCATGCAATGACATTGATGATAGTTATCATAATGACATGCCTAATTATTATTGGGCAATCTGATCTCTTTTTTCTACTTTTAGGCTAATTTCAAATGTGTACTTTAATTTACGGGATTTAGCCTAGTGTTGTTTGGGCTTTAGTGACTTTTGGAAACTAACTTTGTCTTCAGTTACTATTGGTTTTGGCTTTCCACTACTAGTGTCCCTTGGTTGTTTAGTACTAAAAACTAGAGAGTTGCTACTACCTATATATGAGAGAGTTTTCCTTCACATTTGTAAACTTCTTTTGTTATGTAGTACCATTGATCTACATAGAGTTGGAGGTTTTTCTCTATTAGTGTGTAATGGGTTTTTCTCTATTAGTGTGTAATGCTTTTTCTCAATGTTATGCTACTGATTTGTGTGATGAATGCAAAATTAGGTTTGTCAATTTTTCACAACAATAACCCTAGAATGATGGTCCATATCCTTTATAACATACCTATCTTTGTGAAGTTCTACTTTCAAGTATTGTTTTGTTCTTATGCCAACAAAAATTAGACTCTTTTTCATGCTTGGCATGTATTAGCGTATGCATCCTTTTCACTCTATTCAAAGGGGATAAAGTAGGTGAACCACTGCTTATTATCAATCACATGTCTCATGCCACTTGAATCGATGTATCATCTCTAATAGTCCCTCACCATGTGATGTCAATGATGATAAAAACATATTTGCTTGATCACACTCCTTAGTTTCAGCAAGGTTGTTCGATTGTGTTACTTTTTCTTTTTAAATATTGGCCTATTCCTTCTTGTAATCTTTTGTCCATTGACTTGGTTTCATAATTTTTCCTTCTCTTTTGTCTTTCTGAAATGCTTGCTTGACTAGTAGCTCCAATCTTTTGCCCCTTCTAGAATCTTTGTCATTGTTTGCTTGTTGTGATCGATGCTTGATCATCTGATGGTCTTTGATTGTTTTTAATGGCCTCATGCCTTTGCTCTCATTGCAACAAGATACCATGAAATTGTTCAAAATGTCGATAGCCACTCCCTAAAAACATATGCTAGAAATACTGCTCATTGTGGTTTGCACTAGCACCATGTCCTAAGTTTGCTCACCAACAACCGTAAAGTTGATATTGTAATACTTCAATTGTTGTGAGGAATCCATTCATTGTCTTGTATTCATTCATGTGCACACTATTCGGTTTTGTACACAAAAATAGTATTCAAGAGTAATTTGACATCTTTTATCGAGCTTTCAATGCATCCATGTCTACCTAGCCATTATTGCCTTGCTATTGTGGGTAATTACATGATCTTTCACAAACAAATTCAACAAAAAATGTGTTTGCCCTTGTCAAAGGCCTTGATTTTCTAAGTTGGTAGTCAACGGGCTTCACTTCTCCCCTATTACCAATTTTTACAGTCTTTTATATTAATAAGAATATTTTTTATGTTTAATCTCTAGACTCTATAGTTGGATTTCCCTTCAAGCTTACAATTCCCCCCAACTACTAACTTGTACATACTGGCCATAACTTCCAATTTTGATGTGATTTAATTATGAAAAAACTTGCAACACAACAATAGATAGATGTATTATCTAATAGATACATCTATTCTAAACATGTGAGAGGTTAAAGCCATTTATTTGTCCAAATTTGTTCATATCGCATCCAAATCACCAAAAAAAAACCTTGTCAGATTGCTCTTGTTTTGTGCACTAGAATGGTGAGAAAATGATCTCAATATTATTATTATTTTCTAAATGGAACAATCATTTTATTTCTCAACTCTACTGAAAAAGTTTTAAGGTATTTAAATTCTTGAATGGTGTGTTGTACATAAAGTATCTACATAAGACTGTGTGTGTGGTGATAGTTCCATGACCTTGCTAGGGCAATAATGGAGCTTAATGCCAGGTTGTAGTATCTTCTACTTGAGATAAAAGTGAAAAGCCTAGTTTCTTTTTTTTTATTTGGTTGCACCAGATAGAGGACGTTTAAAGAACAAACACATGCTAAAATTTTATACTAACATAGCATGTCTCACTTTTGGAGGTTCATGACATTAGAGAAGTTGGTATTTAAATGTTTTATATCTACAAGGCAGATCTAGCAATTTCGAGATGTGTTATAGTTCCACTTGAGAAATTAATATATTTTGAGACATTAACACTTGTTTGATCTACTTCAAAATATCTTAGTTGTGTTAGAAAACTCAAGAATCACAGAGCCTTGCAATTTATAGCCAATTTGAAAACTAGTCACTGGCATATAATGCTAGAATCAAGACCCAAAAACTTAGCATATGGCATTGGTGATGTGATGAAACTCTTCGAACATAAGATCTAGGATCTATGTGAGTAGGTAACAAAATCACATGTTTGCAAGACTAATAAGATAGCTATGGTGTTATTGAAAATAAGTGAGGATTTGAATAGTCATATCTATCACTATGCACATATAGGAGTTTTCAACCAAAACAATGTCATGCTATTTCACACCCACCTTTGTAAACAACATTTTTCTAGAATAGCTTGATGTGCATGCACATCATAATGCATGTATCACTATATCAAAGTAATGGCTCATTACTTTCAGTCGTTAAATATTCCTATCAAGAATGTTTTATGAAAGAAATTTTTGAAATTCTTTCTAGTTAGTGTTATATACATTCTCAAAATGGCGAACAAAATGTAGTTTTTGGTGTTACATAGCTTTAGTACAACACTAGTGCTACCTCATTTCCGATATGTATTTAACTAAAGAAGTTGAAATTTTGTTATTTTTAAGGCCATATCACAAAATCTATGGCAAGATTGAGGACTCTAGTTGAAGTCAATGTACATGAAAGCATCTTCTTATTGTGGTTATTTAATAACATGATTGGAGTGGTCTATACAATAAATGTGTAGAAAAATGTGATATAATCATATATCATTAAAAATTTATGCTTATTATAATATAATATATTGAATATAAGGTTCATACATGTGATTGATGGATCTTTTATAGATCACATATAATACTTTGAGTTATTAAACATTGAGTACTACGTGTTATGATGTGATGCCATGCATCATGGTCTATATCATGTCTTGTGATCCAAATATTTTGTTGAAAATGTCTAGATGCAAAGACACATAAACACAAGACAATGTTGTTCTTGTAATAATGACGATCAAAATATTGTAGCCTTGAGCCACATCAATATTGCAATATGAATACCTAACAACAACCTGCTTGATATTCTCTTTATTTTTATTTTTATTTGAGATTATTTAACATTCTCAAAAAGAGATGTGATATGTAATCTTATTTCATATCCAAGAAATTAGATTTTTAGACATTTTGTTGAACATGTCTAGATGCAAAGACTCATAAATACAAGACAACATTGTTCTTGTAATAATGATGATTAAAATATATTAATGTTGAGTCACATCAATATTGCAATATAAATAATCAACAATCTAATTGATATTTTCGTTAATTGTAGTTTTCTTTTAGAGTAAACATTCTCAACAAAGAGCAAAGACATATAATCTTATTTCATATCCAAGAAAAAATCAGATTCTTTTATGAATCTCCTTGTTGTCTACTTTTAGGAAGGCCACATAACAAGTGAAAGATTCCATTTTGATTATCATTTGGTGGCTCAAGCCATTTTTTGTGGTCAAAGTTACAAACATGATCCTGCTAAGTCATTTTCTATCCCATGTCACTTTTGTTAAAAGTAAAACTTTGGTTAGCTACAGTTACTTAGATTGAACTAAGTCAGTTTAGGATTATAGTTGGACTTGTTGAACAAGTGAAACCATATAATATATTTCTACTCACTAAAGCCTTGCCAAAGGCTTCATTCATTAAGTTAAGATCAACTTTAGGAGTTGTAGATAGATGTATCATGTAAAAATTGAGGAGTGTTAGAATTTAGCAATTTTCACATGGTTTTTTTTATGTATTTGACATCTATGTGGATCCACAGGGGTGAGGACCTGTCCACACATGTGAAATGACACTTGTAATATTCAGATCCATTTTGATTAGCTTTCATTTGAGTCAAATATGACATCTCCTAAATTATAGGAGTTAGGTCCTAGATTGTAGAAATCTAGAAGGTCAACACAAATCACCAATGGATGATGTGGAAAACTTGATAGATCTTATCCAAAGTGGATATGGATGAGTACAATGAGTTGTCCCGTTGGATGCTGCTTAGAGAGAGATTATGGTGATTGTGTACTTGATCCATGATGGATCCATTGTAAGCCTAATGATGAGAAACATTGGTTTGTGAAGCAATCTTGGTGTTTTCACTCTCTTTAGCACTTTCTTTGTGAATGAATGCTTAGTAAATCATAATTAAACTATTTCTCTGTTATCAGGTCGTACAATAGCTATACCTCACATGCGTGAAACCGTGGATCATCATTTCTTGATTGTTCTTGCTTGGAATCAATAATTGTCAACTAGAAGCTTGATTTGGAAGCTACTCTTGATATAGATCAAGATCCCAAGCTACCAATCACTCTTTATGATCATTTGTAGATCTAATTAAGTCCTTAAACTCTAAAATTTGACATGGTATCAAGGCCAAGTCAAAGAGCTTAGTTGATGATCCAAATATCTTCATTTTGGTGAAAGCATTGGTGCTAGATCCATTTTGAAGGAGGGCGACCTTTACTAATAGTTTACTTGTGATGTTGAGGTTCATATTAGTGTGTAAAGTTCAGATGTACTTCTCACACGTGTGAGAGGCTTCTGGAGTTGTACTTTCACCAAAACTTTGTGTTTTTTCAATATTTGAGCTTCAAAACAAGTTGTGAAGAGTGAAACAAGTGATGTGCTTGTAAAAATCTATTGTTTCCATTATAGATTTGATGTTGAATGGTGTTGTTAACTCTTCCACTAGATCTGCAAAAGCATTAGATCTCATTCATAGTTATGTGCACTCTTTTTCTCAAGAATCTAATGGAGGTGCATCTATGTATGTATCTTTTATTGATGATTACTCTAGATAAACTTGGATTGAACTTTTGGATTCCAAAACTAAAGTGTTTGAGGCTTTTTGTTAAGTTCAAAACTCTAGTTGAGAATCAACTTGATGCTAGAATTAAAGTATTGAGGAGTGATAATGGTGGACAGTATATCTCCACCAAGATGATAGAGTTTTGTAAATCCAATGGCATCAAAAGAGAGCTTACATGTACTTATAGTCCTCAACAAAATGGTATAGTTGAGAGAATGAATAGAACTCTTTGTGAGTGTGCAAAATCTTTAAGGCTAGATTCATCTCTACGTAAGTCATTTTGAGGAGAGGCCATTGTTTGTGCAACTTATTTGTGTAATAGATTGCCATGTAAGCCCATTGGAGGCGTAACATCTTATGAGGCTCTATTTTGTAAGAAGCCGAATCTTAAAGATCTAATAATTTTCGAATCTACTTGCTATGTTTTTCAAGCATTAGATACAAGAAAAAAAGATGATCCTACCTCTATAAAAGGGATCTTTGTTGGTTATGCTGAAAATAGCAAAGGATATAGAGTCTATAATCCAATCACTAAAAAGATTTTAGTGAGTAGAGATGTTACTACTGATGAAGGTAACTACTACAAGTTGAATGAAAATGCTTCTAATCCATCTTATGTCAAGGATCTTGCAAGATTTGAGGAGGAGCCTACATGTGATCAAGATCTTGAGGATCCACCTCAAGACCCGAGGACTCCAAGGAGGTCTACAAGAAGGAAGGACATCTATGTTTGATGAGGGAACTTCTAAAGTTCTAAGATCTAGATTAGAAGTTTTTAGAAGCCTTAGAATGGCTAGTTTAGAGCTAATCCCATAAGCTAGTGGATGCTTATGGAAGGCCTTCCTTGCTTTATATAAGAGGAGAGGTATTTCTCATGTACACAACACTTTTGAGATTAAGCTATATTGTCATTCTCTAATTTGAGATTGTCTTTCTATTTCACTTGTGTTCCCTTTGGAAAGGTGCATAGCTTGAGGGAAGGTGCTCGGGCCTCCTTTTCATCTGTTTTACTTGTGGCATGCTTTTATTTTCTTATTGCTTAGTATAACCCGCAAGTCATATTTTCTAATCCCTTTTGGCTCATAAGTAGGATCCAGTCCACTTGCTAGTTGGGTAAGTCTTAGCAAGTTTATTTTGCTCATTGGAAATTGGCTAATTGGGTACCACCTTAGCCACACCTTAGCTAGTTTTATTTTCGTTCTGAGCACCAGTTGGGAAAGCCTTGGTGCTCTCTCTTTGTTTATGTTTAGTTCATAGTTGATAGCTCGCAGAACTTAGGTGGACGACCGGTCTACCACTATACTACGCAGGAAACCCTCTTTAGACCTAGCCACCATAGTGGAGTAGAAATATTTACTTCCAACAAATATCTAGGTGAACTTTAGTATGCATGGGCGAAAAAAAATATATAAAGAAATTTTACCAGTCATTTTTCACTTTTACCAGTGGAGGAGACGAAAATTTGGTAGATTTTTTTTCTGTTGTGGATTATTTTTATGACACCAGTTAGCCCTATTTAGCAAGTTTTTCAGTTGTTTATGACTAGAAGTAAGCAGATGGCCAAGACAAAGCAAACAGCAAGGGCGCCTAATAGAATTAGGGTTATTGCGCAACACCTTCAAAGCATTAGGCAGAATGAAATTATCAGAAATCTTCACATGGCAGCCTGTGTCGCGTGCTGAGCCGTCCGACTACACCTTGGATCCCCACGCCAACTAACGAAGAACTCCGTAATTTCATCACCTCCGAGGTGCAAGCTGCGAGAATAGCCACAATCACGATAGAATGGTACAAATTTTTCTTTGTTTGGACATTCTACAGCTTTGTGATTTTCTCCACATGCAAAGCAGCATTCAAGTGGTGCTCTGGTCCAATTTCTAGATGCATGTTGTTGTGCAGCAACATAAATAGCATACTGTTTTGAAAGACCTCTCTCATGATCATTGCTGTAGTTCCATTGCTTGTTACCTCTGTAAGGTTCTGCTTCCATCAAATTAGCAAGAGGAGCCGGTTGTGTTGGTGGGGCTAGTAAAGCTAGTCTCTCCGGATACTGAAGAGCAGATTGACAAGGTTTGGCTGTAGGATCTTTCCGTAAAGGGGTTCTCGATATCCCATCTGGACATATCGTTGTTGGATAATCCGTGAATTAAAATGGCAATAAGCAGTTTCATGGTTAGGTAATTACACAGATGGCATATATTGAGTGCTATTCGTTTTTTTAATTGTGGACATTCGTTCATTGTGTGATTGCTTATACAAATGGCACACCAAACATTTTTCCTGGTAGGAAAAGTCTCAGCAAACTTCTCAGGTTCCTTGTTTGTTTTTCCATGGAAATTCTCCAATACTTTGATCTTCTCATTAGGTTGCGACTACAACTTTTCCATCTGTTTCTGATGGTTCTTCCCCAGTTTCTCAAACTCATTGAGCATCATCTCTACAATAGCATTGATATTCGTTGATGCGATAGTGGTAGATGTCGTAAAGGTATACCCTGCCGTATAAGGCAACATACCAATAATTGGCTTGTCATCTGAATCTCCATCCTCCTCTCGTATTGCATCGTCCATAACGTTTTGCAAAATTGCGTACTCATTATGGCATTTCAGCTCATGTCTGATCCTTTTAGGTAGACTTGACAAAAACCACATTATTATGAAATTTTC
Organism: Diphasiastrum complanatum; assembly: GCA_029204225.1. Lineage (NCBI taxonomy): Eukaryota > Viridiplantae > Streptophyta > Lycopodiopsida > Lycopodiales > Lycopodiaceae > Diphasiastrum > Diphasiastrum complanatum. The sequence goes on from CM055096.1 coordinate 43,682,137, forward strand.
ATTAATCAGCTCAGGTTTGCACTCAGATCTGAGGCGTTTAACCTGTTCAATGTAATCTCGAACCATTTCCCACTTTCCCATCTTAACTTCACTTAAAAGTAGGAAAGGGTCTTCCATAAACTTCTGAGGTTTGGACCGTGTGATAAGGGCTCGTTTAATAGTTTCCCAATCTGTATGCTCAGTTTCATCTTGATTATAATACCAATCTTCTGCTGCACCCATTAAGGCCATTGGAAATAGCTTAAGTTTATCTTGAGGAAAAACTTCTGCATAGAATTCACAAGATTTCGCATACATCTGGAGAAATCTAACTGAATCTGTTAGTCCATTGTATTTGGATAGACCCAAATGGGGTGCTCTCCTAACAATGATTGGATTGACTTCCTGAGGAGTAGCTCTTGGAGCAGCCATCTTTACAAATTAAATCAAGCAGACAATCACATTGGATCTAGATTTTTCAATCAAGAACTATCTCAGTTCAGATCTGCAAAATTCCTTTCACTTGACAAGAATCATATTTCTGATTTTTGAAAAAAAATCTACGATCAAACAATTAACACTTCTCAAAATCAAGAAATCTCTAAATCAGAATCAAATTGAACCATATTTGACCAAAAATTTGACAGAGACTTGATCTGGAAAATCAGAACCTAAAAGTAGTATTGGCGAAGGTTGATTCGGCAAAGGTTCATCAGCAATGTTATTTTTGGTAAAAACTCTCTGATCAGGTTTTTCTGACAAATTTAATGGAAATAACCTTCGCTGAATTCTTAGACAGAAAATATGACTCGGATAAATCTAGGGTAGAACTGGCGAAGGTTCCTAACACATAAAAATACAATTTTTGTAGTTTGGCAAGGGTAAAAATAGAGATTTTCCTGTGATCCTGATAGATCTAATCTTTGCCCAACTCACAATAGGAAATTTACTATATTTAGAATCCCCATTAAACTCGACGAAGTATCTGGCGAAGAATCAAGAGTTATACTGGTATTTTTGCAAAAAAGAGACTTTTTTGGCAAAAATAGGACAATATGACAACTGATCTTGAGATATCTTATATTTTTGGCATTATTCTTTGCCGGTTCTTCTTCTTCGAATATATTTTCTGCTTCAAAATCCTCTGGCACTGTGGCGTCGAACTGCTTTGGAGATGGAACAGCATGAACGATCTTGATGATGTCTAGTGCGGCTTCAGTTTGATCTTGCTAGTTAATCTGGAAGGAGTCATCAAAACCAGTAGATGTATGATGGAATTGTTCGAATCCTCTTCCAAGGGATTGGAGTGCAAAGGGTCTTGGGCTTTTGAGCATTTCAAAGATCTCATCCGGGCCCAGTGAATTGGAATCATCGAATATATCCATGAAAGATTGTGTGTTTGGGAAAATAACTCGGATTTGTGGGGAAGAGGCGGCTTGGGCGGCTGTGATTGGAATGGTAGATCCAATTGTCATAGACTAACCTTGCGAGGAAGCGGAGGTGAGGGATGCATCAGTGAATTGAGGGACGGGTAGCTCAGTGTGGATTGCAGCAGGGGGTGGAAGCGTAGTGGTCGTTGGTTGTCTAGTACGATGACATGATCTGGAAGGCGAGTCAGGAATGACGATCTCGCTGTGCGTACACGATGACGACTATGTGAAGTCGATGCCTGATGTGATAATTCAGTTGGTGCCTCTTCATATATGGAGAGCACGGAATCCATACTGAAACCATGGATTTTATTGTCAAGATGGGAGGCTGCAAGGAGGGATAACAACTGATCAGCAGCAAACTACCATTTGGTATTACTCTTGATAGCTCGTTTGAGCTCTCTAAACACAGTCTTGAACCAGTTATATGGTTTCAGTGGGGCTTTAGCTATCTTGGCTTGGGATTCAACTATCCTATGCAAAATCAAGGAAGAGATGTGATCCAACCATCAGGAAGTTATTAAGGAGCTGAGCAACTGCATGGATCACAGGATCCCTAATGGCCTCTAATAGATAGCCGTCATTTGTCCAGTATAGGTTGAAAGTGGTATCAATGTATGGCTTAATAACTTGTTTGGCTTGTTTGTGGTTCAGTGAGGCTTGGGTACAGGATGAAATCCCTATAGCAGCAAGGGAGGCTTCAGTTACGTGCACCTTGTGTGTGGATCCTTGAAAGGGAATATAAAATTTGGATTTTTCCTCCTTCCAGGTACTGAAGGGTGAGTGATGAAATCCATGTTAATTCATCCCGAGAAGACTCTCTCATGAATATCCATTGTAGTGAGCAGAGGCTCTGCAAGGGTCATCCACTAAGTGACCATTCTTGTGCTATCATGATGTCCATTGCAGATGGGACATTACGATGGATTATATAACGAGGCGACTGAGAAATGTCTGTGGAAGACATGGTGGAATAAGGTCAGAAACTGAGAGTGATGAGCGAGAGTGTATAACAGTTTGGAAAGCTTTGGTCGCTGGAAAACACAACAAGAGCTTCGCTAGCACAAATGAGAAACAAAATCAAATTTTACCCTTTTATTGGCTAATTTGGAGAGTCTATTAGACAATGTACTAGTTTGGGTGCTCAGTTCTGGACCAAAATTTCTAGGCATGCTCAGTACTATAAAAATAGGATATAAAACTCTCAAGAAAGTTTTTGAAACACCAAATCTATCCCGCGAAGGTTTTCTAGGTCTGACGAAGGCTCATCCTTCACCCAAGGTCATCCTTCGCCCGGGTACTATCATAAATGCAGGATATTTTGGATATGAACTTATAGCCGACCTAAATTTGGCATTTTAAATCCATCTGGCATGTCGACGAAGGTTTTTGAGTACAGAAAGATGCTCGACGAAGGTTCCCAAAATGGCATAATGCTAAACATTTGCCTAAAGTAAAAACAGGTACCAACTGGTTAAAAGAATGTTTGCCCAAGGTATGGGTATATCTGAGGTGGATCTTGCTTCTGAAAACTCGGCGAGCAATTCAAACACGGTTTGTGCAAAAAATGACCAAAAAAGTAATTTCCCAAGTCATTTTTCACATAAGATCTGATTCCTAAAAATACTTTCTTTCAATTTTTTTAATATTTCCTCACTTTTTCTTCTTTTCCTTTCTTTTTTGTTTTTTACATTGTCGTTTCCAAAAGAAATATGGAGTACTAAACCGGTGTATAACAAAAAAAATCTTCCAACAAAATGTGCACTTTATTGTTTGATTAACAAAATGTGTACCACGGTCATTGACAATCTTGATTGGACATCCAAATCTGATAATGATATTTTCATAGAGAAACTTAGCCGTAGATTTCGCATCAACATCGTAGGCCGTCGTGCTCGTTGGCAAACATCACATGACTAAATATAATTTCTGGTGTCTTTATGAAGTGTAGGCCACCAACAACCTGATTGCAAAAGTTTGCGAATAGTAATATGTGTAGAGAAATCTCCTCCGCCCATGCCCTCATGTGAAAACATTATCAAATCAAGTATTTCTTTGAAGAATATCATCCATTCCGCGACGATACAATTGTCCCGCAATCAATTGATAAGGTTGAGCCTTATGAATTAATTGTCTCTTCTGTACTTTTGTCAAGGAGTCCTTAGGTTGACCTAGTATCAGATACTCAACAATATCCGCTGCTCACTCAGGTACTGCTTCAACATAGAATAATGCAGCATCTAGCAATTCATCATCCACCTCAGTAATAACTGGTGCGGATTCAATTCGTGAAACATGGCTGGCGAGATAATATTGTTTACCCTTTCGAACCACAACTCGAAAGGCAAATTCGGTCAATAATACTAACCATCTTGCTATACACCCTATATTACATGTCTTGTTTACCAAATAAAATAACGGCTGATGATCCGTATAGAATGCAAATTGCGTTTCCATGAAGTAATGTCAAAATTTCCGTACTGAAAAAATCATGGCTAACGCTTCACATTATGTTGTTGAATAGTTCTTCTCCGGATCAGTAAGTTGTCTGCTTGCAAATCGTATGGATAGTCCTTCTTGTATTCACCTGACTACGTCAAAACTGATCCAATAGCATATTTCGAGACATCAATGTGAACATGAAATTCAATCGTCCAATCTGGAGAACGCAGTATTGGTGTTGAAGCTAATGCTTTTTTTAATTTTTCAAAGGCTTCTAACGCTCAACTGTCCAAATAGGAACAATGGTCAGTTTGTACATATGTCTTGCAAGATCCGAAAAGAAAATAATAAAAATTCGATAATAATTTGCATGACCCATAAACACATAAACTCCACGAAGTGTTGCTGGCGGCGGTAATTCAAAATAACTTTGATTTTGGAATAATCTGTAGCTATGCCATGTCTTGATACCACATGTCCCAAAACAACTTCGTGAGAAACCCAAATCTGACACTTTTCTGGATTTAAAGAAATTTGGTACTTACGACAACGTTCAAAAACTTTTCCAATCGATCCAGATAGTCTGTATCCGTGCTATGGACTCCAAGTTCATCCAATTATATTTCAAGAAATTTTTGTAGATAATTTTTTAAAGCAAACTGCATCACTCTTTGGAATGAACAAAAGGCATTACTTTATAAGCATAAGTATCCCATTCTGTCGCAAAGGCCGTTTTATGACGATCTGTAGGTGCAATCTTGACCTGGTTGTATCCACTGAATCCATCCAAAAAACTATTAGCTTCTGCTCTAGCAAGGCGGTCCAAAATGCTTTCAGTAAAAGGTAACGGACAGTGATCCTTTCACGTCACTTTGTTCAAAGCTTTGAGATTCACACAAATTCTCAATTTCCCATTCTTTTTAGGAACAATGACAATTGGTGAAACCCATTCAGTGTGCTCAATCTCATAAATGAAGTCGGCTTCAAGTAATCTTTGTAGCTCTTTCTTTATCAAATCCGTAACATTAGGATTACAACGATAGAATCTTGTGACCTTTGGAACTGCTCAAGCATTAAGGGTATGGTATGCTCAATAACTGATGTCGGAATCCCTTTGAGATCTTTAGAAGTCCAAGCAAAGCAATCTTGATACTTAATAAGCAATGTCCGTAGCTCTTGAAACTGTTCAGGAGTAAGTTGTGCTCCAACTTATACAATCTTTTCTGGTTTTCCTGGTTCCGCAAGATTCATAGGCTGCATCCTAGCTGGACCATTGTAAACATCTTTCGATTCTATGACTTGTTCTTCAGGTTCATGATGTGTGGTAACATGATAACCAAATCATCCAGAGTATAGCATTTGAAATGCTCTGGCATATCATGCTGGACTTACTCTGATTGTTCTTTGTCAAAAGAATTAGTCTTGGATCTTCGCTTAGCTTTCTTAGCACGAATCGATCGTGAAGGTGATGACTTCCGAAAGATGGATTCTTCTTTGAAGGTAAAGACTTCCTAGATGGTGATGTTTGCAAGAATTCTTACTTGAAGAATCATCCTTGACTTTCCCTTTGCCTTTATCCAATAAGGGTGGCACATTCTTCGAATCAACCTTTTGAGGTGGATTTTTCCATTTTAGGATTGTATTATAATGTTGCTTAGCTTGTTTCTTCATCATTGATCCTGTGATCTTGTCTTCCTTCATTATAACTGCTTTTGGCGGTTCTATTGTTGGTTCATCGAGAATATGACGTATTCCAAATCTGGTAGGATCCATGTGATTTAGAACTTGCTCATTAGTAAGTTCTGCATTGTTATCATAAGTCAAGACATGACTCATATGAATAAGTTCATCTTCAATTGGATCTGGTATGGGTTCCGTTGATATCCAAGCTACATTTAGCACATTCAAAGGAAAAGGATCGGCGTATCCAAAGTTCGATCCAATAATGAAATCTCGCTCAAGTTGGACTCATTATCTTATTGACACATATACCCTGCTGTACAATCAATTGTTGCAAGAGCTTGATTCCAGTTAACAGTATCGGTTTGAGAGTCATAATGTACTCCCCAATTTTTGACTGGTCGGTCACAGGTATGATCCGTTGTTGATGAATCATCATTCTCTTTTTGGGCTATTGGTTTGATAGATAGTCTTAGTAATCAGGTCAACTTTGACTACACGTTCACGACTTTCAAAAGTGATTTTTCCAGTACTTGAATCACTTGTGCAACTCATAACCATGGACGTCCCAATAAGACTCCGTAGACATTTGGTGCTTCAGATAAGTCGATCACTACAAAAGTAATGACAAACTGGACTCCGGCAATCTTGACAGGTATGTCTTCAACCATTCCTCAATGGATGGCTAACTAGCTAGCTTAATGGCAAAAGTCATCTGCTTAATTCTTGTAAGGCCCCACTTTGCACGTAGCTTTGTTGAAATCAAGTTAACTCCCGAACTTACATCTATCATGGCTGCTTCTTTAGAAAATTGTCTATGTTGTATTGGTAGAGTGATATTTTTTTGCTCACTTTCTCAGGCTGCTCCGACATGGAGTACTTCATTAGATTTTTCAAATCCGACACAAAAAAACTGGTTCCTAATTGGCTCCTGGTTCAATTTGAGTTAACTTCTATGCTAATATTTCTTTTGCATTTGGCACCAACTTCAAGAACTCTCCCAACATAATATTGATCTTACTAGACAAAATATTCATGAGGAGTTCTGTCTGCAGCCCTTCCGGTTCAGTCATCTTGAAGGGTTCTTCATGATGATGCAATTGAGCATTCATATCTGTATGTGGATTATTTAGTGGTTGCGCTGGTGAAGAACGAACTTTGGCTGCTGCTCTAGCAGCTTCAAGCTCCTCTTCTTCTTGCACTTGTTAAATCCACTACCTCATATCCTGATATCTCCTCTTTTCGGCATAGTGTTTTCGATAGACACCTGATGTTGGTATATCAGTTAATGGTATAGAATCAGCAGGTACTGGATCTGCTATCGGTTCTTTCTACTTTCGAGCTCTGGTAACCACCATCAAAGGTATACTTGGTTCAGGTTGAACTGATGGTCTTTGCTTTATTGTTATCAAATTTACAGGAGCTATAGCCAATGGTGGCTTTGGTTTTGCTGGACTCCTTGTAGCAATGCCCATAACCACAGTCACGACAGAATGGTACAAATTTGTCTTTGTTTGGACATTCTGCAGCTCTGTGATTTTCTCCACATGCAAAGCATCAAAGTGGCGCTTTGGTCCAATTTCTAGATGCATGTTGTTGTGTGGCAGCATAAATAGCATATTGTTCTAAAGGACCGCTCTCATGATCATTACTGTAGTTTCATTGCTCGTTACCTCTGTAAGGTTTTGGTTCCATCAAATTAGCAGGAGGAGCCGGTTGTGTTGGTGGGGCTGGTAAAGCTAGTCTCTCCAGATACCCAAGAGCATATTGACGAGGTTTGGCTGCAGGATCCTTTCCGTAAAGGGGTTCTCAATATCCCATCAAGACATATCGTTGTTGGATAATCCAAGGATTAAAATGGCAATAAGCAATTTCATGGTCATGTGAATCGCACAGATGGCATATATTGAGTGCCATTCATTTTTTAATTGTGGACATTTGTTCACTATGTGACTGCTTGTACAAATGGAACACTAGACATTTTCCTTGGTAGGAAAAGTCTTAGCAAACTTCTCAAGTTCCTTGTTCGCTTTTCCATGGAAATCTTCCAATACTTTGATCTTCTCATCAAGTTGCGACAGAATCAAATTGAACCAGATTTGACCAAAAATGTGACAGAGACTTGATCTGAGAAATAAGAACCTAAAAATCGTATATGCGAAGGTATTCTAGGCAAAGGTTGATTCGGCGAAGGTTCATTAGCAATGTTATTTTTGGAAAAAATTCTCTGATTAGGCTTTCCAGACAAATTTAATGAAAATAACCTTCGCAGAACTCTCAGACAGAAATCCTGACTCGGATAAATCTAGGGTAGAACTGGTGAAGGTTCCTAACACATAAAAATACAATTTCTATAGTTTGGCGAGGGTAAAAATAGAGATTTTCTGTGATCTTGACAAATCTAATCTTTGCCCAACTCACAATTGAAAATTTACTATATCTAGAATCCTCAAAAAACTCAATGAAGGATCTGGCGAAGAATCAAGAGTAATATTGATATTTTTGCAAAAAAGAGACTTTTTTGACAAAAATAGAACAATATGACAACTAATCTTGAAATACCTTCTATTTTTGGTATTATTTTTTGTCGACCTGGCACTAGATAGATTTGAATCACACCTATGCACAATGAATCAGACGAAGGTTCTTTTTTTGTATTTATTAGGGTTTTGGTGATTTTTTTTGTATTGATTATATTTTTTGAGCCCATATTTTTCCTTAATGTAGACATTTTTTGATGAGAACAACTATGCACACTTTTAAACATAAACATAATAAACAAACTAGTCATATGATGAATTTATATTTTTCATATGTAAGCCTGTCTCACCTTTACACAATAGATCAACATATTTTTTACAAACTCATAATGATGTTCAACAACATCAAAAATCTAGAGTATATTCAACATCATAGAAAATTGATTTCTAGAGAACTCCTTATTGACATAAAATAGCTCTAGGAATGCTCTAATCGAATGGAAGGGACAATGATGTGTAGTGCTTAAGGTATTGGAAGTGTCTTGTACATTCTTGGCATTCTTCTAAAAAACCAAGGCATTAGTTTTTTGCGGCAAGATTATGGAGCCTTAAAGCTTAGATTATACTAGAGTTTAGAGCCAAAACTAATTACTGTTTAAGTTAATAAAAATAAACCTTAACCTAAAAGCATCATTTGACAAATTCATATGAAAATAAATATCTAAAGTTCAATAGTTGATAGGCTCTTAGCATGTAAGGAACTCAAACATGTAAATACCTATAAGGAGACATTCACTATAATTCCCTTGTCCTTTCTACGATTGGCATCACCTTTTGGTGGCATCAAATTTAAACAATTGGCATTTTCACAATAGAAAGTTTTATGATGTTCTATTATCTATTGCTAAGTTTTCTTTCCACTTTTGGTGCTGGTGTCTCAAGTTTTTGTGAATGGTTTGGTCTCTTCTTAGCCTTTAGATTCATCCAGTTGACATCTAAGAAGAATTTGAGAGTCAATTCTTACATGAGATACCTTATCAAATGTCAGGTTTTCTTTGTGGTAAGTGCATCTCTTTGTATGACTCAATAGAAAACATGCAATTGAGATCCTATCCGTTATCTTGGCCACTTCTCCAAGATGTGGATGTGCTTGCATTTAATTTCGAGTTGACATTGACGAACCATTTACGACAGTATCTATTTTACAAGAACATCTTGGATTAAATGCACAACCATCATCTTCGACTCGGCATCAACGTAACAAAGCAACAATACACAGTTTTTTGTCAACATCGGATGATGACTTGGATGAAAATTTTCCAATATATTCTAATGAGTCATCAACTTCATTAGTTGAAAATGAGTCTTAATCATTCTCGAAATTTGTGAATTTATCGAAACTATCATCAAATGTACTCTACGAGTTATTTTCATGAAAGTCAATTTAGACTCTTAAAACACCATTAATATCTATATTCACGCGGACATTTTTAATTTTTTAGGTTTTATTGAAAAGGTTAATTTTTTTGGACATGATGTATTGATTTTTTTGTTTAAAATACATATTTTTTTTGTGATTTTTGCATGAAAAAGCATGTTTTTGGGTAAAAATTGCAAAGCTGAAAAATAATTACTCTTTTTTAGAATTTTGACCCATTTCAAAAAAATGCACGTTCAACATCTCCATCGTGTTTTACTAACCTACTTGTCTCCTTGCATTCCTCATCAAACGAAAAAACAAAAGAATTCAAACAATGTTTTGTTTTGTTTTTCGCTTTCCTCCTTGGCTACTTTTAAATGTTTTTTTCCCACACTGTAAGATTTGTCTTATAAAAATATCCATATTTGCTACAATCTAGATTATCTTTCAAATGGTCAATTATATATTTATTTCATACATGCATTGGAATTTTCTGCTCAAATTTTCAAATTCTACTATTGAGATATCACAGTTGACATTTAACTCCAACAAAAAACATAGTGCCTGATTCTAAAACGAGTTGTAATTTTTGTCTCCAATTTTCCCAACTATGCTAAGGGAGGCTAGAACATAGTCAACAAAACCATTTCCTGTGATGAACAAACATGTAAAAAATTTATTTGAGGATTGTTAACTGTGAAGTCCATAAAAAATAACAAGCTCATGTATCTCACCAAGATCGACTCATTTCTTACCAAAATTTAAAGTACCATCGCCAACGTCCATACAATATATCTGAAATGTCCAAATCTATCAACTCCAACTAAAGATGTAAACAACTTTCTTTGTAATAAAGAATCAATTCAAGTCCTATTAGTACCCCCTAGCAATACTACAATCCCCTCCCTTATAGTTGAATATATCAAGGCTGATTTCTTCGGCTGGACCTTCACTATCCAAATTAATCTTGTGATATAAAATGAATCGTTTGAAAGCAGAGTAGCAAATGCTAAAAAATATCACTTTTTCTTCCACCAAATTGCAGGGTTCAAGGTTTAGGGCTTGATCAAGTTCTCCAAGTAATGGTGAATGAAATGAGCCATCCCTCCCTTCTTCCAATCCATAAACAGTAGGAATGATATTCATCAAGACTTCTAGTAATCAGTTTAGTGTTCGCATGTTTCAGCCAAGAGTATATTATGTTTCCCATTTGCCACTGCACTCAAACCAACACCTTTATCCCATGAAAAACCATTCTAGCTCCAAAGTAAACAGATCATGCTTTAGCATTTTGGGTCTCATAAACATCCTCTTATTTGATTTTTGGAGCATCCTCCATTGTTACATTTTGAATGATATCATTTCACTTTTGTCCATTCAATTCTAACCTCTGCTTGTTGCATAGGTGTGAGATCTTCACCAACATAAAGTTACTAGTAGCTTTATGAAACTTTCAACAAGATTAATCCGTAATCTTTGGTAAATATCATCTTCCTTGAATAGCCACTGATTAAAAATGTCAATGAGATTTAGAAAGGCATCTCTCTGAGAATCATGTGTGTGTTTAAAAATCTCAGGCATGATTGATTTATTTAAGTTGTCAATTTTTCAAACGTCCAAGTTTTAGAAGGGCAACATGAGTTTACTTCATTCATATTTGCACATGACCAAGTTTTTGACAAAGTTTGGTGAATTTATGATCAAAGCTGGAAACCAAATGAAAATCCCCACCAATGCTCACGAAACAAGATTCGTAATTTGTGACAGAGCAGAGAATATTAGCTCAAAAAAATATAAATGACTTGAAGCATTCGGTTAACATGAAGAGTTGAGTAAACAAGGCTGTGCAGTAAGCGGAGGTGCTTGACCTTTGTCGAGATGCAATAACAAAGAATGAATTTTGAAGCTTGAAAGTGAAGCAAAGTAGGATAAACTACTTCTACAAGTGAAACATTTATTGTATAGACATCAGATGAACTAAATTAACAAGAGTTTGAGATAGGTACAAATGATTGACTTTTATCATAAACTTCTGTTGACCCCTTGCACACAGTATTGCCTTCCAAGGGCAAGGTGAATATAATGTAAACACAGAAAATGCATCCTAATGTTTGTAGCGAATTACCTTGATGGTGCTCATGAATAGGCAATCCAAACTAAAGAGTACATAACATCATGTCAACATGCTTGAAAATGCAGATATTCGAATGTCCAGATGAGGCTTCACTGTGATTTCAACCCAGCAACTTCGAAAAGCTCAAAGAACGTTTGCTCTATATAGAATTTCCTGAATCGGCTCAATGCCCTTTATGTTTTCTTCATTCAGTGCTTAAAATATACCCAACTAAGATGATAAGTGAAATGTAGCTTGACATCAAGTTTCAATTCATCCTCGGGCTAATGTTGATAGCGCCAGTACGTTTTATACATGTATCGGGTTTTATTCTCCCATCATGGCAAGCATGAGATATCATTGATTAGTAACTCTTGCATCCTTCTATAACACAAGGAAATAACATCACATGAATCTAATCTTTACAGGCATCATTTTTTTTGAAATCAAGAAACAAAACAGATGTATCCCAATTCCATGCAACAGTGACCGGTGATGTAAAAGTCAACATTGTATCAAGCTAAAGAAAACACTCAAGTTTACGCTATTGCATGATAATCACGCAGAGCATGAGAGATACAATCATTACACTTTCTTCAAACAATGAGCACACAACTCAGTACAGGAACAGTGTTGCCAATTCTAAATTGTGCTGCCCCCTGGGATACCAAAGCAAGGGACGATTTTTTTTATAGTACTACAACATTTAGCTCAAAGTGTTCCATAGAGATATCACGACTAAAATTGGAACAAAAAATATCAACAACGAACTTGCTAGAGACATTACCTGTAATACTTCACCCAACCAATATCAAACAAAAATTTCTAGCACTGGGACCTAAAATTCTCTAGATTGTAGGGAATCTCTGACATACAGCATACTTTTTAGTCGTTACAACCCAGGAGGAAAATTGTTCACTTGGCCTTGCTCGAGCACTTCCTGCCCATTGATTTTGTAGCTAACGCGTATTCTCATCACCAAAGATTTCTGCATTAGAAGCACATACCAATAGCAAAATCAGGTCAAACAGAATAGAGTAGACTAGGATTCCATACCATTTTTTCCAAGATCGTAAAGTATTTTTTGAGGCATCTATACACAAATACACAAGGTAGAAAAGGGCCACAAAATTTTTCATTTTGTAATAAAGTTTGAAAAATCAAACCACTAGACACAGGATTATAAATTTTGAAACCAACAAGCCAGTCGTAGGATAATATGGTTTTTGATTCCTTTCAAAGTTTCCAAAACAAGCATTTATTATAGTTACTTGTGATAGGCCAGAATTGGCAATGCAAGATCGGCTTTTGTGGCATGCAGCCAGGCCTCCCTTCTTGCAGGGATACCAGAAACTATCATTTAAGAGTCCAAAAAGTTACAATTGGTGGATTAGAGAACAGATTATACGAAGATTTCTGAGCATTCGCAGAGTAATGGATCCTACTTAATTGTGTTGTCAGCAAATCACAGGGAATAGAAAGTCAGGCCATACACTTGCATGAAAGTTGCTAAAGGGTGATACACTGCAATAAAATAACAAGACAGCCTTAACTTCCAACGAGGAACCTGAACCAACCTGACCATGCTGACTGTTATTGACTCTTATAACTTGTGTCACAGTCCCGGAACTATTTGCAGGAAGGACATTACCGCTGGCTGGCTCCAACTGCAACTGCATGAACTGCACATGGAACCCAACCATTAGAAAGCAGCTAAGAACAAATGAGACTGTATTTTGAATCAATAGCACCTTAGGCTCATGAAGAGCTTTGCTCCAGAAAAGAAAGTCTGGGTTCAATAAAAAGCATGGGAACATCGTGCTCAGAAGAATATAACTAGCATTTTTTACGCTTCATAACCCTACAAAAAATGACTCAAGCACAAACCTTTGGAACAGCAGCTTGAAAGATAACATCCGTGTATGTGTTAGATGAAGTATTTGTATAGGTTGCATGGATAACTGTAGCAGGAAGATTTGTCGATTGCTTTGAAAACTCGAAGCTGACTGTAAGGCCGCTACTTTGGAACGCGACTATAGGTGGATATACTGGACCTTCATTCACCAAAGCAAGTACACTTTGTGAATAGTGTAAAATCATCATAAATAGAAAGCCTCAATGCAAATTCAATGCAATTAAACATACCAGTAGTCGAAATGGAACTAGCTGATCCAATGCCAAGGTCTCCTAGAAGATCAAATCCAGCTCCTGGAATTGAGGATTTCTTGAAATCTGCTGTAAAACTACTATATGAATCTTTCTGAGAAGAGACCGTATTCTGTGACAGAAGATCTGGCACAGGATTAGATGGTTTTTGAGAGGCAGCTTCAGGATTCCTCTGTGGAAAAGGTTCTAGTGTAGATAGCGGGGAAGAAGTGGTTTGAGAAGTAGCATTTCCAATGGACAGAAGATCCAGCAGAGCGTCTGCTCCTCCAGATGGACCTTGAACTTCACAACATAAACCCAATTTACATCACATCATGATTTAACTTCTGCTAGGTCTTTAAAATAGATAAGCAACAAAAAGTTCAAAATATTTTGTGTTAAATACATACTCCAGATCAGTTCTGCTAGTAACTGGAGATTGTTCTTACCTGGAGATGCCACAAGAGGCGACGTAAAACTTGAGTTCCCTCCAAGCAAATCCAATAGTACATCACCAGCAGATTTGCGTGTTTGAGGTGCCGAAGGAGTAGAAGCTTCATCAACATTCAAATTCAGTAGATCCATCAAAGCATTGGTCCCAGATTTAGATTTTGTGGGTCCATTTGCAACAGGCACAGCAGGTAAAACTGTAGCCGGCACTGATTTGGAGTCTGTACTGAAGGCTACATCAGCAGCGTCTACTTTCTTAGCAATGTACGTTGCTTCGTCTAGCACTGGCATCTTCTCAACTAATGATGCTCTGCATCAAACAATTTACATAAACATGCATATCAGTATCTTGACTTGTCCATTTCAATTTCTTACATAAAAAAGGTGTGCTTAAATAAATGATGATACAAGAGTAATAAATGTTGTGAAATGATCAAGGTCTGATGCAAAGACATGATTGCTGATTATTCTTGCTTACATTACATATAGTCACGCTTACCAAAGGTAATACTAGATATGGTTGAAGAATCCAAGCTTTTATATACAGGACCAGTCACCAGATTAGAGGACGTGGCAGTTTCTGATTAAAAATTAGACAGAAGAACCACGCACTATTGTTTTGAATAATGTATCATCATTTCCATGTCAATTGAGACATCTGAGAGCTAAACAGATGATGAAAGCCTTAATCAAATCTTTTGACATCAAATAAGCTTCAACTTTGGTTTGATGTCATGTAGGCAAGCATTCATTGATCATCTTACATTCAAAGACTTGGGACTCCCAATATAAAACTCTAGAATTCATAGAAAATCATTAAATGTCAAATTATTCACCTTGCTTTTCCCGGTGCCTCATTTGCTTGGGACTTTATTGATCAAATTCCCAAATTTGACGTTGTGATATGAAATTCATCTAATGCAAGAGGGAAAAAAGGTAAAACTATTCTTCCATTCCTGAGGGAGGTCTAAGGGCTTGTACGTCATACTTGATATTTTCATGTTTGCTCAGAATGGAAGTGAACTCAATGGATCTTTGCTGTAACTCCAACACAAGGCTTCCTTTATACTGCAAAACCAATGCTTTGATGCGCCTGCAATATAAGCATGCTAATGACAACCTCAAAAAATCATTTGTGTGCACCAAGATAGACTAGGAGCTTATCAGCAGATACAGTTTTTATAACCCACAAAATTGAATCCTAAACTCAAATTACTGATAATGGAAGACTACACTTTTGAATATGCGCTGTGCTAACAAGAGCATATCTAGACACATGTTTTATTGCTTGACCCTCATGAGAATAACATACTAAAGGCACATACTCCGTGCATGAAGGAAATCGGGAAGAAACTTTAAGCAATGCTGTAAGAGCGAATGCACGTGTTGTAGAAGATGCTCGAAAATCTTTTAGCACTAGCTCCAACACATCCACAGTATCAGCCTCAGTGACCTGCTATATATGAAGATCAGGCTTATTCATACACCAAACAGCCCAAAACTTCAGGACAGTCTAGAACAAGGAAGTGCTCTTTTAGTGTCTATAAGAGTGGACAAGTTGATATACTTCAGTAAGTTACAAGTTGAACCACCAATCAAGTGGAAATATTTCATAGCTTTCTGATTGTCCATGCAACACATCTAATGGAGGTAGGACTGACCGTAACAGGCTCCTCTCCATCCAGCTCATTCATGTGATGCACAAGCATCTCACCATATTCACCAATACACCAAACTGTCACTTGTGCAAGGCTTTCCTGAAAATATCAATAAGAAATAAATACTTCACAGCTAAGCCGTTCAGTTGGGCTTCACCTTACCACAAATAAAGCTAATCCATAAGAACACAGGTAAAAGCACGTATGCATATTCAAACTGCAATTACACAGGCATCCATGAGATAGTTGTAAATGGTAACTGTAACTGACAAACAAAATTTGCTTGAGCCATACAATGCATTGGTGCAATAAGGTCTAAGTGGCATTTCAATCTTTCCAAACCAGACTCGCAAATCATATGACAAAATGAAATGTTTTAAGCTATTTCTATGCAATATACAGAACTTGATGGTTTGTCTGACTGCACTTCGTTCTTGTATTGATTAGTGTTGATAAAACAACACTAATCAGTGAATAGGTTTCGTGCGTGCAAGCATATCAAAACAAAGGAACATCCTCGACCTGACCAATCCAAACATTGTAACTTGTATTGAGTTCTGCTGAAACCCTGCTAGTCCATTGAGCTTTTCAGAGATGGTCGGCCTGTTTTTGTTAAGTTATGAGTTTGAAAGTACAGAGATTGAAGAGTAGAGAAATTCAAAGGCACTCTCCTGCATGAGAGTAAATCATTTGAATTAGTGAAATCTGTGAAATTTGAGGACCATAAAAAAATGGAAATTAATTAATTAATTGATTAGAGGAACATTAATTAATTAATTAGAGGAACCGTACCACGATTCATGAACCGTGGTACAGTTCACCCCACGGTTCTCAAAACCGTGGGTTCTATGTCATAGAATCCCCTAGTACCAGCTGGGATAGGGAAGCCCGAGAGGGGTATCCCTGTGCAGCTGAGCGGAGAGGATGGGCCCGTGGAGTGTGTGCCCATGGGGCTGCTGCAGGTGGAGGAACTGGCTGTGCAGGAGGCAAGTACAGCGGCGATATATACTGAAAGGGGCGTTGTGGTGGCCGGCACTGGTACATCCTGGGTGCTGCCAAAGGAGGAGCCAGTGGAATGGGTGGTGTCCAGAAGTCGCTGCTTGACGGGGACGGACATGCTGGCACAAGGGGCTGCATTCAGTGTACCACCATCTTTGGCACGTGCACCGAGCAGGTGGCCTTTAAGGCGAGTGAGGGTGGCAACGAACTCGACCAGGCAATATCGGTAGTGCACGATCCTTGCACCGGTCTTGTTGGACTTGTCGGGAAACCGCCTGACAACGTCCACCTCGTCCCACAGATCGGCAAGGTTATGATGCACCATTTCTATAGAAGGAACTGGGGAAAAAAAGGCAGAGATGATCGTGAATGCGATAGGAGGTGGAAGGCTGGAAAAACCACAGCAATGGCGGAAATAGCAGTAGCAGGGGCGGAAGCGATCTGTCGTACGCAAAGACAGTGTGATGGCGAAGAGGGCGCGGACAGGAGGAAGAGGGCGCGATGGGAGCATAGATAATAGCAAGAACCTCTTTCTCATGCACAGAATAACGTTGCTCATAAGAGCGAAGACGACGCGACTCATAAGCAATAATGCATTGTGACTGGCGAAGTAAAGCACCCAAACCAACATTACTAGCATCAGTCTCAACAAGAAACTTCTGATCAAACTGTGGTAAACACATAACGGCAGCATCAACAACAGCACGACGAAGAGTATCAAACGTTGACTGACAATCAGAAGTCCAAAGAAAAGTACTAGACTTCTTCAAAAGTGCATGAAGAGGAGCTGCAATAGTGGCAAAATGAGGAACTGGACGACGAAGGTGAGTGGCTAACCCAAGGAACATACGAACATGATGAATATCAGTTGGTATAGGCCAATCCTGGATGGCCTGAACCTTATGAGGGTCCAGACGAATGTGTCCATTACAAACAAGAAAACCAAGAAACTCGATCTCAAAAACAGCAAAAGAACATTTAGACAACTTAGCAAATAACTAGTGATGTACAAGTAGTTGAAATACAGAGGATAGATGGGAAACATGCTCAGAAAGAGACTGACTAAAAATAAGAATATCATCAAAATAAACCAAGATACAATGACCAAGAAGCGGACGCATGACATTATTCATCACATTCTGGAACGTAGGAGGGCCATTAGTAACACCAAAAGGAAGCACACGAAATTCATATAAACCAAGATGAGTACGAAAAGCAGTCTTATGTTCGTCAGAAGGGTGCATCCTGATTTGGTAATATCCAAAACGAAGGTCTATCTTGGAAAAGATTTTAGAGGTACCGAGCTGGTCAAAGAGGTCATCCATGTGTGGAATAGGGTACTGATTACGAATAGTCAACTTATTTAAAGCACGGTAATCAATACAAAGGCGTTTGGTACCATCTTTCTTACTAACAAGGAGAACAGGGGCACCAAAAGGGCTGTGACTAGGAACAATGAGACCCTGATCTAACAAGGCAGTAATATCTCAAGCTCATCACGCTCAGATCGAGACATACAATAAGGGGGATGGGAAGGAGGAGCATAACCAGGACGCAAGTCAATATGATGGTTCACATCACGTAATGGTGGTAGCGTCGTAGGTTCTGAAAAGACAAAAGCATACTGATGTAATAAGTCAGAGATCACCTGAGGAACAGCTGCTGGAGTAGAAACTGGAGGAATTGGTACTGCCCACTGAACACATAATAAGGCTGCACAATGAGCCTTCGGCAGGCTGCGAATAAACTGCTTCCCAGTAATCAACTGGAAGTCTCCCTAAGAATCAATGCCAACAAGTAAGTGTGTAACTGCATCATGTACAAATGTCAATGTCTGATGTGTCAAGTCCAATGTAACGGCTCCAAGAGATGCAAACCAATCAGCACCAAGGATAAGATCATAACGCTCCATATGAATAATGTAAAGATCTGCCTATCCAGAAAAATCTCCAATGCGGTATGGTAAACGCTGAAACATCTGAGAACTAGGAAAAGAATGGGAACTAGCAACCTCAACTGCAAGAGGCTGTGAAGCAAGAACAGGTGAAGCACGGATCCGACTAGTGATATAACTGCTAATAAAAGAATGAGTATTGCCAGTATCAACTAAAGCAATATACTCACAACCTGTAATACGTACACGTAACCGAATGGAGCGAGGACCAGGACGCCCTGTCCAAGTAGCATAGGCAAGCCGAGCATGGCAAGTAGCAGGAAGTAAATCAGTGGAAGGCTCAAAGGATAGGTCAGGCTCATCAAAAATATGAATGTAGATATCGGAATCATCTGGAGTAGTGCCCTCATGGTAAAAAGCAGCAGTAGTAGTAGGGAGAGGCTGACGGCAATCACGGGCAAAATGGTCAGGACTCTTACAACGAAAGCAAAGACGCTTCTGCTGAAGGTCAGCGAACTCTGCAGCCGTGTAACGTCAGACAAAAGCAGTTCTAGGAGTCGGAGGACGAGGAGACGAAGGGACAATGGAGAGAGCTGGAACAGAAGGGGCAGGTGTAGGGGTGGACGTAGCGGGAAAAGATGAAGCAGAAGGACGGGGTCGGGAGAAGCGGGAAGGAAGGGTGTCAGAGTACTTATGCTGTAAATTACTGGCAAGAGACATCGAATCAACAAGTGTGGGAGGACGGAAGGAAGAAACATCATAACGTAAAGCACCACAAAGCCCAGCAATGTAACGAGAAATAAGCTCAGTGGGCTGTAGATCTGTGAAAAGATAAAAAAGCTCCATAAACTGATCTGTATAAGAAGCAAGATCACTGTTCTGAGTGAGACTACAGAATGTATCACGTTGGTGGTCGAGCCACTGAGGATCAATCATAGCATGACGGAGGTCACGGCGAAAAGTATGCCATAAATGGAGCCCTTCCCAATCAGGATCAGCTCTCCATAAACTGATCTGTATAAAAAGCAAGGTCACTGGTCTGACTGAGACTACAAAATGTATCACGTTGGCGGTCGAGCCACTGAGGATCAATCATAGCATGACGGAGGTCACGGCGAAAGGTATGCCATATATGGAGCCCTTCCTGATCAGGATCAGCTCGATAAACTCGCCACTACATGGTGGCGCGTCCATCTAAGTGTAAAGCAGCCAACTGGATCTTCTGAGGATCAGTCTTAGGGTAGATCTGAAAATATGTGTCAAGCTTAACAAACCAATTCTCTAATAAGTTCCCATAAGAGGAACCGGAATAGGTAGCAAGTTGTACCCTATCAGAAAGTCTCGAGCAAAGTGTGGCTCAGGAACTGGGGGACGTGGAAAGAACCAGGAGGTGAGTTAGCTGGAATGAACGGTCCACCACCAGGCTGACTAACAGAAGAAGATGGAAATCCAAATGGAGCGGGAGTCCCAAATGAAGGAAAGACAGGAGCTTTTCCAGGACCATGAGGCTGTAAAGAATCAATATGTGACTGCATAGTAGGAAAGCCGGTCATAACTGTATCGAAGCGAAGAACGAGGCCAGAAAGGGTATCATCCATGCGCCGAAACTGATCGGATAAGTTTTCCTGAACAGTTTCACTCGGGGTAGGTGAATGTGCCATAATGATAGTGGAATGAATAGACGAAAACTTGAGGGAGCGGACTCTTGTCGTCACCCCATATTAGTCTATTAAAACCAATATTATCACAACTAAGAAAGGGCGGCAATCAACAAATGGAACAAGAATATGGATATAAACATCAAAATCATCAGGAGTAAGAGCCTCATGGTAAAAAACAACGGTAGGACCAGGAGGAACGGTAGTAGAAGAAGCCAAAGTAGGAGAAGCAGTGGAATGAGAGCAAGAAAAACGAGAAGAAGTGGATAACTCAGGATACTTATGCTGCAAGGTAGTAGCCAGGGCCATATGAAGATCATGCCAAAAAGTAGGCCATATATGTAATCCCTCACGAGTAGGCTCAGAGCAATAGACACGCCACCAAGTCTGAGCTAAGACCCGAAAGGAGACCCATAAGAACTAGCACTATATGAAGGGAGACCAAACGTACTACGAAAAGCACCTCCTAAAGATGGAGATGGAGCAGGAGCAGGTGTACTCAAAATAGGAAATAAAGGTGCTTTACCAGGACGATGAAGAATGTCTGGGGGGGTTGGTATCCCCTCGTGGTAGGATAGTCTCAAGGCTAGAAAGCATATGATCAATACAACTCTCAAGATGATCCATGCGGGAATCAATATGTGTAAAACGATCATCTAAAGGGCTCTGCGGAGGGTCTTCTGATGAAGAAGTCGCCATAGGGACTAAGGAAGAGACAAAAACCTGAGGGAGAGGACGTTTGTCGTCACCCCAACTTAGTCTAACTTCCGAAATCACCAAAAATGGCACGTAAACAGTCAATCAAGATGGATAATAATCAGAAAATGAGGGGTTGAGAAAGTAGAGGGTTTCTAACAAATGGAAAAATGGACAGAGGAGGGTGTGAGGCAACAAATATGAACAGGAATAGGGGGCTGGAAAGAGCAGTATATGAGCTGAAAAGACAGCAAGTAGGTGCAAAAAGGAAGTGCAAAAAGGGCGCAAGCAATACTTGGGTGGGTGCTGATCCGTCGTTCACTCGGTAGTGCCAACAAAGAGAGGTAAAAGCTGAAGATAATAGGGCACTGGACAGCAACTACCAAGATCCACAATATGCTGAAGAATAGGCTGAAAAAAGGTGCTGAAGTAAGGTGCCGAACAGCCTCCAATCAATAGCCGAAACGGACAGCAAGTCGGTGAAAAGAACCACTGAAAATGAGACGGTAGAGGGCGCTGGACAGCCTCCAGTTAATATAAAAAATGGACAGCAAATCGGTGACGAAAAGTGTCAAAAATGATGAGGTAGTAGGGTGCTGGGATATAGCTACCAAATCTACAAAAACAATGAAAATCTGCCGAAAAAATCGACGAAAGTGATGGGTTACCGCTGAAAGATGGTAGTAGGGCGCTAGACAGCCTCCAATCAATATCAAAAATCATAGCATCATTTGCAATCCTCTAAGCCCCAAGCAATGATATAGTAGCATGTAAGTTTGTACCATTGCTATATAGCAAGAATTTGATATTTTGCTTAAGAGATCAAAAGTACGAGTCTTAAGCTGCAGGTAATGTTATGAATCTTTCCAAGTCATTATAATACTATTTAGAATCATTTTGGAGTATGTTTATAGGGTGTATTAAAAAAAGGCCATTTTAAAGTACCAAAACCTTTTGCAATAAAATCATTCTAGTGTTGCATAATCATCTGACACAAATGAGGTCTGGTTTTTAAATCACCAAACCAACGTTCTTGATTTGGTGCCAAAATGCCTAAAGAGTTGTTATTTGTTGTCATGGGTTTAGTCCAACAATGACCATCGTAACAATAGTAGGGCGCTGGGCAATAGCTACCAAATCTGCAAAAACAATGAAAATCTGCCGAAAAAATCGACGAAAGTGATGGGTTAGCAAGGTGCTGGACAGCCTCCACCAAAACTGCAAAAAATGATGAAGAAATCGTCGAAAGTGATGGGCAGTAGGGCGTTGGACAGCCACCACCAATCTGCAAAAATGACGGAGAAAAATCGATGAAAGTGATGGGTGGTAGGGCGCTGGACAACCTCCACCAATTTGCAGGAAGGTTGACGGAGAAAAATCGATGAAAGTGATGGATGGTAGGGCGCTGGACAGCCTCCACCAATCTGCAGGAAAGTGCTCTGATACCGAGTTACAAGCTAAGATTCACTAGCTATGCTAGAAAGCAGGACTTAAGCTAGAAAGCAGGAAGAGAATGCTTAAGGAGGCTAAAAGAGCAATCATCATAAACTGAATAAAGGAATACAATGCTGCCCTACTTATATATACCCTCTCCCTGAATCAAATGGAGGATTCAAAAAGAGGAGGGAAAAGGATTTGGAGGGAAAATAGTACGCCCTCCCAATGGGAGGACCCCCACTCCAAATCAATGTGACCAAGTCCTAAAAATATAACCAAATAGGGCACAAGGCCAGTATATGAATAAAAAGGGCCCTTAGGCTTGCTTATGCATAATAACAATAAAAGCATGGACGCGGCGAATGTAATGAGCCAAGTTCATGAATATCATGGTGCCCCGGTACCAGTATGGATCCACGGTACCGGGATCCGCGGATCCCAGTACCGCAGATATATATATATATATATATATATATATATATATATATATATATAGCATAGATCCAGCGGTACCAGGATCCGCGGATCCCAGTACCGCAGATATATATATCCCCTTTTGTCATAGCACGTTTATGTGCTATGACAAAGGGGGATATATAGGGGGAGCTGCTTTATGTAGGAAGTGTATATATATATATATATATATATATATATATATATATATATATGTGCCCAAAATTAGCATCAGCTTCCTACATAAAGCAGCTCCCCCCATATATCCCCCTTTGTCATAGCACATAAACGTGCAATAGACAAAAAAGGGACGAAGTGAACACTTCTTTCAATAGTCCCATTTTTCTTAAACACTAAACAAAGACTCCATTGGGCACTAATGGATTGATCATGTCAGCTTGCTCCTATGAAGTAGCACATAGACATTCACAATTTTAATCATCTCCAGCCTCCATAGCAAACAACTCACAATTTTAATCATCTCAAGCCTCCATAACAAACAATTGAATGGCAAGTTCTAACTTTTAGAGATCCTGAAGCATCTAGTAACTTAGGCCAAAAACCTCAACAATCACAAATAAGTAAGCAAAAACCTCAACAATCCCAACCTAAGACCACATAATGCACAAGAAGTACTTAAAATATAAAGCTAGAAACTTACTTGTCCATCCCATTTTTGAAATGCATTATATAAAGACCGAACTGTGTAACCTTGAAGTTCAGCTGCATTACTGATGAGAAGTAAAAGAGCACGAGAGATGTCATCTTTCACAAACCTGCCTGCCTGGATGGCACAAAAATTGTTTTCAAACACTACAACAGAACCTAGATAAAGAAAAGCTCATCTGAACATGTAACTGCTAAGAACAATCTACTTCTATTCGTGAAGAAATTTCTTGCTTCATTGTCATGTAAGTCGCAATATGTAGGATGTGAGACCATTGCACATTGTCAATCAAGCTTCCCGTTGACTATCTTGGAACAAGAACTTATTGTTTTGCATCAAATACATTAACAAAAAAGTGCATGAACTCACTAAAGATAATTCCAATTTACTCTTGCATATTCAAGATCATGCTTTGCAATTTCAAAACTAGTGCTAAGACATACACTAAAAGAGCCATCTCAACGATGGTAATTCTTTCATCATTGTCTCTCTAGTGATGCTTTCAATATCTACGTACGTGGTTTACCAACAAAACAAGTATCACCTACCAATGACTCAGTAAGTCTTTGAATACTACTCTAGGTCTCACTTCTCTTAGTATGGATAAAGCATGGAAACCCACAAAATATACTCTACCTTGGTCATAAGATTTTGATTCAAAAGGGAAATTGGGGGACAACTTTGAGGGCAACCACTTCCCTTGGGTACTCACCAGTATATCAGACGCTTCTTATGTCAAGCATATCTTGATCGTACATGGAGACGACAGTTATTACCAAACTCATTAGATTGAGCTAGCCATAGCAGGGTTCCCAATTTTGCCACATTATTTGGACTCAGCATTACCACAGCCTCAGATTTACATTAGGACATCACATCAGCTGGCTATTTAGGGAGGTTCCATGGTATTCCGAGAAAGGAGCGGATTTGCCAATTATGCTCTTTGGATGAGGTGGAGTCTGAGGAACATTTTATCTTTAGGTGCCCTGTATACTATGAGATTATGAGGAGATACTATTGTCTGTTTCGCGACATGCCCATCACACTACGGTCACTCATAGCATATGAGGACTCCCAATGTGTTGCACTTATGACGACGACCTCACGTATATCCAGGTGGAGGAGAGATGTAAGGCCTTTCAGGTAGCCCGTGTTTCTGGCAGACGGGTTATTTACCGTGATGGACGAGTGCGCTTTCTTGGTAGCGCTCCTAGCAGCTCACAGTGCTAGGGATTTGGGGTCCCCGGGTTCGGGAGTCCCCCGGGGCCCCATCCACACCATCTCCGGATTGGAGTATGGAACTGCGATGGTATACACTCATCTTCCATAGTTGGCGACCTAATTGATTTCATCACTGGTAGAGACTTTTTATGGAGACTCACGAAAGTCGAGAGCGAGGATTACCTATTTTTCCAGGATACAGATGGGATTCCGTATTTAGGCCTGAGACTAGATCAGCTAGTGGCCGTGGATCCGGAGGGGTGGCATGCCTATACAGGGAATCTCTTCATCCGAGTATCGAGTTCATCATACATGACGAGCATGCACGTTATATCTGGACTCGTATTGTTGGACAGGACATTGGTTTGGACAGGGACCTCTTTGTGGCAGCATGTTACTTTCCTCCAGAGTCCATCTTTTGCAGAGGGCACAGGTTCACCATACCTTGATTTGTCACCCGATATTATCAGATTCGCAGAGCGAGGGCATATTCTCCTCACTGAGGATTTTAATGCTTGAACCTCCTCACGACAGTCAGAATTTTATGACATCACCGACCAGCTCCGCATTCACGCCCTCGATAGCGACGAGATGGGAGTTACCAGGATTTCAGAGGACAGCTTGGGACCTAGTACCCCCTATGGTGAGCATTTGTTGCAGTTTGGAGAGGCACATGAGTTAGCCATTTACAATGGCCTAACTTGCTGGCCAGATTCCGGCAGTTATACATGTCATCCTCACAGTGGCGGACATAGTGTTGTAGACTACCTCATGGGATCACCATCCTCCATACCTCACATTTCTGATTTTCACATCTCCCCCACCACTCTCTCTAATCACTCCTATCTCTCCTTCGCTATTGGTCGCCTCCCACCCCCCCAGTTATCCTCACATCCCCTACTTGCTCGTGCACCCAGGTATACATTCAGCTCTCTATATGCACCCGTCTACCAGGAATTTCTTTCCTCCCTACTTCATTCCTTTCCGCATGATAGCACAGTCAACTCAAGCAGATTTCCTTACCACCTCTCTTCATACCGCTGCTTCCTTAGCCTTTCCATCTAAGACACATAAAGGCAAACACACGCGTCCCTCATCCCTACGTCCTCCACACCCCCCATGGTATGATACCGAGTGTCGCTCTCTACATCATCTTGTCACCCATGCCCGCATTCGTGAACCTCACCTCCTTCGCTCCGCCCGACGCACTCTCCGTCGCACACTCTGCCGGAAAAAACGTGCTTTTGATGACTTCGAGGGAAAACGTCTTGTTGACCTTCTTTTCAGTTCCTCTTCAGGTGCCTTTTGGCGTGAGTTTATCCCCCGTGCTCCACCACCCCTCTTGGAAGACCTTCGCATATGGACCGACTACGCTACCAGCCTATATACCATACCTATTGACACACCCATCTCTATCTCACGTCGTCCCTCTGAGTTTACCTTCTTCACCGCTGACATGGTACTTGCGGCCATCAAGAGAATGAAAACCAAAAAGTCAAGAGACATTGAAGACATCGAATCTGAACTCCTAATCCATGCTTCCGACCTCCTTGCTCCCACCCTAGCCCCTCTCCTCAATTCCGCCGTTGTCTCTGGCTTCCCTTCATCCTGGTGCACCAACATCATCCACCCTATCCATAAAAATGGTGATCCCATGACTCCTGGTAACTACCGCACTATCATGATCGGGCACGTCCTCACTAAGCTTTATGGCACCATACTCCAGTCTGCAGTAAGTTCAGAGGCGGAATCCAGGAGATTACATGCATTGGGACAGGCAGGTTTCCGAGCTCATTACTCTACCACTGACCATATTTTCACACTTCGAACTTTGATTGAGGAAGCTAAGCACAGGAAAGAAAAGGTTTATTGTTGTTTTGTGGACTTCAGGAAAGCCTTTGACTCTGTACCACGCTCCCTGCTCATTCAGCGACTTCGAGATCTTGGTTTCTCCATGGATATTCTTCTGGAAGTGATGGCTTTTACGAAAAGGTCCTGGGATGTTTCCGACATGGTAGTGGCATCTCTGATCACATTTGAAGCACCATTGGGGTGAAACAGGGTTGCTCTCTTTCGCCGGTCCTTTTTGGATTGTACATCGATGAGTTGGAGCGAGCCATCACACAGTGTGGCGGAGCTGGATGTAGACTTGGCACCATCTTGATTGCTATTCTCTTGTATGCGGATGATGTGGTACTAGTATCCCCAACCAGAGAGGGATTACAGAGGCAGCTGGATTGTGTACAGGTTTTCTGTACCAGATGGGGCTTGGGCGTGAACACTGTGAAGACTAAGGTTATGGTCTTCAACACTTCTCGAGCCTTCGTGCAGCGCCAGGAGCTCATGCTTGATGGATGGGCTTTAGAGGTAGTTTCCTCGTATACCTATCTGGGAATACTCTTCTCTGGTCCTAGAGCCACGACCCGACTTGGGAAGGGACATTCCTCCCTTGTTCAGCTTGAGCGGTTCTGCTTCAGGAAGTCCATCCGAGATGCTCGCAGTAAGTGCAGACTTTTCGACACTATTGTCACTCCCACAACCTTGTATGCAGCAGAGATATGGTGTACAGTGTCATCACACTGGGCCAGCATTTCATGATTACAGACCACCATGCTAGCTCGTATGATTCGGGCGAAGTCCTCGGTCCCACATGAGATTCTTCTTGCAGAGTTTGCCGTTCCACCCATTCAGATAGCTGCAGTATTCCAGCTCATCGCTTATATTCAGAGAGTTCGGGATTTACCATATACAAACACGAGATATACGCGGGCCTCACTTGCCTCCTCACACTCCCTTCATGACCAGGGCTATCGACTGTCGTGGTTCTCACAGGCATCCCATTTCCTTCTTGATTCATTTGGCATATCCATCACAGAGCTCCCTTCGGGTACCCACCAGTATATCAGGCGCTTCTAATATAAAGCGTATCTCAACCGTACTTGGAGGAGACAGCTTGGGGTTAAACCCGCCTATTACTTGACTCATTTCATTGAGCTTGACACAACAGGGTTCCCTGTTTTGCCACACTATCTGGACTCACGATTATCACATAGCCTCAGATTTACATTGGGACAGCTCCGCGTATCATCACATCAGTTGGCTATTGAGACTGGGAGATTCCAGGGCACCCTGAGAGAGGAGCGGATTTGTCAGTTTTGTTCCCTGAGTGAGGTGGAGTCGGAGGATCACTTTATCTTTAGGTGCCCTATGTATTACGAGATCAGAGGGAGATATCACTGTCTGTTTTGTGAGACACCTGTCACACTACGATCCCTCCTAGCCTACGAGGACTCTAGATGCGTCGCACTCATGTTACGAGAGATGTTTATTCTATGGCAGGACCTATGTCAGACAGCCCAGCGGAGTCATATTTCTCAGCAGCAGATCACCACTTTCTTCTCCAGGAGACGAGGACGAGACTTTGTATCTAATGAGGATGAGGCAGATGACGACTTACATGCCCACAGAGATCAGAGACAGTGTCCCACTCATACTCATGTTGTTGCACGAGTTACCCGACCTATCAGGTGGAGGCCTCATCTCCCTAGACGACGTCATCGACCACCAGCAGTTCCTCATGCTACAGCCCGTATTACATCCTTTTTTAGCATCAACAAGACGGGATTGGGTGATAGTGTCATACCATATTCGTGACAGTTAGGATTATATATGCTCCCATATGTTTCATATATCATTGCATCCTTTTCAGTTTCAGTTTTCAGTTCAGTTTATAGCAGTTAGATTTGTATTTCCGTTATAATCTTGGAGACGTTTCATACGCTCCTACAGTTACCACATACTTGACATGTACTTTAACTAGTCTTATATGCCTTTTGGCATGGAAAAGACATTAATAAAGCTTTCTTTCTTTCTTTCTTTCTCTCTGATGACTCCGAAGGTAACCGTCTTGTGAACCTCCTTCTCAGCTCCTCCTCTGGTGCCTTTTTGGCGTGAGTTTATCCCTCGTGCCCCACCCCCTCTACTGGACGATTTACATATCTGGACCGACTATGCTACCCAGCTTTACACTATACCCACTGATACGCCCATCTCCATCTCTCCTCGACCTTCAGACTTCACCTTTTTCACCCCTGACCTGGTTCGGGCAGCAATCAAAAAGCTGAAAACCCACCTCACCAAGGACATTGAAGACCTTGAATCTGAGCTATTGATTCACGCCTCCGATACTCTTGCCCTTACCTTATCCACTCTCCTTAACCATGCCGTTGTTGAGGGCTTCCCATCCTCTTGGTGCACCAACATCATACATCCTATCCATAAAAATGGTGACCCCATGGTACCTGGTAATTACCGCACTATTATGATTGCACACGTTCTCGCGAAGCTATATGGCACCATCCTCCAGTCTGTAGTTAGCTCAGAGGCAGAGTCCAACAGATTACATGCTTTGGGTCAGGCAGGGTTCCGCGCTCATTATTCCACTACAGATCACATATTCACACTCCGAGCCCTCATTGAGGAAGCAAGACACAGGAGAGAAAAGGTTTACTATTGTTTTGTGGACTTCAGGAAAGCCTTTGATTCTGTCCCACGCTCCTTACTCATCCAGAGACTCGAGAGACCTGGGTTTCTCTACATATATTATCCTAGTTGTCATGGCTCTCTATCAGACGGTTTTGGGTTGGTTCTGTCATGGTAGTGGCATCTCTGAGCAGATCTGGAGTACTATTGGGGTTAAGCAGGGATGCTCTCTCTCACCAGTTCTCTTTGGATTATATATTGACGAGCTAGAGCAGGTCATCTCTCAGTGTGGTGGGGACGGTTGTCGGCTTGGGGACATTTTGATTGCCATCCTTCTCTATGCGGATGATGTGGTACTAGTCTCCCATACCAGAGAGGGATTACAGAGACAGTTGGACTATTTACACACCTTTTGTACTCAGTGGGGTCTAGGGGTGAACCTCTCGAAGACCAAAGTTATGGTCTTCAATACCTCTCGGGCCTTCATGCAGCGCCAAGAGCTTACCTTTGACGGACAGCCCCTAGAGGTGGTCTCTTCATACACTTACATGGGTGTGCTCTTCTCTGGTCCTACCTTCAGTATGAGACAGGCGGCTACTTCTAGACTTGGGAAGGGCCACTCTTCCCTTGTCCAGCTGGAGAGACTCTGCTTCCATAAGTCTATTCGAGATGCCCCGAGTAAGTGCAGACTGTTTGACCCCCCTCAGCATTGTATGCGGCAAAGATATGGTGTACAGGACTATCATCTTCACATTGGTCCAGCATTTCACGCCTACAGACCACCATGTTAGCTCGCATGATTTGAGTGAAGCCCTCGGTTCCACATGAGATCATCCTTGCGGAGTTTGCCACCCCCCCTATTCAGATTGAGGCAGCCTTCCAGCTCATCACGTACATCCAGAGAGCTCAGGCACTTCCTGATACAGAGCAGCGGTATACGCGGATTGCACTCATGTCCTCTCATCACCTTCAGACTCAGGGATACAGGCTCTCATGGTTCTCTCAGGCATCACACTTCCTCATGGAAGTATTTGGTATCACTATCACTGATCTCCCTTGTACACACCAGTACATTAGACGCTTTTTATACAGAGCGTATCTCGACCGTACTTGGCGACATCAGTTGGGGGTTAAGCCTGACTACTACCAGACTCACTTTCTAGAGCAGGATGCCACTGGTCTTCCAGTTTTACCTCGCTATTTGTCCTCTGGGCTATCACACGGTCTCCGTTTCACTTTGGGACAGTTTAGAGTCTCCTCCCATCAACTGGCTATTGAGACAGGTAGATTCTAGGGTACACCGCGAGAGGATAGACTATGCCTGCTATGTCCCCTTCATGAGATAGAGTCCGAGGAGCATTTCATCTTCAGATGCCCCATATATTATGAGATTAGAGGGAGATATCACTGTCTATTCCGTAACATGCCTACTACACTCAGAGCACTGATCGGTTATGAGGACTCTCGTTGTGTCGCACTTATGCTACGAGAGATGGTCTTGCTGCGCCAGGATATGTACCAGTCAGCTAACCAGCCACATCCTAGTTCTCAGGCTCAGAGTACATCCTTCTTCACCAGGAGACGGACACGGTCTGATGATGATGACGATGACATACCACCTCACCGATGTCAGAGACAGTGTATCACTCATAGTCATGCTGCAATTCACACTTCACCCCATGTTACGAGAGCACACAGTTTTCACCCTCCTAGACGACGTCAGCGACGGTCCATGTTACCTCATGTTGCAGCTCGTATCACATCTTTCTTCAGTAGCAGCACATATGATATTACTCTACTCCTGGCTGCTATATAGACAATTGGCAATTTGTGGTTTATAGTTATGTTGTTCATTTCTCTTTTATGCATAGTTTTTTCTTTGAGACGTTTATATACGCTCCCACGGTTTTCACATACTTGACATGTACTCCATTTGGTCTTATATGCCTTTTGGCATGGAAAAGACATTAATAAAGCTTTCTCTCTCTCTCTCTCTCTCTCTCTCTCTCTCTCTCTCTCTCTCTCTCTCTCTCTCTCTCTCTCTCTCTCTCTCTCTCTCTCTCTCTCATACGTGTCTATTTTAGTTTTGTACTAAATGTTTTTCTTTATTACAGTTTTGGAGACGTTTTATACGCTCCCATGGTTACCATATACTTGACATGTACTTCATTAGTCTTATACGCCTTTTGGCATGGAAAAGACATTAATAAAGCTTTCTTTCTTTCTTTCTTTCTTTCTCTCTCTCTCTCTCTCTCTCTCTCTCTCTCTCTCTCTCTCTCTCTCTCTCTCTCTCTCTCTCTCTCTCTCTCTCTCTCTCTCTCTCTCTCTCTCTCTCTCTCTCTCTCTCTGTATTACGACAGGATCTATAGCCTCGGCGTCAGATTGCTCCTCACACACAGCTTCAGATTACCTCCTTTTTCTCCAGACGACGTTCATGAACAGTCCCAGATTCAAATGATGATGACGAGGATGAGGACACGACTTCCCACAGAGATGAGAGGCATCGCACCTCCCAACATTACCCAGCAGCCAGACCTCTTCGTCCTACCACGAGGAGACGACCCTCTTACATTCGACATCGGCAACAGATCCAGTCTCACTGCCGAGAGGTGTGGTAGCATAGGATGCAGTCTTGGCAATATTCTGATTGCTATCCTACTTTATGTAGATGATGTGGCTTTAGCCTCCACGAGTGGAAATGACCTCCAACGACAGTTAAATAGTCTTCAAGCTTTTTCCTCCAGGTGGGGTTTGGGGGTTAATACTTCAAAGACCAAGACTATGGTCTTCAATACATCTAAGGCCTTCATGCTAAGACAGGAGCTTATCTTTGACAGACAGCCATTAAAGGTGGTATCATCCTACACTTATTTCGGGGTTCTTTTTACTGGTCTTATATTTGGTATGAGACAGGCAGCTATAGCTAGACTTGGGAAGGGACACGCCTCCCTTGTCCAGTTAGAGAGGTTCTATTTTTGGAAGTTTATTCGGGATTCCCCAAGAAAGTGTTGGCTTTTTTATACCATTATTACCTCCACCACATTATACGCAGCAAAGGCAAGGCAGCACTCACCTCATCAGGGTTACCGACTATATGAGATTAGAGGATATAACTGCCTATTTCGAGATGCTTCTTTCACATTGAGATCTCTTATAGCATATGATGATCCATGTTGTGTCGCACTCCTAGTCAGGGAGATGCTTTTGTTACAACATGATTTATGCGAGCCAATTCCGACACGCAGCTCCAGATTACATCCTTCTCTCACAAAAGATCACGGACAGATCTAGCCTCAGACGATAGTGATGATGACAGTGACACTTTGAGCCATAGAGACCCTAGAGACGGCATACTATTCAGATTCAGATGATTCTCAGAGCCAGAGTTCATGCCATAAGGGATCACACATCTCACAGACGACTCCACTAACGAAGTCAACAGCACATACCTCCTCTAGCAGCAGCAGCAAGAGCTGCTATCACATCTTTCTTTAGTAGCATCCGGATTTGATGGCATCATGTTACCATTTCCATTATGTTTGCGTTTGCAATCATATATTAGATGCATTTTGATTTCACATATATATATATGTATATATATATATATATATATATATATATGTATATCATAGTACCCTCTGGTACCGCTGGTATGGTACCGCCGGTACCATATCAGTGGTACCGCCGGTACGGTACCGCCCTGGGATCCGCGGTACCAGGGCGGTACCATTTTTAATATTTTTTTTTATTTTTTAATATATTTTTAGTAATTTTTTTTTTGCATATTAACTACCAAAAAAGGACAAAAAAAAGTAAAAAAAGGGGGTTTTGGGTGTAAAAAAAGAGGGTACAGTACATGATGCAGGGGACTGTTGCAATGGCACATGGGCACTGCGAGTGAGCAGACCGAGGGGCCAATGGGAGACCAACACAGGGGGGTAGCATCACATGGGGGCAAGTACAGAGGCACATGGGCATTGTGGGTGAGCAGACCATGGGCCCAATGGGAGACCAACACAGGGGGGAGCATCACATGGGGGCAGGTACGGAGGCACATGGAGGGATGATGGGGATCCACATGGCCGATCAGGTTGTGGGGATAAATAGGCACTCACAATGCCATTGTGGTCGGCATTTTCAGAGGCTGTGAGAGGGCTAGTGATGTACAGTGAGAGAGCAAGCGAGAGCCGGTGACAGGCTGTGAGAGGCTGTTTGAGAGCCAGGGTGCTGTGAGAGGGTGTTCAAGGATCAGGGTGCTGTGAGGAGAAGGTCGATCGAGATGGCTGAGCGCATACCACCGAAGCCCGAGGGCGAAGCCAGGAGAAAGCTTGAGGAAGATATCCGAAGGCACAACGAGAGGCATCGGAAGCAAGAGGCAGATATCCGAGAGATGCTGCGACAGACTCGACAGAGAAATCCGGAACCGGAGCCACCCGCCCCCGCTGTGGATCCTGTCCCCGCTGTCGAGCTGGATCTGGATGAGCAGATCGGAATGAATTTCACACGACGGCAGCTCATCATGGTCAGGGAAAGGGCGGCCAGACGTCGGGCTAACCAGGAGGCAGCTCGGGCTAACCGGGAGGCAGAGCAAGAGCGACAAAACAATGCACCAGACGAGGGCGAGGAGTTGGTGGAGGATCAGTGAGGGATGTTTAGAATAGATGAGGTCCACCCGTATGTGGCGGACTGTTGCTATGTAGTTTTCGGCAGTTTATGGTGCAGCAAATAACTAGATGGCTGCTTAAGAAAATGACAGTATATGTGATGTTATCCTGATACAACGGTTGAATATATACATAGTTGTTTTTTGTGCAACGCGAGCCTGGTCATGTAAGATGCAATGTCTGTAATTTTTTTAAATGCAGATGTATTACATGTGTTTATGAAATGTCGTTTGGGGTGTAGGGGTGATTGTTGTGCTCATGATGTAGGTGCATATATGTGAAGCTAGCATTCACTTCAAACGAAATTAAATGAAAATAGGATTCACACACGCACATAGAATTCTTCAACATAAAATAAAGCATCACATGTACAGAGCGACATACGCACAATGTGCAGCAAATAATGTAGGCCAAACACTGTATATAATGTGAAAAATCATCTGAGTACAATGGTACACCGTCTGCTAGAGACAAACTACTGAAACTAAAACAACAGAGCCACAATCAATGCTCTGGCTCTGACTCAGACGAATGCTCTGGAGACAACTCAGGGCCCCGAGCTGACTCTCGCAGCCGATATCTCTGCCTGTCTGGAACTGGCATGGGCTGTGTATCCGAGGGGGAAGACTCGTCATCCTCATCCTCCGCATCAGCCCCCAAGCAGGCCAAACCAACAACACCTGCTCCAACTGGCTGTGATACTGCACCTCTACCTGTACCTGGAGCCCTGCGTGGTCGTCCTCTCCTCCCTGGCAGTTTCTGTGCCTTGCCTTTCTTGTTCGGTGCACCCTTGGGCCTGCCTGGTCTCTTGCGGACAAGAGGAGCTGTCAATGCCTCGTCACCCCCATGCAAATCACCTGGCTGGCTAGGCTGGGCCCAAGCTGAGGCCGGCTGGGATAGGGAAGCAAAAGAGGGAACTCCCTGTGCAACTGAGCGAGGAGGATGAGCTCGTGGAGTGTGTGCCCGTGGGGCTGCTACAGGTGGAGGAACTGGCTGTGCAGGAGGCGAGTACAGTGGCGATATGTACTGAAAGGGGCGCTGTGGTGGCCGGTACTGGTACATCCTGGGTGCTGCCAAAGGAGGAGGATGTGACGTGGGTGCTGCCACTGGAGGAGCCACTGTGGATGTGGGCGCTGCAAGAGAAAACCTGGGCACAGATGGTGGCCTGCCATGGAGACCTGGTGCTGCAGAAGTGGACGGCGATGGAGGGGCTGCAGGCCTAAATGGCATCGGTGGCACTGGAGGAGCTGTGCGACGCACATACACCCTCTGAGGAGCTGGAGGAACTATAGGCACCTCATGCGGCTGCTCTGGCTGGGACTCTGTGTGTGGCATGCTGGCAAGAGATGATGGGGGCGCCCTGACACTCGGCATCTGCTGGGCCTCTGAATCCAATGTGGCAACCAAGTCGGCCAGCTGGGCATCCGAATACAAATGCTCTGGGCTCTGGGACTCATCCTGTGCACCAGCCTCTAAATCATCCTGTGCACCAACCTCTGAATCATCCTGTGCACCAACCCCTGAATCAACCCAAGCCTCATCCTGTGCCTCATCATGTGCACCCTGTAGACCCTGCATGGCCTCCCAATCTGTGCAATGAAAGTTATCAGGTGCCTCCTCTGGTGTGCTGTCGTAGTAACGGCCATGACTCTGTGCTGCACGCATCCAAACATCTGCGGGACCGGCATCTAAACCACTCTGCCCTCTATCAAGAGCCTCCTCCATCATGTCGACATAGGTAGGTATGCCACTGCCCCCCCCTGTGTGCCCTGCCTGTCTGCCGGTATAACATGTGCCATGTGTCCCACCTCTGCCACGTGATGCACCTGTGACCCCTGCCCGTGGCGTGTGCCCTGCACCTGTATAATCTGCCTCATCCCTCTCTGGTCTGGCAAACACAACCTGAATGGGCTCATCCTCATCATGCTCATCCTCTGACACTGGCTCATCTGCCTCATACAATGGGGGCTCTCTGTGCTCAAGCCCAAGCTCTCTCTCTCTCTCATCTTGGCAAGCTCCCTCTCTCTCTCTGCCATCAACTGTGTGCCCAGGTCATCTGCAGGCATGGGATGGGTGCTGTCCGTAGGCAAGTCAACCTGGCGCTCCAAATCGGATTATCTTCGTCTGCAAGGTTTAAAATTGGCATGTCAGAGAAACAACTCTATCAAGAAATGAAACCAACATACCAGGAGTCAACCAACATGCTATGAAAGGTTAGCTTATCACCTGCAATGCGCTCGTAATGGTCGGAAGCCTCCTGGCGAGACGTGCGTTGGTGCTACAGAACACCAACCGCTCCAACTGACTCACTGACAAGCGGTTCCTTCTCCTCGTGTGAATCAGTGCCCATGTGCTCCAATTACGCTCACACACGGAGGCAGCACAGTCTTGTGGTGCGTGCATTGAAATACTTCAGCACATTGTGGCAGAGGTGAAACTTCAACGAAACACAAAAAATGGAGGATAAAATGAGATGCATACCTGAGAAAGGACACGCAGTGCAAGACGCTGTATAGATGGGTATGTGCTACCGAACATGGTCCACCGGGTAATGGGTAGCTGCCTCCTCTCTGGGTCCTGGGCAGCCGGGTGGCCGAATGTGCCCATGCCGAAACGAAATGCAGCGAGCTCCTCCATGAGCCTGATAGGATCCAAACCTATGTGTGGACCCACCCTGTGAATGTACTGAAGCCAATCGGCCTCGAGCTCTCTGTCTGCGATCTGTGTCGGAGAGAGGAAGAGGGGATGCAGCATGTGTGCAACGCTGTGGATACTCCTGTGGAAGTAGTTCCACCGCGTCTCCCATATGAACTTCAGCTCTGTCATCCTGCAGGTGAGGGGCATGTGGTTTAGGGCATTACGAAAAAGCTTAACACTGACAGAAAAACAAACTAGCAAGTACTAAAAAGATAAAGGTCAATTGCACCACTGTACCGCTTACCTCTCTGGCTACAAGATGGGTAGCTGCAGGAACTGTCCAATCCGGTCCATGAGCTCATACACCAGTCCAAGTGTCGACCCCTCGCTGTCAGCCATGCGGAGCACAATGTAGAGTGGTCGAAGCAGTCCTGACAATGTCTGTGCATCCCTCCAGAACTGGTCTCCCCTCACCGTGGAAGAAAAGAGCTCCCCATCCTCAGTGTGCGGAAATGTACTGGCACCCCAAAGATCACTGGCAACCATCTGTAGAAGCTGGGCCCTGCACCTGATCAAACGGTCGATGACCACCAAGTCGAATGCAAAGCGCGTGGGGGCTGGCTTACGGAGGTCCAGATGGCTGAACACCCGGAACATGGCAAGAACACGCCTCTTTCTGGTGACAAAAGTCACCAGGAAGAGGGCCTCCCGGACGATGGCTCTAACCCAGGGAAGTGCTCCAATGTCCCCCATCAAAAGGTCTATGTCGTGGGCTGCACAGGGGGTATGAACAATATGAGGGAACTCGGCCTCTAGCAGTACACCCATCTGAATGCAGTTCGTGGCATTGTCCGTCACCACCGTGACGACATGTTGTGGGCCTATGGCTAGGATGGAAGACCTGATGACATCAAACATGAACTCTGCAGATATGACTCTCCCCCCCCTGCTGCAATCCACTGCCCTCAAAAACTGTGTGCCCATGCAGCTGGAGACCAGTATGTTGAGGATCGGCCTCCTCCTGACATCAGTCCAGCCATCAGACATGATGCTGCAACCGTAAGTGGCCCAGTGCCGACGCAGAGGCTCCATCTCTCTAGACAAGGACTCCACCCTATCCCTCAGCATGTGTGTGCGGACAACCTCTGAACTAGGGACTCTCCAGCTAGGGCTGACAGACTGTGCAAGGCGGAAGGCCCTTCTGAAGGGCTCAGAGTCGGTGATGGCAAAGGGCAGGTTCAGCTCGTAAACCAGACTGGCCACGGCCTGTGTGGCCTCTCTGTCCATGTGCGGCTGATGCGCGCCGCGAATGGTCTGCTGCACAAGGGCTCTCCCTGGTGGACGACGGGTGGTGGACCTCCAGCACGGTGCACCAACCGTGACGGGAATGGACGATGACGCGACAGGCCGGGCGCTGGTGGATGCATCGGCTGTAGACGTGGAATGGGGAGAGTGGGATGCACTAGCAGGGATGGGTGCAGCAGCATAGGTGGGGTGCACTGGTGGAGGGGCAACATCTGGCATGGGGTACGAAAACTGCTGGCTGAGGAGGTCATCCCGATGGGAAGGGAAGGAAGAAGGGATCTCTTCCACATCCTCGAAGGCCCGCCCAGTACCATCCTGGGCCTGCTCGGGTGGCGGAGAGTCCATGAGAAAGTCGTAGACTGGTGGAGTGCGAGCAACAGTGGGTGGTGGTGGAACCGCAGTGGCAACTGTCGGACGCAATGGGACGGGATCCACCGGAATCTGAGCAGATGGGGGTGCATGAGGCAGAGCTGTCTGAGGGGCAAAGTGTAATAGATCCTAACACCACAGTAGGGCAAACACTAACTGATCCACCCAACCTTGCCTACTCCCTGATATAGAGTAAGCCCCTCCTAGCCCAGTGTGAGGACTGGTAGCATGCAACTGCCAAGTGTCGGCCACGTGGCACTGACGTGGCCGACTGCACGTCGGGACCCAACTGGGGGCCCTATCCTGCTGACAGGGTCCCTAGGCTGTGTTAGGCCCGCCATGGCTATGGACCGTGCTGGGGCACACCACTCACACTGTCTTGCCCTGTTGGTCATGTACGCTGGACACGACCCTGACTGTGGTATCTGACCTATCTGTGTTCTCTAGGGTTCGGCACTGGTTACGAACTCGTAACACTCCCTCCCCCTTAAGAACCGTCTTGGTCCTCTAAGACAAAGTCTGGAAAAATCTTGCGAAGGACGCTGCCTCTTTCCCAAGTGGCATTCTCAACAGGCTGATCATTCCACTTAACCAGATATTCTCGGTATAGAGTATGACGAGTCTGCGTCTCTCTACTATCAAGAATTTCCTCTGGTTCATGTGGAGGTTGTTGAGGATCCAATGGGAGAACTAGAACACTGTCCCCTACCAGATTATCTGATCTGGTTAAGGCTTTTCGTAACTGACTTACATGAAAAACTGGAAAAACCTTACTGCTGTGTGGGAGTTCTAGTTCATAGGTGACCTCGCCTAGTCTCCTACTGATGGTAAAGGGACCACAATACCTTGGAGACAACTTAGCACACACTCCTGATTTGAGGGTTTTAGAGTCAACTGGGACTCTCAAGTAGACTTTCTCACCAGTGGAGAACTGCACATCCCGTCTGTGTGGATCTGCATAATGCCTGGCTCGATCCTGGGATTGTCTAATGCTACGCTTAGCATGTTCTATCATCTGGTTTAGGTCTTCTAAAAAGTTTCTGGCTGCTTCAACTTTTTCTTGTTTAAACCCTACAGCTGTGGGTGAGCGTGGCTGAAAACCGTACATCAGCATAAATGGGCTGTATCCCGTAGCTGAATGTTTGGTACTATTGTAAGCAAACTCTAATATCGAGAGATACTCCTCCCAATTAGTCTGCCTCTTGCTGACGTATGCACGAAGCATATCCTCCAGCACTTGATTTACCCTTTCTGTTTGACCGTCCGTCTGTGGATGGTCGGTGGTACTCATATTAAGTTTAGTATGGAGATGATGGAATACTGCCTTCCAAAAATTTCCAGTAAACTTACTGTCCCGGTCGCTGACTATGCCGAAAGGTAGACCGTATAATTTAAATAGCCCGTCTACAAACAACCTCGCTAACTCTGGAGCTCTAACGGTTGTTTTGGTCGGAATAAAATGAGCCATTTTGGTCAGACGGTCAACTGTGACCCATATAGCGTCATTACCCTTTTGGGTTTTTAGCAGGCCTACTATAAAATCCATGGAGATACTCTCCCATTTACCAACTGGTATTTCTAAGGGATGCAACAACCCTCCTGCCTTTAAACGCTCTGCTTTATTTACTTGACATTTCTGGCAACTGGTTACATACTGGTGGACGTCCTTTTTCATACTGGGCCAAAAAAATTGCCTACGAAGAAGCTCATAGGTCTTCTGTATGCCTGGGTGTCCCGCGCTAGGATTGTCATGACATTCATATAGGACCTGCTGCCTATAATCCTCTGAATTGGGGACACATACTCTAT
Source organism: Diphasiastrum complanatum (assembly GCA_029204225.1). Classification (NCBI taxonomy): domain Eukaryota; kingdom Viridiplantae; phylum Streptophyta; class Lycopodiopsida; order Lycopodiales; family Lycopodiaceae; genus Diphasiastrum; species Diphasiastrum complanatum. The sequence continues at coordinate 43,722,225 of CM055096.1, forward strand.
CTCTATAGAGCAAGTACTCATCCTGAATGGAATACTGTTTCCATTTGAATCCTTGAGTCAACTGACCCTCAACCACTGGGGTTTGCTTGGGTAATACAGGCTCAGAATCCTCAACGTCATCTGACGACGTATACTCGGACTCATCATCATCCTCAACGGAAGCTGCCGTATTCTTGGATGAACTGGCACCAGCCCCGGGAACTGGTTCTGGAGTCTGTAACTGTCTGTTCTGGACTGAGTTCCAGATAGTAGAGAAGAATGCATCATGCTGGCATTTCCCTCTCAAGGACTCGAGTAACTCATTACGAATCTGAGTAAAACTCAGCTCGTTTATCATAGGCATTCTGCTAAGGGCATCTGCTACTGTATTGAATTTTCCACGTCTATATCTGATAGACATGTCAAACTCTTGCATCAACTCTGCCCAACGAGCTTTCTGACCTCTAAGCTCAGGTTGATTGCAAAGGTATCTGAGGACTCTCATGGTCTGTCAGGACCTCAAAGTTGGCACCATACAAATAATGCCTCCAAGTCTTAAGGGCATGGACTATAGAAAAGAGTTCCTTTTCATAGGCACTGTACCTAGTCTGTGCTGGCTCGAGTTTTTTACTCTCGAACGCAACTGGTCGTCCACCCTGAGTTAGCACAGCACCTACTGCAAAGTCGCGAGCATCTGTTTCGACCACAAATGGCTGATTGGGGTCGACGACTTTTAAAACTGGTGCTGTAGCTAAGGCTGTTTTGAGAGCATCAAAGCTCTCCTGTTGTGCGGACTCCCAAATGAACTCCTTTCCCTTCCCCTTAAGGAGATTTGTCATAGGGACTGCTATCTGAGCATATTCCTTGACAAATCGTCTGTAATATCCCGCCAGACCAAGAAAGATTTGAAGTTCCAAAATATTCTGAGGTCTCAGCCAATTGACTATGGCTTTAACCTTATTTGGATCCATCTTAATCCCATCTGAAGAGATAATGTGACCCAAATATGCTACTTCTTCAACGAAGAATTCACACTTGGATTGTTTAGCATAAAGCTTATGCTTTCTGAGCAGTCGAAACACCTTTCTGAGGTATTTTAGATGCTCCTTCCTGGTTTTGCTGTAAACGAGGATGTCATCTAAAAATACGACTACAAATTTACCCAAGTATGGTCTGAGGACACTGTTCATCAAGGTCATAAAGGTAGCTGGAGCATTTGTGAGCCCAAATGGCATCACCTTAAACTCATAATGACCGTGACGAGTCCTAAAAGCTGTTTTCGAGACATCTTCCGATTTTATACGGACTTGATGATATCCTGATCTGAGGTCTATTTTGCTGAAAAACTTAGCCCCGTCGAGTTGATCAAACAACTCGTCTGCTCGAGGCATAGGGTATTTATTCTTAATTGTGACTTTATTGAGGGCTCTGTAATCTACGCAAAGATGCATAGACCCCTCTTTCTTTTTCACCAATAGGACTGGTGAGGCCCATGGTGAACTACTGGTCTGAATTTGGCCTTTCCCAAGATAGTCTGTTAACTGCCTAGTTATTTCTTCATCCTCTGTTCGGCTGACCCGATACGGAGGTTTAGAAACAGGTGCTGTACCTGGTACTAGGTTTATTACATGATCTACCTCTCTGCTAGGTGGTAAACCATGTGGCAAATCTTCAGGAAAAACATCTTTAAATTTAGACAATAAAGTTTCTAATTTACTGATTTTCTGCTGAATAGAACTGGAAATAGAAACTTCAGGAATAAACTGAAAGTCACATAAGAATACCTGATGGTCTTCGTCTCTGATTAGCTGACAGAGCTCTGAACTGCAGACCATAGGGCTGTTGGGAACATCATGCTCCCCATGCAACTGGATCTCTCGGCCTTTATACTGAAAGCTGAGGGTGTTCTCCTGATAATTTCTGTGGAGGGAAGGTCCTAAACTGTAGAGCCAATCTCTCCCGAGAACAATGTCTGTTCGATCCAGGTGCATTATCTGAAAGTTTATTTGATCTTGGTACCCCTGAATACCAAGATTTAACTTACTTACCATAGTTTCCCATATTTTTTTATCTTCACCCTTAGCTAATGAAACTATGTACCTATGCTGACTAGGTACTTCTGGTAGTTTAAGCTTTTTAACCAGGGTGTGGTTGATGAAATTATGGGTTGCCCCATCATCAACCATGACTCTTACTGACTGGTTACCAACTTTCCCATGCATACGTACTAGGTCATGCGGCCCAAAGCTGAAGGGTCTCGCTAGCATTGCAGAGGTTAGCTGGCAACAGTGTTCATGATCTTCATGATACACTTTGATCTCGGAAGCTGCCGAGTCACTGGGGGAACATACAGTCTGAACAAGATGAACTTGTTTTTTATCTTTCTTATCTTTTTTAGTGAAAGGCCCCTTGGGACACTGTCCGACTGTGTGTCCCTTGCCCATACACACAAAGCACAAACGTTCTTGTTTGGCTTTCTCAAAATCATCTGGTTTTAAGGGCTGTATGAGTGAAGGGCGTTTCTGAGGAGCTTCACCTTTAAATTTATCTTCTTTCTTTCTTTTTAAAAATTTCTTTTTAAATTGAAAGTCTTTCTGAGGAAGCTGCTCAGAAAGTGGTTGTTGTCTCGCTCTCTTCCTACCCACTGAATCATCATAGATTTGAGCATATCTGAGAGCTTGCTCAAGGGTAGTAGGCGAGTTTCTCTGGACCTCTACTTTATATTCATCTTTGAGGCCACGGACAAATCCCCTGATTTTTTGATAGTCATCCATATTTTTAATCTTTAAAATTGCCTCTCGATACTGCGAGATATATTGGATGAGGGACTTGTCCATTACTGTTCTTTCCCAGGCTTCCCAGGCTCTATCAAGTTCATTCTCTGGTAGAAATTCTCTTAGGAAAGCTTCTTCAAAAGCTTTCCATGACCGGGGAGTCTGCCCAGTCTCCTGGAGATTTAACCACCACTTATAGGCCATAGGCCCTAAAGAAAGACTGGCCTCAATTGCTTGCAAATGGTCAGGGGTCTGTTTAAGAGCATGAATGTTCTTCCATTTGCTGAGGAAGGTTTGTAGAATATCTGCATTTCTATCCTTCTCTTCCCCATTAAAAGTAGGAGGCTTTAAATCTTTAAAAACACTGGGGTGAGACCGTAAAGTCTCACCCGAAACTGATGGAAGTGGAGAAGGGGATAACTGAGAAGTGGAGGGAAGGCTTCCTTTCGCGGAGCTCAAAATCAAGTTTTTGAGTTCAGCGAACGAGTCGTCCACACTGGACTTGAAATTGGCTAATGCCAGCTTCAGTTCATCCACTTCTGTTACCAATTGGAGGAACTGCTCCTTGGTAACCAGTTCGTCGAGTTCTTCGGCGAACTGTTCCTGTTCTTCTACTTCCATGGGTTCCTTCCCTTTTCTGTAAGCCAAGGCTTCTGTTTCAAGTTCGTCGAAGCCTCTCTCCTGGGGTTGATCAGGTCCCTGAGGAGTGGTCATCTTCGAAACTGAAAGAGAGCTACCTTAACTTCTGAAGGAAAAAAGTCTAAAAGACTAATTTACAACTATACAAGGGAAAGGAAAGATGACTTAGCTGTTTCTGAGGACTGTACTTCCAAAGAAAGAATGAAGAGGAACCCTTTCAGCTCTTTTCCCCAAAATTTCAGACCTGCTGTTCCGAAAAATGCCAGTTTGAGGCTTCAAAACGGTACTAAATTTCCCGGTTTTTTGAGGATAGTAGCTCGCTGGTCTGATTGCAATCCAACTTGTCCACAAAAAGGCAAATCTGAAGTCCAAAAACCCTTCTGAGTTCTGAAATTTCAGAAGTCTCCTACTCGCTGATCTGGTAGGAATCCTCTTGCTCCAAATCTCTGACGTTGGGGCCCAAAAACTTGTTGAAAAACCAAATTTTCAGAAGCACTGGCAGCGCTGGCCCTGCTCCTCTTTTTTGGCTTCCAACTCGCTGAGAACCAGTAACTTTTTCCCTGGAAATCGGATGTAGGTCTCTGACTGTTCAGCGATGGAGGTGCTGGCTTCTTCCTACTCTAATTTCGCTGGGAAAACTACGAAGAATCCTCTGAACTCAGTGAGAAACAGCTGTTTTTTCAGCGAGTTACCTACACTTGGAATCTGACTCCTTGCTACTATGATTTCTCAGTGGAAATCAGAAGTTTGAAGGCTGCTCCTACAGCGATCCTCCTCCTCTATTCCTTTCTGAGAATCTGAGAAACACTTCCTATCTTCTGATAGCTTTCTCTACTGCTGTCCTAAACTCCCTAGGATGGAGATGGCTCTGATACCAGTGTAATAGATCCTAACACCACAGTAGGGCAAACACTAACTGATCCACCCAACCTTGCCTACTCCCTGATATAGAGTAAGCCCCTCCTAGCCCAGTGTGAGGACTGGTAGCATGCAACTGCCAAGTGTCGGCCACGTGGCACTGTCGTGGCCGACTGCACGTCGGGACCCAACTGGGGGCCCTATCCTGCTGACAGGGTCCCTAGGCTGTGTTAGGCCCGCCATGGCTATGGACCGTGCTGGGGCACACTACTCACACTGTCTTGCCCTGTTGGTCATGTACGCTGGACACGACCCTGACTGTGGTATCTGACCTATCTGTGTTCTCTAGGGTTCGGCACTGGTTACGAACTCGTAACACAAAGGGACCAGAGGAGGATGCACTCCCTCTCCTCGTGCGTGCCAGCCAAGCAGGCAGCAACTCTGGGTTAGTCACATAAGGAGCGGTGCAAAATCGGAGAACGCCCTCCGAAATGGTGTTCTCCCCTGCCACGAGCCGCGGCCCGTAGGTGTCCAGTAGTCGCTGCCTGTCGGGGACGGTCATGTTGCCACAAGGGGCAGCATTCAAGGTGGCACCATTTTTGGCGCGTGCACCGAGCAGATGGCCTTTAAGGCGAGTGAGGGATGCAGCAAACTCGACGAGACAGTATCGGCAGCACACGATCTTCTGACCGGTCTTGTTGGCCTTGTCGGCAACCCGCCTGACAATGTCTACCTCGTCCCACAGACCGGAAAGGTCGGATTGCACCATTGCAGATGAAATGAGGGATGGATTGCTGGAAAAAAAACAGCAGGGTTCACTGTTGGAGAGACGCTGAAAATGGGCGAATGCAGGGCAAAGGAAATCAGATGCAAGGCAGGGCGTTGCGTGGGCGATGGGCGACGCAAGGAATCAAAGGCAGGCAAGAAAAACCAGCAGCGATGGCAGGGCGGAGAGGGCGCAAAAAAATTTCAGAGGAAATGCGAGGGGGGCGGGTAGGTTTAGGTAAAAAAATATTAAAAAAAATATTAAATAATAAATATATTATTATATTGCGGTACCGCGGTACCATCATGGTACCGCGGTACCAGTATGGTCCCGCGGTACCGGGATCCGCGGTACCCAGTACTGCGGGACCTATGATATATATATATACTCAGGTTTTTTTTTTTTACTATTTCGGAAACGTTTCATACGCTCCCCATTGTATCACACACTTGACACGTACTCATTCATCTTGTATACCTTTTGGCATGGAAAATACATTAATAAAGCTTGTTTTTCTTCTTCTTCTTCTCTCTCTCACTAAATAAACTCCTTTAAGCACTCCTTAACCCTAGCTTTCCTAAGTTGATATGGGGCACATGTAACACAAACACCAACTCATGCCGCTTGGCAACACCTTGACATAGGCATGTAATGTAGAGTAGGATGTCACTCATATATTGGACCAACTATCCCAATTACCATATGACATTTGGACAAGTACACTCATGTATTGTACCATGTGTCCTTATCAATATATGACAAGTGTCGCTGGATCAGTCAACTCCTAAATTTGAGGAGGTGAATCCAACAAACTCTCAATGAGACATGTCACCCAATGCCCCTGTGCAAAATATAAGCATGTCACTTCAAGCTCGTGAACCTACTCTCTACATCCATCTACAAAACCACCAGAAGCAAGTGAACAAAACCATTTTTGCTCAAAATTTATATTTACAATTTTTTACAGTTGGATAGGAATATAGAAGAATGTAGCATTGAGTTCTTTTGTCTAATTCGAACCAATTCAACCCAGTTCAAGCTTCGAACCGTCAAATCATGAAACGTTGCTCCAAGGTAGCTGCATACTCATTAGATAAACTATAGGGTTCAGTGAGGTCATGAAGTCCAAGACATGATTGAGGCCTCAAGGCAATTGACCCTACAGACGGATGCAAATGGCATTGTCGTAGGGTCAATGTTCAATCAAGAGGGAAAGTCAATAACCTTGGGAACAAGAAGCTCATTCATGTTCTATAGAAGTATGCTATACACAAGTTAGAGGTGTACATGATCATACATTTGCTAAGAGATGTGGCAGCACTACCAATACGGTCTAGGACTATGTTTCTACACTAGTCATAATATTTTCTTTGTCTTCCAACCAGCTAGTCTTGAGGGTCACCAAGCTAGTTGGACCAAGTTGATGCAACAACATACCGAAATTCTGGTACCGGATAATAATGAAAGGAAAGATAATGTGTTCACTATAGAAATACCTTGTATGTATACCATAGGGGCGTTGTTGTGATAGACACTAATCTCAAGAAGGAGATCAGAGTAGCTCAACAAAACACCCACATTACTAGTGTGTGTGGGTGTACTAAGCTCGAGACATCTTATTGATGTTTTTCATGCCTCCAAGCCTCCATATCAAGGATCATAGGTAGTGAGCGATCATTTTGCCATCCAAGTATATTGTCGAAGTTTGATATAACTCCCTTGCAATTGAAACCTATTCTTCAATTGATCATACGAAAAGCAACATGCAACTTGGTGGAAATGGATTGGGGGCGGGGGGTGGTGACAATGGATCTGGGGAGGCAACAATATTCATTGATTGCTCCCCGTCTTTTAAAGTTTTTCACGTGTGTCGAAATTCTTTAACCTCAATACACCTGCTTAGGGTATTGTCTACTAGACTCTAGAAGTATCTATTCACGCATACGAACGGGTAGTCACCACTACATCACACAAAAAAAATATCGATTTCACACCTAGCAATTTTGGTCATAGCTTTGAGGATCAAGCTAGATCTCTCCCAAAATCATCTCTTCCAAGTAGGAGGTAAAGGCAACTTGGCGCTTCTACAGTAGTTAGTTTGTCGAACATTCTTAGATAGACTTGACGAACAAGCTTAAAACACCCTACATCAGGCTTATGAGCCAACAAGCAGATTTCAAGGGATTGCCCAATAAGACAAAATTTGCAAGCAACTATCTATTCAAAAACAATCAGTTACTATTTGCAACTTGGTTTCGTATGTAACTAACACATAGTGGGATCTAAGGATGACACATGTTTGGCCAGTAATGATTATCATGTTGATCTACGTTGGAACATGTCCTTTCCTAGTACTATATGGTAAATTTTGGATTACATTTTTGCTATAGCTAGACAAAGTTAACGCTTGAAATTGTAATACATTAGTCTTAAAATGAATTGTTACAAACACACACTGCGCTCCCACATGATGACACTTTGTATGCACTTTGATATCTTTATCACCATTTTGGGTACATGAGAAAATTCATAAATCTTCCTTTATTTCGTTCTTTCCCCACTTAGAAACACTAGATTTTTTTATAATATTGGATTTCTAAACAAATGATTCATCTTTGGGATGTGAATTGAGGAAACTAACCTCAACCATGACTTTTATCATCTGATCGATATACCATCGCTTATTTGGGAAAAACCTGAATAAGATACAAAGGATGTATGCCATCATTAGCATAATAATACTTAATAAATCAAGTGTTTCAATACAGCCAAGAAACATTGAGTTGATGTTATATTTATCTTCTGGAGTATAAAGTGACAAAATATGCTACATAGAAGATAGAAAAGCCTACTTTTGGACTAGGTAGCATATTTTTGTAGTCAAATCCGGCTTAAACTCAGGGTCGCTCACTTTTAGGTACTCCAAAAGTTCTTTGGTGAGAGTTTTCACATTGCTTTCATTAACTAATGCACAGACAAGTTCCAAAGCTCTTCTTCTTATTGAGATGTCAGAATCCTGCAATCAATAGCCAAATGTCAAGAAAATCTCCAAAAGACATTTCATGGTTAACACAGAGTAGATTTACTTCTATACAACCCTTTCAACCTCTTAAATTTTTGTATTAAAACATGTTGAGGTAGATAGAGGTAGTACAGTTGAGCTTCAAAACTATAGAAAGAAAGAAAGAAAGCTTTATTGATGTCTTTTCCATGCCAAAAAACATATAAGACTAATGAGGTACATGTCAAGTGTGTAGTAACCATGGGAGCGCATAGAACGTCTCCAAAACTGAAATAAAGAAAACAGCTAGTATCAACTAAATAAACAAGTAATCATCTGCAATCAAGATGTCAAGTCTGTGCTGGTGTTGTAGAAAGATGTAATGCGAGCCGCAATATGAGAAAGCGCTGGAGCCCGCTGGTGTCGTCTATGAACATGAGCGTGTGTAGTATGTCTCTGTATATGAGGTATGGCTATCCTGGCAGTATGGGTAGTACATCGTCTCTGATCTCTGTGGGCATGTAAGCGACTGTCATCCTCGTCGTCGTAGTAGTCATCATCCTCGGTTACTGAGACACGTGATCTCCGTCTAGTAAAGAATGAAGTGATCAATGACTGAGATGTAATGTGCTTCGATGTCCCGTGTAGATCTCTCCGCAATATGAACATCTCATGTACCATCAGCGCGACACACCGGGGGTCCTCATAGGCTATGAGAGAACGTAGAGTGGTAGGTATGTCTCGAAACAAGCAGAGAACCATGATAGATAGTCTATAGCCCTGATCATGAAGTCACCAAAACAGTAACAAAAGTAGCAATCTAGAGCTAAAGCTATAAACTGAAATAGATGTGATGCTATAAGAAACATGTGGGAGCATGTATACTACTAACAGTCATGAGTGAGGTATGACGCTATCATCTAGTCCTTACCTGTTGGTGCTGATGCTATAGAAGGATGTAATACGGCCTGCGGCACGCTTGTGGTCTCTGACGTCGTCTGAGAGGATGAAGAGGTCTCCTCGTGATAGGTCCAGTAGCTCGTGCTGCAACATGGGTATGTGTGGGACACTGTCTCTGGTCTCTGTGGGCAAGTAGGTCATCATCATCCTCATCGTCATCGTCATCAAAACGTCCTCTCCTCCTGGAGAAGAAAAGTGATCTGAGGCTGAGAAACCTGACTCGGCTGGGCTGTCTGATACAAATCTTGTCGTAGTATAAACATCTCTTGTATCATGAGTGTCGCGCATTGGGAATCCTCATAAGCTATGAGCGATCGTAAGGTGACAGGTGTGTCTCGGAACAAACAGTGGTATCTCCCTCTGATCTCGTAATATACCGGGCACCTAAAGATAAAGTGCTACTCTGACTCCACCTCCTCTAAAGCGCATAACTGGCAAATCCGCTCCTCTCTCGGGGTACCCTAGAATCTACCAGTCTCAATAGCCAGAGGCAATGTGATAGTCTTGAGTCCAAATAATGCGGTCAGACCGGGAACCCTCTGCTATGTCAAGCTCAATAAAATGAGTCCAGTAGTAGCCGGGTTTAACCCCAAGTTGTCGCCCCCAAGTACGGTTGAGATATGCCCGATATAAGATGCGCCAGATATACGGATGAGTGCCTGAGGGGAGCTCTGTAATGGAGATACCAAATGACTCAAGGAGGAAATGGGATGCCTAAGAGAACCACGATAGTCGATAACTCTGGTCATGAAGACAGTGTGAGGAGACGAGTGCTGTCTGTGTATATCTCATATCCTCATCGGGCAGAGCCTGGATTCTTTGAATGTATGTGATAAGCTGGAACGCGGCATATATCTGAATGGGTGGAACGGCAAACTCTGCAAGAAGGATCTCATGTGGAACCGAGGGCTTTGCCCGAATCATACGAGCTAACATGGTGGTCTGCAATCGTGAAATGCTGGCCCAATGTGATGAAGGGAGGCCGGTGCACCATGTCTCTGCTGCATATAAGGCTCTGGGGGTGACAATAGTATCAAAGAGTCTACACTTACTGCGAACATCTCGGATGAGCTTCCTGAAACAGAACCGCTCAAGCTGAACAAGAGAGGAATGCCCCTTCCCAAGTCGGGAGGTGGCAGCCTGCGGCATGCTGAAGGTAGGACCAGAAAAGAGTATCCCCAAATAGGTATAAGAGGAAACTACCTCTAAGGCCTGTCCATCTACGATGAGCTCCTGGCGCTGCATGAAGGCTCGAGAAGTGTTGAAGACCATAACCTTGGTCTTCGCAGTGTTCACCCCCAACCCCCATTTGGTACAAAATCCTTGTGAACAATCCAGCTGCCTCTGCAAACCCTCTCTGGTCGGGGATACTAGTACTACATCATCCGCATAAAGGAGAATAGCAATCAGAATGGTGCCAAGTCTGCAGCCACCCCCGCCACACTGTGAGATGACTCGCTCTAACTCATCAATATACAATCCAAAGAGAACCGATGAAAGAGAGCACCCCTGTTTCACCCCAATGGTGCTCCAAATGTGATCAAATAAGCCACTGCTATGTCGGAAACATCCCACGACCTTCTCATAAAGAGCCATCACTGCTAAAACAATATCTGTGGAGAAACCAAGGTCACGAAGTCTCTGAATGAGCAAGGAGCGTGGTACAGAATCGAAGGCCTTCCTGAAGTCTACAAAACAGCAGTAAACCCTCTCTTTCCTGTACTTAGCTTCCTCAATCAAGGCTCGAAGTGTAAAAATATGGTCAGTGGTAGAATAATGAGATCGGAAACCTGCTTGCCCAATCTCCGAGCTTCCGCCTCTGAACTCACTGCACACTGGAGTATGGTACCATAGAGCTTCGTGAGAACATGTCCGATCATGATGGTGCGGTAATTACCAGGAATCATGGGATCACCATTTTTATGAATAGGGTGGATGATGTTGGTGCACCAAGATGAGGGGAAACCAGAGACAACGGCGGAATTGAGGAGAGTGGCTAGTGTGGGAGCAAGGAGGTCGGAAGCATGGGTTAGGAGTTCAGATTCAAGGTCTTCGATATCTCTTGCTTTATGGGACTTCATTCTCTTGATGGCCATAAGTACCATGTCAGATGTGAAGAAGGTGAACTCAAAGGGGCGTGGGGAGATAGAGATGGGTGCGTCAGTGGGTATGGTATATAGTTTGGTAGCGTATTCGGTCCATATGCGAAGGTCATCCAGGAGGGGTGGTGAAGCACGAGGGATAAACTCACGCCAAAAGGCGCCTGAAGAACTGAAGAGAAGATCAACAAGACGCGTTCCTTCGGAGTCATCATAGATACGCTTTTTTTGGCGGAGTGTGCGACGGTAAGAGCGCCTGGCGGAGTGGAGGAGATGAGGATCGTGAGTGCGGGCATGGGTGACAAGCTGATGAAGAGAGCGACATTCAGCATCATACCACGGGGGGTGTGGGGGTCGTTGCAACCGTCGAAGTCTGTGGAGCAAAGTAACGTACAGCCATATAAATGTCATGAGGTGATCCCAATAATGAACCAATATTTTTGCTTGTTTTTTCATAAGGTTGGATATAGGTGGCTGTAAAACACTACACACCCCCAACACAAGTAATACTGGTTACTTTCTAATGTCTGTTGACAACCAGAATAACTCTCAAATCTACTTCATTGTAAAGAGGTGAACCAAAGTCTTTTGAAGCTGTCCTTGAAGTTAGAGCCAAGAATTCCAACAATTGAGCTTGTAGGAAGTCAAAAAAGTGCAAAAAATGACCATTTTTGGTGATTTTTGGCGGATGGAGATCATTTTGGATGTTTTCACAGCATTTTTTACCTTCCCAGCAAGCTATCAGACTTGTAAATTGATGGTCGGTGGCTTATGCACCATCTCCATCAAGTTTGAAGCTATTTTGACTTATACAAACCAAGACATCTTCGTTCTCAGCCTATACTGCACCTTAGGATTAGTATGAATGCTTCATGGAAGTTTAATTGACCATTTAAGACTGTTGGTAGCATCACTTTTGGGATTGTGGAGATGTTTGCACGTTTTTTGATCAATTGGTCTAGAAAAAGTGCGCCCTACTACAGAATTTCAGACGCTCTGTTCTCACACATGTGAAACCTAGGTGGCAGGCTGATGTGGCAAGTGTCTCGGTCACTTGGTCTCCCTCTGTACTGAGCTTTACAGCACCCAATTTGGTGTCCTGTAGCCAAAGTTATGGCCGTTTGAAATTTTGGCAGTTTTGTGACCAAAATTTGCAAAATTTTGAATTGTTCTAATTGCATGCCAGTCATTTCCCTAGTTTGTGGTACTGTGCTTGCATGGACTGATTGCATGTTGATTCTCAGTGTAATTCTGACATGCATGAGGAATTTACAGTCGATTTGAGTGGTCAACCGCAGCTGACAAATTTCATAAAACTAAAGTTTACGTAAAAATTCCGTAATGACGTTTTGTGACTGATGTAGTGTGCTTTGCATACCAGCTGGACATTGTTTTAGTGACATTAGGAATCGAATAGTATTTCGATTGCCTTTTGTACTAACAGTATTTTCGTCAAAATTTTCGAATTACGTAAAATGAATTAAAAATTGAGTTTTTTTCAAAAAATCAAGATTTCGGTCAATTTTTCGATATCTATGGAATGTGTTTGGATTAGTGAATGGACTATGCTGAATTTATCAGTCAGAGTTAGTCACAATGTTTTCACTAAGGCTAGATTTTTTCCCGGTATTAGATAATTTAAAATTGACAGAAGGAAACGCAATGAATTTATCGACAGTTTTTACTGTATGTTATTTTAACTTTTGGAGTATGGTAATCCTAGGTTGGACGTTAAAATTGAATTTTTTCCTTTCTGCTGAATTTCGAATTTGGTTGAAATTTGAAATCGGTTACTTGCCTGATATATTTCTAACGGTAATTATCGTTAGAAATGGGTCAAGTGAACGTTTGTGCATGATACTCGTCAAAATTGAAATTAAAACAGTCAAACAATATGAAACAACTAGACAGAATGAGTGGTAGCAGTACTCTTTATTCGAATAGTGAAATCGTGTTTGGGTACAGTTTAAGAGTTACTGAAATCCTATGGGTAGGATTTCCATTCATGAAATTTCATATTCAAAGTTTGGATAGTTTTTGTCAACATTGATAGAGTAATGCCAAACCAGTCAATAAAAAGGAAAAACAGTCCAATTTTTTTGGAAAAATTGTAACTAATAGGAACTGATCAAAAGTAGGAAACTGATTTCATTTCCGATTAAATCCTATGGAGAATTATCTGCAAAAGATCAAACTAGTACTGTTTGCATACTAGGACATGATTTTTGTATATCGATAATTCAACCCAGTTGCAGGATAGAAGTAAAATTGTTTCAGACTTTTTCTTACAGTAATTAACTTTTAACATTTACTAATGTCATTATGTCTTCTTTTTACCTTAGCTGAAATAGACGATTGCTTGATCAAGATCTATTTTTCCAAAATCAGAAATCTGATTATTTTCAAGTGATAGAAATTTTACAGATCTGATCTGATCTAAGATAAGATTTTTGTTTGAAAAATCTAGATTGACTGAAAATTCTAAGGGGGGAAGAAGAGTGGACATCGGAGATAGTAAGTGTGATCGGGAAATGTATTTAGCAGTTAGGATATTGGTAATCCTAGGGAAAAATTGCTTAATACCAGATATTAGTTTCCTAGATTGAATTCATTTAGTTGAATACATAAGTGATATCTTTGTAATTGAGTTTATCCGCAGTTTTGATGTCAATTGTGATCTTAGAAGTAGAATTTGATACATGGATTACACTGGATCTGTTAGTTGACAAAAGCTTGTCCCTAGATTTGATGCATCAGTAGGGTTTCGAAGCTTATCGCTAACCAGGAAGGATCAGAATGTAATGTTGAACCGTGCTAATTCTTCTGTTTTTTAACATCAGGTGTGGATTTGTGGTATCCATCTGATAGGCATGCCAGTCATCTAAATAAATAGATTCTCCAGTTTTTGGGAACAAGAGATAATATCCTATATGGCCTATAGGACAGCTAGATCATAGGTCCCGTGGTACCGGGTACCGCGGATCCCGGTACCGCGGGACCGTACTGGTACCACGGTACCGTACAGGTCCCGCGGTACCCAAAAGAGATATATATATATATATATATATATATATATATATATATATATATATAACACGCGAAAAAAATTTAAATTTTTTTTTTTTTATTATGGTACCGCCCTTGTACCGCGGATCCCAGGGTGGTACCGTACCGGCGGTACCACTGTTATGGTACCAGTACCATAACAGCGGTACCACAGGGCAATATGAGCTAGATGATCAGTGGATCTCTAGAATATCAGATAAGGCGGTTAAGGCTATTCTGGAAGGAAGAGCGGTGGTATGGGACATCAGTAATTTTGGAAAGGAAATTCTAGGACTGTAAAGATCTGATGATCAATGGAGTATTTTAGTACCTAGTCGTGATATGGGAAAAAGAAAACCATTGATTAAATGTGGAGTAATTTGAGAAATTTTGAGGTTTAATCTAGATCCCAATGTGGTATCTCACTATTTATAAAATCAGAGGCCCACAAATCTATTTCTCGCTTTCTTAATTAATCCTTTACTTCTTAGTAATTTATCGAATATAAGACATCAGACTGATTTATATGATTCTTTCCAGCATGAAGTTATTCTTCTGAAAGACTGTTATGTCATATAAATTACTACTTGTGTGAATAGACTTGGAATTCAGATAAATTCTGAGGATAAAATGTTTCAATTTCTTAAACCTAGGATATCTCTTTTGCATAAGTGGATTTCAGAGGAATGATAGTTCTGTCACTCGGGTTGAGAATATTTGACAAAAAAGTTTTGACTATAATAGAGTGGATCCTTTTCTAAGGCAGACACTTATTACTGACTTTTCATGGATTTAGATATTTTCACATGTCATCTTTTCAGTTAACTTTTATAGAAATTGATAATTTCTTTAGAAAGAGAGGTGAAGTGACGGGATATTCTCGGATTGATTCAGAGTAAGATACCTAATTGGAACTTTTGAATAAGAGAAATTCTCTAGGGATTGTGTGGACAATCTGGAACTAGAGCAGGTTTGAAATTTGGATCATTATCTATTAGTAGTACAGTGAAAGGTCAAAAGTTACTAATTCCATTTTGATTGGAATAGGAGTAAGTTTGATCAGGATTTAAATTTGGAATGTCTGTATTGAATCAAACTAATCTTAGTTTGAGTACTAGGATCAGAAGGGGTTGATTGAGTGGAAGAAATTATGTTGATATTGGGAGTGAATGTTATTCGTCTCATAGATTTTCTGGATATGTTATTTACTCATGAGAAATAGATATTCTTTTGTAGCTGAGTTACAAGATCTCAGTGAGATATGTGAGTAACATATGTGGGCTCTGGAGGTATCTGCCAGATCAAGAATGTGTTTATGTACTGGGTCATAGTGAGATTATTCACATATGTGCACGATTAATCTTGTATGAATCTATTCTGTATTCCTGGTTACTAGGGTTATTTGGTGCACTTAACTTAGTCAATGAACATAAACATATGATCAAGTATTGTTGAGACAGATACTTGCAGAGTTAACAAATCTTTGTGTGGAAGATTTATGGATTAACTTATAAATGATTTGGGTAAGGATCTAAATGTGGTGTCGTACTAGTATAATTGAATTCTTCACCTAGACATTTGAGATTTCTGAATCATTGGAGGATGAAGTTAATTGGTAAAACGATCAGTGTGATGAGGATTCACCATAAACTGATGGTTTTGAATAATATTGCTTGTAAGATGCATGATTAGTGAATCATCAAGATTCATCAGTTAAAATTATGGGCATTGGATATAGAGTATTCTTGGGATAGAGTATTCCTTAGTTCAGGAATAGACTCAGCTCATTAGTGATTGTATCCCAGAGCGCTCATTTGGATAACGAATCATAGTGAATCCGAGAATAATAACTGAATTGATATTCAGTAGGACTTTGGGTATCTAGATTTGATTTTGGACGGTAATCTAAAGTTTTTTTGTGGTTGAAGATGATTGTCATTATCATTTTGGTATGCTTTCTGTCTTTAATTACCAGTGGCATATAGAACCTGAATATCTTGCATTTCGGTTAAAGAATCTAGTTTAGAGAATATTCTTAAATCCAGTATGTTCCTAGTGGGAAAGATTTTGGAATGATTCTTACTTTTCCTGAGTTATGTTGGACATATACTCTAGTATCCTGTAATGATTAAGTAGGGTTTTTGATTCCAGAAAATTATGATTGACGAATCATATGAATCTAAATATTTTTTATTGACGGATCATAAATAGATACTTAATTATTGTCAGAGGATTATAAGGAATTGTGATGATTCTTAAGTGATGATTAATTCTTGATCTATCAATCAAGTAAGAATTCAGACCAGTGTTTTGAATCTCTGTACTCCAGGATTTTATTGAGAACTTATGATCTCACAGACATTCTCACAAGATAAGTTCTTTTATTTGTGGAGAATTTAATTAATCTAGTGGATGCTAATCTATTACAATTTATGGTTTGTAGATGCTTGGGTACAGTTCTTTTGATTGGATCTCCAGTTATCATAGGAGACAGACAAATCTATTAAGATAAATGGGTGCTATTTTCTTGCATTTGATGCTAGAAACAGGGGCATTTAACTCAAAGAAGTATTTGGGATACTCAAAGTTGAGTTTTAATCATTTTATATCTTAATGATTCTCCTAGAGATTCTATTTGAATGAATTATCATATCTTAGAATTGGATTCTAAGGATATTTGTACTTGGAAGTTTTTTGAATTGTCTGCCAGAGTTGTGGATAATTTCAGACTGTAAATATTATTATTTCTTTAACTTTAAATCTCCTAAGTTAGCTAATACTTCACTCAGCGTTTCATGTAAGTGTTTTACATGAAGGTGATGTTACTAACTTGTGATGAGTTTGACCTAGATGAGAAATTTATCGCTTACTGTACTTTTCAAACCTGAGTACTTGTTTTTTGTATTGAGGACAAAACCAGATTAAGGGGGAAAGAATGTTATGTCCATGACCAGTACATAGGATTCAATATACTCCTAGTCTTGGATACTCAGTACTCCAGTAAATCAAGCTGTTAGTTATGCCACGTCATATTGGACATGACCCGAAAGTAACTAATATCCTCGTGAGGCCCAGAACACACTAAATGGAGTTAGTACAAGGTTTGGGACCGTAAGTGCATGTGTAGAGTTATCAATAGCAATCTATGAATAGAGGATCCATGAATAGAGACTCTATTCTACATAAATCTATGTATAGGGGAGTTAGGACTTTGCATGTCTATACATCTGTGGTTGATTCATTGCCAGGCTTTCAGTCTACTTTCATGCTTCCTATTCCTTGGCTTGGGGGTGAAGCTTCTGGAGTTGGTTGGTTGCTTTTACTTGGTTGGGTGGTTTCTCTATAGTGTGAATTGTTGTTTGTCTTGTAAGCAGGATCTTGAGGAGCTTTTGCTTATACTTGTCCACCCTCAAACCCTAATTTTAAGCACATGCAAAGCAATCAAGATATGAAGAGAATTCTAACATGTCATGCGGAAGTTCGTTCCCATGAGAGTAAAGCTTAAAATCATAATAGTATGCATGCTTCAATGATGGCCTAACACTTACATCCATTAACCATAATCTCCTCGATCAAGCTTACTTTTCTCTCTCACAACCAACTGCCACTTGGGCTGATCACCAAGTGCGGGTAATTTTTCCAATTCGCCTTTTGCAACTTAGACATTTTGAATTTACCCGACACAAGACGATTCATAAGGATGTTGAGATAGGAATTTTGGAATTTCTTCGTCGACTGTCGCTGGTCGCTTGAAAAGCTTGGGTGCTGAGATTCTTTTTGTGGACAATCCAGCCTCTGAAACTTGTTGAACCGCCGAAACATCTTCCGCTTGCCTTGGATCTTGCACATCTTCAAGATTCTGACCCGCATCCACACCTTGACCTTGATCAAATTGTTGCGGTGAGAAACTTGGCATGTCGGGTACTTGAATCTGAGGTGTGGATTCAATGGCTGCAACAGCTGCTTGCTTGTAACTCTTGATGATCTCTTTCGCCTTTGCCAGCTCTTGTGTCGCCTTTAGCTTATATTCGTCAAACTTGCTCTAAAATCCTGCCAAATCTGCTTTATAAGTGTCAACTTTGTGGACCAGATAGTTGATCTCCTGCTGGGAGATAGGCCGAGCTGCAACAGGTATATGCAAGAGGTTGTCCCATTCATTGGCCACTATATCTAACTCTTTGAGAATGTGCTCCTTTTCAAGCTGTGCCATTTCTAGTTAGCCTTGAAGAACATGCACTTGTTGTTTGGCCTCATGCACAGCTGTGTGAACTTGCTCCTGCTCGTTGGATAAACTCTCTTGCAGCTTTGCCAACATAGTCCTACAAGTTTGCTTCATGCTTCTGTGCGACCTAAAATTCCGCCGAGGGTTTTCGCTCGTGCTGCTTTGAGACTAGCAGCTCTATTTCAAGCAACTTCAAGGAGATCTTGTCTTATGGAGCAGTGGTTTTGGAACATCTTGATAGACTTGTTTTGATACACCAGTGAATGGCAGCCCATTACGCAAGTTTTGGTAGCTTGATCCTCCTACTTAAATTTCCAATCTGACAATTTTTATTTTTCTTTGATTTTCACTTTTGTTGTTTTTCACTGCTTATTTTCTATTTTTTTAGAAAAAGATGGTAGTTCTCCTATATCACTGTACCCATATAGGATGAGTACTACTGAAGAGGATGAGGTTTATAGGCAACTGCAAAATTACCTGAATATGGGCCATGTGAGGCCTAGTAAATCTCCCTGGGGGGCACCTGTGCTCCTTGTTGATGAGAAAGACAAAGGCACTCGTCTTTGTGTGGACTTTAAAAAGTTGAATAAATTAACGATTAAAAACCATCATCCTTTGCCGTGAATGGATGAACTAGTTGATCGATTGCATGGTGCAAAGTACTTCACCAAAATCGATTTGAGATCAGGGTATCATCAGATTCGCATAAAGACTGAGGACATTGAAAAAACCGGGTTTAGAACTAGGTACGGCCATTATGAGTTCCCGGTTTTACCTTTTGGCTTGAAAAATGCTCCAGCGACCTTCCAGCACATGATGAACGATCCTCTTTGTCCATATCTGGGAAAGTTCGCGATAGTCTACTTAGATGATATTCTCATCTATAGTAAGACCTTGGAGGAGCATGAAGAGCATCTCAGGACTGTCTTAAAGTTACTTAGACAGGAGAAGCTTTTTGCCAAGGAGTCCAAATGTGTGTTCTTCCAGAAAAGGTTATACCTTGGTCACATTATTTCGGACCATGGGTTGGAAATTGACCCAAATAAAATCCGACAAGTACGTGAATGGCCTATCCCTAAAACCATTCGGGAGGTTAAGTCCTTTTTGGGCTTTACGGGGTTTTTTCATAGATTCATCTTGAACTATGCATTAATTGCATTAGCCTTGACGAATGTTCTCAGAGGGGCTAAAAGAGTTAGCCGGCACAGTAAGTTCAGTCCTTCGGTTACTTGGACTGAAGAGCTGAATCAGAGTTTTGAGAACCTCAAATACTGTGTAACTACAGCGCCTATTCTACACATAGTGGATCCTAACAAGCCGTATGTACGTGAAGCGGATGCCAATGACTATGCTATAGGCGCAGTCCTTTATCAGGATGGTAGACCGGTTGCTTTTGAAAGCAAGAAGTTGGACCCTACTCAAAGGCGGTATTCCACCTATGACAAGGAACTTTTCGCTGTTATTCATACCCTGAAAGTTTGGAGACATTATTTTTATGGCTCCCAGTTTACTATAGTTACTGACCATTAGGGGTTGTAAGGCCAGATGGTAAGCGATGCTCCAAGAATTTCATCATGACATTGAATACCGCGGATGCCTTAAGCCGGATTGGAGAGGTTAATCAGTTAAGCTTTTCTGAGATCCAATCTGAGTTGTATCTGTCCTTAAGAGATTTGTGTAAGACCGATAGGTACTTCGGTCGTATTTGGCTAGACGTCCTGGCAGGTTCTTCTAGATCTATGATGAGCTTGGAGTGCAGGATTCCAAGGTTTCTCCTCAGGACAAGATACAAAGAGACTATTCCATTAGGAATGGGTTACTTTTCCGGAATGGAAAAGTTTGTGTGCCAGATTAGGATGATATAAGGGCCCAAATCCTGCAGGAATGTCATGACAGCCCGTGTGCAGAGCACCCTGGCGCTCAAAGGACGTTTGACTTAGTAAAATGGAACTTTTATTGGCCAAACTTAAAAAGTCAAGTGGAGGCATATGTTCGCAAGTGTACACAATGCCAAGTTAATAAAGCTGAAAGACTTAAGGCAGCTGGTTTGTTAATGCCCTTGGAAATTCCTGAAAGAAAGTGGTAAAGTATTTCCATGGACTTTGTGGTTGGGCAATCTCGGACGGGGAAGCAAAATGATGCCATTTGGGAAATAGTTAACAGGTTAACTAAAATGGCGCAGTTCATACCAACCAAGCAAACTGTCAAAGCCTTCGAACTTGCTCAGCTTTTCGTTGAAAAGTTGTTCAGGTTGTTTGGTTTGTCGAATGACATTGTTAGTGATCGAGATCCTAAGTTCACTGGCAAATTCTGGCAAGCGGTCTTTGAGAAATTAGAGACCACTTTAAGTTTGGGGTCATCAGATCATCCTGAATCGGATGGTCAGATAGAGAGGACGAACCAGTCTATAGAAGATATGCTTCGAGCATATGTTTCCAAAAGACAGTCGGATTGGGAAAGGTACCTTCCAATGATTGAGTTTGCGTATGACAGCGCAAAGCACTCAGCGACGGGTTTTAGTCCATTTTCTCTGATGTATGGTTTCCAGCCTAGGGCTCCCGTTTCAGTGGGCCTCAAAGGCCTCAAGGTTAAAGCAGCAATAGATTTCCTGCATGATATGCAAGAAATGTTGCTTGTTGCTCGCGAAAACATAAAAACGGCTCAGGATAGAGTCCATTGTTACGCTGATCAAAAGTGACCTAGGGTCTATGAGGAGGGGGCTTGGGTATATCTTTGAATCCCAAAAGATCCTAAGGTACTAAAGACTGGAAAATGTCCCAAGTTATCACCTCGTTATGCAGGGCCATTCCGTATAGTAAAGAAACTCCATCGGAATGCCTATCAGCTGGAGCTACCTCAAGGAGTTAAAGTTCATCCAATATTTCACATTAGTCGTTTAAAGGAACGACTTGGTGGAAAGGATGACTTGATACTTCAGGAGGATTTAGTTCGGCTGGAGGACTTGACATCCTTTGTACCTACTTAACCACAGGCCATTGTTGATGTGTGTCAACGTGGACTCAGACTGTACTACAATCAGTTTTTGAGTTGGATTTTCACCTAAACTACGATTCAAAGATTAAATAATGAGTAACAAATGCAATGTTTATGCTATCAAGCACACACCTTCACACACTCAACAATCGTCGTTCGATGTCTTTGGACGGCTTGCGTGTCCACGGCAACAACTTTAATAAGTGTATTTAGAGCAACATACCTGCAAAATAACAGTAGATATGACCTGATCAACTCCAAAATCATAACTATAACTAAGCAAAATTGTTAGAACATAGCTAATATTCATGAATTACAAGTGAAGCTTCATTGAGGCTACTTTTGGTTATCTTTCAATGCACTTTATCTACTAAACTAACCTTCTAAAATATAGAAGGGACACATTTAATATGTTGCCAACCATCTAATAGACCACATGAGGCAAACATTGCTTGGACAATCAAAAAACATTTCCATGGTTTGCTTGATTGTCTAGGTATTGCCAAGTAGATCGACAAGTGGCTGCTTTGGATGTGGCACATGTCAACGTAGGAGGATCAGGGCTGGGGGCGATGAAGGGCGACTGTAGGAATGCCTTGTTTCCTATGCATAGTTGGTTGGATAGAGAAAAGCAATAAACTTTTGCTTGTGATTAGTACTTTCCTTATGATCAGATGTTTGATACTATCTTGTCTTCTTGGTTGTACATCATGCAATGCCAAACAAATAAGATATGTATAGAAAATTTGCATTATATACTAGATCAAAGTCTTGAATCCCAAAAGTTGATACTGCCACTTAAAGCCCTGATAAAAAGATGGACATATATGGTATTGAATACGGTATTAGTATTCTGTTACAGTACAACCTATGATCCTTGTGATGCAACTATTGAACAAAAGAGGAAAAGTCAATACAACTCTATTTGTTTAATTTTGTGATTCTTGCTGAGCAAATGTGAAAAGCATAAAACTAAAACTCCATCCAAAACACCTAGCTTAAAAAGATGTCCAAAAATCATAACACTTCAAAGGCAGACAATGGACCAATTCCCACTGACTTTTATCTTTTAGCTCCAAACTCAAGTAACATTCATCATACGAAAGAAAAAATGTTGGATTATTTTGACAATTGTTTAGGATTTCCATTCCAATATCCAATTTGGACTGACTTATACAATCCACCTAATTTCAAAATCTGTTATGCACTATATGCATCATCAATTTAATATAGACAAAGATGCCATCACCATAATTTTCCAAGCTCTATAGAAATCCACCACTACAAGGAGTTGAGGTCAATAAGAGACCAACTTTGCAAGTGGGACTGACTGATAGTTTATCAAAATACCACAATAAGGAACCTTTTTCTTATCATAGATAATAATCAGCGTCTTGTCTGGGTTATCTATGCCACAACGGTTTCATCAAGAAACTAAGAAAACCGGTCAGCTCAGTATCTGAAAAAAAAAAAAATCAAGGCACCATTATCAGACCCCCATAGATGCATCGCGTTCTAAAACATTCTGAAATTTTCGGTCATTCCGAAGCCAAACATTTTTTTTTCCTAGGTTTTCTTTGTAAATAATTTTAGGTGTCTTAGGAGAAAAAAAGAGACTGTAGAAAGCTCAAAGAAACATTGATAGGTTTTAGGTATTGGGAATACTAAATTATACACATGGTTGCATTAGAACCAAGTTTGCTTTGCTACATTCTTAGATCACCCAAATCATTGAATAACATTGAATGACCCTTGTAGATCTACACTATGGTTATGGGAAATGCATCTGGAAGATGTTCCACCAGATCTAAACATAAGGCATCACAAACCCACTATAACTAGCTGAAATTGAAAAGTATGGTAGTGCACGTATTTGCAAATCATGTCGTGACATAACTTTGCATAATGGCTAAGAAGTTATGGTCATTCAAAGTACTACTAAAATCCTGAAGAGGAGCACGATTACTACCTACAATTATCTTAAACATTAATCAACAAAACAGACAAATCTTATGTACCTCATAATAATCAGTGTAAAGGGATATTTTTTTTACATTACATACCTTATAGATAACCATTGTAAAACATGATGGGGTCATTAAAAGGAGAGAATTTCATGTTCTCAATGTTCTTCACCAATCTTTTCTTTAAGATCTTTTCTCAGAACCAATCATTGTATCAGAACCAATCACGTTTTAACCACACACTCTAAAAAAACTCCAAACAACAGAATTGTAGAAATTGTTTTGTAGCATAGAGATACTTTTGAATTCATTCTAAAACCGAGCTATGGTTTGAGAGAGACTAGAGGGCAAAGGTGCCAACATTTGGTAAAAGATACAAGAGAAGAAAAAGTTCTCAACCTTTTCTCTTTCCATAAAAATACCTCCTTATGTAAAAAAATTGAACTCCTACTTGCATAACAAATCTCTGCAAAAAACTTTTTGCCAGACCTAAAAAGTAAGCAAGACTCACCTGATGTTATTGTCACGATTACCAAGAAATCTTCCTAGAATATTTATAGCAAGAACACGAAGACCGCCAATCGCTTCAATTGCCATGATAGTCAGAACACACTCATATAATATTGCATTACCAGCATTCTTATTGGATTCTGTATTCGTTGCCACCTGTCCATCCAATACACACAAAATCATGTAGTTGCATATCTATTTGTGAGATTGGAATATATCCAATAACACAAATTTAATTTTGAGAAGCTATATCAGGTAGTTATATCTTATTTGATAGGAAAAACACAATACAAAATGGTCACCAAATTGCTTAAATTAGACTGCTCGACATTCAGCCTGCACTTATGTTGCCAATTATTTGACATTTTATTTCAAAGTTTGACAATCATAAATGTTACCATACACCCCAGGGATTTCGTGGGGAAAACATTCAAATGTGCCAAATAAGGTCATAAAAGAAAACAAACAATAAGTAAAAATTTTCAAGCTCAAGCTTCTTTTTGTTTTACCATTTTCAACGAGTATGGAAGTTAATATACATTGCTCTTATATAAGCATAACTCATGTATATAAGTCGAAATACAACCTCTTTTATAAGCATTACTCGTCTAAAAGTCCCAAGTAGAGTAAGTGAGACAAGACATCCATACATGACTCCAACTAATTTCTGGATACCCTTTAACAAACCTGTGCTCGATCAAAACTCTCGTATCAGCCTCTCATACAATGCCCTCAAAGCTGCTGCTGAAGATTCTAAGGTATAATCTGCATGATGGAGGCTATGGAGCCTCTACATCAATCCTACTCAAGGGAAGGAATAAAAAACCAGCCCTGAAATCTACATGGCAAAAAGAGACCGTCCTTGTGATTTGCCTCATACAGCTTTGCAACGGCGTACCCAATAGGTGAATCCCCATAGGCGTAGGGAACTGGAGATGGGTGAGTCAGTGGGTACTGTTTATAATGAGTTAGCATATGTGGTCCAAAAATGTAAATCGTCAAGGAGGGAAAGTTGGGCACAAGGGATGACTGCCCTCAAAAGGCACCTGTGGAGGAACTATAGAGAGTTGACAAGGCGTTTCCCTTCTCGTTCTTCATAGGGACCTTTTTTATGGCGGAGTGTGCAGTGGAGAAATTGGTGAGCGGAAGAGCAAATAGTTCATATAGTCATGCATATGAAGAGCAAGTGGTTCATATAGTCGTGCATGGGCAACACAGAAGTGTAAGGAACGACAGTCCTCATCTGACATCGAACCAAGAAGGCCGACTAGGACAAGATGATTTGGCAAGACATATGTAGGATTTAGATGGGAACGATACTGAGGCAGCAGTATGAAGTGAGATGGTACGAAAATCGGCCTATGACTCCAACAGACTATCAAAAGTGGTTTAGTAGTGAAATAAGAGCCTCCTGGTAGGTTGCGATCTAAGGTTGAGCAAAAGATATATTTGGGTGCACAGTCAACAAAGGAGTGGGGCGAAGTTGGTGAAGTTGGGATAGACCCCATGTGGAAGGACAAGGAGTGATCAAAGAGAGTAGTGGAAAGGATCTAGAAGTGTGAAATTAGTGGTGCCAACAAGCTAACTCATGGGCTTCCAGTGGTAGGTCTAGTGAATCAGCTTAAGTCCTAGTAATTCCCGTATTATCACAACCAATGGCTCATGTACGTAACTAATCAGCAACATCATGAAAGTCGACCTGCCTCGATGAGACCCTGGCATTAAAGTCGCCAGTCAGAAGAACATACCCACAATCAATAAATCTAATAATGTCAGCAGAGAGATCAACATAAGGAGAACAAATGCCATCTGCAAAGGAAGAGGACTTTGGAGGAAAGTAGCAAGCTGCAATGAATAGATCTCTGCCCAAACTAATATCACATCTTCAAATACGAACCCCAATGTAGTGTGAGTGCTAATCATGTATGATGAACTCCAAGACTAGGTCTAGTAGTGACTCCCTGTATATGCATGCAACCACACCTAAACCTCTGCCACTCGCGGATCTCATCTCAGATCTATATATTGAATTTCGTGGATATCCTGAAAATGTAGGTAGTCCTCTAACCTAGCTCTCATGTGTCTCAACAAAGAATAGAATATCTCGCCCTGTAATAAAATCTGGTAGATCTGCAATAGTACACGATGAGTGTATACCATTACAATTCCAAATTCCGACACGTAGCTGGTGTGGATGGGGCTCTGGGATGCATCGATACCCGGGGGCCTCAACTCCTATTGCCGAGAGTCGCCCAAAGCTCTATTAAGCTAACGGATTTGACCATCCCAGTAAATCATTCGCCAACCTGATGTCTTGGCTCCCTAGAAGGCTTGACGTTCTGCCACCTATATGTAGGTAAGGTCATCATCCATGAAAATTTGCATGTATCTCAATTTGGTTCATTTTCGTAAAGCATCTCTACGGCTAATAGACGAGGTACAGCGAATGACCAAAGCGGCAATAGCTCGTTTTGTGAGCCATGTCGTATCCAAGCCATCACTGTTATGGTCTAAAGTGATTTCAAGAAAGCGTTTGGCCTGCCGCCTCTTTGACAGCATTTTGGGTATCCACAATCCCATAGCTTCCTCGATAATAGCTCAAAGAGTGATGACATGGTCGATGGTGGAATAGTGAGCTCGGAAACCAGCCTAGACTGACCGCCGACTGAATAATAGTGACATATAGTTTCACAATAACATGCCTGATCATGATAATACGGTAGTTACCACGACTCATGGGGAAATGATTTTTGTGGCTGGGATGGATGCACCACGTGGAGGGAAAACCAAAAACAACTGCACAACTTAGCAAAGTGGCTAGGATAGATGAATGTGTCCGCAGCATGGATCAACAATGCTGATTCTAGGTCCTCTATCTCTGGTGTGGTGGGTCTTCATTCTCTTGATGGCCATTAGGACCATATCATAGGTGAAGCAAGTGAACTCACATAGGTGGGGAGAGATGGAGATGGGTTAGTCAGTAGGTATAGTGCATAGTGAAGTGGCATATGGGGTCCAGATATGTAAGTCTTTAAGAAGAGGTTGGGAATGAGGGATGAATTCATGCCAAAAGGCGCCAGTATGAACTGCAAGTGGTTCATGTAGGCATGCATAGACAACGTGCAGGTGTAAGGAACGACACGCATCATCAAACCAGGGGGGTCGAATAGGACAAGATGATTTGGATGGGCGTCGGTAGGGTTTCGGTGGAAAGGATAGTGAGGCAACAGTCGGCCTGTGATTCCAACGGGTTGTCATGTGGAAAATGTTGGAGTAGCAGAGTAAGGGCCTCCTAGTAAGTAATAATGTAGGGATGGGCAAAGGTATATCCGGGTGCACAGTCAAAGAGGAGATGGAGAACGGACTTTGAGGTTGAGATAGAACCCAAGTCGAAGGACAGAAAAGAGTGATCAAAAAGGGTAGTGGGGGGAAGGATTTGGAACTGTGATATCAATGAAATGAAGGATGGTGACCCCACTATGAGGATGACATGTACAAACACTCACTCCGGCCAACAAGCTAAACCATTATAAATGGCTTACTCATGGGATTCGCCTAGCTGTAATAGATACTCATCATAACTAGTGGTAGATCCCAATGTGTCGGTTGATGTCCTGGTGACTCCCATCTCATCACAATCAATAGCCCGTATACGTAATTGATCAGTAGCATCATGAAAATTGACCTGTCGCGCAACAGTCCTAGCATTAAAATCAGCAGTAAGAAGAACATACCCTCGGTCTAAGAATATGACAATGTCGCCGGAAAGATCAGCATAAGGAGAACCAATGCGCTCCACAAAGGAAGAGGACTCTGGTGGGGAATAGCAAGCTACAATATGGAGATCCTTGTCCAAATCAATATCACGCCCTACGAGGTGAACCCAGATAGACCATGTGGAACCATCATGTCTGATACACCCCATGATCGAATATAATCACTCTCTGTATAAGCATGTGACCCCTCCTGAACCTCAGCCACTCGTGGATCTTGTCTCTATCCTATATACTGAATCCCACCTGTATCTTGAGACTGTAGGTAGTCCTCTGACATGGCTCTCGTGTGTCTCCATAAAGAATAGTATATCTCTCCCTAAGATAAAATCTATAAGATCTCCATTAGTAGAGGAAGAATGAATACCATTAAAGTTCCAGATTCCAATACACAAACGTTGTGGACGGGGCCCCGGGATGCTCCCATACCCGGGGGGCCCAACTCCCTATTGGTGAGAGCCGCCCAGTGCACTATTAGGATAGCGTACATGTTCATCTCGGTAAATAACACGTCGACTTGACGTCTTAGCTTCTTGGAAGGCTTGACGTTGTTCTTCCACCTGGATATACTTAAAATCATCATCCACAAAAATTCACGTGTCTTTCAGCTTGGCTCTATTCCATAAAGCATCCATCTGGTTAGTTGATAAAATAAAATTAATAATCAAGGTGGTATTATCCTCTTTTGTGCACCCTGTCGTGTCCAGAGGCCTTAGCTATTGTGGTCTAAGGTGGTTTCAAGAAAATGTTCGCCTCCTCAATAGCGTTTTGTCTGTCCACAATGCCACGTACTCTAATTGTCGACAGCTTTACTTTCACGGAGTCTCTCCTCTGAAAGAGTGGCTGAAATAACCGAGGAAATAGTAGCGGTTTTACTATCTCTTTTGAGCATTGCCCACGACATGGCTTCCTCCTGCTTCTCAATTTTGGCTTCCTCGGTTTGATGACTTTGGTGTAGCAAGAATAGGTTTGGCTCTAATTTCTTGCTTCAGCATATCCACCTCTATTTGTAGCATTTTGTTGGCCTCTTTGAGCTGAGACATTTTAGCTTTAATCGAATGTAATTCTGCTTTCAACTCCTAGAACTCGTGCCATAGGTTCCCATACTAGCTGCAACGTAGGACTCAACTGCTTTCGTAGGCGTATATGGTTCTTTAGAGCAAGGATAAGTGGTGGTAGGTGGAGGGGCTAGCTGAACAGGTAGTTCTGATGAGAAAAGAGAATGTGAAGAGGAATAGGATGAAGAAGAGGAAGAAGAAGATGATGAAGCAACGGAAGGAGAAGAAAAAAAAGATGAAGAAGAAAGCAAAAGGAGGGGGCTCTACGCAGCAATCGCAGCGACAGCAAGGTGAGAGGGGGGGGGGGGGTGGAATGGAGGGAGGTGAGGTGGGGAGCGTGGAGGGAGATGGGGAGGGTGTGGGCTCCCTGTTGTTCTTCTCGGCATGGCAAGGAGGAGGGCGATGAGAGAGAGAGAGAGAGAGAAAGAAAGAAAGAAAGAAAGAAAGCTTTATTAATGTCTTTTCCATGCCAAAAGGCATATAAGACTAGTAAATGTACATGTCAAGTATGTGGTAACCATAGGAGCGTATGAAAAGTCTCCAAAACAGTAACAAAAGTAGCAATCTAGAGCTAAAGCTATAAACTGAAATAGATGTGACGCTATTAGAAACATGTGGGAGCATGTATACTGCTAACAGTCATGAGTGAGATATGACGCTATCATCTAGTCCTGTCCTGCTGGTGCTGATGATATAGAAGGATGTAATACGGCCTGTGGCATGAAGGCCCACTGGTGGTCTCTGACGTCGTCTGAGAGGATGAAGAGGTCTCCTCGTGATAGGTCGAGTAGCTCGTGCTGCAACATGGGTATGTGTGGGACGCTGTCTTTGGTCTCTGTGGGCAAGTAGGTCATCATCATCATCGTCACCGTCATCAAAACGTCCTCTCCTCCTGGAGAAGAAAGAAGTGATCTGAGGCTGAGAAACCTGACTCGGCTAGGCTGTCTGATACAAATCTTGTCGTAGTATAAACATCTCTCGTATCATGAGTGCCGCGCATCGGGAATCCTCATAAGCTATGAGCGATCGTAAGGTGACAGGTGTGTCTCGGAACAAACAGTGGTATCTCCCTCTGATCTCGTAATATACCGGGCACCTAAAGATAAAGTGCTCCTCTGACTCCACCTCCTCTAAAGAGCATAACTGGCAAATCCGCTCCTCTCTCGGGGTACCCTGGAATCTACCAGTCTCAATAGCCAACTGATGTGATGATACACTGTTACGAGCTCGTAACCAGTGCCGAACCCTAGAGAACACAGATAGGTCAGATACCACAGTCAGGGTCGTGTCCAGCGTACATGACCAACAGGGCAAGACAGTGTGAGTAGTGTGCCCCAGCACGGTCCATAGCCATGGCGGGCCTAACACAGCCTAGGGACCCTGTCACCAGGATAGGGCCCCCAGTTGGGTCCCGACGTGCAGTCGGCCACGTCAGTGCCACGTGGCCGACACTTGGCAGTAGCATGCTACCAGTCCTCACACTGGGCTAGGAGGGGCTTACTCTATATCAGGGAGTAGGTAAGGTTGGGTGGATCAGTTAGTGTTTGCCCTACTGTGGTGTTAGGATCTATTACACTGGTATCGAACAGACATTGTTCTCGGGAGAGATTGGCTCTACAGTTTAGGACCTTCCCTCCACAGAAACTATCAAGAGAACACCCTCAGCTTTCAGCATAAAGGCCGAGAGATGCAGTTGCATGGGGAGCATGATGTTCCCAACAACCCTATGGTCTGCAGTTCAGAACTCTGTCAGCTAATCGGAGACGAAGACCATCAGGTATTCTTATGTGACTTTCAGTTTATTCTTGAAGTTTCTATTTCCAGTTCTATTCAGCAGAAAATCAGTAAATTAGAAACTTTATTGTCTAAATTTAAAGATGTTTTTCCTGAAGATTTGCCACATGGTTTACCACCTAGCAGAGAGGTAGATCATGTAATAAACCTAATACTAGGTACAGCACCTGTTTCTAAACCTCCGTATCGGGTCAGCCGAACAGAGGATGAAGAAATAACTAGGCAGTTAACAGACTATCTTGGGAAAGGCCAAATTCAGACCAGTAGTTCACCATGGGCCTCACCAGTCCTATTGGTGAAAAAGAAAGAGGGGTCTATGCGTCTTTGCGTAGATTACAGAGCCCTCAATAAAGTCACAATTAAGAATAAATACCCTATGCCTCGGGCAGACGAGTTGTTTAATCAACTCGACGGCGCTAAGTTTTTCAGCAAAATAGACCTCAGATCGGGATATCATCAAGTCCATATAAAATCGGAAGATGTCTCGAAAACAGCTTTTAGGACTCGTCACGGTCATTATGAGTTTAAGGTGATGCCATTTGGGCTCACAAATGCTCCAGCTACCTTTATGACCTTGATGAACAATGTCCTCAGACCATACTTGGGTAAGTTTGTAGTCGTATTTTTAGATGACATCCTCGTCTACAGCAAAACGAGGAAGGAGCATCTAAAACACCTCAGAAAGGTGTTTCGACTGCTCAGAAAGCATAAGCTTTATGCTAAACAATCCAAGTGTGAATTCTTCGTTGAAGAAGTAGCATATTTGGGTCACATTATCTCTTCAGATGGGATTAAGATGGACCCAAATAAGGTTAAAGCCATGCTCAGTTGGCTGAGACCTCAGAATATTTTGGAACTTCAAATCTTTCTTGGTCTGGCAGGATATTACAGACGATTTGTCAAGGAATATGCTCAGATAGCAGTCCCTATGACAAATCTCCTTAAGGGGAAGGGAAAGGAGTTCATTTGGGAGTCCGCACAACAGGAGAGCTTTGATGCTCTCAAAACAGCCTTAGCTACAGCACCAGTTTTAAAAGTCGTCGAACCCAATCAGCCATTTGTGGTCGAAACAGATGCTAGCGACTTTGCAGTAGGTGCTGTGCTAACTCAGGGTGGACGACCAGTTGCGTTCGAGAGTAAAAAACTCGAGCCAGCTCAGACTAGGTACAGTGCCTATGAAAAGGAACTCTTTTCTATAGTCCATGCATTATTTGTATGGTGCCAACTTTGAGGTCCTGACAGACCATGAGAGTCTCAGATACCTTTGCAATCAACCTGAGCTTAGAGGTCGGAAAGCTCGTTGGGCAGAGTTGATGCAAGAGTTTGACATGTCTATCAGATATAGGCGTGGAAAATTCAATACAGTAGCAGATGCCCTTAGCAGAATGCCTATGATAAACGAGCTGAGTTTTACTCAAATTCGTAATGAGTTACTCGAGTCCTTGAGAGGGAAATGCCAGCATGATGCATTCTTCTCTATTATCTGGAACTCAGTCCAGAACAGACAGTTACAGACTCCAGAACCAGTTCCCGGGGCTGGTGCCAGTTCATCCAAGAATACGGCAGCTCCCGTTGAGGATGATGATGAGTCCAAGTATACGTCGTCAGATGACGTTGAGGATTCTGAGCCTGTATTACCCAAGCAAACCCCAGTGGTTGAGGGTCAGTTGACTCAAGGATTCAAATGGAAACAGTATTCCATTCAGGATGAGTACTTGCTCTATAGAGATAGAGTATGTGTCCCCAATTCAGAGGATTATAGGCAGCAGGTCCTATATGAATGTCATGACAATCCTAGCGCGGGACACCCAGGCATACAGAAGACCTATGAGCTTCTTCGTAGGCAATTTTTCTGGCCCAGTATGAAAAAGGACGTCCACCAGTATGTAACCAGTTGCCAGAAATGTCAAGTAAATAAAGCAGGGCGTTTAAAGGCAGGAGGGTTGTTGCATCCCTTGGAAATACCAACTGGTAAATGGGAGAGTATCTCCATGGATTTTATAGTAGGCCTGCCTAAAACCCAAAAGGGTAATGACTCTATATGGGTCACAGTTGACCGTCTGACCAAAATGGCTCATTTTTTTCCGACCAAAACAACCGTTAGAGCTCCAGAGTTAGCGAGGTTGTTTGTAGACGGGCTATTTAAATTGTACGGTCTACCTTCCGGAATAGTCAGCGACCGGGACAGTAAGTTTACTGGAAATTTTTGGAGGGCAGTATTCCATCATCTCCATACTAAACTTAATATGAGTACCACCGACCATCCACAGACGGACGGTCAAACAGAAAGGGTAAATCAAGTGCTGGAGGATATGCTTCGTGCATACATCAGCAAGAAGCAGACTAATTGGGAGGAGTATCTCTCGATATTAGAGTTTGCTTACAACAGTACCAAACATTCAGCTACGGGATGCAGCCCATTTATGCTGATGTACGGTTTTCAGCCACGCTCACCCACAACTGTAGGGTTTAAACAAGAAAAAGTTGAAGCAGCCAGAAACTTTTTAGAGGACCTAAACCAGATGATAGAACATGCTAAGCGTAGCATTAGACAGTCCCAGGATCGAGCCAGGCATTATGCAGATCCACACAGACGGGATGTGCAGTTCTCCACTGGTGAGAAAGTCTACTTGAGAGTCCCAGTTGACTCTAAAACCCTCAAATCAGGAGTGTGTGCTAAGTTGTCTCCAAGGTATTGTGGTCCCTTTACCATCAGTAGGAGACTAGGCGAGGTCACCTATGAACTAGAACTCCCACACAGCAGTAAGGTTTTTCCAGTCTTTCATGTAAGTCAGTTACGAAAAGCCTTAGCCAGATCAGACAATCTGGTAGGGGACAGTGTTCTAGTTCTCCCATTGAATCCTCAACAACCTCCACATGAACCAGAGGAGATTCTTGATAGTAGAGAGACGCAGACTCGTCATACTCTATACCGAGAATATCTGGTTAAGTGGAATGATCAGCCTGTTGAGAATGCCACTTGGGAAAGAGGCAGCGTCCTTCGCAAGATTTTTCCAGACTTTGTCTTAGAGGACCAAGACGGTTCTTAAGGGGGAGGGAGTGTTACGAGCTCGTAACCAGTGCCGAACCCTAGAGAACACAGATAGGTCAGATACCACAGTCAGGGTCGTGTCCAGCGTACATGACCAACAGGGCAAGACAGTATGAGTAGTGTGCCCCAGCACGGTCCATAGCCATGACAGGCCTAACACAGCCTAGGGACCCTGTCACCAGGATAGGGCCCCCAGTTGGGTCCCGACGTGCAGTCGGCCACGTCAGTGCCACGTGGCCAACACTTGGCAGTAGCATGCTACCAGTCCTCACACTGGGCTAGGAGGGGCTTACTCTATATCAGGGAGTAGGCAAGGTTGGGTGGATCAGTTAGTGTTTGCCCTACTGTGGTGTTAGGATCTATTACATACACGGAGCTGTCCCAATGTAAATCTGAGGCAATGTGATAGTCTCGAGTCCAAATAATGCGCTAAGACCGGGACCCCTGCTATGTCAAGCTCAATAAAATGAGTCCAGTAGTAGCCGGGTTTCACCCCAAGCTGTCGCCCCCAAGTACGGTCGAGATATGCCCGATATAAGATGCGCCTGATATACTGATGAGTACCTGAGAGGAGCTCTGTAATGGAGATACCAAATGACTCAAGGAGGAAATGGGATGCCTGAGAGAACCACGATAGTCCATAGCCCTGGTCATGAAGAAAGTGTGAGGACACAAGTGTTGTCTGTGTATATCTCATATCCTCATCGGGCAGAGCCTGGATTCTCTGAATGTATGTGATAAGCTGGAACGCGGCATACATCTGAATGGGTGGAACGGCAATCTCTGCAAGAAGGATCTCATGTGGAACCGGGGGCTTCGCCCGAATCATACGGGCTAACATGGTGGTCTGTAATCGTGAAATGCTGGCCCAATGTGATGAAGGGAGGCCGGTGCACCATGTCTCTGCTGCATATAAGGCTCTGGGGGTGACAATAGTATCAAAGAGTCTACACTTACTGTGAACATCTCGGATGAGCTTCCTGAAACAGAACCGCTCAAGCTGAACAAGAGAGGACTGCCCCTTCCCAAGTCGTGTGGTGGCAGCTTGCCGCATGCTGAAGGTAGGACCAGAGAAGAGTATCCCCAAATAGGTATAAGAGGAAACTACCTCTAAGGCCTGTCCATCTAGGATGAGCTCCTGGCGCTGCATGAAGGCTCGAGAAGTGTTGAAGACCATAACCTTGGTCTTCACAGTGTTCACCCCCAACCCCCATCTGGTACAAAATCCCTGTAAACAATCTAGCTGCCTCCCCTCTCTGGTCGAGGATACTAGTACTACATCATCCGCATAAAGGAGAATAGCAATCAGAATGGTGCCAAGATTACAGCCATCCCCGCCACACTGTGAGATGACTCGCTCTAACTCATCAATATACAATCCAAAGAGAACCGATGAAAGAGAGCACCCCTGTTTCACCCCAATGGTGCTCCAAATGTGATCAAATAAGCCACTGCTATGTCGGAAACATCCCACGACCTTCTCATAAAGAGCCATCACTGCTAAAACAATATCTGTGGAGAAACCAAGGTCACGAAGTCTCTGAATGAGCAAGGAGCGTGGTACAGAATCGAAGGCCTTCCTGAAATCTACAAAACAGCAGTAAACCCTCTCTTTCCTGTACTTAGCTTCCTCGATCAAGGCTCGAAGTGTAAAAATATGGTCAGTGGTAGAATAATGAGATCGGAAACCTGCCTGCCCCAATGCATGTAATCTCCGAGCTTCCGCCTCTGAACTCACTGCAGACTGGAGTATGGTACCATAGAGCTTAGTGAGAACATGTCCGATCATGATGGTGCGGTAATTACCAAGCATCATGGGATCACCATTTTTATGAATAGGGTGGATGATGTTGGTGCACCAAGATGAGGGGAAACCAGAGACAACAGCGGAATTGAGGAGAGTGGCTAGTGTGGGAGCAAGGAGGTCGGAAGCATGGGTTAGGCGTTCAGATTCAAGGTCTTCGATATCTCTTGGTTTATGGGACTTCATTCTCTTGATGGCCGTAAGTACCATGTCAGATGTGAAGAAGGTGAACTCAGAGGGGCGTGGGGAGATAGAGATGGGTGCGGCAGTGGGTATGGTATATAGTTTGGTAGCGTATTCGGTCCATATGCGAAGGTCATCCAGGAGGGGTGGTGGAGCACCAGGGATAAACTCACGCCAAAAGGTGCCTGAAGAGGAACTGAAGAGAAGATCAACAAGACGCGTTCCTTCGAAGTCATCATATATACACTTTTTTCGGCGGAGTGTGCGACGGTAAGAGCGCCTGGCGGAGTGGAGGAGATGAGGATCGTGAGTGCGGGCATGGGTGACAAGCTGACGAAGAGAGCGACATTCAGCATCATACCACGGGGGGTGTGGGGGTCGTATCGATGAGGAGCGGGTGCCTCTGCTTTTATGGGGTTTAGATGGAAAAGCAAGGGAAGCAGCGGTATGAAGAGAAGTGCTAAGAAAGGCAGCTTGAGTCTCCACTGTACTATCGCGAGGGAAGGAATGGAGCAATGAGGTTAGGAACTCCTGGTAAACTGGTGTAAAGAGAGAACTGAATGTATATTTGGGTGCCCGTGTAAGCAGGGGGTGTGAGGATGGTTGGGGAGGTGGGAGGCGGCCGATAGCGAAGGAGAGAAAGGAATGATCAGAGAGTGATGGGAGATACATGAAAATCAGATATGAGAGGTATGGAAGATGGTGATCCCATGAGATAATCCACAACACCATGTCCAGCACTGTGAGGGTGACAAGTATAACTGCCAGATTTTGGCCAACAAGTTAGGCCATTGTAAATGGCTAACTCATGGGCCTCTCCAAACTGCAATAAATGCTCACCGTAAGGGGTAGTAGGTCCCAAGCTGTCCTCTGAAATCCTGGTAACTCCCATATCATCGCTGTCAAGGGCATGAACGCGGAGCTGGTCGGTGATGTCATAGAACTATGACTGTCATGAAGAGGTTCGGGCATTAAAATCTCCAGTGAGGAGAATATGCCCCCGCTCTGCGAATCTGATAATATCAGGCGATAAATCAAGGTAGGGTGAACCTGTGCCCTCAGCAAAGGACGAAGACTCTGGAGGAAAATAACAGGCCGCCACAAAGAGGTCCCTGTCCAACCCAATATCCTGCCCAGTAATATGAATCCATATATATCGTGCATGCTCGTCGTGTCTAATGAACTCAATGCTCGGATGAAGAGACTCTCTGTATAAACATGCAACACCTCCGGATCCACGACCGCTAGCTGATCTAGCCTCAAGTCTGTACACGGAATCCCATCTGTATCCTGGAAAAATAGGTAATCCTCTCTCCTGACTCTCATGAGTCTCCATAAAGAGCAGCAAATCCCTGTCAGTGATGAAATCGATCAAGTCGCCAGCAATGGAGGATGAGTGTAAACCATCACAGTTCCATACTCCAATCCGGAGATGGTGTGGGTGGGGCCCCGGGGCACTCCCAAACCCGGGGACCCCAAATCCCTAGCACTGGGAGCTGCTAGGTGCGCTGTCAAGAAAACGCACTCTTCCATCTCGGTAAATGACTCGTCTGCCAGACTCACGGGCTGCCTGAAAGGCCTTACGCCTCTCCTCTACCTGGATATATGTGAGGTCGTCGTCCATGTAGATAGTGGTACCACGTAGCTTAGCTCTGCACCGCAAAGCATCTCGACGGCTCACGAGGGAGGTGAAACGAAGAATGAGTGTGGCTGCATCTCTAGTGGTCCTCCATGCGGTGTCTAACCCCTCTGTCCTGTGTCCGAGAGTGATGTCGAGAAAGCGTTTAGCTTCAGCCAATGCATCCTGTGTATCTAGAACTCCACGAACTCTAATATTGTGGGATTCTTGGTCTCGAGATTTCTCTTCCGAGATGGTGGCTGAGATAACCGAGGAGATGGGAGCGCTGGGTTTGGTGCCCTTTTTCAAAATTGATGCCTAGGAAAGGGCCTCTTCGTGTTGCTTCTCAATCTTGGTTTCTAGCTCCCGTAGCATGTTGGTGGTGGATTCCGAGCTGCGGCCTGTTTGATTCCGATGGATTGTTCGAGCGAGGCAACCTTGGACTGCAGTAGCTTCTTCTCGTTAACCAAAGAAGTAACCGTTCCTTTCAGCTGTGAAATTTCATACCGCAAAAATTGGAAATCTGCCTTGAATTGATCAATCTGCCAAGATGAAAAAAGTTCAATTGATTTAAAAGGCGTATACGGAATATTGGCTGTAGACTGTGGTGCCGTGAAGGAGGAAGAGTGAGCAATGATAGGTGTGGGAAGAATAGGGTCAGAGGACAGAAGAGGAGCTGAATCACGGGAGCAGCCATCAGAGAGGGGGGTGAGAGTTGTAGTAGGAGAGGGAGATGGGTCATCAAGGGGGTGAGGTGAAGTGGCAACGAGGGGGAAAGCTTTATTAACGTCAAGCGAGAAAGCTTTATTAACGTCTTTTCCATGCCAAAAGGCATATAAGACAAATAAGTACATATCAAGTATGTGGACCACATGGGAGTAAGTGGTGGGGGAGATGTGAAAATCAGAGATGAGAGGTATGGAGGATGGTGATCCCATGAGATAGTCCACAACACTATGTCCGCCACTATGAGGATGACAAGTATAACCGCCGGAATCTGGCCAGCAAGTTAGACCATTGTAAATGGCTAACTCATGTGCCTCTCCAAACTGCAACAAATGCTCACCATAGGGGGTAATAGGTCCCAAGCTGTCCTCTGAAACCCTGGTAACTCCCACCTCGTCGCTGTCAAGAGCATGAATGCGGAGCTGGTCGGTGATGTCATAAAACTCGGACTGTCGTGAGGAGATTCGAGCATTAAAATCCCCAGTGAGGAAAATATGCCCTCGCTTTGCAAATATGATAATATCAGGTGACAAATCGAGCTATGGTGAACCTGTGCCCTCCTGCAAACCTCCAGGTGCCGGTTAACCACAAGAGACCGAACGAGTCACGTTCCACCCCGTCATAGGACCTAATCCGGGTCCACCCACCGTGCCCTGGCCTGTGGCCATATGTTATAATCTTACTTACTGCAAACCTCCAGGTGCCGGTTAACCACAAGAGACCGAACGATTCACGTTCCACCCCGCCATAGGACCTAATCCGGGTCCACCCACCGTGCCCTGGCCTGTGACCGTTTCAAGCTCGATCCGACCTCCATGCCAGACGGCGTCCCATACCACCGCCTAGGCTCTCAGCCATCTCCTGCCTCACGCTAGCAGTACATCCTGGCCGTGCACACGCTCTCCATCCATCTCCTCCTAGGTAGACAGAATGGATGGCAAATGAGTCCTCCTCCCCTTGTATACCTCCAAGGAGAGAGACTCCAAGCCATGTGCACTCCTGGATCATGACACGTGGCAACCATGCAGGTTCATGAGTCACCGGTCAAGTCTACAGGCCCAATCATCGTCTGGTCTCAAGTCTGGGTTTGGGACCCAAGGGAGTTGGGTCCCTAACATTCCCTCTTCCGCAAAAAAATTCCTTATCTAAGGAAGGAATCCAGGGAATCTCAGTTTAAGGTCATGTTCCTTCTCCCAAGTATCATCGTCCTCGGAACTTCCTTTCCAATGAACCAGGTACTCAGTTACCTGCCGGTTTCTAAGCCCACGTTGACGTACATCAACAATGGCCTATGGTTCAGTAGGTACAAAGGATGATAGGTCCTCCAGCTGAACTAAATCCTCCTGAGGCATTAAGTCATCCTTTCCACCAAGTCGTTCCTTTGAACGACTAATGTGAAAAACTGGATGTACCTTAACCCCTTGAGGAAGTTCTAGATGGTACGCATTCCGGTGGAGTTTCTTTACTATACGGAATGGCCCTGCGTAACGAGGTGATAACTTAGCACATTTCCTAGTCCTTAGTACCTTACAATCTTTTGGAATTCTAAGATATACCCAAGCCCCCTCCTAATAGACCCTAGGTTGTCACTTTTGATTAGCGTAAAACTGGGCTCTTTCCTGAGCCGTTTTTACGTTTTCGCGAGCAACAAGCAACATTTCTTGCATATCATGCAGGAAATCTACTGCTGCTTTAACCTTGACGCCTTTGAGGCCCACTGAAATGGGAGCCCTAGGCTGGAAAGCATACATTAGAGAAAATGGACTAAAACCCGTCGCTGAGTGCTTTGCGCTATTATACGCAAACTCAATCATTGGAAGGTACCTTTCCCAATCTGACTGTCTTCTGGAAACATATGCCCGAAGCATATCTTCCATAGACTAGTTTGTCCTCTCTATCTGACCATCCGATTCAGGATGATCTAATGACCCCAAACTTAGAGTGGTCTCTAATTTCTCAAAGACCGCTTGCCAGAATTTGCCAGTGAACTTTGGATCTCGATCACTAACAATGTCATTCGACAAACCAAACAACTTGAACAACTTTTCCACGAAAAGTTGTGCAAGTTCAGAAGCTTTGGCAGTCTGCTTGGTTGGTATGAACTGCGCCATTTTAGTTAACCTGTCAACTATTACCCAAATGGCATCATTTTGCTTCCCCGTCCGAGGTAGCCCAACCACAAAGTCCATGGAAATGCTTTCCCACTTTCTTTCGGGAATTTCCAAGGGTATTAACAAACCAGCTGCCTTAAGTCTTTCAGCTTTGTTAACTTGGCATTGCGCACACGTGCGAACATATGCCTCCACCTGACTTTTTATATTTGGCCAATAAAAGTTTCTTTTTAGTAAGTCAAACGTCCTTTGAGCGCCAGGGTGCCCTGCACACAGGCCGTCATGACATTCATGCAGGATTTGGGCCCTTATATCATCATTTTCTGGCACACAAACCTTTCCATTCCGGAAAAGCAACCCATTCCTAATGGAATAGTCTCTTTGTATCTTGTCCTGAGGAGAAATCTTGGAATCCTGCATTCCAAGCTCATCACTAGATCTAGTAGAACCTGCCAGGACGTCTAGCCAAATACGACCGAAGTACCTATCGGTCTTACACAAATCTCTCAAGGACAGATACAACTCAGATTGGATCTCAAAAAAGCTTAACTGATTAACCTCTCCAATCCGGCTTAAGGCATCCGCGACACTATTAGAAGTACCCTTCCGGTACTCAATGTCATAATGAAATTCTTGGAGCATCTCTGACCATCTGGCTTTACAACCCCTAAAGTCGACCGCATCGTTAATATACTTTAACGCTTGATGGTCAGCAACTATAGTAAACAGGGAGCCATACAAATAATGTCTCCAAACTTTCAGGGCATTAATGACAGCAAAAAGTTCCTTGTCATAGGTGGAATACCGTCTTTGAGCAGGGTCCAACTTCTTGCTTTCAAAAGCCACCGGCCTACCATCCTGATATAGGACTACGCCTATAGCATAGTCACTGGCATCCGTTTCAAGTACATACGGCTTGTTAGGATCCACTATGTGTAAAATAGGCGCAGTAGTTACACAATATTTGAGGTTCTCAAAACTCTGATTCAACTCTTCAGTCCAAGTAATTGGAGGACTGAACTTACTGTGGCGGCTAACTCTTTTCGCGTCAAGGCCAATGCAATTAATGCATAGTTCAAGATGAATCTATGAAAAAACCCCGTAAATCCCAAAAAGGACTTAACCTCCCGGATGGTTTTAGGGATAGGCCATTCACGTACTTGTCGGACTTTATTTGGGTCAATTTCCAACCCATGGTCCGAAATAATGTGACCAAGGTATAACAACCTTTTCTGGAAGAACACACATTTGGATTCCTTGGCAAAAAGCTTCTCCTGTCTAAGTAACTTTAAGACAGTCCTGAGATGCTCCTTATGCTCCTCCAAGGTCTTACTATAGATGAGAAAATCATCTAAGTAAACTATTACGAACTTTCCCAGATATGGACGAAGAAGATCGTTCATCATCTGCTGGAAAGTCGCTGGAGCATTTGTCAAGCCAAATGGTAAAACCAGAAACTCATAATGGTCGTACCTAGTTCTGAACCCGGTTTTTTCAATATCCTCAGTCTTTATGCGAATCTGATGATACCCTGATTTCAAATCGATTTTGGTGAAGTACTTTGCACCATGCAATCGATCAACCAGTTCATTCATTCGCGGCAAAGGATAACGGTTTTTAATCGTTAATTTATTCAACTTTTTAAAGTCCACACAGACGAGTACCTCCGTCGTTTTTATCAACAAGGAGCAGAGGTGCCCCTCAGGGAGATTTACTAGGCCTAACATGGCCCATCTTAAGGTAATTTTGTAGTTGCCTATAAACCTCATCCTCTTCAGTAGTACTCATCCTATATGGATACAATGATATAGGAGAACTACCAGGAATCAATTTAATACCATGGTCAACACCCCTAGAGGGGGGAAGACCCTCAGGAAGCTATTCAGAAAATACATCGTTAAATTCTTGTCTAAGTTTCCTAAAAATTTCACCTTCCGGCGAGTTTTCTTGTTTTAGGTTATTAGACATTAATTCCATTTGGAGATTGTAGAATTGCAAACTACGTTCTTCATGGTAAGTAAAATCCTTTAACCAACATAAATAAGAACTGCAATCCGCAATATCCATACATTTAACAGTTTCCAAAGCAGAAAGCATATACGGAGTAGAAATATCAACATTTCCATTCAATTCTATGAGTGAGCCGTTATGTAAGAAAGACAAACTGTGTGTTACATAGTTTTTCTTCATAGACTCGTTCCTCTCATAGAACCACTCTTTACCAAGTATAACATCTACCCTATCTAGATTCATAAAATGAAAGTCTAATTTATCCTTATAGGCTTGAATCTCTATTGGTAGACGTGAGACTATCCAGTCCCAAACTTGGCTTTCTGCTCCAGTTGCCAGCTTCACTGTGTATCGGTGGTCACTTTGCCTTGTTTCCACCTTTAGCTTCTGCAACAAATTAGCATTAATAAAATTATGTGTGGAACCATCGTCAAAGAAAACAGTTACGGCTTGACCACCCACAACCCCCTTCACCTGAATGAGGTCATGAGGGCCAAAAACAGCCGTATTAAAACAACAATGCTCACACACAGAATTACTAGCAAAGGAAAGATCTACACTAGATATGCTAGAGTTACCTAGCGTCTTACAAGATGCCCCTTTAGCTTTCCGTTTCTTTGGACATTCCTTCGCGACATGACCTGGTTCCATGCAATTGAAGCACAGATTGTCGCTTTTGGCTTTCATGAAGGTTTCCTGGTCCAAGGTAGATCTTTTCTTCGATTTCCCTGAACTTGAAGCCCCTTCCTTTTATCTTTCGATTTCTTTGGAAAGAAAGGCCTCTTACAATTTACGTCGGGCAAGACACCAGTCTCAGGCTTAGCCATCGTACGAGTATCATCGTAGATTCTGGCGAAGCGAACAGCATCCTCGCGGGTAAGAGGCTAGTTCCTCCTGACCTCTAGCTGGTAGTCTCTTGGCAACCCCAATACAAAATGCAACTTTACTAGCAAGGGATCTATTCTAGTTGCAAAACGAGAATAGACCTCTTGAAATTCCTGTAAATACTGATCCAAGGGCCGGTTCCCCATATGGATCGTTGCATACTGACGGTAAAATTCAAAATCATCAAGAATAGGAAGGAAGGCCGCCTTAAAGGCCTTACAAAATTCCTCCCAATTCCTTGGAACTTCAGGCTTACCCCTTATATCTTGCCACCAGGTAAATGCTTTACCTTGCAGGTACATGACATCGAGATTGATCTTGTTGTCCTCGGATGAATCGTGCATGGAAAAGTGCGAATTCCATCGATCCAGCCATTGCAAGACCGCCTCCGGGGTTCTATCCCCTTCTTTTCCCCAGCAAAAACTTCAGGAGTGAACAAGGGTTGATGCACCAATTGTCTTAGCCGCATCAATTCCTTGAGATCCTGCTGATCCCGACTATGCTTTGCTTGCATATCCACAATCTGTTGCTGTAGACTGTTAATGGCCAGCATCAAAACATCAGGGTCTAAGACAGAGGCAGATACTGTAGCCTCATGAACAGGGGACATAGGCTGTGTAGTGGGAGTAGGCTCCAATTTTACATAGAGAAGAGAGGTGAATTAAGAAGAGATAATAGAAGAGAATCAAAAGCTACTCAAGGAAAGTAGATGCAAGGCTACTCTTGCTGTCTCTTCACAACCAAATGGTATTGTCCATAGCTGCCAAGAGGAATAAGAGAAAGCAAAGAGAAAGATGCACCACCACCTCCACCTCTTTTCACATAAAACAGAGGCATAGAAGAGGCATACCTCCCTCTTCATGCCATCCTACCAACTGCCAAGTGGCTTTGCTTTGCCAACTAGCTTCCACCTCAGCCTTCTGGCCTTCTCCTAGCAATCTGCCAGGTGGCCTACAGCCCCCCCCCTTCACTTTTTCTTGCTTTCCTTCAAATGGTCCTTCGCTGATATACAGGGACAGGTCTGGAGAAAACGCTTCATGTGAGCAGGGAGGGCCCCGATTTCCCTGGTCAAGGAAAAGAAAGAGAGCAGAATAGAAAAACGCTGCTTGTAGACACCCGTCTGGGACCAAACAGTGCCACGTGGCAGTTTTCTACTCGTTTTCTTGAGAAGCATCGCGGGTCAGGCAGCGATCAAGACTTCCAAGTTTTATCACGCTGAGGAGGGCCCATCGCAACAGATGTATACCTGAATCTGAGCAGAACGAGGGTAGGAAGGACCGCCACCTGTCCTTTCCTGGATAGTGCCACGTGGCAGGACTTCTATGGGCCCCCACAACTATTTTCCCTAAACTTTTTTGCTTCAAATTTTTGAAAAAACAGCGGGAAGAAGAACCTTAGAAGATGCATAAAAAATGCATTTTAAATCCGTTTTGAAATCCGTCAAAAGCATCGTAAATTACAAGACATCTACCACGGATCAACGCACCTGCTTTCAGCATGCAGTGGCTCTGATACCATATGTTACAATCTTACTTACTGCAAACCTCCAGGTGCCGGTTAACCACAAGAGACCGAACGATTCACGTTCCACCCCGCCATAGGACCTAATCCGGGTCCACCCACCGTGCCCTGGCCTGTGGCCATATGTTATAATCTTACTTACTGCAAACCTCCAGGTGCCGGTTAACCACAAGAGACCGAACGATTCACGTTCCACCCTGCCATA
The DNA here is from genome assembly GCA_029204225.1 of Diphasiastrum complanatum. NCBI lineage: Eukaryota > Viridiplantae > Streptophyta > Lycopodiopsida > Lycopodiales > Lycopodiaceae > Diphasiastrum > Diphasiastrum complanatum. The sequence goes on from CM055096.1 coordinate 43,766,776, forward strand.
GGACCTAATCCGGGTCCACCCACCGTGCCTTGGCCTGTGACCGTTTCAAGCTCGATCCGACCTCCATCCCAGACGGCGTCCCATACCACCGCCTAGGCTCTCAGCCATCTCCTGCCTCACGCTAGCAATACAGCCTGGCCGTGCACACGCTCTCCATCCACCTCCTCCTAGGTAGACAGAATGGATGGCAAATGAGTCCTCCTCCCCTTGTATACCTCCAAGGAGAGAGACTCCAAGCCATGTGCACTCCTGGATCATGACACGTGGCAACCATGCAGGTTCACGAGTCACCGGTCAAGTCTACAGGCCCAATCATCGTCTGGTCTCAAGTCTGGGTTTGGGACCCAAGGGAGTTGGGTCCCTAACAGAGATGGTGTGGATGGGACCCCGGGGCACTCCCGAACCCGGGGACCCCAAATACCTAACACTGGGAGCTGCTAGGAGCGCTATCAAATAAGCGCACTCGTCCATCGTGGTAAATGACTCGTCTGCCAGACTCACGGGCTACCTGAAAGGCCTTATGCCTCTCCTCCACTTGGATATATGGCTTGGAGTCTCCATCCACCTCCTCCTAGGTAGACAGAATGGATGGCAAATGAGTCCTCCTCCCCTTGTATACCTCCAAGGAGAGAGACTCCAAGCCATGTGCACTCCTGGATCATGACACGTGGCAACCATGCAGGTTCACGAGTCACCGGTCAAGTCTACAGGCCCAATCATCGTCTGGTCTCAAGTCTGGGTTTGGGACCCAAGGGAGTTGGGTCCCTAACAGAGATGGTGTGGATGGGACCCCGGGGCACTCCCGAACCCGGGGACCCCAAATACCTAACACTGGGAGCTGCTAGGAGCGCTATCAAATAAGCGCACTCGTCCATCGTGGTAAATGACTCGTCTGCCAGACTCACGGGCTACCTGAAAGGCCTTATGCCTCTCCTCCACTTGGATATATGTAAGGTCATCGTCCATATAGATAGTGGTACCACGTAACTTAGCTCTGCATCGCAAAGCATCTCGACGACCCTCTAGAGAGAGAGAGAGAGAGAGAGAGAGAGAGAGAGAGAGAGAGAGAGAGAGAGAGAGAGAGAGAGAGAGCGACAGAGAAGAAAGAAAGAAAGCTTTATTAATGTCTTTTCCATGCCAAAAGGCATATAAGACTAATGAGGTATATGTCAAGTGTGTAGTAACCATGGGAGCGCATAGAACGTCTCCAAAACTGAAATAAAAAAAACTAGTATCAACTAAATAAACAAGTAATCATCTGCAATCAAGATGTCAAGTCTGTGCTGGTGCTGTAGAAAGATGTAATGCGAGCCGCCACATGAGAAAGCGCTGGTATCGTCTATGAGCATGAGCGTGTGTAGTAGTCTCTGTATATGAGGTATGGCTATCCTGGCAGTATGGGAGGTACATCGTCTCTGATCTCTGTGGGCATGTAAGCGACTGTCATCCTCGTCGTCGTAGTAGTCATCATCCTCGGGTACTGAGACACGTGATCTCCGTCTAGTAAAGAATGAAGTGATCAATGACTGAGATGTAATGTGCTGGGATGTCCCGTGTAGATCTCTCCGCAATATGAACATCTCGTGTACCATCAGCGCGACACACCGTGGGTCCTCATAGGCTATGAGAGAACGTAGAGTGGTAGGTATGTCTCGAAACAAGCAGAGATATCTCCCTCTGATCTTATAATATATCGGGCATCTGAAGATAAAATGCTCCTCAGACTCCACCTCACCGAGGGAGCACAACTGGCAAATCCGCTCCACTCTGGGAATACCATGGAACCTCCCCGTCTCAATAGCTAGCTGGTGAGAAGACACCCTGAGCTGTCCCAGTGTGAATCTGAGGCAATGTGATAGCCCTGAATCCAAGTAGCGTGACATGACTGGGGTCCCTGATACATCCAGCTCCAAAAAGTAGGTCCGGTAAAAATCTAGCTCAACTCCTAACTGGCTGCTCCAAGTCCGCTCTAGGTATGCTCGATAGAGAAATCGTCTGATATACTGATGGGTACCCGAGGGAAGCGCAGTGACGGAGATACCAAATGACTCAAGTAGGAGGTGAGATGCCTGAGAGAACCATGATAGTCTATAGCCCTGATCATGAAGGCCCTATGAGGATGAAAGTGCAATCTGTATGTATCGTCTATCTATCTCTGGCAGTGCCTATATCCTCTGAATATAGGTGATGAACTGAAGAGCTGCCTCGATCTGTATATGTGGAACTGCAAACTCGGCCAAAAGAATGTGTGCTCGAATCAACCGAGCTAGCATGGTGGTCTGTAATCGTGAAAGGCTGGCCCAGTGTGAAGAGGGGAGGCCCGTGCACCATGCCTCTGCCGCATATAGAGTCGTGGGGGTGACAATGGTATCAAAGAGGCGGCACTTACTGCGAGCATCCTGGATGGACTTCCTAAAACAAAATCGCTCTAGCTGAACAAGGGAGGCATGCCCCTTCCCCAGTCAAGTGGTAGCGGCATGTCTCATACTAAAAGTAGGACCCGAGAAAAGGATCCCCAGGTATGTATAAGAAGGGACCACCTCTAGAACCTGTCCATCAAAAGTAAACTCCTGTTGCTGCATGAATGCTCGAGAAGTGTTGAAGACCATAACCCTGGTCTTCCCAATGTTCACCCCTAGGCCCCATCTGGTGCAAAATGCATGTAAGCAATCCAACTATCTCTGTAGACCCTCTCTGGTCGGTGAGACCAATACCACGTCATCGGCATAAAGAAGGATAGCAATCAAGATGTCCCCTAGCCTGCAACCGGTACCACCACACTGTGTAATGACTCGCTCCAACTCATCAATGTACAAGCCAAAGAGGACCAGTGAGAGGGAGCAACCCTGCTTCACCCCAATAGTGCTCCAAATATGATCAGATATGCCACTGCTCTGCCGGAAACATCCTAGGACGCGCTCATAAAGTGCCATCACAGCAAGAATGATGTCAGTGGAGAAGCCAAGGTCTTGGAGTCTCTGAATGAGCAATGAGCGAGGAACGGAGTCGAAGGCTTTCTTGAAGTCCACAAAACAACAGTAAACCCTCTCTTTCCTGTGCTTAGCCTCCTCAATCAAGGCCCGTAATGTGAAGATGTGATCTATAGTAGAGTAATGGGCCCGAAAACCGGCCTGACCCATAGCATGTAGTCTCCTAGTCTCCGCCTCTGAACTCACAATAGACTGAAGTATAGTACCATATAGCTTTGCCAAGACATGCCCAATCATGATAGTGCGGTAATTACTCGGAACCATGGGGTCACCATTCTTATGAATGGAGTGGATAATGTTAGTGCACCAGGACGATGGGAAACCAGAAACAACTGCGGAATTAAGAAGAGTGGCTATGGTGGGGGCGAGTAAGTCAGACGCATGGGAAAGGAGTTCAGACTCGAGGTTTTCAATATCTCTGGCTTTATGGGACTTCATCTTCTTAATGGCTGCAAGGACCATATCAGATGTGAAGAAGGAGAACTCAAATGGTCATGGAGATATAGAGATAGGTGAGTCGGTGGGAATGATATACAAGCTAGTGGCATAAGCAGTCCAAATGCGGAGGTTTTCCAAGAGAGGTGGTGGAGAGCGGGGAATGAACTCACGCCAAAAAGCGCCCGTAGAAGAACTGAAAAGAAGGTCAACCAGACGCTTCCCTTCAGAATTATCATAGGCACGCTTTTTACGACGGAGAACACGACGGTAAGAGCAGCGGGACGATCAAAGTAAATCTGGAGCATGGCTACGTGAATAGGTTATTGACTAATGAAGAGAACGGCACTCAATATTGTACCATGGAGGGTGCAATGGGCGAGGTTTGCGTCGAGTGTTACTGGGATGGGGTTTGGTAGGGAAGGTTAGTGAAGCGACAGTGTGGAGAGAGGTGGTGAAAAAAGCAGCCTGGATGTCGACTGGACTATCATGAAGGAAAGAATGTAAAAACGAAGCCAAGGAATGCTGGTATAGTGGCATGTAAGTGGGGTCAAATGTGTATCGGGGTGATCGGGCAAGCGTGGGTAATGGAGGTGGGTGAGTGGGGGGAAAGTGACCAATATCAAAGGAGAGGAAGGAATGATCAGAAAGGGTGGTGGGGGAGACACGGAAATCATAGATTGGTACAGAGGATGGTGACCCCATGAGATGGTCAACGACACTATGTCCTCCACTGTGGAAATGGCATGTATAATTGTTTGAATGTGGCCAGCAGGGTAAGCCATTATAATGGCTAGCTCATGTGCCTCTCCAAACTGCAGTAAGTACTCACCATATGGAGTAGTAGGTCCCAAACTGTCCACGGAAGTCCTGGTAACTCCCAGCATATCACCGTCAAGGGCACGAACACGAAGCTGATCTGTGGTGTCAAAAAACTGTCTGTCGCGAAGATATTCGGGCATTAAAATCCCCAGTGAGGAGAATATGACCCCGCTCTGAGAATCTGATAATATCTGGTGAGAGGTCCTGATACAGAGATCCAATACCCTCCGCAAAAGACGAAGACTCTGGTGGAAAGTAACATGCTGCCATAAAAAGATCTCTCTCCAAACCAATATCCTGACCCACAATGCGAGTCCATATATAGCGGGCCTGATCGTCATGTCGGATGAAGTCCAGACTCAAGTGGAGAGACTCTTTGTATAAACATGCGACCCCTCCTGAACCCCGGCCACTGGTAGATCTAGTCTCTCGTCGGAATACTGAGTCCAATCTATATCCAGGAAAAGAAGGAAGTCCACGATCTGGGCTCTCGTGTGTCTCCATAAAGAATAATATATCCCGGCCAGTAATAAAGTCAACCAGGTCCCTCGCAGAAGAAGATGAATGTATGCCAGCACAGTTCTACACTCCAATCCAAAGGTGGTGTGGATGGGGCCGCGGGGTGCTCCCAACCCCGGGAACCCCAAATCCCTAATGAGAACGTCCTATGAGAGTGCTATTAAGAAGACGCACTCGTCCATCTCTATATATGACTGGCCTCCTGGAAGGCCTTACGTCGCTCCTCCACCTGGATGTACGTAAGGTCATCCATAAAAATAGTGGTGCCGTGGAGCTTAGCTCTGCATCGCAGAGCATCCCGTCTAGTAGCCAATGAGGTGAAGCGGATAACCAGAGTGGCGGTATCTTTGGGGGTCCTCCATGCCGTGTCCGATCCCTCCGTTCGGTGTCCTAGTGTGGTGTCCAGAAAACGTGTGGCTTCAGCTGTGGCGTCTTGCGTGTCTGGGATCCCTTTGACTCTGATATTAAGTGCCTTTTGCTCTCTTGATTTCTCTTCCTGGATCGTGGCTGGAATTACCGAGGTAATGGGAGCACTGGGTTTAGTGCCTTTCTTCAATACCGACGCCCAAGAGAGAGCTTTTTCCTTCTGTTGTTCAATCTTCTACTCTAGTGCTTTGATCATAGTAGTGGTGGATTCAGAGGATGAAACCTGTTTGTCGCCCATTGCTTTTTCCAATTGCAAAATTTTGGCCTACATGTCATTCTTTTGCAACAGTCTCCTTAAGCTGGGACAGCTCCATCTTCATGACCTGGAAGTCATTTCGGAACTGATCTTCTTGGAAAGAAGAGAATAGTTCAGTTGCTTTGGATGGGGTATAAAGGATGGGTGGGGCAATAGGGGGTTAAGGAAAATGTAGGATCCCAGCAGGAGGGTTGATCCCAGCAGGAGGGTTGGCTCGAAGGGGAGTAGCAGCTGGGTCTGTGGAGGGGGAAGAAAAAGAGGAGGGGGAAGAAGAGGAGGACGAGGAGGAAGCTGGGACAGAGACGGAGGCTGGCACGCAGGCCAGTACTGCCTGCGTATCAGCAGTATCTGCCACACAGGCAGCTGCTTGCGTGGCAGGTGGGGAACGGGTGCGTTTAGAGGGTGCCATGGGTCAGGACTCAGACAGCGAGCAGGTACAGCGGGCAGGGCAGCACGTGGCAGGGGCAGCGCACAGATGGCAGCGGGCAGGGCTGGCTGGCAGCGGACAGGTGGCAGGCTGGCAGCGGACAGATGGCAGAGCTGGCTGGACAGATGGCAGCGGGGGAGAGAGAGACAGATAGAGAGAGGGCGATGGATCAAGAGAGAATGGAAGCGGACAGATGGTAGGGCTGGCTAGAGAATTAGAATTAGAATTAGAATTATTATTATTAACGTCTTTTGGTGCCCAGGGGCACATAAGACAAAAGAGAGTACAAAATGTGAGAAGCATTGTCCGCATAAGGACTTATTTACCAATGAAAAGACAGTAAAACTAAAACTAAAATATCGATCTCTCTGTCTCTAAGAGAAAAAGTAAAGCTTGACCACCAGCTGGTGAGGGTACAAAGCAAGAGCTTAACCACCTGCTCCGCGGAGGAAACTAGCTACGAGCAAGCTGAAAGTAATGAGTGATGGTAGTAGTGGGTCGTGATGTAGGCTGGTGGGAGGCGTATGAAGATCTAGTAGCACTGGATCGAGCCGAAACTCTCTGTGTCTTCGATCTTCGGACGGGGACGTCAAAATCCGCAACCGAAATATCCACTCTGTCTCGCTTCTGGAAGAACTGAGTAATGTGAGCCTGACTGGAATCCATATCTGAGAGCGTAGGTAGAAGTGAAGCTCGTAAAATATACATCTCTCTCAAAAGGAGACCCACACATCTAGCATCTGAATACTCGAGGAAGGAGCTCAACGTGAGGGGAATATCTCGGTATAAACAATGGTATCGTCCTCTAATCTCATAGTATACTGGGCAGCGAAAGATGAAATGAAACTCATCTTCCACCTCCTGAAGAGAACAAAGCTGACATATCCGCTGCAATCTGGGAGTGTCTGTGTATCTACCTGTCTCGATAGCAAGCTGATGAGAAGAGACTCGAAGCTGTCCTATACGATATCTCAGACCAAAAGATAGCGTCTGTGTAAGATAAACTGGAAGAATAGGCAAGCCCGAAACGTCCAGCCGTAAAAGATGTGTGCCATAATAATGTAGCTTGACCCTATCTGGATCAGGATGTGACCATATAGTGCGTATGTAGCTCCGGTAAATCTGCTGTCTGATATAAGCATGGGTTCCATTCGGAAGATCAAGTGCGGATAAACCCCAAGTCTGAAGAAGGGCTGAGACACTGCGATACCAAGAGTGCTTGGCTCCCTGATCTGCAAGGGTACAAGATGAAGTGAGAGCAGCAACAATGTATCTGGAGGTATCTAGATCTGATAGAGAGAGAGAGAGAGAGAGAGAGAGAGAGAGAGACAATACTCACCACAGAAAAAGCGAAAGAGAGAAAGAAAGAAAGAAAGAAAGAAAGAAAGCTTTATTAATGTCTTTTCCATGCCAAAAGGCATATAAGACCAAATGGAGTACATGTCAAGTATGTGAAAACCGTGGGAGCATATATAAACGTCTTCAAGAAAAAACTATGCATAAAAGAGAAATGAACAACATAATTATAAACTACAAATTGCCAACTGTCCATATAGCTGCCAGGAGTCGAGTAATATCATGTAGTGTTGCTGCTGAAGAAAGATGTGATACGAGCTGCAACATGAGGTAACATGGGCCGTCGCTGACGTCGTCTAGGAGGGTGAAAACTGTGTGCTCTCGTAACATGGTGTGAAGTGCGAACTGTAGCATGACTATGAGTGATACATTGTCTCTAACATTGGTGAGGTGGTATGTCGTCGTCATCGTCATCAGACCGTGTCCGTCTCCTGGTGAAGAAGGATGTAATCTGAGCCTGAGAGCTAGGATGTGGCTGGTTAGCTGACTGGTACATATCCTGGTGCAGCAAGACCATCTCTCGTAGCATAAGCGACACAACGAGAGTCCTCATAGCCAATCAGTGCTCTGAGTGTAGTAGGCATGTCACGGAATAGACAGTGATATCTCCCTCTAATCTCATGATATATGGGGCATTTGAAGATGAAATGCTCCTCGGACTCTATCTCATGAAGGGGACATAGCAGGCACAGTCTACCCTCTCGTGGTATACCCTGGAATCTACCTGTCTCAATAGCCAGCTAATGGGAGGAGACTCTAAACTGTCCCAAAGTGAAACGGAGACCGTGTGATAGCCCAGAGGACAAATAGCGAGGTAAAACTGGAAGACCAGTGGCATCCTGCTCCAAGAAGTGAGTCCGGTAGTAGTTAGGCTTTACCCCCAGCTGATGTCGTCAAGTACGGTCGAGATATGCTCTGTATAAAAAGCGTCTAATGTACTGGTGTGTACCCAAAGGGAGATCAGTGATAGCGATACCAAGTACTTCCATGAGGAAGTGTGATGCCTGAGAGAACCATGATAGCCTGTATCCCTGAGTCTAAAGGTGATGAGAGGACATGAGTGCAATCCATGTATACCGCTGCTCTGTATCAGGAAGTGCCTGAGCTCTCTGGATGTACGTGATGAGCTGGAAGGCTGCCTCAATCTGAATAGGGGGGATGGCAAACTCCGCAAGGATGATCTCATGTGGAACCGAGGGCTTCGCTTGAATCATGCGAGCTAACATGGTGGTCTGTAGGCATGAAATGCTAGACCAATGTGAAGAGAGAGAGAGAGAGAGAGAGAGAGAGAGAGAGAGAGAGAGAGAATTAGAATTAGAATTATTATTATTAACGTCTTTTGGTACCCAAAGGTACATAAGACAAAAGAGAGTACAAAAGGTGAGGAGCATTGTCCGCATACGGACTTATTTACTAGTAGGAAAGAGACTAAGACAAGAAACTAGCATGTCTATCTCGCTATCTCTAAGAAGAAGAAATATCCAAGCTTGACCACCAGCTTGCGAGGGTACAATGCAAGAGCTTAACCACCTGCTCTGCTGAGAGAGAGAGTGAAAGCTTTATTAATGTCTTTTCCAAGCTAAAAGGCATAAAAGACAAATAAGTACATATCAAGTATGTGGACCATCTGGGAGCGTATGAAAAATGTCTCCAAAACTGAAAGAAAAGCATATATAGTAAATCTAAACACGAATACCAAAGTTAACTAAACCAACAGGTATGAAGCCAGAAATGGCTATGTATAATGGAAGCAAGCCGCAGATCATGTCCTAGAGTTGATGCTGCTACTACTGCTCAGAGGACCGGAACGCATTGACGCTTTGAATATATGTGATGAGCTGGAGTAAGGCATCAAGGTACATAGGCGGAACCTCAAACTCAGCAAGGATGATCTGGTGTGGTACTAAAGGCTTAGCCCGAATCATGCGTGAAAGCATAGTTATCTGTAATCACAAGATACTGGCCCGGTCAGATGAAGTGACGCCCGTACTCCATGCAGCTGATGCATACAGCGTTGTAGGAGAAACGATGGTGTCAAAAAGCCGACACTTCCTCAAGCAAAATCTCTCCATCTGGCAAGGGAAGCATGGCCTTTCCCAAGTCTACTAGAAGTTGCTTGTCTCATACTAAATATAGGACCAGTAAAAAGTGTGCCCAAGTAAGTGTAGGATGGAACAATCTCTAACGGCCAACTGTCAAAAATGCGCTCCTGTCTCAACATAAAGCTCCTGAAAGTGTTGAAGACCATCACTTTGGTCTTCGCAATGTTCACCCCTAGGCCCCATCTAGAACAAACAATATAATCCAAAAAGTGTAGGGGAGAGGGAACATCCATGTTTCACCCCAATAGTGCTCATGATCTGCTCTAAGATACCTCTGTTCCTCCGGAAACATCCCAATACTCTCTCGTAAAGTGCCATCACTGCTAGGACTGTGTCATCAGAAAAACCAAGGTCTCGTATCCGCTGGATGAGTAAGAAACGTGGGACAGAGTCAAAGGCTTTCCTGAAGTCGGGCAGGAAGGAGTGGAAGGAGCAGCGATGGAACAGGGCTGTCAAAACGGTAATGGAGCTGTAGGAACAGCGATGGAGGAGCAAGGCAAGGCAGCAAAGAAAAAATTCCAGATTGTGCTCAGAAAAGTGCTTTGATACCAAGTTACGAATAGAGCCACAGCTGATCTAAAATTAAGCTATGAAAGCATCACATAAGCAAGACTTAACCCTAGAAAGCAGGAAAGAGAGAGATTAAGGAGGCTAAAGAGAGAGATCAATATCATCAGCTGAATGACAAATGACACAGTTTCCCTACTTATAGCCACAAGGAAGCCCTTAAAGGAAGCTTCCAGTGGCTAGGGCCCAACTGGGAGGGATAATAGTGCGCCCTCCAAGAAGGCCCCCACTCTCCAGTAATATGTCCAAATGGCCTAATAATGAATAATAAGGCCAAAGGCCAACCATATAGTCTGAATGTCACTAATGAATAAAAAAGGGCCCAAGGCCTGCTTATGCATAAAGTAAAGTAACTGTAAATGTAAATGGACGCGGCGAATGTAATGAGCCGAGTCCATAACTTGTTAAGGGGCCCTATCTTGACTTTTGGGGGTGCCTTATAGTTAGTAGGTTCTAGAACTTAGGGTTTGGAAGAGTCTAGGCCCTTGGAAGGCCTATTTATATGTACTCATTGTTCATTTGTAATTCATTCCCTTTCAAGCATTGCTACAACTTTCTCTCTCCTTGAGGGCGCCTAACCCTCTCCCTCTTCTTCTTCTTCTTCCTCTTCTTCTTCTTCTTGTATATGGAGATTGAATGTTAGAAGGATCTTGGCACTTTGATTTCCTACATGGGGCCCTAACCAAGCACATCAGGCCTCTATCTCGCTGCCTCGACAGTGATTCTTGCTGAGATTTTTTGCAGGTAAAGGATTTTGGGTGTGATGAAGCTAATTTGAACATGAGGAGGCTGTTCAATTGACGCTACTGATTGCTACAAGCAAGTGGAGAAAACTTTTGCACGTTGGAGAACTTTCTTGCTATCTCTTGGAATGAAACAAGACTCCCTTGGTCGCCCAAATCAAGCTATTGACATCCCCAGTTCGGTGCTTAAATTTGGGTAGTAGACAGGTGCATAAAATGGCCATTATTTGCAATTCTCGACCTGAATCATTTTTCCTCTTTTGGAGATGCCTTAAAGCGAGTCTTTGGTGTTGGAACATGTACTAACAATTGGGTAGGACGAAACCCTGAAAAAGCATCTAAAAAAAGGTCAGCAATGTTTCAAACATTCAGATGCGTTTCAAACGTTTGAGTTTTGAATGTTTCAAATGTGTTTCAAACGTTTGATGGTGACATTGGTGATATGTAGGGTATTTGGTTGTGTAGGCTGACATTGCTGTCTCTGGTCTCGGTGTCTAGGAGTGTCTGCCTCATCCTCTAGCACTAACTCTGACTCGACATTAGCATCTCTCTATGGACAGCATCTAGAGAAACAGGAAGTGAGGTATAGCTGCAGCTAGTCTCATGTACTAGTAGTGGCGGTACAGCATGCTTTGTTTTTCAAGCTAAACATCTCTTATAGCTTCAAGGCTACACATCTCTAGTCCACATATGATACCATGGAACGTAGTGTGATTGGTTGATCTTCAAGAGGCAATGGTATTTACCCCCAATCCCATAGTATATTGGGCACTAGAAGATAGAATGCTCCTCTGCTGACTCAACCTCTCCAATGGTACATAATTAGAATATCAGGTCTTCCAAAGGTGTCCCTTGGAAGTGACCTTGACGAAACACAGAGTTGTCACAAAGCAATCCCAAGGCTATCTAACAAGACGGAGTCCACATATTAAGGTAGTGTCAGAATCCTTTCAGTATCCATCTTCACAAAGTGTCCTATAGAAGCCTAATTTGACCCCAACCAAACACTCTGAACACAGGATCTATGAATAGACTGCTGAATAATAAGATCCCTCAGGAAGATGTGATAGTGAGCAAGTGTGTCCAATAGTCGTGAAGCCTGAGAGTACCAAGAGAAGTGATACCCCTGCTCGTAGAGCCTGTTGGATGATGTCAGAACTAGCCATGGATATCTAGCCTGTTGGATGATGTAAGAACTAGCCATGGATATCTACCTCTATTTGAACTCACATCTTTCAAGCCAAAAGACAACATTAACTATTGCAAACACGAACGCACATCTTCACACACAAAGACAACATTAACTACTTGAAGTCACCAGCTCCAGTTCTACTCTTTGAAGCCCAAAGCTTACACAGTTGTAGAAAATCACAAAGACAAACTCGCTCAATTTGACTCAAAGAGGGTAGCCAATGAACTATAAAGATCACCCATGTCATTTACAAAGACAAAATTATTTGAACTGACATCTTCTAAGCCCAAAGTTTCTAGGAAATACAAGACAACATTCTCTTACCTACATGATGCACACAGAGAATTTGACAACGACTGATACTACAAATGATGTCTAAAATAAAAACCAGTACACATTAATGAACAAAAGATAGAAAAACATTGTACTTTATAATGGGTAGGAAGCAGTGATATCCTAAGGCACTCATGAGGATTGGAACACCGACACCTTGCTCTTTGATACATATGTTCATACGAAACTTATCAGGACAAGCCATTGATCTCCCCATGGTGTATATTTTCTTCTACATTGTTGGTATCAAGACAGGTGGCCATGTAACTATAAGTAAAATCTGGCTGTGTTACAAGATAGAGCCTCAGAGAATGATTCAGCGGCTAAATTTATATTGCTCAGAACATAAATGATGGTAGCATTAATCCTATTTATTGGCTCCACTATGCAGACAACCGTAAAATTGGCATGCACCAGGAAAGTTAGTATTGCACATAAGAACACCTATAAATTGTATCAAGAAAAACAGTCAAGATTCATGTCAGAATGGAAAGCATGCACTGCATAAACATAACAGACATTAAGGTAAAAGTAATCTCACTTGGGCAAGAATGTCACTCATGATGTCACTGGAGTCAGCATCACCCCTGCCAACAAGTCGAAGAAGTCGAAGAACTCGTATTTGAAGAAATGGATCTGTGATCCCCCCAACATCATACTCTGGAGCATATCCGCTTATGACCAGATTCTTCAAAATTCGCACCAAAGATGATGTTTGCTGCATTTGTACATCATGCAATCATGTTCACCAGTAAAGCATTTCAATCAGAAGACAACCATGATACCATCAACATTTCACCTAATATTCAGTACGGAAATATAAAGAAAACAAGAAAACTATATTCAAAAACTACATTATTTCTATCATCTGGAGTTATGACACTTGTACAACACTTATAAATACAATGCAATCGTGCACTCTCACAGTAGTATTGTCCAATATAGGCAGAATGAGTCTTCTACATGTCTGAGAATAATGAAAATCAAACAAAAGAACCCAATAAATCATGTGTGATTCTTTTTCTGATTTGTTTTTGATAAAAGCATGGAATTGAGAAGTGATTTAAGGGCACACCTGCGAACGTTCAAGAATCATTGGAGGATCAAAATTCGAACTACAGCACGAGATTCTGTATAATATCTAGATAACAGCAGGTTAACCACATGGTTTTCAACAATCTGAAAGTCCAGAGGAATGTCAATAAGTGGATGTTTGGGCAAACTCAACACCTGATGTCACAACTTAGAAACTGGATGGAAATGTTGTAGACTAGAAAGATGAGCTCTCTGCTAGAGCTGTCGAGTAGTATTTACCAAGATCCAATTTACACAGTGATAGTCAGTTGCCGGTCTCCCTACTAACATAAAACTGATCGTGGTCATCACTATAGAAGAGACAATGCAAGGCAGCATCTGAATGGTGATAATTTTTTAAGCTATTTCTCCTAATGCTCTACTTTCACAGCTCCAAGCACAGCTAAGTTTTCCAACTACACTACCAAAACTGTTGCTCATATCAGCAAACCAAGCATGTCAAGGACGAATGCCAAGTCGATACTCACAATAAATCCTCTACAATTTTCAATAACCATCCCTATTATGACTGTCTGATACAAAACTAGCTAAATAGGTATGCAAAACTAAGGAGCATCTATCACATCTTGTTCTACTGATGGCCTCAAATATAAGTCCACATTAATAACGGCCATTCATAATCGAAATTGTTAGCACCCAGTACCATGTAAGCTTGACTGATGCAAACCAGCCAGTGTTGAATAGTCACCAAAATATTTGAGAGAACCGTATCAAAAATATTCCAGCAAGCAGCTTCCTTTCAAAGAAAAGAAAAAGTTGCTAAATATTTTTGAAGAAAATCATATTATGTAAGCTTCCAAGGAATCAAGATGTCAGATCATGTTGAAAACTTGGAAATTAATGATAACAGTAAATCGAGATACATATGGAACATAAAATAGTAAATAGGTGATTGATATTCTAATCCTATAAAGATCCTAATGAACTGTAAATCACCCGTGGTCTATAATTACACAAAATGTTCAACAACCCTGTTCACAGTGCACAATTCAACAACCCAGTGACATCTTAGAGTCAAATCTCCAAAAGTAATATTGAAAAATGCTAATTCAAATGTCAAACCTATAAGAATCACTTCCAATTGATTCAAAGACATTCAAGTCCCAATTCTTTGTCACTATAGTGTGTAATGATCTGACTGTGTACATAAATGGATTATTTTGAGAAAAGTTCCACCTTCAATTTTTGCATAGGAAGTTGAGGCCTCAAGGCGAATGAAGATGAGGTCCCAATCCTTTCATTTGCGGGTTGGATTATGAAATTGTAACGGTATCTACTTCTCTTCTACAGCAGGTGATTTAATAGATTTTGTTTCTCATGGTGACTCACTTCTTTTTACAGAGATGCGTGAAAGTCAACTTAACAGGTATACCTGCCTTATATGGTTTCGATTAGTTCTCAGTTTAAGGTCTTCTAGTGGCAAAGGTTCGGGAAAGGTTGCTTGCCTTTTCCGTGAATCTTTACATCAGTATTTGGTCCTGGAAAAGAAGGATGATTGTTTTGAGTTCTTTCAAATTCATGTCAGTGTTCATTGCATTGAAATATATAAGGATATTTACGTTGCAATTTACCATTTCCAGCCAGAGACATCCTCTTTCATAGACGGTACCAAATCTCCATTTGATAGAATTTCAAATGATATTGCCTTTTCTAATACAAGATATGTTTTACTCGTAAGTTACTGCACTCAAGAACAGCTGATAGACACAGGCCTTATATTCAGGCTCTCAATCCTATTAACCTTGGGATTGTTCGAGCCCCTAGCGATAGAGATCATTGTGTTACCAAAGATGGGGAGCTTTTTATATCAATCATGCGAATCACATGAGTTAGCCATCTATAATGGCATATCCAGAAGGCCTGTATCAGGAGATTTTATATGTCATCCTCATAGTGGTGGTCAAAGTGTGGTAGATTATTTAGTAGGTGTTAGACTCTCTCTTACTGCATACCTCCAGGTGCCGGTTAAGAGACCGAACGATTCACATTCCACCCCGCCATAGGACCCAATCCAGGTCCACCCGACCTATGACCGTTAACAAGCAAGATCCGACTTCCATCCTAGACAGTGTCCCATACCATTGCCTAGGCTCTCAGCCATCTCCCGCCTCAAGCTAGCACTCATCCTAGCTGTGCACACCGCTCTCCATCCACCTTCTCCTAGGTAGATAGAATGGATGGCAAATGAGTCCTCCTTCCCTTGTATACCTCCAAGGTGGGAGACTCCAAGCCATGCGCACGTCCTAGATTACGACACGTGCCAACCATGCAGGTTCACAAGTCACCGGTCAAGTCAACAGGTTGGGACCCAAGGGAGTTGGGTCCCTAATAGTAGGGCATCCACCTTTTATGCCATATATTTTGACCTTGACGATCTCACCTTGTACACTGCCAGAGCATTCTTGTATGACCTTCAGCTTGAGTCACATAAAAGAATCTACTCCAAAGCATGTTTCAAAAGTTGATCAAACAACTAGATAGACTTTTCATCTGTCTATGCTAGAAATTATTAGCAATCTCTTTCTTTTCTTTTGGTTTCTTTTCCTTTTGATAGTTCTTTGATATCCTAGACTTATCTTACTACTTCATTACATGTTGCAACTTATGTTCCTTATCCATCAAAACCATATAAGAAATCAAAGAAAAAGAAAACGTTCACTTTCTCTAGAAGTACTTGGTATGAAGCTCGTAAATTACAACTTTGTGTTGGCTTTGATAGAATTCATTGTCCTCAATTTGCAAATCCACCCAAAAGCAATATTGCTCTGTGTACCAAGAAAAAATCTGCATATGAACATTCTGGAAACAAAAGATTGATTGATTCACTATTTAGTTCTTCTTCTTCTTCCATGGAACGGCTTCGAAGATATTTGGATACATTAAGTTCAATTTGCAAGGCAGGGATCTTGATGCTAATATTCAAAAGACTAAAGTGATGATCTTTAATTTCTCCACATCCAATATCCAGCAACAGGCACTTCACTTGGACGGTCACCCCCTGGAGATTGTTTACTTATATACCTATCTAAATGTTCTCTTTTTTGGCCCTATTTTTTGATACTTGCCAACTTGGGAAGGGTAAAGCTTATATAGTTAATATGGAGAGACTTTGCTTCCAGAGACACATTACAAAATGTGAATAAATTAAATGTGTTCTACTTGACACCATTGAGTCTCACATACTTCTGCTGGATCCAGGATCACTAGATCTTCACGGGCTTCTCGCCAGTCTACAGCACGCTCCACTACTACTATCACTCATTATTTTCAGCTTACTCGTAGCTAGTCTCCTCCACAGAGCAGGTGGTTAAGCTCGTGCATTGTACCCTCGCAAGCTGGTGGTCAAGCTTGGATACTTCTTCTTCTTAGAGATAGCGAGATAGACATGCTAGTTTCTAGTCTTCTTCTCTCTTTTACTAGTAAATAAGTCCGTATGCAGACAATGCTCCTCACCTTTTGTACTCTCTTTTGTCTTATGTACCTTTGGGTACCAAAAGACGTTAATAATAATAATTCTAATTCTAATTCTCTCTCTCTCTCTCTCTCTCTCTCTCTCTCTCTCTCTCTCTCTCTCTCTCTCTCTCTCTCTCTCTCAAAAATGTCTTGCACCAATTTGAGAATACTGAATCATAAGAGTCAAATTTTTGGTCCCTACAACACCCGTCTACAAATTGCATACAAAAAGCAATACAAAAGTTTCACAATGATAAGAACACTGGATGTATCAACATCTTCTAGAAACAAACGTACCTTTCTAAAGTGTTCAAGGGCTGAAAAATTGGCTTCACAAAGCTCAGTACAAAGCTTGATACCGGCTATAAGAACCCCATGGTGCTTGTCGCTCAACAAACTCGTGGCAGAGGATATCAAGTTCTCAACCAAATCTGGAACTTTTCGCACAATCCGCACAGAGCACAAAGCTGCCTACACCAGTATAGCCCTTATAGCATCACTAAATGAAGAAAAACTATTAATAAATAAATAAATATACATATACCATCGTTCTTTTAATCAATCCTAATTCACTAATAACATGAAAAAAAATTCAATCATTGAAAAAAAAATCATAAGGCTTTAGGATGTTTAAGAAATTGGGGTCATTGATAATAGTTTCGTATTCCTTAAGTGAAGGAATATTCGTTACCTTTGATGAAAATGAGTTTGTTCAAGGTTCACGATTTATGGTTCACTAGTTTGATAGTAATATTCTTATTGGAATAAGATAGTGATATTCTTCAGTACTAGAACCCAGCTTGATAAACCCAGTTCATCAAAATATCTCATTGTTATAAAGCCATGTTTCACACCCAAGCTTTGGTAAGAGATTTTTTAAAAGCAAGATTAGCAATTGCTTCAAGTCATAGGCTCCTTTGAGTAGTTATTCAAAATTTACAGCTACTTTTTACTGGGAAACCTTTAATGTATGTTATGAGAATCTTACACACTCTTGTAGACTGAATAAAGCAAATAACTCAAAGATATGTAGGAAGTTTGAAGTGACATTACGAGAGCGTAAGTAGTAGTCAACCCATGATTATTCAGAGTTAGACAAAACAAACACCACCATAAAGAAGAGCTCCCTTGAAAACCATGATATGCACACACCGCTTGAAGAAAACACACGAACTTGCATTGCTTACAAGAGAGATGTCACAAAGCCTTACCTCGCATGTGTGGAGGGGAGGAGCCTCACCAAGAACCACCGCATAATGCTCTTACTCACCTAGCACCTCAACTTCGGTGCCCTTTTATAAATTGGACCACTACATAAATCTAAATGATTTATCGGATTGATGGCTTTCAAGTTGCAAATGTCACATCACATCCATTACTACGGACCCTACTTGTAGCTTGACCTCCAAATCATTGATAACTTGGCATCTTCACTTAATAACATATAATAGTGAAACCAGGTCCCATCATGAAACTTATTTATAGTACTGACACAAAAGTTGTATAATGAATAATGCATTCCATGATCACTACTCTAACAAATTAATAAGTCACTACTCCAACAACATTATCACAGAAACTCAATTTCATAGTTCCACCGTGCTCAAACTTATGATATGATTTTCAAAATCCATACTCAAAGCTCCCGCTTCAGGAGAATAATTTGCTAAAAGCTGTTCAAAACATTATTAAACAATTAGGATGCCCCCTATATTGGAAATCGCTAAAAACATAAGCTTCACAGAGCTAGAAGCAATCATACGTAAAAAGCAAACAAGCACCATCGAACCATACAACCCATTTTCCCAATTTGAGTAAAAATCTGTACGTAACTAGAAAACCCATTTCATGCTAGAATGAAATTGTAGAGAGGTGCAAAAGATTTTCATCTCTCTAGGTGGATCCAATTCTTACAAACATATACCTTCTTTCGAATATACGAATTGTTATTGTGAAGCAATTTCTCAACTTCCGGAGCTAGATCACGAGCCATTTCAGCTGTACAAATATTGCCAAGGGCACAAAGTGCCAGACCTGCAATGAACTGATTTGCGTGATTCAAATCACTGTAGAAGTTAAGGAGCTCTTCAGGGTTGAGGTTTGAGGTGTTCAGAGTTTAGCACTTTCTTTATCCTAGCTCAAGATAAATGTTAGATGCATCTACAAGATACTATAACCAGGAGACTAAAATGTTGGTGAAATGATGAATCCGAGAACTTAACCCATTCATGGATACTTTTTCAGTGAGTTAGTGACCAGCATAAGAACCTCCTGCCTCTCATCAAGTAACAACATGAGACCAAGGTAACCAATTCGCTTCTCAGGGAAGCCAGGAGAAGCAATCAGCTTAAGGCATTCCATTTGACCAAAGTGTGTGGGATATCCGAGCATGTGTATGAACATCAGCTTGGCAACATTCCGATGTCTGTAGTCCTGATCTTCTTCTTTGAAAGCAGTCCTCAAGTTTGCGGATTCTTTTGCTATAACACCCCGTTCCTCAGCTGCAGTTTTACATGCTCGGACTGCTCGAATCATATCCCTGCCAACAAGGTAAACAATAAATTTAAGACATTTTCCAACAGTGCCGACAGCAACATATACACGTCACATGGCTACGTAACATTAAGTGAATAACCGGCTATGATTCTGCTGTGCTTCACATAATCTAGAGCAGAAAAAGTTCATAATGAGACAAGCATGTTGTCTGTTATCCGTGCAAAGCTGTTATCCTTAGTTGTCTGTTTTCCTTTGTATAAGAACGTTCTTTTTTATTTTGTTTTAGGGTCTCGTTCCGGAATGGAACGCGTTCCAGAACGCGTTCCGTTCCGGAACAGGCAAGTAAGGACCAGATCAGTATGGCTCTGTGCAATGTTGTTTTTGCCTCTTTCCAGCTTATCAGTATGTTCTTCTACGCGTTGATTGATCATTTCCGAGTTCAGTTAACACTAACTAAACTATCAAATAAAATTTCAGCCATTCGTCTTTTTTTTGAAAAATAAAAGTAGCAATTCCAGTTGCGAATCGCTAACTTTCCCGCTCAAAACATTTTTAAAGCGAATCGCGATCCACTACAACTATGACACAACCGTACGAAAAAATATGTAACCTATGTAGGCATAAACATGAACATGCAAATATTGCTCGATCGAATATATAATTATGTCCACTACTATCATCAGTGACATATGGCTGGAGAAAGATGTGATGGTGGAAGAGGCGGAGGAGATTGTCCCGTGTCGTCGGATGTGATGTTGATGCGTGAATGATCATGTGGTATGTCGTGGTCACATGGCCTATCATGAAACTCTAGGGTCTATAGGTCTCTACACTCAACATTGTCTCTGATCTCTATGTTGGAATGGTTGTCTCATCCTCTGAATCTGACTCTAACTCTAGATCATTGTCTGGTAGGAGGTAAAATTTGAAGCTGGGTATCCTTCCTACCATATTGATCATCATGAAATAGGTTTAACAAAAGGCAGAGCATCTTTCATATAAACAAAGCTACACATTGTGGATCCTCATTTGGGATCATGGAATGTAGCATAACATGATCGTGAAAGAGACTCATATCTCCAATTGATCTCATAATATATAGGGCACCAAAAAAATGAAGTGCCCTTCAGACTCTACCTCACCAGCGGTATACAAGGGGCAATATTTTAAAGACGTCTAGCATAGTTGCCAAGGAACGGGAATGAATGTCTACACCGCCTGGGAAAGAGAACGTCCCTGGGGGAAGGCGAACAAGGAAACGAGGGAACACCACATTATCACATATTAATCATTTCTCAAAACATTTACATATTCTTCAAAATAAACTTCAAGCACTCAAATTTTTAAATATGTAAACTGGGAGGGAAAAAGTAGGCCTTGCAAGCAAAAAAATTGAGCCAGGTATAAAAAATGGTTTCAAAACTTACATTGCAGGAAAAATGGCTGAGAACGTTTGGGAACAGTATGATTGGAAACGGTTGGGCCTCATTTGTCCTAAACATGCCCATGACATTCTCAGATAGTGCCAAGTGTTGTGTCTATGGAAAAACCTCGACCGCTTGTATTTTGGATTAGCATGTGATGTGGCATAGAGTCGAAGGCTTTCTTGAAATCCGTAAAACAACAATAAACCCCCCCTCTCTTGGATCTGGCTCTGGATAATGGCCTGAGAGTGAAAATGTGATCTAATGTAAAGTAATGAGCCTTGAATCCTGCCTGACCCGTAGCACGTAACCATCTGATTTAGATTCACAGCTCACTGCTATCTATAGGACCATCCCATAAAGCTTTGCTATAATATTGTTAGAAATCCATAAATCATAATATAGATGGACAGACTAGGATTCGAACCCAGGACCTCCCTAATACCGGATGGGATGACGTGTCATCCACGTTTAAGGTGATGATAATGAAAGATTGCTGCACCGACTTGTGCCCTGTTTGATAGTTCTCTATAGAGTGTGGATTGATATTCCAACACTCCCCCTCAAGCCACACTTGGTTGGGGTCCTAGCTGTTACCTGCCCCACAACTTGGGCCACCCAACCATGGCTTTGACACCATGAACTATTAGGTCTAACTTGGCTCTGATACCATGTTAGAAATCCATAAATCATAATATGGATGGACAGACTAGGATTCGAACCCAGGACCTCCTTCATACCGGATGGGATGCTCTATCACTAAGTTGTCCGCACTGTTTGATAGTTCTCTCTAGAGTGTGGATTGTATTCCAACAAATATGCCCAATCATAATGGTCTGGTGGTTCCCAGGTTTCATGGGCTCACCACCCTTGTGTATGGGCTGGATGGTGTTATACACTGGGAACATGGAAATCCGAACACGATAGCCTAATTAAGGAGGGTGGAAAGTACAAGGAATATGATATCAGCAGCATGGATGAAGAGCTCAGAGAGAGAGAAAGAAAGAAAGCTTTATTAACGTCTTTTCCATGCCAAAAGGCGTATAAGACGAAAAGGAGTACAACATAGGAAATGGAACTCGGACGGAACAATGCCGTCAACAGAAAACTAAAGTAAAACTGCCGTAAACACTGTTAACTGGGAAATACTATTTAAATCCTATGAGGAGGCAGCATAGTTTAGGAAACATGGTATTATGACCATTTACAGATCAACTGAACCCTCCTCATTTCTCTAACTTTACTTCTACCTCTACTCTCTTTATTCCTTTTTTGATTTCCACGAAGTGCATTGTCCCGTCTTTGTAGATGAGACGTTTGCCCATGTCTTTCGCTCGTTGACGAGCTTTCTTCCGTTCTTCCACCTGTACGTATAGCTGAAACGGTAGGATCAACGATGGAGGCAGGGTGCGGAACAGTAGGATCAGCGGTGGAGGCAGAGTGCGGAACAGTAGGATCAGCGGTGGAGGCAGGTTGCGGAACAGTAGGATCAGCGATGGAGGCAGGGCGTGGATCTGCTATGGCAGCAGGGCGCACTGGAGGATGGGGGGAGTTACCTCCCCCTCGCTTGCGTGGAGCCATGTGGAGATGGTGCGCTCCACGATCAGCCCGCAATCAGGCTCAGTTAGCGATCGCAGCACCAATGATAGCAGCCACAGGCAGCAGCAGGTAGCAGCGCGCGCCATCGCCCAGTGTGACCAGCACCCATGGCGTCCATCGCGCCATCGAGAGAGAGAGAGAGAGAGAGAGAGAGAGAGAGAGAGAGAGAGAGAGAGAGAGAGGACAGAAAGCTTTATTACTGTCTTTTCCATGCCAAAAGGCATATAAGACGAATGAGTACATGTCAAGTATGTGATACAATGGGGATCACATGAAACGTCTCTGAAATAGTTAAAAAAAATAAGCTAAGTATATCTGCTAAATCATAATGCATCTAATATATGATTGCAAATGGAAACATAATGGAAGTGGTACTATGATGTCATCAAGTCCAGCTGCTACTGAAGAAAGATGTGCTAGGAGTTGCTGCTGGAGGAGGTATGTGTTGCTGGCATCATCAGTGGAGTCGTTTGTAAGAAGTGTGATCCCACATGGCATGAACTGTAGCTCTGAGAACCATCTGAATCTGAGCAGTATATCGTCTCTAGTCTGTATGGCTCAACGTGTCACCGTCATCATCACTATCATCTGAAGCTAGATCAATTCGTGATCTTCTGTGAGAGGACGACATAATCTGGAGCTACGTGGCTGAGTGACTCTGCTGCACTGGCTGGCATAAATCATGTCGTAGTAATTTGTAAAAGCATCCATCTGACCATGAGTCCAACATAACATGGGTCCTCATATGCTACAATAGATCTCAATGTGACAGAAGCATCTCGAAATGGGCAGTTAAATCATCCTCTAATCTCATACTAGAATGGCATTAAGAAGTGATACTCAGACTCTACCTCAGATAGGGAACATAATTCCTAAGGGTTACCCTGGAAACATCCAGTCTCATCTTGAGCTGATGTGATGAGACGTGAAGCTAGCCTAATAAGAATCTCAAACCATGAGACAATCCTAAGTCCAAGTAGCTTGGTAGAATAGGGAACCCTACTATATCCAACTCCAAGAAATGGGTCCAATAGTAGTCGAGTTTAACCCTAACTGGCCCTACCATGCTTGTATAAGATATGCCCACTATAGGAGACGTCTGTGCCTGCTAGAAGGTCCACGATAGAAATACCAATCGTGTCAAGTAAATGAGAGGCCTGAGAGAATCAGGATAATCGATAACTCTGACAATGAAGGCACTGTGACGAGGTAATGTTGCATGTGTATCTCTACCCTCCATGGGAAATGTTCTCACTCACTGTATATATGTGATAAGCCGGAAGATGGCGTCAAGCTGTATAGGTGGGACTGCAAACTCAGCCAAAATGATTTGATGTGGGACGAAGGGCTTAGCCCGTATCAAATGTGACAGCATAAGGATCTGCAAACGTGAGATACTGGTGAAATCTGATGAAGTGAGACTTGTGCACCATGCCTCTGTTGCGTATAATGCGATGGGGGTAACAATGGTATCAAAAAGCTCAAGGCATCCTGAACAAACTTCCGAAAACAAAACCTCTCTAACTGGACAAGGGAGGCGTGTCCCTTCCCAAGTCTAGCTATAGCTGCCTATCTCATACCAAATATAGGACCAATAAAAAGAACCCCTAAATAAGTGTAAGATGATACCACCTAAAATGGTTGTCCATGAAAGATAAGCTCAGGTCTCAGCATGAAGGCCCTGGATGTATTGAAGACCATATTGGTCTTCGCAGTATTAACCACCAACCCTGGATGTATTGAAGACCATATTGGTCGTCGCACCGATCAATCCATGACTTGCCCACTTCAAGGGCTCTGTCCTTCTTTTCCCCAGTAAAGATTTCAAGTGTGAACAAGGGCTGGTGTAGTAGTTGTCTTAACTACGTTAGCTCCCTCAATTCCTGCGGATCCTTTGCATGTCCTTATCGACAATCTGTTGTTGTAGATTGTTGATAGCCGACAACAAAGTATCGGAATCTAAGGTAGAAGTAGTTGCCATAGCCTTGGTAGGAGGAGATGTAGGCCAAGTGGAGGGACTAGGATCCACGTCTCAAGTGTGAAGGAGGATATACAAAAAACAGAAAAGAATACACCTTCAACTCAAGGAGAGAACTCACAAACTCAAGCTTGTTGACTACACACAATCAAAGTGGTATTGTCCACGGCTGCCACCAAAATTTGTACTCAACCAAGAGAGAGATGTGAGAATAGGCAGCAATCCACCACCTCCTCCCTCTTCACATGGAACCAACTGCAAGTGGATGTACCTCCTCCCCATGCAAGAAGTCCCCCTACCACTTGGCTGACTCCTCAGGCAGCTGAGCGCCATGCAGGCAGGAGCGAGAGGTGGCAGTACACTAGCCCACCACCCTACGACCCCAGGCCACCAACCAGCAGGTGCAACCAATAGCCACCCAGCGGGCGCCACCGCGCCCGCAGACGCACGCCGCCAGCCGGCGCGCAGATCTGTTCATCTACTGCTGCCGTTTCCGTTTTTTTTTAAACTGAGGAAGAAGAACAAGTTCAAAAGCCGATTCTGAGAACAAAGATTAGAATGCAATCATAACTTACAATTTGCCTTCATCGGATCGATCAAACCTGTACACAGCTTCCGGCGGCTCTGATACAGTGTCTGCTAATTAATTACAATGATCATCCGATTCCGAATGTTCGCTTGCAGCTTAACATCTGATCGTTACAGACAAATACACAAATGCATGAGCTTATGTCGTTTGAGGTGGATCTTGGCGGCAATCATGGCTATCACTATTCCAGGTGAGCGGCAGTCGTGGCTGTCACTATTTGGACAGGTGGTGGTCATGGCTGTTGTCAATGTCAAAACAGTTGCACAGCTTTATTTAGAGTGGTACCACGTCGGCAAGACAATCGACAATTTGTCAATTTGAGTTGGAATCACATAGGTTGGCGTTGAGGGTGACAAGGGTTCGAATGTTCGATTCGATAGTTGGTCGAATCAAACATTCGAGCACCTATCGATACTCAACACTCAATACTCCTTCGATAGTTCGACCTTCCTCGATAATTTGATTGTCTTCGATAGTTTGACTACTGCGTAGATACATGTCTTCGATTCTTCTGTATTTCTGCAAACTGTGCGACAATGCGAGTAAATATGCAAGCAACATGAATGAATTTAGATTAACTATGGGATTTAGGGAGAGAAGGAATAAATCCACACTGGAGGTATTAAAGATCATGACACAGTCAAACCAAATAAGTCTCCAAAAACCTGTAATGTGTCTAAATGTCTCTGTAACCCATCACCAAACAAAGAAAGCAATGCCACATCATCAGCATAAAGTGAAATAGAAATGCGTATATCACCAAGCCTGCAGCCAATACCACCATCCCACTTGATGGCTTTCTCAAGCTCATCAATATACAAACCAAAGAGTGTGGGGAGAGGGAACAAAACTGCTTCACCCCAATAGTACTCCTAACTCTCTCAGAGAGGCCCTCATCTGATCTGAAGCATCCCCAAACCTGCTCATATAGTGTCATGACAGTAACTCTCCCACAGAGAGAGTTACTGCTAACTTCTCTATTCCTAATGAAGAAAGATGAATCAATATGACTAACTGTATATTTGCTTGCTGAATTGTTGTGTAAATGTAGTGAGTGAAGAATGCATAGTGTGGGGAAAATTCCCCTCTTTGTGAATTGTCCTTTGGATGTCCATGTGGCTTGGACTGACAACCAACCATGTTTCAAGTGGAGTTCTTGGTGTCTCATTTGCTACACATTAAACGAAGACGCTTACCATGTTGTTTATGTGAACGAATCAACTGGTAGATCTTGAAATGAAGGATAGGCACTTCAACGCTAGTTAGTTTGAGGCAACAAAATGTGGAAGGCGACGTGTAGAAGGCATGAGCTACCTTGAAATGTGGAAAAGCAACAATCAATGTGGCAATCACTTTTCCTTCTTATCTAATACCCATTGCTGAATGCCATAAGCATGTGAAAAAGCAATTATAATGTGTTGAACAAGGCACCTATCTTACTTAGATCATGAAAGTGCCAGACAATAGTGAAGATGAGTCCCAATGTCGGAATCTTAGAAATGGTCTGCAAAACATACAATGGGCGCGCAGTTTTGCACTCTATGTAATTTAGAGTGAAATGGTAGTGTTGACAGCTAGTGCAGATGCAGCCATGTTGCAATCTTTTGAAGTCGTCCTATGCTACATGCAAACCTATATGAAGGCTATTCTAATCATGAAGGTCACGGTTAATGCTTTACGGCCATTTTTTAGCATTGAAAGCCCGTATCCAGCCTATTAAACAAGCCCATTTATGGGGCAATGAAGTAGTCATTGAAGATTCCGATGCAGTGATGACTCTACTATCAAGTCTACCTGAAGCGTTTGAAACCTGGGTCACGGCTATCTCAACCCAGTAGCATCTCACTCTATCAAGAGTCATATCGATGCCCCTCCTACAGCTTAGGGTCAGATCCTCAAGCTCTATTCTCAAAGAAAAATCAGAAGTTTAGATCCAAGAGATCTACAAAGTCAAACTATTCTGACAAGAAGAGCAACATGCAGCCTGGATCAAATCTAGGATCGAATTCAAAGACTTCATCATTCCAGCCAAGACAAAAACTATTCTGTAAATACTGCAAGAGGACCGGTCACCTTATCAAGGATTGCAAGACATTGAAATACAACAATGAAAAGAAGCAGTTCCAAGAACAACAAGCAAATGTTGCAACTACCAGTCACTCGACTCAGCCACAAGAGGAAAATGAAGCAGCCTTCATAACCAAAGTTGGAGAACTACACGATATTGATTCCTAGTATTTGGACTCCGGAGCAACACAACACATGACTCACCACCGTGACTGGTTCCAAGACTACAAGTCATTCACCCATTCTAGAGTTGTGCAACTAGGGAACAACTCATCTCATAATATCAAGGGAGAAGGAACAGTCAGGATCGAATTTGCGAAAGGTGATGTAAAGTTTTTGTGCAATGTTCTTCACGTTCCAAATCTTACCAAAAATCTACTTTCAATAAGCAAAATCACTTATTCTGGTCATAGGGCCGAATTCAATACAGAGGGATGCACTATTCTTGACAAATCTAGGAAAGTTTTAGCTTTCGGTAGAAGGTGTGGCTACCTTTACAAACAAAGTCACTGTTATTCTACAAACAGTCAAGCTCTTCATACTTTAACTTCTGAATCGACTGATATGCTATGGCATTTCAAACTAGGCCATCTGAATTTCAAAAGTATTCAACAAATGTCAAATCTGAATCTAGTGCGAGATCTACCATCTATTAGCGAATTGACTTCCCTTTGTGAAAGTTGTATCATCAACAAACATGCTAGAAGTCCATTCAATAATGATTCAATCCATTCATTTAGAGGTTTGCTAGATCTTGTACATAGTGACATTTGTGGCCCTATGCAGACTGCTTCCACAAGGGGAGCCATTTACTTTCTAACCTTCATTGATGATTTTTCTCAAAGAACTATGACCTACTTTCTGAAGAACAAATTCTGGGCAGAAGCTATCACGACTGTTGCATGTCTATAGAATCAAACCATTACAAAAGCTCTAAACGGCAAAGCGCCTTATGAGGTATGGACAGGATCGAAACCCTCACTCAAGCACATTCGAGTTTTTGGATGCATTGCTTACTCTCAGATCCCTACTGATTTAAGGAAGAAGCTAGATGATACTAGCAGAAAATCGATTTCCATTGGCTATTCTCTAGACCACAAGGCATACAAACTCTACAATCCAAACACACAGAAGTCGTTCACAAGTAAAGATGTCATTTTGTGGAAGATCAGTTCATTGACCACAAGGGGAAGGCTCCATTAGACTCCGATCCCAGAGTCGAAACCAGCTCCAGGATCGAACATCAGAAAATCGATACAGACTCAGACAGTGAGTCAGATCCTCAACGAGTCGAATCGCATCAAAGGATCGAAGTTCAACCCAGAAGATCGAATCGATCCAGACAGCCTCCATCCCGATTCATGGATGATCCAGCCTGCTATTTTGTGTAGGAACCATGCATTGTATTAGAGGCAATGTCAACTCGAGATGCTGATCAATGGAGAGCTGCTATGGACACAGAATTCGACTCTCTAATTGAGAATCAGACATGGACTATAACTGAGCTGCCAAAGGATCGAAATCCGATTCCATGCAACTAGATATTCAAAGCGAAGTATGATGCTGAAGGGAAACTAAATCGATACAAGGCTAGACTGATCGCCTAAGGCTTTTCACAGATTCCAGATCTAGATTATTCAGAGACTTTCAGCCCTGTTGTTAAACATACTTCAATTGGACTCGGCTCATTACATTCGCCATGTCCATTTACATTTACTTTACTTTATGCATAGGCAGGCTTTGGGCCCTTTTTTATTCATTATTTGACATTTAGACTATATGGTTGGCCTTGGGCCCTATTATTGACATTTAGACCATATTATTGGCCTTGGGCCCTATGATTCACTATATTGGTTATTTGGTCATATTACTGAGAGTGGGGGCCTTCTTGGAGGGCGCACTATTTTCCCTCTCAGTTTGGCCCTAGCCACTGGAAGCTTCCTTTTAGGGCTTCCTCTTGGCTATAAGTAGGGATTCTGTGTCATTTGTTACTTGGCTTATGATATGATCTCCTTCTTTAGTCTCTTTAAGCTTTCTCTCTCCTGCTTTCTAGGGTTAAGTCTTCCTTATGTGATGCTTTCATAGACTAAATCTAGATCAGCCGTGGCTACGTTCATAACTTGGTATCAGAGCACTTTCCTGAGCATCTCCATTGAGCAGATTTTTCTCTCATAGGAGGGCGCCCATCTTCAGCTTGGATCTTCACCATTTTTCAGCCGGATCTTCAGCATTTCTCCACACTTGTCTTGCAGATTTTCACGACGGATCGGAGGAGGACAGGCGCCCACTTGCTGCCCATTTCTAGCGCCCTCTTGCTGGCTGCCTACTGCTGCATTTTCAGCCTTTTTCCTCCCCTATTTTGGGCGCCCTACTGCCTCCTATTTGTTGCCCTATTGGGCGCCCTCATGCTTGCTGACCAGCGCCCTACTGCTCCTTCCTTTGCTGAAAATTTCCGCTTTTTTGCTGCCCCTATTCGCCACCTTCCATCCGCCACTCCTAGCGCCATACCAACCCATCTTTTTGATCCAATTTTTTTTTGCCGTTTACTACCTCTCTTGGACGCCCACACTCCACCATAGCTGGCGCCCTACATCTGCCTCAATTTCAGCTCACCCTCCTACACTGCTGGCTGCCCCTATTCGCCACCTTCCATCACCCATTTCTAGCGCCCTCTTGCTGGCTGCCTACTGCTGCATTTTCAGCCTTTTTCCTCCCCTATTTTGGGCGCCCTACTGCCTCCTATTTGCTGCCCCATTGGGCGCCCTCATGCTTGCTGACCAGCGCCCTACTGCTCCGTCCTTTGCTGAAAATTTTCGCTTTTTTGCTGCCCCTATTCGCCACCTTCCATCAGCCACTCCTAGCGCCCTACGAACCCATCTTTTTGATCCAATTTTTTTTTGCCGTTTACTACCTCTCTTGGACGCCCACACTCCACCATAGCTGGCGCCCTACATCCGCCTCAATATCAGCTCACCCTCCTACACTGCTGGCTGCCCCTATTCGCCACCTTCCATCACCCATTTCTAGCGCCCTCTTGCTAGCTGCCTACTGCTGCATTTTCAGCCTTTTTCCTCCCCTATTTTGGGCGCCCTACTGCCTCCTATTTGCTGCCCTATTGGGCGCCCTCATGCTTGCTTGCTGACCAGCGCCCTACTGCTCCTTCCTTTGCTGAAAACTTCCGCTTTTTTGCTGCCCCTATTCGCCACCTTCCATCAGCCACTCCTAGCGCCCTACCAACCCATCTTTTTGATCCAATTTTGTTTTGCCGTTTACTACCTCTCTTGGACGCCCACACTCCACCATAGCTGGCGCCCTACATCCGCCTCAATTTCAGCTCACCCTCCTACACTGCTGTCTGTGTTCGCAACGGACAATACAAACACGCCCAGATGCTTAGAAAGCCACTCCCACCCAACTTCATCGCGCATCGGGATTGCTCCCCGTCTTTATCGCAAACTTTTTTTTACCCTTGAAGGGCGATCTCAGATTTTTCAGCCTTGTTTCCTCGCTGCCCATACCTCCTTTTTGTTATCACTTCCTTTCCTTGGCTGCTCCCTTTCCAGCCCCATAGTCCATTATTGTTTCCCATACTTTTACCCACCGTTTACTCCACATTGTCGGGCCCTTAGCATCTTTTTTGGAGGCTGCCCGGTACCTCGACATATCGCCGCTATTTTTCAGCTCACTTCCGGTCGCGGTTACAAGGTATTTCTTACTTAGTTGTCCTTTCCGTTCATCTTACATCGCGAGTTCTATTGTGTCTTTTCATTGGCGTGCCTGTTGTGACGACTTATGTCCTCTCCTTCAGTTCGTCCAATTGTTTAGCACATTTCTTTTCTCGCTTACTTTTTCTTCCTCATGGCTAGCTCACCCACTACACCTGCGAGTCATTCCGGACCTTTAGATGAAAAGTTTGCTGATATGCGTGACTCTCTTACTCTCCTCAGTAGTCGTTTCGACCAAATGATGACCGGTTTTACCACTCTACAGACCGGCTTTGCCACTATGCAGTCACAGATTGATTCCTTACAGCCACATGGACCTGGCAAAGCCCCTGTTCATTCATCATTTGGGTCTCCATTTGGACTTCCATCCTCGTCTACTTCCTTTGGCGGTGGGCCTCATTTTCCACCTAACCCACCACCCGGTTTTCCACGTCCTACAGCTCCTGAGTCACATTTTCCACGACATCTAGCTCCTGAGCCACATTTTGCTCGAGATTTTCGTGATCGGGTACAGCTTGCCACCTATTCTGGTTCCTTTGACGGGAACTTGTTAGAGAATTGGTTTGCAAAGCTTGATACTTATTTTCAGATTTACCCTAAGACTGATCCTCAGAAGATCCAGTTAGCCGCCTTACATTTAGATGGACGTGCTGCCACTTGGTGGCGGGTCTACCGACTTGACCCTGATCGGGACGGTCTCCAGATATGGCCTACCTTTCGTCGTGATCTTCGTCATGCTATGATTGACCCTCAGTGGCTGAGCCGCCAGCGTGATATATTCCGTAGTCTTACTCAGACTGGTGATCTTTCTTCCTATACAGATCAGTTTATGGACCTTTCCTACCTCTTTACAGATTCTCAGCCCACCGAGCTTATTTCTCGCTACATTGCTGGACTTCGTGGTGCTCTACGATACGATGTCTCTTCTTTCCGTCCACCCACACTTGTTGAGGCCATGTCCCTTGCTAGTACTTTACAGCATAAGTACCCTGATCCTGCTCCCTTTCGCTTTTCCCGACCCCGTCCATCTCTTTCACCTCTACCATCTCCGGCCCCATCTGCCCCATCCACTGTCGTCCCGACCTCTTCTCTTACTTCTCCTGCTCCTCGCCCTCCGCCTCCTCGTCCTGCTTTTGTCCGACGTTACACGTCTGCAGAGTTCGCTGACATTCAGCAGAAGCGTCTTTGCTTCCGCTGTAAGAGTCCTGACCACATTGCCCGTGATTGCCGCCAGCCCCTGCCTACTTCTACTGCTGTTTTCTACCATGAGGGCACTACCCCAGATGAGTCCGATATCTACATTCATATATCTAATGAGCCTGATCTATCTCCTGAGCCTTCTACTGATTTACTTCCTGCTACTTGCCATGCTCAGCTTGCTTATGCTACCTGGACAAGGTGCCCCGGTCCTCGCTCCATTCGGCTACGTGTGCGCATTACTGGTCGTGAGTATATTGCTTTAGTTGATACCGGCAGCACTCATTCCTTTATCAGCAGTTATGTTCTCAGCCGGATACGCGCTTCACCTATTCCTGCTCCACAGCCTCTCACAGTCGAGGTTGCCAGTTCTCACTCATTTCCTAGTTCTCAGATATTTCAGGGATTATCCTACCGCATTGGTGATTTTTCTGGACAGGCAGATCTTTATATCATTCCTCTGGAGCGCTATGACCTTATCCTTGGTGCTGATTGGTTTGCTTCATTGGGAGCGGTTACTTTGGACCTGGCTCAGCAGACATTGACATTTGTTCATGATGCAGTGACCCACTCACTTGTTGGTATTGATTCTCAGGCAGATTTCCAGCTGATCAGCGGGAAGCAGTTTATCCGCAGCCTACCTAAGGCTCATTGTACAGCTTTATTATGTGTTTAGCGTGCTGCAGCAGATTCTCCAGTGACTACCTCTCCTCCAGCAGTTGTTCCTCAGGTGATCTCTGACTTATTACATCAGTATGCATTTGTCTTTTCAGAACCTACGACGCTACCACCATTACGTGATGTGAACCACCATATTGATTTGCGTCCTGGTTCTGCTCCTCCCTCCCGGCCTCCTTACCGTATGTCTAAGTCTGAGCGTGATAAGGTTGAGCTTCAGATTACTGCTTTACTAGATCAGGGCCTTATTGTTCCTAGTCACAGTCCTTTTGGTGCCCCTGTTCTCCTTGTCAGTAAGAAAGATGGTTCCAAACGCCTCTGCATTGATTATCGTGCCCTCAATAAGTTGACCGTCCGTAACCAGTATCCTATTCCTCACATGGATGATCTCTTTGACCAGTTAGGCACCTCTCATCTTTTCTCTAAGATAGACTTACGTTCCGGCTATCACCAAATTAGGATGCATCCTTCGGACAAACACAAGACTGCGTTTCGTACCCATCTTGGTTTGTATGAGTTTCGTGTTCTTCCTTTTGGTGTTACTAATGGTCCACCTAAGTTCCAGAATGTGATGAATAACATCATGCGTCCTCTCCTTGGTCGTTCTGTTTTAGTTTATTTTGATAATATTCTTGTTTTTAGTAAGACTCTTGATGAGCATGTGTTACATCTTTCATCTGTTTTTCAATTGCTTGTTCATCACCAGTTGTTTGCTAAACTTTCTAAGTGTTCCTTTGCTGTTGTTGAGATTGAGTTTTTAGGATTTCTCATTTGTGATGGTCGTATTCGTTTGGACCCTCATAAGGTTCGGGCAATCGCTGATTGGCCTGTTCCCACAGATGTCCACCATGTTCGTATGTTTCTTGGTCTCACTACTCACCTTCGTCGTCCTGTTCCTCACTTTGCCACTGTGGCTGCCCCTCTTCATGCCCTTTTGAAGAAGTCTAGTGCTTTTGTTTGGACTTCTGATTGTCAGTTCGCCTTTGACACTCTTCGTCGTGCTGTTGTGGAGGCCTCTGTCCTGTGTTTACCACAGTTTGATCAGAAATTTATTGTTGAGACCGATGCTAGTAATGTTGGTTTGGGTGCCTTGCTTCGTCAGTCTCAGTGTATTATTGCTTATGAGTCGCGTCGTTTACTCTCTTATGAGCAACGTTATTCTGTCCATGAGAAAGAGCTTCATGCCATTATCTATGCTCTTAAGAAGTGGCGCCATTACCTGTACCGTGTTCCTTTTGATATCGTTACTGATCATCGGTCCTTACGTTATCTCTTCTCCCAGCGTGATCTTAGTGATCGTCAGTTTCGTTGGTTGCAGTTTTTACAATCTTTTGATTTTTCTATTTTGTATCGTCCTGGTCGTGCTAACACTGCTGCTGACGCATTGTCTAGACTTCTTGCTTTATTGAATACCCTTGTTGCCACGATCCCTTCCTGGTTTGATGATCTTCCATCTGCTTATCTTACATGTTCTGATTTTCGTGATGTTTATAGTTCTGCTCCACCTATGTCGTCTTCACCTCATCAGGCTTATTCCATTGTTGACCACCGTCTTTATCATTATGCTTCTCTTTGTATTCCTAGTTCTTTGGGTATCCGTTCTCAGTTGTTGTCGGATGCTCATTCATCCCCAGTTGGAGGTCATTTTGGTTTTCAGAAGTCTTATGCTCGTCTTAAGGATCATTTCTATTGGCCATCCCTTAGGAAAGAGCTTGTTGTACTTATTCGTACATGTCCTTTCTGCTTACGTAATAAGTACTCCCGTGCTAAGTCCGCTGGTTTGCTTCAGAGTTGGCCTATTCCTCACCGCCAATGGACTGATATTTCTATGGACTTCATCATTGGCCTTCCCCGCACCCGTCGTGGTCACGATTCATGTATGGTGGTAGTTGACAGGTTCTCGAAACAGGCACATTTCATACCCGTCCGCAGTACTATCACAGCAGAGCAGTGTGCACGCTTGTTCCTTTCAGAGATATTTCGCCTACATGGGTTTCCTCGTACTATCCTTTCTGATCGGGATAGTAAGTTTACATCATTGTTCTGGACAGTGCTTATGCGTATATTGGATGTACAGCTTTTTATGGGGTCTGCTTATCATTCTACTTCTGATGGGCAGTCTGAGGTCCTTAACAGGATCCTTGAGGATTCTTTGCGCCATTTTGTTACTCCTTCAGGGAAGGATTGGGATCAGCACTTATGTTTGGCAGAGTATAGCTATAACAGCTCTGTTAGTACTAGCACCGGCGTTGCACCATTTTTATTATCTCATGGTTATGCACCTCTTTTACCTGATATTCCTCTTCCTCCCGAGGATACACCTGTGACACTGTCTTCATTTCTATCAGGTGCTCGCGAGCTTATTCTCCAGGCCAGTTCCTATTTGCAGCAGGTCCAGCAACGTTATGAGGCTTCAGTTGATCGTCATCGACGTCATGTTGAGTTTCATGTTGGTGATATGGTATATCTACGCCTACGGTTTGCACGTCATCATTTTATTCAGGGCCATGCTTCTACTGAGAAGCTTGCACCACGTTATTATGGGCCTTATTGTATATTGGAGGTTCTTAGTCCAGTTACATATCGTCTTCAGCTTCCTGCTTCCACACGTGCCTGTGATATATTCCATGTCAGTTTATTACGTGCTGCTATTGAGGATGATGCTCCTCGTGATGCTGAGTTTCCTACTGCACCGGATCTCTTTCCTTTATTACCTGCTGCTATCCTTCAGGTGCGTTTGCATCATAGTCGACGCCGCCGGCAGATTCAGTTCCTAGTCCAGTGGGATGGTCGTCCTGTTGAGGAGGCCACATGGGAGCCTATTGATGTCTTTTATCATACACCGTCACTTGCGGATCAGGCTCGTGCTCTTGCCGCACTTGTTGATTCCTCTACATCAGCTGTTGCTCCAGTTGTTACTACACCAGATGCTGTTCCAGTTGATCCTCCAGGGCTTGCTGTTACTTGATCCAGTCCTTTATGGCAGTTGGGTCTTATTTTTGTGTCGGGGAGAGTTATGGACTCGGCTCATTACATTCGCCATGTCCATTTACATTTACTTTACTTTATGCATAAGCAAGCTTTGGGCCCTTTTTTATTCATTATTTGACATTTAGACTATATGGTTGGCCTTGGGCCCTATTATTGACATTTAGACCATATTATTGGCCTTGGGCCCTATGATTCACTATATTGGTTATTTGGTCATGTTACTGAGAGTGGGGGCCTTCTTGGAGGGCGCACTATTTTCCCTCTCAGTTTGGCCCTAGCCACTGGAAGCTTCCTTTTAGGGCTTCCTCTTGGCTATAAGTAGGGATTCTGTGTCATTTGTTACTTGGCTTATGATATGATCTCCTTCTTTAGTCTCTTTAAGCTTTCTCTCTCCTGCTTTCTAGGGTTAAGTCTTGCTTATGTGATGCTTTCATAGACTAAATCTAGATCAGCCGTGGCTACGTTCATAACTCTTATGCAGCTGCAGTTGATCTCGAAATCCACCAAATGGACGTCCATACAGCTTTCCTGAACGGGACTATCAAAGAGGAGATCTACATGTCGCAACCATAGGGATACGAGCTCAGCAGTTCTAATCGAGAATGGTTTTATTCCAAACTCGGCAGACTCGAATGTCTACTTCGAATCTGTTTCGACTTCCTTCATAATCATCACTTTATTTGTAGATGATACGTGACTGTTAACAATCTGAATCTCTTGAAGGATACAAAATGCACGCTAGCCAAGGAATACAAGATGACTGATATGGGTACAGCCCATTACTGTCTCGGAATTCAGAATCATTGAAATCGATCTAGCAGAAAAATTTGAATCGGTCAACAACGATATCTCACTAACGTGTTGGACAAAAATGGAATGACCAACTGCAAATCGAGCTACTTTCCACTCGACCCCGGTCTGAAATTATCAAAGGAACAATGTCCTCAGATCGAGACAGAAAAGGAGGAAATGAAACAGGTTCCATTTCACTCCATTATCAACTCACTGATGTATGTAGTGCTCTGCACTCGACCCGATCTTGCATACTCGATCAGCCCAGGCTCAATCCATTGGAAAGCACTCATGAAGGTCATGAAATATATCAAAGCAACAAAACATATGTGCATCTGTTAGGGAGGTAGCCAATCTGTCATATTCTTGAAGGTTATACAGATGTAGATTGGGCAGGAGATATCGACACCAGAAAATCAACTTCTAGATTTGTATTCTTAATCAATCAAGGACCAATCTCATGGAACAACCGAAAATAGACCTCAGTAGCATTATCATCAACTAAATCAAAATACATAGCTGCCACAAATGCTACCAAGGAGGCAATTTGGCTGAGAAATCTACTTGCAGATATCGACCTTGCTCAGCTACAGCCAACAACCGTATATTGTGATAATCAAAGCACAATCGCACTATCCCTAAATCCGAGATGTCACTCTCGAAGCAAACATATTGAAATCAGGTATCACTACCTCAGGGAAAAAGTGCAAAGAAAGGAAATATCATTAGTCTACTACAGGACAGATTATATGGCAACAGATTGCTTCACCAAAGCATTATCTAAGGATCATCACATCAGATTTTAACAACATTTTAAAACTGAAGATCCAAGTTCTTCAGGATACACATTAAGGGGGGGGGGGGGGGGGGGGGGGGGGGAGTGTTGGATTTTAATGCTCAGGACTAAATCCACTCAGTAATGAGCATCCTGAAATCTGTCGAAGTCCAACTCCATCGACTTCGACTTCAACATCACACATCGACTTACTCGACACCCGACTCCATCGACTCACTGGACATTCGACACTCCATCAACAGTCGACACTCGACTTACTCGACTCCATCGACACTCGACTCACTCACTCCATCATCACTCGACACTCGACTCCATCGACTGACTCGACTCTCGACTTACCCGACTACATCGACTATCAACTCCATCAGCTCTTGACTAATTCGACTCAAATTCAATACAGGGAAAAGTCGATCCATCTACTATCAGTCGATGTCCAACCCACGTCGTGATCGGAAGGACGACGTTGATAGTCCACCTACTTGTACATAAATTTACTATTTACAACGACGGCTATCTACTATAGGACGGCTCTAGTTAATTAAGTAGATTCAAACTTATACTTTCAAGTATTGATCACTGAACTGCAATAAACAAGTCAAGTGAATTTAGAATAAAGTCTACACCTTTAGCAGTCAGTGATCATCTGGATAACCTGGTTCTTATTTGGATTTCAATTCGTTTCCTTCTAGTCTGATGGTATTCTCTCAAACAGAAGCAAAAATTCATTTTAGCAACGATCAAGCGTCTGAAGCTCTGCATTTTTTCGGCTTACAGACCAACACGCTGCTTCACGCTCATGTACTCTATTTTTGATTAATCAAAGAGTGCAATTTTGTCCACACAACTATTTTTCCAAAAAATTAGTCTTGCATGTAGGAGGGCGCACTAGTTCTAGAGTAGAACATGAATTTTGGCTTAGAAATTCAATAAGGGTCTTTACCCAAAGCAACTGTGGTAATCAGCTTCTTTGCTTTTTGCTTTATTCTTTTAATATTTTCCTTTATGCTTTTAGCTTTTGCTAAGGACTAGATATATAAGGAGGGCTGGCGCCCCACCTCCATTCATTCCATTGTAGAGAGCTATGCTCATTCTTCAATTAATGGACTTAATACAAAGATAGCCAAAGGGATACATAGTAGCGGGACAGGAAGACAAGAATTGCAAGTTGGACAAGGCATTATACGGACTTAAGCAAGCACCCAGGGCATGGTACACAAGGATTGACACATACTTTGAGGAGCTTGGTTTTAAGAGGAGTAGTTCTGAGCCTACACTTTATGTTTTGATCAGGGATGGTCATATTGTTATTGAAGTGATGTATGTGGATGATCTTGTTATCACAGGTTTGGATCATGATTTGATTCAGAATATTAAGAAAGATCTCTAATCAGAGTTTGATATGAAAGATCTTGGCTCGCTACAATACTTTCTTGGGATTCAAATATGGAGAGTAGCACACGGACTGTTTATTTCTCAATCTAAGTATGCTCATGAACTTCTTAAAAAGTTCAATGTCATAGTGCAAGCCTATTTTTACACCATATGATAGTGGATGTAAGCTTGCTAAAGCTGAGGATGATCAAGA
Organism: Diphasiastrum complanatum; assembly: GCA_029204225.1. Lineage (NCBI taxonomy): Eukaryota > Viridiplantae > Streptophyta > Lycopodiopsida > Lycopodiales > Lycopodiaceae > Diphasiastrum > Diphasiastrum complanatum. The sequence goes on from CM055096.1 coordinate 43,805,409, forward strand.
TGTAGATGGGAAGTTATATAAAAAGCTTGTTGGAAGCTTAATCTATCTAACTACTACGAGACCAGATATTGCATTATGGTTAGTCAGTTTATGGCTAAGCCTAAGCAGATTCACTGAAAAGCTGCTAAGCGAGTACTCATATATATCAAGGGTACTTTGAGGTTTGGCATTTTCTATGGAAGACAAGATGTTTTGCAATTGCAAGGATATGTGGATGCTAATTGGGTTGGAAATGCAGAAGATCGAAGATCTACTACAGGTTATGTCTTTGGTCTTGGTTCAGGTTCTATATCTTGGAGTTCAAAGAAGCAACATACTACTGCATTATCATCTACAAACGCAAAGTACCAAGCTACTACGAGTGCATCAAGTGAAGCAATATGGTTACGAAGGATTCTACAAGATTTCCATATGGTACAAGTACACCTACAGTGTTTCAATGTGATAATGAAAGTTGTATTAAACTGGCAAAGGATCCAGTTTTTCACAGCAGGACAAAGCACAGCGATATACAACACTTCATCAAAGGGCGTGCGTTAGAAATTAATGTTTATTTGCACCCCTTATGTTGGTTTGGCCATGCCTATGAGCTATTTTAGGGGCCATTTCTATATTTAGTATATCAAAGTCAAAGTCCTAAAATCAAGTTAAATACTCCTGCATGTAGGAGGGCACACTAATTCTACAATACCACATGATTTTTCGCTTAGAAATTTAATAAGGGTCTTTACCCAAAATAGAGAGCAACTATAGTAATCAACTTTTGCTTTTTGCTTTTTGCTTTATGCTTTTAGCTTTTGTTAAGGACTAGAGAAACTATATAAGGAGGGCTGCGCCCCACCTCCATTCATTCCATTGTAGAGAGCTATGCTCACCTTCAATTAATCTAAATTCTCTTCAATCTCTTATGCTAATCTTAATTGGTGTATGTGAGTGCTAATAAGTTAGACCAAATGAGGAAACACGAGAACAGTTGTGGAAAACACAGATGGAGTTGCTTAACCAACAACACCAACAACAGATGGAGAAACCCACGAAAGAGTTTCAAAACGCTCTTAAGTCTATCTAGAGCTCGATGCTAGGTCAGTTACCTACTGGCCAAATCCACCATAGATGAGAGAACACATGGTGCCCTCATTGTCGAGGTGCACACACTGGCAATGAGTGCCCTTCATACCAACCGGTCCCAGATACTTCATTGATCAAATGTGACATCTGCAATTTTATGGGGCATACATCACTTTATTGCTATTATAACCCGAGGAACCAGCCTCACAATCAGTCAGGGGGGCATTGTCAACCTCCTCGACAACCGTTTGTTTCACAGAACCAATTCACGCACTACCAACCACAAAACAACCAAGTCCATATACAAGAGTTGCCCAGACAACCTAGACATGAACCTCAACCACAACTGGCACTCTTAGGACCACCTCTAACAGGACAACCTAATCTAGGAGCACAAAAACATAGACACCCTCGAGAATCTGCACAGACACATCTTGTTGAAAACTCTTATGATCACTCATATCATCAAGATACAACACTTCCATCACCTAGTCCTCACCAATATCAAACCAACAACTCATGCTCGTGCAAACGAGATGAGTATTCCACACCACCAGAAAATCCCCACTCCTATCTTCAATTTGAGCATCCAATTCCAACAAGGGGTGAAGCTTCAAGGTTTTAACACAATTAGAGTTATCTGTAGCCAACGTTATCACGCTCAGCAAGCTGAAGTTATTACTTCAAGCCATAATACTCATTGTTGATATTTAATCAAAGTGCAATTTTTTTCTCACTACTGTATTGTTCATTTGCGCAATTCTGTATGAATCATTCTTCTTGAATATTTCTGCTGCTAACTGTTGTGTTTCCGTTCCTACACGCCTACGCTCAAAGCTTCGAGCTCCCACATTTTACGATAGACCCAAGCGGCGGCAAATCTCCACGCATCAAGATACACGGCAGATCTCCACGCGTGAAAGGACAAAGGAGATCAAGTCATAGGCATGTAGCAAAAGATGTTCTAGATGTTGTTCATTTAGATATATGTGGTCCAATCATTGACAAGTTCAATGATTCTAACTTCTACATCTGGGAGCTAAAACTCCGGATGATGTTCAATATTATTCCACACTGGTTTCACCTTGTAGAATGCATAAGTAAATCATATGTAGGTCAGCAATGTTTGTCCTCACCTTGGAGGATTGTAGATCCTGTCACAGAGGGTAGTAGACCCGAGGACATAATCGAATTCCATCTGGGTTTGTTTCTGTGAGAACTCTGCTCAACAGTGGTATCTCAGCAGAGTTTCTCAACAGCTTCAACATTTTTGAAAAAAAACAACATGCATATAAGTTATTGTATTGACCTCACCCTTAACAATTATTTGTAATGTTATCTCCGCTTGGAGCTTAAAACACAATTTTTTTTATATTATAAATAAATTGTCAACATAATAATGATTTGACTAATTTTCCATATATTACGACAATAAAATCAAAACCATGATTTCTTATTGACTAATTGATCAAAACCATATTACTGACAATAAATAAACAAGCAGTTACATTGATTAATTTGTATACCCATTCCCGTAATGCAAGTCATTCCTAGTTTGTAACACATTCTTATCATCAAACTCTCTCTCTCTCTCTCTCTCTCTCTCTCTCTCTCTCTCTCTCTCTCCCCCTTGCCACGTCCCCTGCTGAGATGGCAGCTGATGCAGACCTTGCTGCGGCTGTTGCCTGTGTGGCAGCCGTACCTGCTATACCTGCAGCTGCTGTACCGGATGTACCTGCAACTATACTCGCGGCTGAATCTGTGGCGGTAGTTCAATCTGCTCCTATGCTCCATGCCGGCTCTTTCTCTGAGCCCATCCTCCCCACACCGATCAGCGCTAACTCCTCACTCCTCAAGGCACCACTACCCACAGCAAACATCCCATATACGCCCTCTAAATCCACTAAACTTTTTTCCTCCTGGCAAATTGACCAAATCAAGGCAGATTTTCATATTTTGTGGCAAGAAATCTCACAGCTGAAAGGAACGGTTGCCTCTCTGCTCAACGACAACAATATGTTGCAGTCTAAAGTTGCATCACTCGAACAATCCATCGGAACCAAGCAAGCTGCAGTTTTGGAGTCCACCACCAATATGCTAAGGGAGCTAGAAACCAAGATTGAGAAACAGCAAGAAGAGGCCCTCTCTTGGGGATCCGTTTTGAAAAAGGGCACCTATCGCGCCTATCTCCTCAGTTATCTCAGCCACCATATCGGAAGAGAAATCTTGATACCAAAAAGGCCACAACATTAGAGTTCGCGGGATTCCGGATACACAGGATGCCTTGGCTGCAGCCAAACGCTTTCTCGACACCACTCTCGAGCAAAGGACAGATGGACTAGATACCGCATGGAGGACCACTCGAGATGCAGCCACACTCATTATCCGTTTCACCTCTCTAGAGGGTCGTCGAGATGCTTTGCGATGCAGAGCTAAGCTACGTGGTACCAATATCTATATGGACGATGACCTTACATATATCCAGGTGGAGGAGAGGCGTAAGGCCTTTCAGGTAGCCCATGAGTCTGGCAGACGAGTCATTTACCGCGATGGACGAGTGCGCTTTCTTGATAGCGCTCCTAGTAGCTCCCAGTGCTAGGTATTTGGGGTCCCCGGGTTCGGGAGTGCCCCGGGGCCCCATCCACACCATCTCCGGATTGGAGTACGGAACTGCGATGGTATACACTCATCTTCCATAGCTGGCGATCTGATTGATTTCATCACTGGCAGAGATCTGTTGTTTTTATGGAGACTCACAAGAGTCAGGAGAGGGGATTACTTAATTTCCCAGGATACAGATGGGATTCCGTATTCAGGCGTGAGACTAGATCAGCTAGTGGTCAGGGATCCGGAGGGGTTGTATGCCTATACAGAGAGTCTCTTCACTCGAGCATCGAGTTCATCAGACATGACGAGCATGCACGCTATATCTGGATTGGTATTGTTGGATAGGACATTGGTTTGGACAGGGACCTCTTTGTGGCAGATTGTTACTTTCCTCCAGAGTCTTCATCCTTTGCAGAGGGCACAGGTTCACCATACCTTGATTTGTCACCTGATATTATCATATTTGAAAAGCGAGGGCATATTTTCCTCACTGGGGATTTTAATGCTCGAACCTCCTCACGACAGTCCGAGTTTTATGACATCACCGACCAGCTCCGCATTCATGCTCTTGACAGCGACGAGGTGGGAGTTACCAGGGTTTCAGAGGACAGCTTGGGACCTATTACCCCCTATGGTGAGCATTTGTTGCAGTTTGGAGAGGCACATGAGTTAGCCATTTACAATGGTCTGACTTGCTGGCCACATTCCGGCAGTTATACTTGTCATCCTCATAGTGGCGGACATAGTGTTGTGGACTATCTCATGGGATCACCATCCTCCATACCTCTCATCTCTGATTTTCACATCTCCCCCACCACTCTCTGATCACTCCTTTCTCTCCTTCGCTATCGGCCGCCTCCCACCCCCTCAGTTATCCTCACATCCCTTGCTAACCCCGGCACCCAGGTATACATTCAGCTCTTTATACGCACCAGTCTATCAGGAAATTCTTACCTCCCTACTCCATTCGTTTCCGCACGATAGTACACTCGAGACTCAAGCAGCTTTCCTTAGCACCTCTCTTCATGCTGCTGTTTCTCTAGCTTTTCCATCTAAGGCCCATAAACGCCAACACACACGTCCCTCGTCGCTACGCCCTCCACACCCTCCATGGTATGATACCGAGTGTCACTCTCTTCATCATCTTGTCACCCATGCACGCAGTCATGAACCTCACCTCCTTCGCTCTGCTCGACGTTCTTACCATCGCACACTCCGTCGGAAAAAGCGTGCTTATGATGACTCTGAAGGAAAACGCCTCGTTGACCTTCTCTTCAGTTCTTCTTCAGGCGCCTTTTGGCGTAAGTTTATCCCTCGTACTCCACCACCTCTCCTGGAAAACCTTCGCATATGGACCGACTACGCTACCAGTCTATATACCATACCTACTGACACACCTATCTCTATCTCCCCTCGTCCCTCTGAGTTCACCTTCTTCACCGCTGACATGGTACTTGCAGCCATCAAGAAAACGAAATCCCATAAAGCAAGAGACATTGAAGACCTTGAGTCTGAACTCCTAATCCATGCTAACGACCTCCTTGCTCCCACACTAGCCACTCTCCTCAATTCCGCCGTTGTCTCTGGCTTCCCTTCATCCTGGTGCACCAACATCATCCATCCTATCCATAAAAATGGTGATCCCATGATTCCTGGTAACTACCGCACTATCATGATCGGACATGTCCTCACTAAGCTTTATGGTACCATACTCCAGTCTGCAGTAAGCTTAGAGGCGGAATCGAGGAGATTACATGCATTGGGACAGGCAAGTTTCCGGGCTCATTACTCTACCACTGACCATATTTTCACACTTAGAGCTTTGATTGAGGAAGCTAAGCACAGGAAAGAAAGGGTTTACTGTTATTTTGTGGACTTCAGGAAGGCCTTTGATTCTGTACCAAGCTCCCTACTCATTCAGAGACTTCGGGATCTTGGTTTCTCCACGGATATTGTTCTGGCAGTGATGGCTCTTTATGAGAAGGTCTTGGGATGCTTCCAACATGGTAGTGGTATCTCTGATCACATTTGGAGCACCATTGGGGTGAAACAGGGATGCTCTCTTGCGCCGGTTCTTTTTGGATTGTACATTGATGAGTTAGAGCGAGCCATCTCACAGTGTGGAGGAGCTAGTTGTAGACTTGGCACCATCTTGATTGCTATTCTCTTGTATGCGGATGATGTGGTACTAGTATCCACGATTACAGAGGCAGCTAGATTGTTTACAGGGTTTCTGTACCAGATGGGGATTGGGGGTGAACACTGCAAAGACCCAGGTTATGGTCTTCAACACTTCTCGAGCCTTCATGCAGCGCCAGGGGCTCATGCTTGATGGACGGGCCTTAGAGGTAGTTTCCTCGTATACATATTTGGGGATACTCTGTTCTGGTCCTACTTTCAGCATGCGACAAGCAGCCACCACTCGACTTGGGAAGGGGCATTCCTCCCTTGTTCAGCTTGAGCGGTTCTGCTTCAGGAAGTCCATCAGAGATGCTCGCAGTAAGTGCCAACTTTTTGTTACGAGCTCGTAACCAGTGCCGAACCCTAGAGAACACAGATAGGTCAGATACCATAGTCAGGGTCGTGTCCAGTGTACATGACCAACAGGGCAAGACAGTGTGAGTAGTGTGCCCCAGCACGGTCCATAGCCATGGCGGGCCTAACACAGCCTAGGGACCCTGTCAGCAGGATAGGGCCCCCAGTTGGGTCCCGACGTGCAGTCGGCCACGTCAGTGCCACGTGGCCGACACTTGGCAGTAGCATGCTATCAGTCCTCACACTGGGCTAGGAGGGGCTTACTCTATATCAGGGAGTAGGCAAGGTTGGGTGGATCAGTTAGTGTTTGCCCTACCATGGTGTTAGGATCTCTTACACTGGTATCAGAGCCATCTTCTTCTTTGGGAGCTTAGTAGCAACAGTAGAGAAATCTATAAAAAGCTAGGAAAGAATTCTCAGATTTTCAGAAAAGAGTAGAAGAGGGACATCGCTGTAGGAACAGCTCTCTACTCAATTAAATTTGCTGGGATTTTCAGTGTTCTAGAGGCAATTTCCTTGTACAGTTCTAGCGCTGACAGATCAGCTTGCATCCCTGATTTTCGAATGTTTTTATCCAGATTTCTGAGCGGATTATGGGGACAGATCTGAGGACAGGTCCAGCGCTGCCAAATCAGGGTTGAGCTTCGATTTCGGAGTGAAGTTTCTGGATTTTGAAGTAGTTTCAGGGCAGAAATCTTGAGGCAGATTCAGCGCTGGACAGGCAGGAGTTAAACTGTAGTTTGCTCCCCGATTTTTAGAAGTTTTTGCTCCAACTTTGGTGATCAGACAGAGGACAGATCAGCGACCAGTCTCCTATGTAAAATCTTGGATATTCAATTTGATTGGTAGTGTCAAATTCGAAAATTCTGGAGCAGAAACAGCCTTAATCAGACAGCAAGGGTAAAGGGCTAGTAAATTTGGAAATTGGTTGCGCTTTCCCAGGTTGTAACTTTGATTTTTGGAGGCAGCAGAGGCAAACTCTATCAGCAGGGGTTCTCCAACAATCATCTACACAATTTCCAGATTGCCTTCATCTGATGGCATGCACTTTAAGAGGACGGATTGGACAGCTGCGGAAGAACTGAGGGGGTTTCTTGCTCTGGAAGTACAATCCTAAGAAAGAGCTAAGTACTCCACTTTCGTTTTCCAGTTAGTCAATCTCTTTTCTTGTTTTCAGACAGAAGTTAAGGTACCTCTCTTTCAGTTCCGAAAATGACCACTCCTCAGGGACCTGATCAACCCCAGGAGAGAGGCTTCGACGAACTTGAAACAAAAGCTTTGGCTTACAGGAAAGGGAAGGAACCCATGGAAGTGGAAGAACAGGAACAGTTCGCCGAAGAACTCGACGAACTGGTTACCAAGGAGCAGTTTCTCCAATTGGTAACAGAAGTGGATGAACTGAAGTTGGAATTAGCCAATTTCAAGTCCAGTGTGGACGACTCGTTCGCTGAACTCAAAAACTTAATTTTGAGTTCCGCGAAAGGAAGCCTTCCCTCCACTTCTCAGTTATCCCCTTCTCCAGCTTCCGAGATCAAAGTGTATCATGAAGATCATGAACACTATTGTCAGCTGACCTCTGCAATGCTAGCGAAACCCTTCAGCTTTGGGCCGCATGACCTAGTACGTATGCATGGGAAAGTTGGTAACCAGTCAATAAGAGTTATGGTTGATGATGGGGCAACCCATAATTTCATCAACTACACCCTAGTTAAAAAGCTTAAACTACCAGAAGTACCTAGTCAGCATAGGTACATAGTTTCATTAGCTAAGGGTGAAGATAAAAAAATATGGGAAACTATTGTAAGTAAGTTAAATCTTGGTATTCAGGGGTACCAAGATGAAATAAACTTTCAGATAATGCACCTGGATCGAACAGACATTGTTCTCGGGAGAGACTGGCTCTACAGTTTAGGACCTTCCCTCCACAGAAACTATCAGGAGAACACCCTCAGCTTTCAGCATAAAGGCCGAGAGATCCAGTTGCATGGGGAGCATGATGTTCCCAACAGCCCTATGGTCTGCAGTTCAGAGCTCTGTCAGCTAATCGGAGACGAAGACCATCAGGTATTCTTATGTGACTTTCAGTTTATTCCTGAAGTTTCTATTTCCAGTTCTATTCAGCAGAAAATCAGTAAATTAGAAACTTTATTGTCTAAATTTAAAGATGTTTTTCCTGAAGATTTGCCACATGGTTTACCACCTAGCAGAGAGGTAGATCATGTAATAAACCTAGTACCAGGTACAGCACCTGTTTCTAAACCTCCGTATCGGGTCAGCCGAACAGAGGATGAAGAAATAACTAGGCAGTTAACAGACTATCTTGGGAAAGGCCAAATTCAAACCAGTAGTTCACCATGGGCCTCACCAGTCCTATTGGTGAAAAAGAAAGAGGGGTCTATGCGTCTTTGCGTAGATTACAGAGCCCTCAATAAAGTCACAATTAAGAATAAATACCCTATGCCTCGAGCAGACGAGTTGTTTGATCAACTCGACGGGGCTAAGTTTTTCAGTAAAATAGACCTCAGATCGAGATATCATCAAGTCCGTAAATCGGAAGATGTCTCGAAAACAGCTTTTAGGACTCGTCACGGTCATTATGAGTTTAAGGTGATGCCATTTGGGCTCACAAATGCTCCAGCTACCTTTATGACCTTGATGAACAGTGTCCTCAGACCATACTTGGGTAAGTTTGTAGTCGTATTTCTAGATGACATCCTCGTTTACAGCAAAACGAGGAAGGAGCATCTAAAACACCTCAGAAAGGTGTTTCGACTGCTCAGAAAGCATAAGCTCTAGGCTAAACAATCCAAGTGTGAATTCTTCGTTGAAGAAGTAGCATATTTGGGTCACATTATCTCTTCAGATGGGATTAAGATGGACCCAAATAAGGTTAAAGCCATACTCAGTTGGCTGAGACCTCAGAATATTTTGGAACTTCAAATCTTTCTTGGTCTGGCGGGATATTACAGACGATTTGTCAAGGAATATGCTCAGATAGCAGTCCCTATGACAAATCTCCTTAAGGGGAAGGGAAAGGAGTTCATTTGGGAGTCCGCACAGCTAGAGAGCTTTGATGCTCTCAAAACAGCCTTAGCTACAGCACCAGTTTTAAAAGTCGTCGACCCCAATCAGCCATTTGTGGTCGAAACAGATGCTCGCGACTTTGCAGTAGGTGCTGTGCTAACTCAGGGTGGACGACCAGTTGCGTTCGAGAGTAAAAAACTCGAGCCAGCTCAGACTAGGTACAGTGCCTATGAAAAGGAACTCTTTTCTATAGTCCATGCCCTTAAGACTTGGAGGCATTATTTGTATGGTGCCAACTTTGAGGTCCTGACAGACCATGAGAGCCTCAGATACCTTTGCAATCAACCTGAGCTTAGAGGTCAGAAAGCTCGTTGGGCAGAGTTGATGCAAGAGTTTGACATGTCTATCAGATATAGACGTGGAAAATTCAATACAGTAGCAGATGCCCTTAGCAGAATGCCTATGATAAACGAGCTGAGTTTTACTCAAATTCGTAATGAGTTACTCGAGTCCTTGAGAGGGAAATGCCAGCATGATGCATTCTTCTCTACTATCTGGAACTCAGTCCAGAACAGACAGTTACAGACTCCAAAACCAGTTCCCGGGGCTGGTGCCAGTTCATCCAAGAATACGGCAGCTTCCGTTGAGGATGATGATGAGTCCGAGTATACGTCGTCAAATGACGTTGAGGATTTTGAGCTTGTTACACCCAAGCAAACCCAAGTGGTTGAGGGTCAGTTGACTCAAGGATTCACATGGAAACAGTATTCCATTCAGGATGAGTACTTGCTCTATAGAGATAGAGTATGTGTCCCCAATTCAGAGGATTATAGGCAGTAGGTCCTATATGAATGTCATGATAATCCTAGTGCGGGACACCCAGGCACACAGAAGACCTATGAGCTTCTTCGTAGGCAATTTTTCTGGCCCAGTATGAAAAAGGACGTCCACCAGTATGTAACCAGTTGCCAGAAATGTCAAGTAAATAAAGCAGAGCGTTTAAAGGCAGGAGGGTTGTTGCATCCCTTAGAAATACCAGCTGGTAAATGGGAGAGTATCTCCATGGATTTTATAGTAGGCCTGCCTAAAACCCAAAGGGGTAATGACGCTATATGGGTCACAGTTGACCGTCTGACCAAAATGGCTCATTTCGTTCCGACCAAAACAACCGTTAGAGCTCCAGAGTTAGCAAGGTTGTTTGTAGACGGGCTATTTAAATTATACGGTCTACCTTCCGGCATAGTCAGCGACCGGGACAGTAAGTTTACTGGAAATTTTTGGAGGGCAGTATTCCGTCATCTCCATACTAAACTTAATATGAGTACCACCGACCATCCACAGACAGACGGTCAAACAGAAAGGGTAAATCAAGTGCTGGAGGATATGCTTCGTGCATACGTCAGCAAGAGGCAGACTGATTGGGAGGAGTATCTCTCGATATTAGAGTTTGCTTACAACAATACCAAACATTCAGCTACGGGATACAGCCCATTTATGCTGATGTACGGTTTTCAGCCACGCTCACCCACAGCTGTAGGGTTTAAACAAGAAAAAGTTGAAGCAACCAGAAACTTTTTAGAGGACCTAAACCAGATGATAGAACATGCTAAGCGTAGCATTAGGCAGCCCCAGGATCAAGCCAGGCATTATGCATATGCACACAGACGGGATGTGCAGTTCTCCACTGGTGAGAAAGTCTACTTGAGAGTCCCAGTTGACTCTAAAACCCTCAAATCAGGAGTGTGTGCTAAGTTGTCTCCAAGGTATTGTGGTCCCTTTACCATCAGTAGGAGACTAGGCGAGGTCACCTATGAACTAGAACTCCCACACACCAGAGGAGATTCTTGATAGTAGAGAGACGCAGACTCGTCATACTCTATACCGAGAGTATTTGGTTAAGTGGAATGATCAGCCTGTTGAGAATGCCACTTGGGAAAGAGGCAGCGTCCTTCGCAAGATTTTTCCAGACTTTGTCTTAGAGGACGAAGACGGTTCTTAAGGGGGAGGGAGTGTTACGAGCTCGTAACCAGTGCTGAACCCTAGAGAACACAGATAGGTCAGATACTACAGTCATGGTCGTGTCCAATGTACATGACCAACAGGGCAAGACAATGTGAGTAGTGTGCCCCAGCACGATCCATAGGCATGGCGGGCCTAACACAGCCTAGGGACCTTGTCAGCAGGATAGGGCCCCCAGTTGGGTCCCGACGTGCAGTCGGCCACGTCAGTGCCACGTGGCCGATACTTGGCAGTAGCATGCTATCAGTCCTCACACTGGGCTAGGAGGGGCTTACTCTATATCAGGGAGTAGGCAAAGTTGGGTGGATCAGTTAGTGTTTGCCCTACTGTGGTGTTAGGATCTCTTACACTTTTTGACACTATTGTCACTCCCACAGCCTTGGATGCAGCAGAGACATGGTGTACAGGTCTTCCCATCATCACACTGGGCCAGCATTTCACGATTACAGACCACCATGCTAGCTCGTATGATTCGGGCGAAGTCCTCGGTTCCGCACGAGATTCTTCTTGCAGAGTTTGTCGTTCCACCCATTCAGATAGCTGCAGCTTTCCAGCTCGTCGCATATATTCAGAGAGTTCAGGATCTACCAGATGCAGACACGAGGTATACACGGGCCTCACTTGCCTCCTCACACTTCCTTCATGACCAGGGCTACCGACTGTCGTGGTTCTCACAGGCATCCCATTTCCTCCTCGATTCATTTGGCATATCCATCATAGAGCTCCCCTCAGGCACCCACCAGTATATCAGGCGCTTCTCATATAGAGCATACCTCGACCGTACTTGGAGGCGACAGCTGGGGGTTAAACCCGCCTATTACTTGACTCACTTCATTGAGCTTGACATAGTAGGGTTCCCAGTATTGCCACACTATTTGGACTCGGGATTGTCACACAGCCTCAGATTTACATTGGGACAGCTCCGCGTATCATCACATCAGTTGGCTATTGAGACTGGGAGATTCCAGGGTACCCCGAGAGAGTAGCGGATTTGTCAGTTTTGTTCCCTGGATGAGGTGGAGTCAGAGGAGCACTTTATCTTTAGATGCCCGGTGTATTACAAGATCAGAGGGAGATATCACTGTCTGTTTCGTGATTCGCCTGTCACCCTACTATCCCTCCTAGCATTTGAGGACTCTCGATGCGCCGCACTCATGATACGAGAGATGTTTATTCTACGACAAGGCCTATGTCAGACAGCCCAGCGGAGTCATATTTCTCAGCCGCAGATCACTTCTTTCTTCTCCAGGAGAAGACCACATACTTGACATGTACATTTACTAGTCTTATATGCCTTTTGGCATGGAAAGGACATTAATAAAGCTTTCTCTCTCTCTCTCTCTCTCTCTCTCTCTCTCTCTCTCTCTCTCTCTCTCTCTCTCTCTCTCTCTCTCTCTCTCTCTCTCTCTCTCTCTCTCTAGCGGCTTCTCTCCAGCGGGTGTTGGTGATGGCTCCTCTCCAACGATGATGGTGATGGTGAGGGCCTAGGAACCCAGCGATGGCTACAGCTGCTACAGTGTCCTTTCATCTTCTTCAGCAGGAGACTTTCACTCTTTTTTGCAGCAATGTGATATTTTTCTCTTAGCAAAGACTCATGAATCACTATATCGACCCCTTCCAGCCATTCAGGATTATTCATGGCATTCAGCATACAGGCCTTTCGTTCGAGGAAAAACCACACGTGGCTTTGGTGGTGTTGCATGTCTTACCAAGGAAGTTTATCATACTCATTTTAAGCTGCTCAAAAGTGATCCATTTGCACGTTTCATTTGGTTACAGTTTTTTGGTCACTACTTGGGGCTACCTCAAGATCTCTTTATAGCAGTTTGTTATTTTGCACCTCAGACATCAGCGTTTGCAAACTATGGTGGTGACCCCTTCCAGGCTCTCTCAGATGATATAGCCAGCTTTGCACAGCAGGGCCTTATTCTTTTAGCAGGAGATTTTAGTGCTCGTACCAGCACCCAGCAGACAAAGTTTCATGCCGATAGTGATTTCCTACATATCCAGGTTCTGGATGTGAGTTTGGATAGGACCTCTCAGGATGCAGATACCCCGGCTACACACTTTGGAGAACAGCTGATTGGACTTGCAGAAGCTCACTCGTTAGCCATTTTGAATGGCCTATCTCAATGGCCATCATCATCCGTGTATAGGTGGTCACAGCGTTGTTGACTACTTCATTGGCTCACCAACCTTGATTCCATTTCTTCATACTTTTCATATTATGCACCCTACCATTTCTGATCACTCTCTATTGCTCCTGTCTATGGGCCGTGCCACTCGTGGTACTGCTACGACACCTCATTCCACACGTCGCAATCGTCCATCTTTCTCCACACTTGGTCTTCCTACGTACACTTCCTCTCTGGCCACACTGCTCGCCGATTTCCCTTTCTCATCTTCGGTAGACTAACAAGCCGCCTTTTTATCTCAGTCACTTCTTCACTCAGCCAACGCTGCATATCCTCCGAAAACTTTCTCGTCTCATAAACGCACTTACAATAGATGGTATGATGATGAGTGCCTCTCCCTACACAAGCAGGTTGTTCACACTCAATACCATTCTCCCGACACCTTAGCATCTAGACAAAAAGAATACCATAGAATGACTTTGCGGAAAAAGACTACGTACTTTCAGTCTCAAGCACAGAAACTCATCGATTCCTTGGACTCCTCTTCTTCTACCTTCTTTTGGAAGATGTTTTCTAAAAACTCATGTATGCCGGCTCCTATTGCCATTGAATCTTGGATTGACTATGCTGCAAGAATTTATACAATTGACTCTCCTTCCATCTCTCTCTCACCGCGACCCTCAAAATTCACCCTCTTCACTCCGTCCATGATTGAAAACGCCATAAAAAATGGTCAAAACCATAAAGCCATTGATGTTGACTCTCTAGGTATGGACTTTCTAAAACCTATCGCCCATATTGTTGCTCCATACATCTCCCACATTTTTAACCAATCTGTTATTTTTGGCCTTCCCACATCCTGGTGTACTAACATGTTGCACCCTATACTTAAGGCTGGTGATCCTCTAAATGTAGACAACTATCGTACTATTATGATCAGTCACACTATGGCTAAGCTCTTCAGTTATGCAGTCTATCATCAGCTCTTATGCAGAGACAGAGGAGTTATATGCTATGGGACAGGCTGGTTTTAGAGCAGGCTATTCCACAGCGGACCAGATATTCATACTGAGGTGTATCATTGAGGCGGCGAAGTTCAGGAAACAGAGTCTATTGCTGCTTTGTGGACTTCCGCAAAGCATTTGATTCAGTTCCGAGACACTTGTTGCTCCAGCGTTTGGCATCCCTTGGTTTCTCACAGGACGTCATTGCTGCTATCATCACATTATACGAGAGAGTTTTGGCCCAATTCCGTGATGGAGATGGATGGTCTTCATATATCCATAGTACGGTCGGAGTAAAGCAGGGATGTCCCTTATCACCCACCCTATTTGCTCTATACATTGACGACCTTGAGCGGATCATTCGGGAAAAAGGTGGAGATGGCTGTCCTCTTGCAGATCTTATTATCCCTATCCTTCTTTAAGCAGATGATGTGGTTCTACTCTCTAGTTCAGTTGTAGGACTTCAACGACATCTAGATGCCTTGTCTACTTTTTGTCAAATATGGGGGCTGATGGTCAACATTGGTAAGACTAAGGTTATGGTGTCTAACACCAATAGGCAGCATATGAGAGACACTACGTTCTATTTTGATGGACAGCTTCTAGAGATAGTGGCATCTTACACATACCTGGGTGTTCTCTTCTCTGGTCCATTGCTTTCTTTTAGACCTGCTGCATTGGCTAGGATCCGCAAGGGGCACTCTGCTCTTGTTCAGATGGAGAGGTTTTCCTCCTCTTATTACGTGCATGACCCGGACACACGTTGTCGCCTCTTCTCTTCGACTGTTTCTCCAGTTGCACTGTATTCAGCAGAGACATGGTGCCCTGGCTTATCTAGAGACACCTGGAGTGACATCTCGCATTTGCAAATTCACATGCTTAACCGGATGATTCGGGCCAAGCAGTCGGTTCCTCATGAGCTTATTTTGGCGGAGTTTGCTTCTCCTCCACTGATTGTAGAAGCTATTTTCACGATCATCACGTTCATTCATAGAGTCTCAGAGCTTGAGTCTTCCAGATACGTGGTAGCAGCTTTTACATCCTCTCGCACTTTGGCCGAGCAGCGGGCTAAGTCTTCATGGTTTCAGTATGCTTCGGACTTTCTACATAGCTGGGGATTATATATGTCTGACCTCCAAAATGGGACTCATGTGTTCATTCGCCAACAGATCTACAGAGCATACATACATACTGTTTGGTCTCACCTGGATCCCTCACGGGTTAAGCTTCATTTCTACCGCACTCACTTTCTTCACCTGGATGCTTCAGGGCTACCCGTTAGACCGAGTTATCTCTCTCAATGAGATCAGAGGCAGATACCACTGTCTATATCGGGACACTCCACTCACGCTTGGTTCCTTCTTTGCCTATCCAGATGCGAGATGTGTTGGTTTACTTTTGCAAGAGATGTTCTCTTTGAGATCTTCACTTCTGTCAGATGATCAGGATGTTGACCGCGGCCAGCCACATATTACACTTTTCTTTCAGAAAAGAGCTAGGGAAGATACTTCAGATAGTGAGATTGACATTCCAGCTCGTCGACCGAAGCTCCAGCGTCTTCCTCGACCATCCAGGGTTCGTCACCAAAGGCCACCATGTGCCTCACACCAAATCACACAGTTTTTCTCTCTCAGTTAAGTGAGTTTTATTCCTCCGCGTAGCTGGTGGTTAAGCTATTGCTTTTGTACCCTCACCATAGCTGGAGGTTAAGCTTTGGTTTTTATTTCCAGTTTATCTCTGTTTTTTAGTTGTAGTTGATAGCAATAAGTCTGACATGGACACTGCTCCGTGTTGATGTACTTTTTCTTTGTCTTATGTGCCCAAGGGCACTCTATAGACATTAATGAATCTATTCTATTCTCTCTCTCTCTCTCTCTCTCTCTCTCTCTCTCTCTCTCTCTCTCTCTCTCTCTCTCTCTCTCTCTCTCTCTCTCTCTCTCTCTCTCTCTCTCTCTCTCTCATTCTTTTTGTACTCTCTTTTGTCTTATGTGCTCCTGGGCACCAAAAGACGTTAATAATAATAATTCTCTCTCTCTCTCTCTCTCTCTCTCTCTCTCTCTCTCTCTCTCTCTCTCTCTCTCTCTCTCTCTCTCTCTCTCTCTCTCTCTCTCTCTCTCTCTCTCTCTCTCTCTCTCTCTCTCTCTCTCTCTCTCTCTCTCTCTCTCTCTCTCTCTCTCTCTCTCTCTCTCTCTCTCTCTCTCTCTCTCTCTCTCTCTCTCTCTCTCTCTCTCTATATATATATATATATATATATATATATATATATATATAGACACACACAAAGGAATAACAGTGGAGCAAAACCACTCAACCAGTGAGAAGCTACCGTTCAATCTCCAATAGCATCACCCCAAGCCACAAGATAGGATGCAGTTGGGGAGAGAGAGAGAGAGAGAGAGAGAGAGAGAGAGAGAGAGAGAGAGAGAATGGCAAGCAATTCACATAATAGGAATGGTAGTAGGGCGAGTTTCTCCAAGAAGATATAGCCTTTGCTTTTTTTTATGAATGTGGCCATGCAAGCCTACAATATTGCCATGCATACAACGCATTACTATTGATACTCTATGTAAAGAGAAGCACCTCCAAGATCCTGCTTACAAGACACACACAAAGGAATGACTATGGAGCCAAATCACCCAATCATGCAGATGCTACTGATCAATCTCCAATAACATCTCCCTTGTGCTAGGGAATAGGAGGCAGGCGTAGAGAGAGTAACTTGGCAATGAAAACTCACAATGAGAATGGAAGTAGGGCAAGTTTCTCCAAGAGGAAATAGCCCTTACTTTACCTGTGCATCTGCCCATGCAAGCATATAGTATTTCCATAGATGCAGTTCATTACTATTGATACTTTACACCATGCCAATAGCCCTCCTAACCCATGCAATAGCTCCACACGTCACAATATGTGTGATTGGGTCCTCACAAAGTTATTAATTACATTCTTGGCCTATTTCGGAATAATGAGGCATAACCAATAATCTCTAGTACTAAAGTACATTGTATCTAAGTCTAGGACTATGTCGAATCCTATATGCAGGACATGGACATATAACATTCTTTCTCCCTTGAACTGGTTCTGTCCTCAGAACAAGAAAGAAAAACAAGAATCATTTTTTTTTTAACTTCCAACACTTACCTAGAAAATCATTATCCTTAGTTTGTATCCTTAGTCTGACTTTAACCTCAACCAAGTACTCGGATATATAATCATCTTTCAATTCTTTACCTTTACTCTGGAGTACAAACTCAGGTTTAGAAAGTACACTAAGTGATAAATTTTCCATCTGTGCCATACTCACAATAGGTTAATAATATCATTTTCGTGTAAAACACTTTACATGACGCACTGGATGAATCATTACGTAACTCATGAGATCAAAGTTCAAAAAATTGACATTAGATTTTGAAATCATCCACAACCTTTTATAGACAATTCATAAATGCTTCTTGGTTCAAATACTCTTAGAATCCAAAATTATAAGGTATAATAGTTCACTCAACTAGAATCTCTAGGAGATCCATTAAGATAAACAAATGATTTAAACTCAACTCTGAGTATCATCACTAATGAATTGAGTCTATTCCTTGATTGAGGAAAACTCTATACCAAGAACACTATATATCTAATGCACATAGTTTTTTACTGATGAATGTAAATGACTCACAAACCATGCGAGTTACAAGCAATATAACTGATAATATATAGTTTTTGGTGAATTCTCTTCACATTGATTGTTTTACCAATTAACTTCATCCAAGAGTAACCCAGTTACCCAAGTTAATTGCCAATGACTTAGTAATCTCAAATGTCTCGGTGTAGATCTCAATTATACTAGTATAACACCACATTTAGATTCTTATCCAAATTCTTTCTAAGTAAACCAATAGTTTGCTCTCCAACCGATGAGCGTTTTCTAAGCTCTCAAAGGTTGGATCATGGGGAGAATATATTTTCTTACTTATCTTCTATTGACTGACAATAGAAATAACTTTCAAAGGGATCTCAACAATGGGACTACTAGTAGTAGTGACAGGTCTAGAAGACCTTGTGAAATTAATACTGGTGTAAATAATGTCCAGAAGATGCACAGTAGTAACCTGGATCAAGGTTCATTCTTAATCTAATTGTCTGGTTTTTTATACTACCTAAGAAGTCATGACTTTGTGGTTATGTGGGCTTTGGGACATCTTTATCTCACTTTGTTGTTGATATGAATAGATAAAGTTAAAGTTGAATTCGGTTAACAAGATCAGTTACAATCGTGGTAGGGTTATCCCACTAGCTTATCCTATACGAAAAATAGTATCTTTCAACAATAAAAGACAATATCTCACCTTCAAGATTTTTCTCGAAGTTCAAGGGACTTGAAGTGGAATAGCTTGTGAGAGTGAGGTTCGGCTTTTGCGCCCTTCCAATAGAGTTCCCACCCATCAATTGTGATTCAAAGAAACAAAACCACTAACACAAATTTTTATTGTGAATCGGATATGATATCCAACAGGATTATATCCCATCTCAACTATCGAAGTGAAAATTGTGATCATAACTCTTTGATTTTGTCCAAAAGATGTGGACATATACTCTTTCCAAATGTATCTCATTCTAGCATCATTGGATCACATCCAAAGTGGTTCCTTTGTTCATGCACGAATAACCGTACCATTTTCAATCTGTGTGCATAGGGTTTGATTACTATAAAGTGATTTGTTCTTGTTCCTAGGAGTCTCTACTCTTAAAGTTCCAGATTCCTTGCCCCAACCAAAACTAAATTTGGGGGTTCGGGAATTCTTTTCCCATAGTACTTAGAAAAATGTATGGCATAATCGACTCAACAGCTCCATTATAAATATAAAAAAATGAAGTAAAGCTTCATACAAATATTAGGAGCTATCTTAAAATCTCCTATAAAGAGCTAAACTTGAACCTTGCTCCAACAACCTAAGATCAAATAGATAACCTCCCAATTGATGTTGATGCCCTAGTGATGTAGGAAACCTTGGAATAGGAAAAAAATAAACAGACCCACGGGGACACTCAATTACCCAAAAGCCAACAACATGATAAAACATTCCTTTTACAAGCACATAGTTACAATAGTATATGTGCGTATAACAAGCAAAGGATTCACACATGAAACCATAGTGCACATAAACCAAGTAACATACTCATCACAAAGGTTGTTAAATCAAACATTGCTGAAAAAAGTGAAACCAACGTGAACATAAAAAAGCTAACAATAAAACATCTCCTTGCCATAAATGTGAATTTGAATGAGCATTAAGACAAACTATCAATGAAGTCCACATTTAGATTA
The DNA here is from genome assembly GCA_029204225.1 of Diphasiastrum complanatum. NCBI lineage: Eukaryota > Viridiplantae > Streptophyta > Lycopodiopsida > Lycopodiales > Lycopodiaceae > Diphasiastrum > Diphasiastrum complanatum. Next base: position 43,825,121 of record CM055096.1, read on the forward strand.
ATCTTAGATCCTATCAATGCTCAACCATGAAACCAAATAAATGGAGAGCTTTTGGATAATATAACAACACAACTATCAACAAGTGTGTATATGGTGTACATTCTTGATTGAATAAGCAACCAAATGATGAAAGGATAAGTTGTCTATAAAAACTTTATAGTATAAAGTCAAGGACCTGAAAGATGTCAACAAGGCCATAAAATGCAATTTGAAGTTGTATATTGCAAAACTATGAAGTTCCTCAATGATATGAATACAGATGATGGCCCTTAATGACATGTGATAGTCAAGAAAGAAACAAATGATTTATTTCCTCAATTTTGGGAAGGACAGAAAGTAGAGTATGAACAATCAAAAAACGAGGTTCTCGTAAAGCACATTAAAACCTAGCTCAACCTAAGTCACAGACCTTAGACTAAAAACCCTAATATCCTACTTCTCTAAGCTTCAAAATGGGCAATGGAGGCTAGGGCTGTCTTTGGAAAAAACACAAAGAAAAAATGCGCATATCAACCATGAGGCATGGGCAGTTGGTAGCTGAAAGCCTGAAAGAATCGAAAATATAAGAAAATAAAAAAGAGCTAAATTTCACAATTGGTGGCACCTGACTTCCTAGTACATCGTGTGCAATGAAGGTATTAAAAAATTAGGGTTCCAATTTGGCAGAGGACTTTAGAGCTGAGATAGAAAATCAATGCATGATAGCAATGTCAAAATTAAGCTCTCTACTAAAATCTCAACAAAATGAATCTACAATCATTTCAGCTTAATGAACAAGCCCCACCTTAATCTGCTCCCCATTGCAGATCGCTGCTTATCTTCACAGATCTCAAACTATAATGCGTTTACAAGAACTCAGCTTCGCTTTCTCTCAAGATAAATCCGAGAATTCCATGTTCGAACCATCTGAAACACATCTGCTCCAACACATCATAGCAGCAAACGGAAAAACATACGGCCATTATTGCCAGGTCACTTCAAATATCAGGAAGCCTCATCCTCGCCATATTGTCCCGCTCAATCGGTCTTCCCTAGCGTGGATATTGAACAGATCTATCCTTTATCCTTATCAATATACAGAATCACAAAGTTTTGGTGGTATTTACGAAATGCCGTTTGCCAGATCGAGATATGCGGCTGCTCGTTTGCAATTGAAGCAATTTTCAAAAGACAACTATATGTTTCCAAGCATAGATCCACTGCTCTGAATGGCCATTGCCTAATGGCGGGGTATTGTCTTCTTTGTACAGTTTCAAAAAGGGACCAGTACAAACCAAATGATGCTACAAAAGCAAATGGAAACTTGTGGAACAGCAGCAAATGTAAAGAAAAACAGAGCCTAGTCCATTTTCCTATTCTTCTATTCCTTTGCTTAGGCTCTGGCGCTCGGTTTTTTTTGTGTGTTTGTGTGTGTGAAAGCGGAACATAAATGCGAGTATGTTTTCAGATCTGACGATGACGCATCGTCGCCCGAAGAAACAAGACGACGACAACGGGAGAGAGAGAGAGAGAGAGAGAGAGAGAGAGAGACAGAGAGAGAGAGCGAGGATCGAAACGCTCGATGCAAGAAAAAAGAAACAAAAGAAGAAAAAAGCGATGACGTTCTGCCAGCTTTCACCGACAGGTCGCCACCTCCGTTGTCACCAAACGCCGGCGCACCGACGCTCAGTCTCAGAGATCAAAACCGAAGGTCTGTCCTAGATATGGACGGTGGCGAGACCGGTGGTAGCCACATGTCCGCATTGCATCCAGGAAAAGGATGCGAAAGAAGAAGGGCGATGCAGACAGCCACCACACCATCCACATGCACGTATGGGCCCAGACCTTGCACATTGATCCCACTATAAGGGCTACTTGGGTGGAGCGTATTTTGTCTCGTGCAACCAAATGATTACTCTTGCAAATCCATGAATGATGAAGTTGAGGACTTCCCGTGAAACCAACAAAATCAGCTGACTTTAATGGCAATTTGGGCCATGCCACATTACATTTTTGTTACTTTTTAAGACACAAGGTGATCCAAAGATTTGAGTTGCTATGTTGTGTACATTGATTGGACAAGGAACAATAACGAATCTAAACAATAAACATTTATTTAGCTGAAACTCACTTACACGAGCCATGTTTGAGAAACCATCTTAATAGCTTATTGCTATTGAAACAAAGCTAAATACTAATGTTAGATCAGGTTACCAACATCACCAAGCACGCATCTATGTCTACCATTTTATTATGGGGAAATGATTCCACTTGTGGAAAAACTATGCATGGTAACCAATTTATGTTCACATTAGAAAAAATGAAGATTGTTGCTAGTATGTAAATGATAGGATAGTGGACATAATGTAGATGTCTCCTATGCCAACCATTGTAAGAGGACAAGCGTGGGAGAGTCTACTCCTATAGTTGTTACACCCTTACCAATTCCATGTGTAGTTAGAATTTGGTACTTGGAATAGGGACTCTCTCTCTCTCTCTCTCTCTCTCTCTCTCTCTCTCTCTCTCTCTCTCTCTCTCTCTCTCTCTCTCTCTCTCTCTCTCACACACACACACACACACACACACACGTTGAAAGTTTTCATCATGAATGCTCTATAAAAATAAGTATTTGTGATTTATGAATAGCTACAAACGTCAATAAGGTTAAAAATCTAAATGAACAACGTAGCATTCATCAAGGCTCCAAATATACACACCAAATCAAGTCCTAAAGAAAACTAAAGTCTTCTAGCAATAAATGCAACCATTGTACATAACCATCTACTAGCATCTTAAAAGTATATGCTTTTGATGTTTGAGCTTGTGTTATGAAGAAAGCTCTTGTGTTAATTTTGTAGCTCATTGACTATTAATTCTTTGAAAAATGACATATCTCTTCTTTGAGTGATTTTTTTTTTATTACTTTTAGATCCCAAGATTCTTTTTCGTTCTCTAACTCATTTCCAATGTGCACAACAAGTTGCTCACAATAGTTAATATCATATTATTTTTCCCACGTTGTTGGATCAACTCTCCAATTTTGAGCTAGTGGGTCAATTCTCTCCATTCTTTGAAGAAATCCACCAAATCTATAACTATGAAACAGATTTTGTAGTCCAATTTCTATCATTCCTCTATAAAATGGTACCTTATGTTGATATGTTTGTTCTTATGCAAAAGTGCTCGTATTATATATCACTCTCACGCCACCTTTACAAAATATTAGACAATTGACTCCAAATCTCCAAAAACAATTCATGTACATCTGACACTCTTTGTGCTCTCCTAATAAACCCTCTAGATTATGACAATATCTTGGAAGTCTAATTTTAAGATCTAAACAATTGGATAGAAGAGATGAGTTGGCTTTTTTTTTAAAATAAGAATTTACACAAATCACGGTTCTCCTTTCATAAGTAATCCTTGTGTCATTGTGAACATTAATATCCACATTCTTAATAAAAGAAAAATTAGTATCTAAAGAATGTAATTGAAATTTGACACAAAAATTTGTCATAAAGGACAATCTCTTAGCACACACAAAACAAAGAATTATGTAACTACAACCATTGGAGACGAGCAACCGTACATAAATGTACCTAAAACAAAGATTTCATGGTCTTTTCTGACATGTGAGCATACATGGTGCTTTGATTTTGAACAAGTATACGCTTCTAATGTTGGAAAGAGGTGTATAAAAGATAGGTCAAATAGGATTCGAATAAAAAAAATTTGAACCACAAGAAAGAAAACTTATCTTGCGCAGCGGAATAAACTATCTTCTTCTTTCTTCATGCATGACTACACCTATCAATTTCGAACAAAACAATAGTGATAAAAATCATGTTCGATCTTATAGTAACTAACTATGAAATCATTAGTACTATAGTGATTACGTAGCCAAACATTTAAAGCATTAAATTATCAGACAAATAATCAGTCGCAAAGAATTACAGAAACGCATACATTTTGAGACGCAATAAGAAGATAGTATTGATTCAGTATGAAAGCGAAACAGATGTAAATGAGTACAAGAAGTTGCGGATCGAAGTGTACTCTAAGCTATCTCTGAGCCACTAAAATATAAGTCTAAATTAAGCACAACTACTGATAAGCATTAAGCACAATAGTAATCTCTAATCAACTCTAAGAACTGAGCTAGAATGCTCAAGAGTGTTCAAGCTTGCAAGCTTGAGAGAGAGAGCTAACTATTTAATGCTTGATCTCAAGAAATATGAACAACTATTTATACTAAGCAATTAGGTCGTCAAATATGGTTGCCAGTTGGTTGGAGTCTATTGGCATTCATCCAGTTCTTCGACTCAGAAGTTGCTTACTAATAAGCGGTGACATTTGGTCGTAAACAGTCTGTCTGCATAAATGAACATGACTGTCACTCTGTAGAAATGAATGTAACTATCATCAGGGAGAAAGCAAAAAAATGCAAGATGCGATAGTGTCGCAAAATTTCATTTCCTGAATATTGGGGTCCCACACGTTGCTGAAGTCATTTTCTTAACATTTGAGACACTTTGAAAAAATGTGAAAAATGCGACACTGCATTTTTACTCGCAATTCCTGACAGGCAAAAAATGCGAAAAACACGACACTGTGTTTTTACTCGAAATTCTGACAGGCAAAAAATGCGAAAAACGCGACATTGCATTTTTACTCGAAATTTTTGACAGTGTCGCTTTAAGAGAAAATTAACTGTGGCAAAAAGACGATAGTGGCGGGTTTTGTAGTGAGAGGAAATTCTTGACACTGTTGTCAAACTCCATGTATTTCTGCAGACTGTGTAAAAACACTTATAATTTTGTAGACTGTGTAAAACACGGGAGAATCCGTAGAATTGGATAAACAATTAGATGAAGATTAAAAACCGATTAGTTGATTAGTAGGAAGGATAATAATCCAACACTCCCTCTTAATCTGAATCCATGAATGCCTTGACCTTTAGAATTAGTTCTGCATAGAACTTCCAAGCTTAATGCTTTAGTAAAAATATCTACTGCCATATCTTGTGTCCGACAATACTGCAATCTGACCTCTTTGTCAAGAACTTTGCTTCTGACATAGTGATACTTCAGTTCAATGTGCTTACTCCTAGAATAAAATCCAGGGTTGGCTGATAAGACAATGGCACTTTGATTATCACAAAATAATAATGTCGGAGCATATTGATTCAGACTGATCTGAAAGTAAGTTTCTCAACCAAATTGCTTCCTTTGTAGCTTGTGAGGCTGCGATATACTCTGATTCTGTAGAAGATAGAGCTATCGAAGATTGCTTTTATCAAATCGATATTGTTGCTGAAAAGCAATTTGTCGTCCACGTATAGAGTGATAATGATAAAAGACTGTTGCACTATCTTGAAGTAAACATTTGAATCTGAAGAGCTAGGTGTGTAGCCGTGATCAATAAGGAAAGTATCGATCCTCTGAAACCGTGCTCGAGCAATTTGCTTCAAGCCATAAAGTGCCTTATGGAGTTTACACACATGATTGTGTTTACCCTCGATAATATAACCTTCGGATTGCACCATGTAAATATCTTCTTCAATAACTCCATTGAGATATGTTGTCTGTACATCCATTTGATGTATTTCCAAATCTGCTGCAGCAGCAAAGGATAATAAGAGTCGGATAGAAGAATGCTTGACTACTGAATTGAAGGTCTAGTATAATCGACGTTGTATACCTGAGAAAATCCCATGGCAACAAGTTGGCCTTTTCTTTTGTCGATGCTTCTGTCTGCTTTGTACTTGACTTTGAAAATCCATTTAAAATCAACTACGTTTCTGCTGTCATGTCGAATCTGGCTGACTGAATGCGTCTTCGACAGTTGTCGGCTCATAAACAAGATAGGCTCCAAACTCATCAATATACCTGAAAGGTGGTCTGCTGACTCTTGTCAATCTTCTGGGTGATAGAGGAAGTTGATCAGTTTCATCATGCTGTAGTTGCTGAATTGCAACATCATCATCTTCGGATTTGTCGTTGACATGTTGTTCGTCAAAAGTAGAAGAGCTTGGACCTTCAATGAGAATAGTCGACTGAGGAACTAGGAAGTTCAATATGTCAGGAGAATCTGATAGGTCAGCTACGTGGGCATTGTCTTTTCCTTTGAGGTCGATAAACTGATCTTCGATGAAGATGACATCCCGACTAGTGAATATCTTTGAATCGATGGGATCGAACAACTTGTAAGCTTGATCTGAAGTAGTGTAGCTGATGAAAATACATTTGATACTCTGGAAGTGGAGCTTCTTCCTGAGATCATAAGGAATCTGTGCATAAGCAGTACATCCAAATACTCGTAAGTTTGATAAAAAAAAAGGTTTGGTACTTGTCCAAACTTTGAATGGTGTTTTGTCTGAGAGACCTTTAGTAGGACATCTATTCTGAATATAGGTTGTCGTTGAAATAGCTTCAGCCCAAAAGGACTTCGAAAGTGTTGCATGTGATAACATGCACTTTGTCGATTAAACTAAGGTTCTGTTCTTTCTCTCAGCAAGAGCATTTGATTGAGGCGAATAGGAGGTAATGTATTGTTGCTCAATGCCATTGTTAAGGCAGTACTTCTTGAATTCGGTGGAGATGTATCTCCCCCGTTATTTGACCTCAGTGCAGCTTTGATTCATTTGCCAATTTGAATTTTTGCATGCTCTTTGAATTGTCTGAACTTGATGAAAGCTTCCGATTTCTGTTTACTGAAGTAAATAGTTGTTCTTATGGAGAATTCGTCAATAAAAGTAATGGAGTTTGCATAGGTCCACATATAACTATATGAGCAACATCTAACAGAGCTTTTGCTGCATGACTATGACTTGATCTAAAAGAAATCCTAGTCTGTTTTCCAAGGATGCAACTATGGCAGACAGTGAGACCGACTTTACCAGAAGGACAATCGAGATCAAGTACTAGGGATTGTCTGGACATGTTCAAAACATATGCATAATTCAAGTGTCCTAAGTGATGATGCCATAGTAATGCTTTATTGACAAGAAGAGAGGTTTTCAATGCACGACTAAAATCAGAATAACAATGTGCCAATCTATATAAGTATCCATGTCTCTTGTTGAGTGCAAGGATCTTATTACTCCTATCAATAATTCTGCATTGATCAGACTCAAACTCCACCTTATGACCTAAATCTGTAATTATATTTACTGATAACATATTTGTAGAGAATTTAGAAACATACAAGACTTTTGACAGTACTTTGAATTGATCATGCTGGAATCTTAATCTTATAGTACCTTCACCTTCGATAGTGTGAGTGCTATCATCACCAAGATGAACATACTTCTTTGTGCTGTAAGGCATATATGATTGGAAAATCTCACGATGATTGGTCATATGTTGAGTAGCCATGTGTACATATTCAGCAACTTACAGGTTGCTCAGTGAGATGAATCAATAGTTGAATCAATTTCATTCAGAACGCAATTTCATTATTCTTTCTCTCTGTTTTCTCATTCTAATAAAACGCTCTTGATTTCTCCATCTCCATCTCTCTCTCTCTCTCTCTCTCTCTCTCTCTCTCTCTCTCTCTCTCTCTCTCTCTCTCTCTCTCTCTCTCTCTCTCTCTCTCTCTCTCTCTCTCTCTCTCTCTCTCTCTCTCTCTCTCTCTCTCTCTCTCTCTCTCTCTCTCTCTCTCTCTCTCTCTCTCTCTCTCTCTCTCTCTCTCTCTCTCTACATTGGGATAGAATAGCTTTGGGTAGGCGCTCGAGCCCCCGAAGCCTTTCTCAACCTAGGCGTTCTCTCCCTCCCTCTCTCCACTCTCTTTATCCTCTTTCTCCTCTCCCTCTCTCTTCTTGCTATGCAGGTGAAGTCGAGGCTGCCGCTCCTAGTGACGGACCTCTATGCTACATCGACGACACAACATGAAATTTTGTAAATAAGTTGTTATTGAAACAATTTGCTGCCAAAATGATTTGGGCAATGAAACATGTATTATCATGCATTTTGTAGATTCGACTAAGGTCCTGTTCTTCCTTTTTGCCAGTCCATTCGACTGTGGAGAATAGGAAGCAGCAAACTATTGCTCAATGTCATTGGATGAGTAGTAATCCTTGAATTTATTTTGAGATGTATTCTCTGCCATTGTCACTTTTGAGAGCTTTGATTCTTTTGCATGTCTGCAACTCAACATTCTCCTTAAATTTCTTGAAGTACTGGAAGGCTTCAGATTTGTGCTTTAGGAAATATACAACAGTTCTTTCTGAATAGTCATCTATGAATGTAATAAAGAATTTAGCACCGAGCAGTGATGGTGTTTCCATTGGGCCACATATAACAATATGCACAATGTCTAGCAAATCTTTAGAAATGTGTTCTTGATTCGACTTGAATGTCCTTCTTGCTTGCTTTCCCCACGATACAGCCTGGGCAAGCAGGAGGGTCGACAATTTGATAGTTTAAATCTTGAACTGAAGTATATCTATACATGTAGTCTATTGATGTATGGTTGAGGTGACCTAGTCTATAATGCCAAATTAATCCTTTATTAACAGATATTGAACTGCTTAAAGCACAGTCAATTACAAAATTACAGAAACTAAGCCGATAGAGATATTCTTGTCTCTTTCCAAGTGAAAGAACTCCACTGCTCTTATCAAGATTTCTTGGTGCATACAAACTGTGTTTATTAAATTCGGGCAGATCGAGTCTACCTTACTTGATCACAACTTTGAAGTTGCTAGATCTATGCAGTTGATTCCATAGCCATGTACAAGATTATGGTGAATTGAGTTTAGCTTTGCAGAAGTGTTGTTTTAGGTGCAGTGATCAGAGCAAGAAATCGAACAGTGCTATCAGTCATATAAGGCAATTAAATCTACAAAACAATCAATCTATGAGTATAAATTAGTATGAACATAGAATCAACATACACGATCTAAATTGTTGAAACAATGATGGATTAGTCGTGCAGAAATATAATGTGATTTGCAGAATAGAGATGTGTTCTCCCTGATACAATACTATGTTTGGGGCAAGAATTCTAATCCAAACCTTTCAAAGAAACACAACTTAAATCTAATGGTGCTAAGAAAGCACAAGGGCACTCACATGATTCATGTGAGTTTTAAGTTGGGCCCTTTTAGCTTTTTTATTTGCAACTTGACTTAGGGCCTCTAATGTCATTTTAGAATTTTAAGCCCCTAGTCTCTTATTCCTAGGAATTACAACTTGCTACTTGTGCTCATAGAATTCGCTTACATAAAACTTGAGGCTTTATTGATTGTTGATCAGCAAGAACCTAGACTTGCCAGATTTTCAATAATACACATAAGGGTCTGGTGGCCATATCAGATAATCTTGTTCATTGATTATTGGGTAGTCGAGGCATTCCATCGGAGGATCACAAGATAAATCTTGCTGATATAATGGATCTTCATAGATCGGCGCAACTGGTCCCAATGTCATAGACTCCCCCAAATCATAATGTGGATATGACGTGTTTGCTTGATGCTCTTGTCTGTCTAGGTATTCGAAGTATGCATCAGCCTGACGACTTTCCTTAGCAGTCAATATCATAGATTTAGGACAAGACTTTATCATTGTAGGTTCTGGTTCTTGCTGTACAATTGGCCATTTTGGGCCTGGATTTGGCCTTTGAAGAATGGATATACCCCGAATTGGCGTTGATTTGGAGGTCTGTTGAATTGTGGAACAATTAGACTTTGGTTGAATCTTGCTCGTTGAGGGGCAATCATCAACTTTAGTCTTCTCTTGGTCATTGCACTTTCCCGTCGAAGGCTGCGTGATGGCACTTTTTCTTGGATCTTGTGCTGAATTGCCTTCAAGTTGCCCTGTTGACTCTAGTCCCCTTTGTAATTCATCACTAAGAATTCTTCACATTGAGTGTGAAAAAAGCCCTAACAGAATCTGCTGGAGTTCCTCAGTTGCCCATGTCTTGATTTCCTCGACAGTCGTTGGCTTGATGAATTCTACCATCTTTGTCTTCTATGATGGTTCTACTTGTTTGCCCGAGGGTACCTTTGCGTACCTTGGGACTTTTGTTAGATTTTCTTCTTCGTCACTCGCTTCATAACCCGGTGGCACTAAAATTTTTCTTTTGTAGTACGTTCAAGGTGGAAGGGTTACCACAGGTGCATGTCGATCTACATAGGCCAAATGCCTCCTGGCTATTTGTGAATTTCTCATCGAGCAATCTCGGCATGGATGATTAACTCCACGTTGTGAACACGATGGATCAAATGTTGACGGATCCCCTCGGTGTGGACATTCAGCACATCGATATTTTCCTTCGCATCCATAGCACTTAACTGAGTGCAGTATGCCATCACCTCTAAGTTGATAGGCATACACCGGTAACAGATTCCCCTTAGGATCTTCCACAAAATAGACTGGTAGGCTGTTATGGTCCTCCATTGAATTCGGTGACATGCAAGAGGATATAACCAAAACTTCTACCTTGCCACTGTTTGTTGAAGAAACTCATGATTTAGATGGATCAATCTGACATCCACCCTTCTGGTGAGCTCCTTGTTGGCTTGATTCTGCTGCTAACTGTTGAACCACTGGATCTTGCTGTCGACAAGCCTATTGCTCTGTATCTTGTCCTTTTAACAAGCGCAGATTCTTGATTGGACACCTGGTACTTGGATGATCTCCAAAGCAGAAGGTACATTCATCCTTTTCAAGAAACTTAATAGAGCAAGCATAAGCTTGCTAACAGCTTAAAGTGCAAGGTTCTGGGTCTTCCGCTGCACTTGTTCTGCTTGACCTTGTTGCACTTTGTTGCCTTGCATGGGGTTCCATTCTTGTTGGATCATTGCTCGTTGTCAACCTTTGTTCCTCTGATTCTCCATCTAGATAGGGAAAATCCTTCTTCCCAAGTGAGATTTCCATCTTCGCAAAACTGGCTTGTAGTGGCCTGCACAGCGTAAAAAACAGGTGGCGGTGGAGTTACCACGGGGGTGGGCTGGGCCTTTTTCTTCATGAACTGTTGGCAAGCCTTGAGGGCTTGTTTGGCCTGGGCGAGCTCGTGAGTTGCGCTTGTCCGATATTTATTGAACTCTACCTAGTAGCTGTTTAAGGTTTGGCTATAGACCTGCACTTGGTGCCGAAAGAAATTCATCTCTAATTCAGATAGCGGCCTTGAGTCTGGTGCAGGTTGAGCTAACTAGACGAGCTTCTCTAGGGCCTTGACTTCTGCCCCCAGGCGCGTATTCTATGCTTCCAATATTTGTAATTGCACTTGGATGGGAGCAAGTCGTTGGAATGCTTTGGATTGAAGCTCCCGCACCTTCGTGGAGGCCTCTATCAGCGCTTTGGAGAGGCTTTGAATATATAGATTGAGGCCCTCCTCCTTCTGCTATAGCTTAGCAATCTCCCGGTGCCCTTCTTGTTCATGGTGCTGAGCTAGAATCAGCTCGTGCTGCAGCTTGGTGAGTTCCAGTCGTAGCTGTGTGTTGCTTCTGGCCAGGTGTAGTACCCTGCTTTCCAAAATAGCTTTGGCTGCTACCGCCTCTAAGATGTATTTACCCAGAGTTTGGTACGTCGTCGTTAGGTCGGTGGGACTGGTAGGGGCTTGTGGAGTTCCGTCGTCATCATCTTCAATCATGTTCTCGTTGGACTTGATGCCATCTAAGGCGGTAGGATCAGTCCTATATGGCAATGGTATGAAAACTGTTTGAACAAATACGTCATCAGGCAACGGTTGGTTGCCCTCGGCAACCTTTGATGGCGAAGCAGATGGGGTTTGAGAAGCAACAGTGGAAACGGGGGTGAAGACGGTTTGTCCAAATGAGAGGATGGGAGGAGCAGAGAGGAATTGAAGGGTGGTGTGGAGTATGGAAGAAGGCGAGGATGGAGCATAAACGGTCTAACGTGGGGGTGAAAAATTGATGACTTGCATCCATGCCAGAGTGTCGGGAGACAATTGAGAATCGGAGGGATTAAACGTGAGGGGAGCAACGGAGACGGCAGGAGTGATGGAGGATGCGATGGTGATGGACGGAGTAGTGGATAATGGAGCAAAAATGGAAGTGGTATCAACAGAAAAAATGAGAATGGAAACAGAAACAATTGTGGATGGAACAAAAAGAGGGGTAGTGACAACAGAGACCATAGTGGAGAGTTGTACGGAAGAAGAAGTGGCGGTGGTTGATGGAGTCATTAGTGCGGTGGTGGTGGTGCGTCTTCGTCGGGTAGCAGGTGGAGATGAAGATGTAGAGACAGTGTCACGCATTCATTTGCTGACCGTTGTGTCAGTAACTGTAGGTTGGGAGGAGGTGGACGCTTGAGATGGCGGATAAATGTTAGTATGCGGCACGGTGGAAGACAAAAGGGATGAGCGGTGGAAGCCGCGCACTTTTGCCTCGAGAAGTGCGTAGGCAAAGTTACACAACAGGGGGCCTGCTGCGATACGGTCATAGTTGTTGGGTTTGATGGAGGTGGTTAGTTTGCGAATGAGGAAGCTATGCCAGTCGTATGGCACAACTGAGGGGCCAGGGAATTCCAGAAAGGATTCCACTATCTGACTCAGCAGCTTGGATTGGATTATGTCCTTGCGAAATGTTGAAATAACCATAGATGCGCAGCCGCCTGAATGACGGGTTTCGTGATAGCATCTCTTAGGTAACCATTGTTAGTCTGGATTGGGATTTCTAGTGCAGTTTGGGTGACAAAAGGTTTGATCAGATTTTTGGCTTGGCGATGGGAGATGGGCTGACGGTCACCGGACATAATGCCAATGGTGACCATCAAGTTTGCGGTAATCCTGACCTTGTACGTGGTACCTTGGTACATGAAGTGGAAGCGTGTCTTCGATGCTTCCCAAGTGGCGTAAGCGTGAAGGGCGAGGCCCATGTTAATCTCAGAACTGAAAAGTGCCAGGAAAAATCCCATTGTCTCAAGAAGTGGGTCGGCTGTCTGTAGCCATGGTTGGATCAGAGCGTTAGAGGGTAAGGGCCAAATCTGTGTGGCCTCGAGGATTTCACGCTGGATCACCTGCTTGGTGCCAGAGTCTTCAGAGGATAAGGAGGCCATGTTAGCAGTGATGGTTAAAGGTCAAAAAAGTAGAAAGGACGGTGGAAAAGGTAAAGGGGTGTGGAAACAACAAAAAAACTGTGAATTACGAGTATCGGATGGCAAGAATTATAGTTCAGAGCGCAGATCTGGGTTCAGTATGAGCAGATGATAGCTTGTAGGAAATTTGGTCACAAACAGAGAACTTGGTAATTTCAGTGTAAATTTCGACAGAGCTTCGCTAGCAAAGGTGACAAATGACTTGAATTCAGTCCTTATATAGCAAAATTTAGAGTTCCCTTGCTCAGTTCCACCCAAATTTTGGCAGGGACCTTCTTCACAAAATTCTAAGACCTCAGAAAAGTCTGCGAGAGTCCAGAAGGTGATTTGACTGCCATACGACGGTTTTGCGAGAGTTCAGACTGTCTGCAAGGGTTCAACTCTTGCAGGAAGTGATCTCTCGCACAACTTGTTTCTGTGATTGGATTTTCAAGATCAGACCATGTAAGCAGGCTAATTTCACTACTCTGATTCCATTTAGACACCTTGCGAGGGTTGGTAGGATGATCTTGATGCTCTGCGAGGGTTCTGAAGATTCAGCTTCTTGGAACCCTCGCACACACTAAAAAATGATGATTCCTCCATCAGGAACTCTTGCAAAGATTTTCATGGATGCATCTGGGTCAGATCTAGTGACTGTCCAAAAAAGCCAGCAAGCGGTAGGGGAATTTAGCCAAGATCAAGGGTCCGAAGGCCAAGACCAAGGACCAACGGATACGGCTGCTGAGACGCGGGACCATGGCCAAGGGACAGGTACCAGCCAAAGCCAAGAGGAAGGACATGCCACATTGTCCAGAGGTTTGCGCACCATATCTGCCAGCCGGGCCTTCCGAAGACCAAAGTCCGTGGAGGAGAAAATAAATGAATTCCTATCAAAGTATCCCCACGAGTCATCCAGAGGCGAATGGCAGATATCGTTTTCAGCTCAAACAATCAAGGGCAAGGAATTGCAAGCATTACCCGACCTCCCACCACAACCAGACTGGCATCAGCAGTTGTTTGAAAGAGACCCTACGGCCATCAGGGCCTATGTGACAAGTCCGCAACAATTACGGGTGAACGCACACTTCCTGCCATGTACACGACGATCCAAATGGGCGGAATGCGGCACCCCTTTGGACAAACTCACAATTCAAAACTTCAATTGGCCGATCATTCATTCAGAGTACGGTTGGACTACGGATGTAGATGCCAGAAGGGCTCTCACCACATTCGCGAATCACTATATCAACTGTCCCTGATCCAACAGTCCGCGTGGCAGCCACTTGCGCCCGGGACTTAGAGCATCTACTGGGGATAGAAACTAAATGGGACAATTTTCTCCCCCCCATATTCTTTGATCTTAATAAGGCGCTACCTTTAGACAAAGTTGAAAATCAGCTGCCAGTCACTCGTGTGTGTTACCGAGCTGCCCTTCTTGGTGATGTATGGACACACATATTCCAACCATGGGTCGGCCAAGATTGGCTGAGAGGAGTCCACAAGTCCCTTCACACGCCCAAGGAATTGAAGAAACTGGACCGCCTCAACTTTATGGAGGACGTCACGACCTACCTGATCCAACAAAGGCAGGCGAAGAAGACCCTTTGCTGAACCGGCAGAGTACCGAGGGACCGGCACTACTTCAGGCCGTGGGTCCTGTTGGGGGTATTCCCAACGAACCGATAAAATGTGTTGCGAGGGGATGGAATCCTGCGTGCATAAGCCCATGGCCCAATGAGCACACAAGCTTAAGTGTAAATAAAATAAAATAGACTTGGGCCTTTGAATTAAAATAAAACTAGAGGCCCAAAGTCATTTTTAAACTTAGAAGATTACTTTTTAGAGCTCACTCTCTTCTCCTTCTCCTTCTCCTTCTTCTTCTATTCTATCCTCTCTCTTCACCCAAAATCGTGATGAAGTTAGTTTAGGAAGAGTAGAGTTAGAGTGAGTAGTGTTAGTGGAGGTAGAGTTAGATGCAAAGTAGGAAACTAACTAAAATTAGCATCTATGCATAGTTAGGTACCTATCCAGTGAACTAACCCTAGTTTACAGGCGGGAGGGCTATACTACGCAAGATCTTCGACCCTACAACGACCGCCCATGCTCACTCGTTCACATACTTGAAGACAATCTGCACACATTAACCATGGAAAGAGAGCGCCATCCTCATCCAGGTTCACAAATCCTACGACGCCAAATTTTTCCACATTCACAACATCGTCAGAGCTAGAAACAACAACACCGTTGAGGGGTAGTGCAACTGGAGCTTGCCAAACACCACACATCTCTTTTGGTGGTGCGCTCGCTACTAGCTCACTATCGAAAAGGACGCATCTTCCTTGTTCTCATATCATCAGAAGATTGCTTTCAATATACAAGTTTTTTCTCACCAACGACTATACCAAGAAAGCAGTGCATACCAAACGCCAAGTTTCATACGATTGTCAGCTTGCTCTTTTGGCTTTTCCAGACATATCCAGTTTCTTGCTCATTTAGTCTGCATTCCATTTTCGTCGATGCCATCTCCATTCAGATTTTCATCGATGTCATCTCCATCCATTTTCACCGAGCCATCTCTATTCTGATTTTTTCCAAAGCCATCTGTAGTTTTTCACCGAGCCTAATTGTTTTTCGCCGAGCCAATCAGACTTCAAATTTTACTGAATCTGTCTATTTTTTGCCGAGGCAATCAAACTTCAAATTTCACCGAGTCTGCTTGTTCTTCACTGAGACTATAGTTTTTTGCCCAACTGAGTCCATCACCAATTGACCGAGATATTGTGAAAAATACAGATCCTAAGTGGATCTAAACTCCAAGATCATTGGCTTGAATGCTTGCACTCCAAACTACATAAGCTAGGAATTGGCAACACATTCTATGCTACCTAGAATGCAAAGAACTTGATCAAAAAGCATTTATCACAAATGGAAACTTCCATAAACATCAAGTGCGGCCCAAAATAGCATTATACAGTCCATAATACATCAGCCTATCACTTTTGGAAAGCACCTAAGATCATACACAATAGCTTGAAGACAATACACACAACAATGCTCTCAATGGAGGAAGAAACAATGACAATGATCTATTGATCTCAATGAAGCATACAAAAGGTTTCTCCAACCTGTTCTCCACGACTTCCCTACTATTTATGGATGAGGAAGATGACTCTCTCTCCTCTCTCTAGAAGGTACTTGACCCTAGATATTCCCTATATAGGAAAAATAGCTAAAAATGGCTTATATGACCAAAATACATCAAAATGGTCTCATTTTGAAGGGTATGAAGTTTGACACTTCATCATACTGAAAAAATACAGTAAATAAAAACATTGTGGCCTGGTTCACACGTGTGAAACTCCAGAACCAAAACTATTTACAATTTTAGCCAATTTAGGCCTCAAACTAGCTAGGAAATGTTGACAATTTTCACACTCCCTCTTCAACATTGGATGCTAGTTTCAACATAGTCTTTGAGCACATTCCAAGATTAGATCTATGCATTAAATATAGGTCCTTTCCCAATGGTTTGGTGAAGATATCAGCCACACACTCCTTTGAAGAGACATGTTGAAGCTCCACCTCTTTGGCAATGACTTGATCTCTCACAAAATGGTGAGCAATCTCAATGTGCTTGCTCCTTGCATGAAAAACAGGATTGCTTGCCAAGCTTTGGGCTGAAAGGTTATCACAAAGTATGATTGGAGTCTTCTCTGGTTCCAGCAAGTGAAGATCCAATAACATCCTCTTGATCCAAAGAATCTCCTTGGTGCATGTTGTTAATGCCTTGTACTCGGCTTCGGTGGAAGATAGAGAGATAGTTGGTTGCTTCTTTGATAGCCATGAGACCACTCCATCTCCAAGATAGATTGCAAAGGCACTTGTTGACTTCCTATCCATTTGATCACCTGCAAAATCTGAATCTGAAAATCCACAAAGGTTAGGTGTAGTACCTCCATACAAGATGCCAAAATCTCTAGATCCCGAGATGTATCTAAGTACTCTCTTTCCTAGCTTCCAATGAGCCTCACTAGGATCTTGCATAAATTGACTTAGTTTACCAACCACAAAGCTTAGATCAGGTCTTGTGATGGTTAACCATATAAGAGATCCTATTAGCTTTCTATAGAGAGTAATGTCCTTGAAGGATCTTTCATTACTTCTTGTAGTTAGCTTTACATTTGATTCCATAGGAGTAGAAACAACTTTACAATCTTCCATATGAAACCTTTTTAGAATAGAGTTAACATACTTTTCTTGACATATGAATGTAGATTTAGAAGTTCTAATAATCTCTATTCCTAAGATATAATGAAGTTTACCAAGATCTTGAATTTCAAACTCTCTTTTGAGTGCCATCTTGATTTCATCTATATCTAGATTGTTACCACCACTTAAGATAATGTCATCAACATAGATCAAAAGTAAAGTGATATCATTTTCATTCAATCTAAAGTAGAGAGAATGATCATACTCACTCATAACAAAGTTTTGAGAAAGTAAGAAGGAATTGAGCTTAGCATACCAACTCCTTGGTGCTTGCTTTAGCCCATACAAACTCTTTTGGAGATAGCACACATGATTAGGCTCATCATGTGAAACATAGCCCTCGGGTTGCTCCATGTAAATATCTTCTTCAAGATCACCATTCAAGAAGGCATTAGTAACATCCATTTGCCACATATCCCAATCATAAAGAGTTGCAAGAGAGATTAGGATTCGAATAGTTACCATCTTTGCCACGGGTGCAAAGGTCTCATCATAGTCAATACCATATTCTTGAGCATACCCCTTTGCCACCAACCTTGCCTTGTACTTGTTGATTGATCCATCTTGATTTGTCTTGATCTTGAAGATCCACTTACAACCAATTGCCTTCTTGTCCTTTGGAAGCTTTACCAACCTCCATGTGTTGCTTTTGATGAGTGCTTGATGCTCATGATCCATGGCTTGGATCCATTCCTTCTTTTGAATTGCTTCACCTACACAAGTTGGTTCATCAAAAGAGGTAAGAAAAGCAAAGTTAGAGTTGTCCACCACTTGCTTTCCTTTTTCATCATAGGTTAGCCTTGATGGCTTAGCCCTTTGCCTTTGAGTCTTCCTTGAAGTTTGCTTTGGAGTGGCATCTCCATCTTCATCCAAGACATCTTGCACATCATGATGATTAGTAGGCACATCAACATCAACATCAACAACATTGGAAACATTCTCTTCATGAAAGATGACATCCCTACTTATGACAATTTTCTTTGTAGAAGGAATGTACACTTTGTAAGCCTTGCTTACTTCACTATAGCCAACAAACACACCCTTCTTTGATGAAGGATCTTCTTTAGTTCTATCATCAAGTGTGATATTGACAAAACATGTACATCCAAAGATCCTACAATGCTTGACACTCGGCCTTCTACCATAAAGAACCTCATGAGGAGTTTTACCATCCAAGGAAGCACTTGTCCATCTATTACATAGATAGTTAGCACATGCTAAAGCTTCCCCCAAAAAAGACTTAGCAAGATTAGCATGTAGTCTCATTGCCTTGGCACATTCACAAAGGGTTCTATTCTTCCTCTCGGCCACTCCATTCTGTTGTGGAGTCCTAGGACTAGACATCTCCCTCTTAATCCCATGTGCTATACAAAAGTCTTTGAACCTATTTGAGGTGTATTCCCCTCCATTATCAGATCTTAAGCATTTGATCTTTGTATTGAATTGGTTTTCCATTTCATTCTTGAACTTGACAAATGCAGCAAACACTTCATCCTTACTTTTAAGAAGATAGATCCAAGTATACCTACTAAAGTCATCAATGAAAGTTGCATACATCTTTGCCCCACCATTGCTAGTTGTACTAGAAGAATGAATATCAGAATGCACAAGTTGAAAAGCTTCTTTAGATCTAGAAGTAGATCTAGAATAAGCAAGTCTATGAGATTTGGACAAGGCACAATGTTCACAAACACTATTGTTTGCAACAAGACTTTTAGGGAGACCAAGAACAAGCTCTTTCTTTGCCATTACCTCCAAAGATTTGAAGTTGGGATGACCCAACCTCTTGTGCCAAACTTCTTGGTTTGTCAATTGCTCCCTAGCCATACATCCTTCATGATTAGAGATCACACATGCATCAAGCTTGAAAAGTTTACCATGCCTCCTACCTTGAGCAATCAAGGATCCACATTTACTTATCAAACATGCATCTCCAATGAACTCCACATCAAGTCCTTTGTCAATCATTTGACTTACACTAAGCAAATTCTTAGTGATTGAAGGAATGTACAAAACATTTTCAAGATTTGCTTTCCTATTTGTTGAAAGGGAAATAGGAATAGTGCCTATGCCTTTGATGTCACATTGACCATCATTTGCAGTGTAGATGATGTTACCTTCTCCCTCATAAGACAATAAGGATGTAAAGTATTCCTTATGTCTTGTCATGTGAGATGAGGCTCCACTATCAATCCACCAAGGATCATTATCATCTATGTTGGCTAACAAACTTGAAGTCATAACAAGTGATTCACATGTGTTATGTTCTTCCTCATCTATTGTAAGATTTCCTTGCCTCTCTCCTTGCTCTCTTTTCTTCTTATAACATTCATTTGCAAAATGACCTTTTATCCCACAATAAAAGCACTTGAACTTTGACTTATTGTTCTTAGTAGAAGAGGAAGAGGAAGAGTGATCATCATGATCAAAGTTACCACCTTTGGACCATTTCCCTTTGCCTTTACCTTTGCCCTTGAATTTGCCTTTTGTGAAGAAAGCCTCTTCACCTCCACCTTGCAAGGATGCACCATCAAGCTTTGATTGCAACCTATGTTCTTCAGCCAATAAGATTTCTTGCAAGTCAACCACACTTGGCAAGACTCTTTGAATGGCAAAACTTTGCACAAGGTTAGCATGTTCATTTAGCAAACCATTCAACATAACTTGGACTATTTCACCATCTTTTATGTTCTCATCAATGCATGCTAAATCATCACTTAGGGACTTAACTCTCAAGATAAATGCATGAGCACTTTCACCCTCTCTTTGCCTACTAGAAAATATTTGTCTCCTTAGGGTCAATACCCTAGATGTGGACTTTGATTCAAAGAGCTTCTTTAAGGCATTCCATGCCTCACTTGCACTTTGACACTTTCCAACTTCCTTGAGAAGTTCATTTGTAACATTCATTTTAATGATATGAAGAGCCCTTTTGGCCTTCTTATCAAACCTTTGTTGCTCTTGAAGTGTGAGAGGTCTCTCTTCAATTTCTGCAACTATGTCCATGAGTTCATTCAACTCAAGTAAGGACTCCATCCTCACTTTCCAAGTAGAGTAGTTTGATGAACTCAACCTTTCACTAGACTCTAGCATGATCCCACCATTGGAAGCCATGATTCTAATGTTTCTTCAACTTTTAGGTTCTGTCCTAAAGCACTTAGCACTCACTTTTCTCTCAACAAATGATAGATAAAGAGATCTATGAAGATTTAGGACCCTAAAACACTTCTATCTTGAACCTAGATGGTTTCCAAGCATAGAAAGGAAGATTGAAACACATGCAACACTTTGCACACACTAAGAATGGATTACAAAATCAAACCAACCTGAACACACTCTTGCTTAAGCTCTCAAACTTTCCAGCAAGTGACCAAATCAAGTTATGGTGTGAAGAGTTACTTGCATTCTTAGAAAATACCCAAAACTAGGATGCCAAGATTACCTAGTAATGAACAAACTTGATCAACATATGATCAACACACTAAGATATTGATTCAACCTGTAAAACCACATGTAAACCACACTTCTAAAAGTTTATAAACTCCAGCAAGTGATAAATACAAGATTTAGAGGTGAATGAATTAGCACACTTAGTGAATCACAAGACTAGCTTCACTATCTTGTCAAATCTTGGTGTTTAGATGTAGATCTAAGATCACTTCACATGAGAATGTTCCTCAACCTGTTAAGAACCTGAAAACACACTTGCATAATGGTTAACACCTTCCAGCAAATGCTCCAATCAAATTACATAAGGAGAGTTACTTACATGCTCAACAAAGTACACCAAAAATTATGCCAAAATTGATGACAATCTTTACAATATGCTCTTCACAATGGAGCTTACAATATGTTCACCCAAAAAAGGGGATCTTTCATCCAAATGGGAGCTTTGCTCAGCCTTTAGGAGAATTACAACTCACTCAAAAGAGCATTTGTCATCCACTTAAGGAGAAGTTTCATCCACTTAAGGAGAGTGTTCATCCAAGAATGGAGATTGTCAACAATAGGATTGAAAAGAACATTGTTAGTATTGAATATGCACAAGCCTCACAATCACAAATGATTAGGTGTTATGATCTGATCCAAAATAGTTTCTTTTCAGCCTCTGATCTTCAATAGACCTGAAATATGCTTTTGATCCACAAGTTCAACTCACAAAACAAAGGTTAGTAAGATTTGATCAACAAAGCAATGCAAAATCATGCTAGAACTTGATCAAACATCCAAATATCACCAAAAATGGAATACTTACTGTAAATAGAAGCCAACCAGCTCTGATACCATGTGAAAAATATAGATCCTAAGTGGATCTAAACTCCAAGATCATTGGCTTGAATGCTTGCACTCCAAACTACATAAGCTAGGAATTGGCAACACATTCTATGCTACCTAGAATGCAAAGAACTTGATCAAAAAGCATTTATCACAAATGGAAACTTCCATAAACATCAAGTGCGGCCCAAAATAGCATTATACAGTCCATAATACATCAGCCTATCACTTTTGGAAAGCACCTAAGATCATACACAATAGCTTGAAGACAATACACACAACAATGCTCTCAATGGAGGAAGAAACAATGACAATGATCTATTGATCTCAATGAAGCATACAAAAGGTTTCTCCAACCTGTTCTCCACGACTTCCCTACTATTTATGGATGAGGAAGATGACTCTCTCTCCTCTCTCTAGAAGGTACTTGACCCTAGATATTCCCTATATAGGAAAAATAGCTAAAAATGGCTTATATGACCAAAATACATCAAAATGGTCTCATTTTGAAGGGTATGAAGTTTGACACTTCATCATACTGAAAAAATACAGTAAATAAAAACATTGTGGCCTGGTTCACACGTGTGAAACTCCAGAACCAAAACTATTTACAATTTTAGCCAATTTAGGCCTCAAACTAGCTAGGAAATGTTGACAATTTTCACAGATATTCCCTGTCCATAGAGCTTACCCCAGAAACAATGCCTACACATACCTCTTCCAGATTTGATGATCCAGGTTTTGACAAAATTGAGATCAACATGGGCGGCCTCGATATCACTGAATTGAATGTTTGGTACTAGGAGGCACATCAGTTTTTTACCAACATCGAGTTCAAGCTTCCTCCTTTCGACGGATATTAGAGTCCTTTTCTGTTGCATATTGCCTATGCATCTTGTAGACAGACTGACATATCTTTCAAAGCATGTTACCTCCTAAAAAAGCTCATATTTTTACAGTCCCCCTATCAGGAGCTGACCTCAACACATTTGGTTTTCCTAGATGACCAAACACGAGTTCCAAATACTTTAAAAAGACTGAATCCACAACATTCTTTAGGTACATAGATCCTTCCGTGGACAAACGGAAAAACAAGGATGGTTACCGTCTAGATGCCATCAATGATAACCCTTTGGCAGTTGCATGCGCTTATTTGACGAAGTATACACAATGGTATAAGTCCAAGATACTGCGCATTCCAATGACCGTGTTCCACATGATGGCTGATTCCAAACTGCACAACCAGAATCTTTATGATTCGACCCAATTTGCTTTCTCAACTGCCTCCATGACTGTATTAGGAACAAGAAAATTTCCACGATATTAGGCTATCTTATGACTGACGTCACTTTGTAGCAATTAAGCAACTGACCCGAACTAAGAGATCTATTGCAGATTGCCGATAAAGCTTGGGACACCGCACCAGAACCAGCCCACAAAACCAAGTCTACTTCCAAGCAGACTTCACAAGAAACAACACTAGCGGGTTCTCAAAAGAGAAAAAGTTCCTTCTCTCAACAAGGGTCACCTCCAAAGCACTCAATCACTGGCATAGCAAAGCTCACACCAAGAAAGACACCCATGTCTTCTACATCACAAACGAAGGATCTTTCTACTGAAGGGTCTTCTGCTCAACAAGAAGACACCACCACCATCATGACAATCTGGGAAAAGGATCAAGATGCAAACGAAGCACCATGCTTCCTCAAAGGAGACAAAGATCGACGATACAGAGTTGGAAGGAGAAAAGATCTTACGAAAGCCCAGCACAAAGAAAGTAATCACACAATCTCCAAAGCAAACATCTGGGTCACAAAATTCACAAGATGAGAGCTCCTCAATAGACACAACATCACCTTCTCATGCCATAGATGTTGTAGTCACATCCGTAGCTGCCGACACAATAGTTCAATCCCAAGCTACTCCACTAGATTCAGTTGCAACTCCACCGCTGCTGGATAATACTATGACACAAGTAGTCCAGGCAGATCAGTTGGCCATTGTTGCAAACTAGCAAACAACACCCGTCACGTCAACAAAAGCAGCCGTGCAACCCCTACCATAATCACCACAAGCAACAATTTTGGGAAGGGAGGGAGATGGGACTGACATTCCCAAAGAGATGACAACAACTGAAACACCACAAGAGTAGACAAAGCAGGTCCACATTATTACGGACGATTCAGACTATTTTGGTATTGAAGACCTGATAGAAATAGATGACGACACCGACTCGGGAAAGGTAGACCAACTCGGGGAAAATCAGTTCTCGCCGGACACCATTGCCACCTTTACCCAACTTATCACTCTATCCATCATCCCCGCATCCACTCAACCATACCTCTGATAAATATCCTGTTCTTTCCAATCCCGAAAAACTCTCAGAGGCGGCCAAGCGATCCGTATACAATCTATCCGAGACCAGCGACCATCCACACTGGTTGGTGAGCGAACATAGAGATCTGGAAAAAGATCAAGCAGCATGAATAAGTCGTAGCAGAGCAGAAGAGGCAAATCAAAAAGAAGAAAGATAAGACTGAGGAGAAGAAAATATTAGTTATGGAGTTGCGAGCCACCATGGGCAAGCAAGCTCAAGAGCTCAACGAAGTCCAAAATCAACTTAAGCAATAGATGAGCTGGATCGACCAAGCTTGAGACGACAATGATAGTTGATACCCCTCCAGTGAAATCGGAAGACATTCAAGTGCAGCCCCCTCAAGCTCCAGCAAATCAAAATGGAGAAGTATGAAAGACTCATTCAAGAGAGGGAGGCTGACAAGATGAATTTCAAACGAGCTGCTGAAAGGCAAGAAAAAGCCATCCAAGAGTCCCAAAAGCAGTTGGAAACCAAGTAACAAATGGCCTACAAAAGGTTTTGGAAAAAGTGAACCAACTATGGAACATTGCGTGCAAGGCCCAGGCAGGAAATTCCAACCGAAAGCCAAGGGAGAAAGATGAAGATGATGCTGCTGCAGGACACGACGGGTCAACATTCCAGCTGGATGGTAGTATGGGAAGGAGACCTAATCCGCTTTTGGAAGTCTCTCAATCCCCCTACCCAACTACAAAACTTCCCTTTTTTCAATGTTGGAATTCTCTTAGACCTTCGTGCCCACACACCCCCGTCCCCAACTGTCACTCCCCCATCCCCACCTGAGTCGACCCTTGAGACCACACCAAGGACCTCCTGAGACGTACAAAGCCCGACGAGACAAGTTCGTGAAACAAATTAGCTCTCCCGATGCCGTGTTCAATTTGATCGAGAATCCTATCCCTGGTCAACCCACCAAGTTCATGCAACCCTCACCCGATCACAACCCACCTAACCTACCTGAAACCAATGCTGATATTGAAGAGATTGGTGACCCGCAAGATGAGCAGCTGACCGCTCGAAGCTTTTCGCGACACCCTACAAGCTATCAAAAGAAGAGATCCATGGCCAATAGAGCGACCAAGGGACGAAGTAGTCAATTGGCCGATAATTTCAGGGATTTCAAAAAACTCAACGTACGATCAGTTGAGGCTACACCTACTAGACTTTGGCCACAAATATAAGTCTAGCATTGATGTGAGAGAGTGCTGATTATTGCCAATCCTTGGCATTCCTTATGAATCAGGATTGCTTTTGGGATCGTGGCTTAAATCCTATCAGAATTAACCCAAATATGGCCTTGCAGTCAGAAGAAGTGATGGCCTGACTCTATTATAGAGCGACATTTGTGTCCTCACGATATATCCTCATGATTGAAGACTGGCAAAAGTCTGGATTCATACAAAGGGTATGCCAATATTTGGGACCATTACAACTTGGCAATAAGCTACGGTTCCAGATATTTGAAGCCCTGGGAAAACAAATGAGCACAAGAAAGCAGTCAATGAAACGACAAGGAGAGTAGGACACACAAGAGGTTATCAAGCGGACTGGAATGTAAAAGGCCATTGGGAGATCTTAATTTTAGGCGGACAACAATTTTGTGGAAATAAACACTTGGTTTTACGCAAGTGAACGAGGATCTACGCTTTTTCAAGTGCCAATCGAAGATGCCAATGCGGGAGTGGAGCAATACCATTCGACATGCGTTGCAGTGGGTCCTGCAACACATTAAGTGAGCACCTCTCACCTTAGACCGAAGAGGTCTCTGAAGAAGAGATGGATGAAGAATGAGAGCCGAGAAATGAGAGAAGAATGAGAGCTGAGAAATGCTAACTAGTCTGACAGACAGAGATTGTGTGAGCCTCATGGTGTATCCCAAACGATGGAATGACCATGTAGGAGCTAGTATTTCTAGGCAATTGTAATAAATGCAAGTAGATGCCTCTTAATTAAAAATAGAGTGAGCCACCTTTTGATGGTGACCTCTAGTGGAGAAGCTAATTCCACATGTAATTTGTAAATTTGTGGAATTGCCACTTGGGCTCCACATAGGCAGTCCTCTTGCTTATTTAAGAGGTCTTCTCTCTTGTGAGGGAGCTTTTTTGTATTGTCTCTACTCTTGATATTGAATAGAAGATCCTCCAGGAGTATTGGCAGTTCTTGAGCTCCGTGATCATATTGGTTTCTTGTGTGATGTTTTTTATGATTTTGCACTTCCATTCTCTATGTGTGGTTGTGGAATTAGATTAGTTTCTTGCTTTCTTTCATTATGTATTGTGGCGTAGAGTGGATTAGATTTATAGTTCGTGGTTAGTGTAGGATCAAACATTCAAGTAAACTAAATAGGTTGAAATTGTGGCATAGATCTTGCAAACTCCTTTACATTTAAGTTCTTTATGTTCTTGGGAAGTCCAAGAATCAAGATATGGGTGTTTCTTGATTCTTGCACTTGAAATGCCTTTTATTTAGCTTCTGTTTCTTGTTTCTTGTTTCTTGATTATGTTTGTTGCATGTTAGATTAGTTTTCAGCGTTCAAGAACTGTTTCCAATTCTTTATTACAACAAGTAGAAGTAGAACTCTGATAGGTGTTTGACCGAGCTTCATTCTGATCCTTGTTGAGCATCGTGGCTTGCACATTTTCAATTAGTGTGAGTACAGTTCATGAGTGAAAGTAATTGTGAATCCATTGACAGGCTGGATAAACTATACTACAATGCCAAACCTTCTGCCTGATGGGTAATGAACCAAGAAGAGTAACTCATTTGAAACCCGAAGCTTGGTAATAGGCAGAAACTGAAACCTTCAAGAACAAGGTGCCAAATTGTGGTAAGATTTAGCAGAGAATCACCTCATTGATAGAGAATCAGTGAGAATCTAAGATAAATATGGTTTACAATTTAAAATTCTCCTAGTGCAATGGGCTAAGGGAGTCCGACTTGCCATTTTTCTCCTCCCCACACTTCTCAACCATTGGTGGCAATACTCTTAAGTTGTTCGAGCAAAAAGAGTGGCATATTAATAGATTTGGACCCACTACTTTTCACAACTTGCCTTTACAAAATGCCTTTTCATGGCCTCTCTCTAACCCTAAATCTTATGTACTATCTTAGAGAGAAACTTTACTAAAAAGCTTGCTGCCACATTCAAAACAAATCAGCAATGACACCCCACAAGGTTTTCAAAAATATGCAAAGCGTTTATCAAGGTAACATAATGGTATATCGACTTTGAAAAACAATTTTTAACTGGTATTAGAGTCCATTTACAACCGGTCCTCCCCATTTTTTGACTTTAACTTCACTTTGATTTATACTTTGTGATACTGTCCAACCCCTGTTTTTTGACTTTACCTTCACTTCGATTATATTGTATGATAAATTTCTCGCAAAAAGATCTACCTAAACTCACACATTGGTAGCATTATTGTAGTAGGGATTGCCGGAATTGCCTCGAGCCTTTATGGTGGAGGGAGAAAAAGCAAAAGCAACGAAAACATCCCTCGCAAAATCAATTTTCCAGAGTTTCTTATAGAAATTAACATGATCCATTCAAAATACAGTGGTAACCGTAACCGTAAATTTCTTGTCATACAGTGCGCTAGAATATACATTGGCATTGAACTTACAACCAATAATGTAGATTTTGATTTGCTCAAATTCCAATGCAAGGTTTGTGAGGAAATATGTTAACAATGCGATGGAATTCCCCAACCACCAACTTTGAAAGCCTGTGAACAATCTTGTAGCTGCCCAATTACGTCAGAAGCCCTCCTGCAGGTAAGCACTTACTCAACTGCAATCAATCAGAGCATTGCACGAGGAGCATTAGAATCAATCAGAGCATAAGCACTTACCACATTTTGAACTACTCGAATCCCCTTCCCCTTGCTAGCAAATTCTCACATAACTATGAGTAGCATGTTGCATGGGGAGTTTCACAAGAAAATTATGAAAGCCCTACTCTGCAAGACCAACTATCCTGAGCGCTTGATAATCTTGCTCACAACAAGCCCTTAGCCTTAGCAAAATTGTGGAAGCCACCCTCAGTAAAACTATTCGCACATCTGCAGAGCAATGGCCAAAGAGAGCGCTGTCACCTTTAATGCAAACTCCGTCGCAACATTGAACGTTATGGTCAGCTGCTGCAGTTTATTAACAAAAAACAGGATGCTTAATATGCCATGATCTGCCTTACTATTTTTAGTAAGGCAGCTTTGAAGGGCATAAATTCTTAAACTTTCAAAATGAAAGGTAGCGTTTCGCGAGAGAGGAGCGTGAATGTAAAAGTCATCTTTTATGCAAAACCAAGCCAATAAAAGTCATCTTTTGCCTGCCTGCCTCCTTAGCATCTGCGTCGAAAATGAGCACCGCAGGTTATGTTGTCCTCGTTGAATTTCCCGATGCAGCTTGTGGATACATCATGATCCAGCAAAGCATTGTATCATCAGGTGAAAGAACCTGTAAAATGATTCTTTGAATCTGCGCTTTAATCTCCAACATTACCAAATTCAGAAGACGAGAGAATGTTCGTAGTAAAATGATTCTTTGAATTTGCCCTCTGATCTCCAACATTGTGATTAGTTGCTTTTGGGATTGTGATTAGTTCCATTTCCAAACAAGATTTACAGACATTGCGGTACTCGTTTTGGTAGTCCGTGCACATTCTCGTTTTGGTAATGTGCTCATTTTCTTAACAAGACCTGCGCTGCTCGTTTTGGTAATCGCTGCTTGTTTTGGTAATCTGCGCATATTCTCATCTTCTAAATTTGGTTTTTGGTAATCTGCGCACATTCTATTGTCTTCTGAATTTGGTTTTTGTTTTTGGTAGTTGAGAATGACTGAAGGCGAGCATGGTTCATGGCAAGAGAGGGAGGCAGCAACTGACCATAACGTCAGTTAACGGGCCTGAAGGGCCCGTCATGACAAATTGAAGGGCTCGCTTGCAATTTGTCGTAACGAGCCCTTCAGGCCCAGGCCCGTTATCTAATACGCAATTAGCAGGCCAGCGAATTTAGAGTCCTCAAAAAGGTTTCTAGAGCACAGGATGCTTCATGGTTTCCGAGGGGAGGCTCGAACCTGAGACTAGAGCACAGGATGGAATGAGATGATGTGAAAGGATTAATGGGATGGGATAAGATTTTCGGATATGAGAGGCACGGTGGCCGTTTTGGGCTGCCAAACGGTAAACACGTTGCGTTTAAGCCCCAGAGGGGGGGCATGGGCGATCATGGAACGTAGGGAGGAGAGATCGGAGCAGGACATCCCAAATATTATTTGATGTGGGAGCTTAAAAGGAGAGCAGGAGGAGGAGCAGCAGCAGCACGCCATGGCAATGACGACCACAACAACAACAACAACAACAACGTTAATAGGACGAGGAGGAGGAGCTCGGATGGACGTCACCAGAAAGGAGGCACTGTGGATCAACAATCGGTTCAATCCTCGTTGGGTTCGTGCCAGGCTACCTGTCATGCTACAATTTCAACGGAAGCCATCCGCTTTTTCAACACCTCGGGGCTCGGGTATGTTTACTATTTCTGTCATACTCTTTTTAGTTTTAACTCGCCAGCACTCCGTGGCTGGCTGAGGGGGGAAATGAATTTGCAGAGATGCTTAAAGCCACATCGACAATCCTTAATCATGTTTCTGATGCATTCTGGTTTACCCTTAGGGCATGCAGGCAGACTAGTTAGAATGGAGCAGCTCTGGCAGGAGTTTTTCTCGGATCCATCGCAGTGGTGGGATAATAGATTGACTAAGGTGCGCCTCATTTCAGGTCTTTGGCTAATCACCTCTCACTTGAATTTTATTGTTGCCACGATATTATGGGTATGAGGCCGATTGGTTGGTGTAATCGTTTGCCTTAAGTTGTCGTTTCCCTTAAGTTGAAGCTTTGACTGTGATCTGTATAATGTTATGCAGAAAAGTCCAAAGCACTCCGACTTTAAACATAAGAGGACGCTTGAGGGCCTATGGGTTGATAGTTGGCTGAATCCCTCCTGGGTAAACGAAAAGATGGCTTCTATGACATTGGGTCATATACAATCTGGTGATGGATTGAGATCACGGTATGGTTTTAATCTCAGTGTGAAATGTGCAGCTCTAGGTCCGGGTGTGAAACTACCACAAGTCCTCCTTTTCTTGCTCTTTCAAAATTGACACTTGTTCATATTTCTTTATCATCATTATATGTATCATGTTCATATTTTATCATCATTATATGAATCATGCAGGGTGCCCGACTCCTTTTGCAATGGTGATAAGCTGAGCAAACTCTGTGAGGAGGGACGCCTGAAAGAGGCCCTACATATGTTGGAGTTTACGGTCCAGCAAACTACTAAACCTCCAATTCACGCCTATGTGTGCCTTTTGAAGGGGTGCTCCAGAAGGAAGGCCCTGGCGGAGGGCAAGCAAGTGCATGCACTTATAGTCCAAAGTGTACTTGATTCAAATATCGTCTTAGCAAACACCCTTGTTCGCATGTACTCCAAATGCGGTAGTGTGCTGCATGCACACGAAGTATTCAGCAACATGCCTCAACACGATGTGTATTCGTGGACTGCTATCATCTCAGCATATGCTGATAGCGGAGAAGTTGAGGAGGCTATTAATTTATTTCAGCAAATGCAAGAGACAGGCTTAGCACCAGACAAAGTTCTGTTCGTTGTTGTCCTAAAAGCATGTGCCAGGGTAGCAGCCCTGGAACAGGGCAGACAGCTCCACTCCGAAATAGTAAAAAGAGGCTTTCAGTCGGATGTGATTGTGGGAAGCACTCTTGTTAACATGTATGCAAAATGTGGCTGCACAGAGGACGCTCGTGAGCTCTTCGACAACATGAGTGAACGAAATGTGGTTTCATGGAATGCGATGATTGCGGGATATGCACAGAATGGGCTTAGCAAGGGGGCCCTTGCTCTGTATGAGCAAATGAAACATGAAGGCATGCAACCAGACAATGTCACGTTCGTTCTTCTCCTAAAAGCATGTGCCAGCCTATCAACCATAGAACAGGGCAAACAGCTCCACTCCGACATCATAAAAAGAGGCTTTCAGTCGGAGGTGGTTGTATGCAATACCCTTGTTGACATGTATGCAAAATGCGGTTGCACAGAGGATGCCCGGGAGCTGTTCGACAACATGAGTGAACGAGATGTGGTTTCATGGAATGCGATGATTGCAGGATATGCACAGAATGGGCTTGGCAAGGAGGCCCTTGCTCTGTATGAGCAAATGAAACAGGAAGGCATGCAGCCAGACAATGTCACGGTCGTTCTTCTCCTAGAAGCATGTGCCAGCCTAGCAGCCCTGGAACAGGGCAAACAGCTCCACACCGACATCATAAAAAGAGGCTTGATTCAAAGTGTACGTGATTCAAATATTCTCTTAGCAAACACCGACATCATCCAAAGTGTACCTGATTCAAACATTGTCTTAGCAAACACCCTTGTTCGCATGTACTCCAAATGCGGTAGTGTGCTGCATGCACACGAAGTATTCAGCAACATGCCTCAACACGATGTGTATTCGTGGACTGCGATCATCTCAGCATATGCTGATAGCGGAGAAGTTGAGGAGGCTATTAATTTATTTCAGCAAATGCAAGAGACAGGCCTAGCACCAGACAAAGTTCTGTTCGTTGTTGTCCTAAAAGCATGTGCCAGGGTAGCAGCCCTGGAACAGGGCAGAAAGCTTCACTCCGATATCGTAAAAAGAGGCTTTCAGTCGGATGTGATTGTGGGAAGCACCCTTGTTAACATGTATGCAAAATGCGGGTGCACAGAAGATGCCCGTGAGCTGTTCGACAACATGAGTGAACGAGATGTGGTTTCATGGACTGCGATGATTGCGGGATATGCACAGAATGGGCTTGCCCGGGAGGCCCTTGCTCTGTTTGAGCAAATGCAGAGGGAAGGCACAAAACCTAACGAGGTCACATATGTTAGTGTTCTCTCTGCATGTGCCCATTTTGGCCTAGTAGATCAAGGTCGTCATGTCTTTAATTCCATGTGTAAAAATCATGGTGTCACACCAACCAGGGAACACTACACATGTATGGTTGATCTTCTAGGGCGTGCAGGGTGCTTGGACGATGCTGAGCTCTTTATCAACAAAATGCCAATTCAGCCTGATAGTGTGGTTTGGATGACTTTGCTTGGTGCTGCTAGAAACCATGGCAATGCGGAGATAGGAAGACGTGCTTTTGATTGTGTCGTGAAGTTGGAACCAAAAAATGCTGCACCTTATGTGCTGCTATCAAACATCTATGTAGTTGCTGGTAGGAAGGATGAGTTAACAAAGATCAGAAATGAAATGAAGGAGGCAGGCGTGGAAAAAAATGCCTGGGTGCAGCTGGATCGAAGTTGATAACCAATTGCATGCCTTTGTTGCAGGTGATGCAACTCATCCTCAAAGCAAGGAGATTCAGGCTGAACTGGATAGATTGGTGGGTTTGATGAAGAAGGCAGGGTATAAACCTAATTTAAGCTTTGTGCTGGATGATGTGGAGGACGAGGAAAATGAGAATGCTTTGTGTGGACATAGTGAGAAGCTGGCCATTGCTTTTGGGTTTGTCAACATGCCTTCTGGGACATTTATTCGCATAAAAAAGAACCTTCAGGTCTGCGGTGACTGTCACAATGCCACAGATTATCTCAAAAATTGTCGGGCATGACATCAGTGTGATGGATGCAAACAGATACCACCATTTTAAGGATGGCTTCTGTTCTTGTGGTGATTATTGGTCAGCTTATTTGGACAGGCAGTTGGGAGTTTTGTGGCAGCCTTGGTTGTCACACTTTTAACTTCACAATGATGGTCTAGGTTGATGACTGATGAGTATATTCTTATTAGTCTTTTGAAGACAATACAAGTCCATTTTCTCTCCATTTTTGCTTTTGAGGTTTTTTGATGATGTTGCAGTGGACTAACTTTATTGTAAGACTAATTTTCATTGATTCTTGGTTTACTTTGTCATACTACGATCCCTACCCAACAATTAATTTTTAGCCCTTTGTTTGGGAAATAGTATACCTTGTTTTCAAAGTGAATCATAAATTATTTAGCTTCATTTCCAAATCTTTAATGTGTGCTCAATGACATCTAATCTCTCTCTGGATGTAGCTCGAATCTTGGAGACGCCTCGTTGCTGTCCATTCTAGCTTGGACATGCCTCGCTGCTCTAAGCGTGGGGGGAGCTCACGCTCCAACCCCCTGGATCGCGGTGAACCAGATGCCACTTCTCCCTCTGAAGCTCCTACTATGCCTGCCACAGATACTAAGAACTCCAGCTCCAGTCTAGTTGTCGTACCCACAACACTTGATCCCTATTCTCTCTCTCCTCAGCCCAATGCATTTGATGCTGTAACAGCTCCAACACCTGCCCCTACCCCAGGATGGGAATCCAGATTAAGTTGCCTGCTGGAGATATGTACCCGTCAGATGATGGTTGCTCAGCTCCAAGAACAGGTCAAAAAGCTACAAGCGAAGTGGATGAGCAGGATCGGCAGATCGCCCACATTGTTCAATATCGAGATGCCACTGAGGTACCACACATCCAAAATTTGGATCACATTCTGGCTGATCTTCAACATCAAGCCAAGGACCAGGCTGCTCTCATAGAGTCCATCCAAGAAGTCGAAAAGGAAGTCGAAGACGAAGATCAAGCTGAAGACCATCAGCAAAAACAGCACACGAAATCCTGGGCTGACGTTCTCAAGGGTCAACGTGTACCTCCTGTTTCCTTCATCTCTGCTACATTCACCGAGAATCAGCTCCATGAACAAAAAGCCCTCAACGTTCGAGTTCGTGGAATCCCCGACACACAAGATGCTTTTGGAGAAGCCAAATTTGTTTTTACGGATACGCTCCATCACGATGCAGGCCTGGACAAGGCCTGGCGCACCCACAAAGATACAGAGACATTAGTTATCCGCTTCTCATTAGTAGCACACAGGACCGATGTTCTCCACCGCCGAGCCAAGCTGAAGGATACTCGTATTTTCTTGGATGAAGATCTAACTTTTGTACAAGTACAAGACCGGAAACAAGCCCGCCAGAAAGCAAAAGAATTGGGGGAAACATCTCATTCATAGGGATGGTATAATACGTTTTGTCAAAATCAGAGTTAAAGAAAAAGTGGAGACTGTAGTTGTAGAGTTAGAGAAATGAGGAGTTTATCAGTTGATTATACTTGATTTGTAAATGGTCGTAGTACCATAATTTTCCTGATCTGTTTTATCTCCTCATAGGCTTTTAATTAGTAGTTTTAGTTTTAGTATTAGAATGACGGCCTTGATCCGTCCTGGTGAAATTCATTTGACATGTACTCCTTTTGTCTTATATGCCTCAGGGCATGAAAAAGACGTTAATGAAATCTTCTTCTTCTTCTTCTCTCTCTCTCTCTCTCTCTCACACACACACACACACACACACACACACACACACACACACCCTGTCGGGGGTTTAGAGCACGGGCTAACACATGCTTGGGTTTTGGCCCCGGTCCAGTGAAAAATGTGTCACCACTTTGCCCTAGCATTGCCCGAGTGGATAGGTGCCCAGGAAAAATCTGTCCCATTGGTGCCGCTGTCCCACGAGCACCTGCGGCGCTATTTCTCGCTCGCACAGGCGAGACAGAGGACTGATTTCCTGCTTGCACCGGCAAAAAACATGTGTCTGTCAGCGCACTGGGGCCAAACGGCCACGTGCTTCTAAGATGCGATCCACACACACACACACACACACACACACACACACACACACACAGAGACCTTAGTTGCCCCCGTTCCGGAACGGAATGCCTTCTGGAAAGTGTTCCAGAACACTTTCCGTTCCGGAACGGGACCTCAAAAAAATTAAAAAAAGTACGTATATTTTTACAAAGTGTCTTGATGATCTAGTATTTATAATCTTGATAATTGAATCTCTTGATGATCTTTGATGATGTTTAGCTTGATGATCTTTTTGTGAAGGATAACTCTTTGTAGTCTTTGGACACTACTAGAATGTTTCCATTCAAAAATCATCAGAGGATTCAGAAATAAATGCCTTTTCTATAGCTGTAGAATTTAAAAGAGTCGAATGAAAATTAAAAGAGTCAAATAAATGAGTGGCTACACAGAAATGTATGTTCCTGGTGGTGCATCATTGGAAGATCTTCCTCTCCCAAATGAGGAGCAAAATGAACGAATGTTGCACCTAACTGATTATACATCTGCCTTAAAACACTGATCTTATGCTTGTACCTCGTGTACAAGAAGCTGTGACACATGATATGCATACAGATCCTTTGTCTTGTTAGCAGCCTATACTCAATCAAGACATAGATATAACTCACAATACTATCTTGTACCCCATACGTGCAAAAACCGGTGCTTGTACCTCTTATGGCTCATCACCGTGGTGCCTTAAACTCACCTAGTTCCATATTGACAAGTTTTCTTCTCACGCCCTTGTACTTTTTGTCCCTCTTATAATAGCAGTAAGTCTCCATCTTAGTTGCAAATATCTGGCGCTGATATTTTCCCTGTCCCTGATAAAAAAACCTCTCTCATCCTAAAGTTGTCTCTAACTCTTAGCTGCAAGTGTCTCGTCAAGTTCTGACAAAGATCCTGAACAATTCCTCTTTGTAAAAGTGGATTAAATTCTCTTTGCCATCCAAACCCTGATTCTGAACTCTCCCTGAACCACTGATCCGCAAGCTACAGTTGGATCTTATGCCTTCCTAATACAAATTCCAAATCCATATAACACCATATAGACTGAAAAAAAAAAGACGTTCCGACCCAGTACATTTCGGAACGGATTTCTAAAACATACACACCCTTGAAATGCGTATTTGATTTTAAAATGATACTCAAAGATAAGTTTGATTTCCAAATCCCTTATTTGTGCTTAACATCTAATAGGTCTAAAACACACACACACACACACACACACACACACACACACAATTTTTTGAGATCAATTATATGTTGTGAGGATGGTCATATGGCTAAAATAATAATTATGTATTGTCTATTATGACAGCAAAACTCTGCAAGAAAAGAACAGGACTCGCTTGCAATGGAAATAGTGACAATAAACTTTCAGGAAGAGAAGGCTGAGTTTTTAACTGTTACTAGTAGTACTTTCTGTTTCACGGTTGAGGTTAGTGGTTTAATGTTATTCAAAACCTCTGCTTGAGGTGGTTTTTAGTAGATAATTGAGTCTTTGAAACTCATGACAAGACATTTTATGACTAGCTGTGGATCATGGATGTTGTCATATAATACTCTTCTCAGTTGGGGTTTATGATTAATAGCTCACGTCAGTATGATGTTTAATTTATTGTTCTTCACAACCTTAGCTTGAGATGGTTTTTAGCGGAGTAACATGTGAAATGACTTTTTAGGGAAGGGACGATGATTTCTGGTTATGTCATGGTGGACCTTGGATACTGTATTAGTTTCTTTTGTTGAGATTTTTACTTTACTTTTGATTCGGTACCTCTACTCGATTTCATGTTTACGTTACTGTTGATTCTTGACTAGTCACTTTGTGACTTACCGAGGTTCACGGCTTTTCCATTTATTTATGTTTCTCAGTTGGGGTCTCTGCTTAATACTGTTCTTTACCTTAGCTCGTGTTCTTGTTTGGACTCCCGTAGATTGTGATTGTCGTGTAGATTTTTGATTTGGAGTAACGTTTTATTGGCTTTCTTCGTTTAGACCTTGTTTTCAGCTCGAGTCGATGTTTACGTTACTGTTGCACGCGTGTGTGGGGCCAGAATGGGCTGACCGGGGCAGGTTTTGGATGTGGAGTGGGGGCCACGGGTCTGGAGGGGGCTGAAAGGCGGAGGCGGGCCGGATGCAGCTTCCATCAACCGCCAACTGATGCACCCGGCCTCCTCTTCACTGGACTGCTGCTGCTCTTTCGTTGCTCATTGCTCATCACTGTCGCTGCTCCTCTTCGCTGCTCATTCGCTCCTCTTCGCTGCTCATTCACTGTCGTTGTGGTGTGATCCTCCATAGCATCCTCTCAGCTCCTGAAGAAAGCCTGTATCAGTTAAATAACATCCTCTGAAAGCCTGTATCTGGTCAAGCTAAGTAACAGAAAGCCTGTATCTGGTCAAGCTAAATAACATCCTCTGAATCACAGCCTCCTTTATGCCCACGTTTTGCTGCCATATTCCTCGGCTTTGAGCGGTGGTGGACTAGTTCTTCTACGACGGTGGCAGAACTTTGATGGAAAAGTGGGTTCATGGATGATTCTATGGAAGCTTGATGCTGGCAAATACCTTGGAGCTACTGTAACAAGTAAATATTCAGCTTTTTTAGCTTATTTCAAGTTCACCTTCTAATTATTTCAGGTTCACCTTTTTTTTGAGCTTGGGGCTATCTTTCCATTCTCATGTTGTTATTTATTTGAGCTGTATATTTGGTGCATATCATAAAAAGGTTAGCTGTATATTTTGGCAGCTGATTTTACCACAGAGCATCTCAAGCTCCAACAACATTAAGTTCATATGTCGTTTCCTGGACTTCATAAATATAGCTATGGCCAGCGTCTTTGAACAATATGGCAATTGGAAAAATGCAAAAGTGCTTTGAAGCATTCAGCATCTAACAGTGCAGAAATAAGTTGGTATGTGTTTGAAATAATAGACTGTTGGTTCTGCATGAAATTTGGCTTTAGAGATCTTTTGGTCAAGAATCTCTCCACCAAATACTATTAACTTCTTGAGATTTGGAAAAAACAAAAAAAGCTCACCAAAATTATTTCAATGGTTTTGATATGATAAAATCTCAAGAAATTGCAAACTACAACCTCACACAAACCATCAACACTGAAAACTGGGCTGCCAATGCATGCGAAAAAACTATCTGCTCTAATAACACCTGTGTATCTGCATCTGCCTTCATGGAGTGTATAAAAGGTTGTTTTTCAGGGGCAAAATTTTCTTGGGAAACACTCCTTTAAAAGTACATCTAGACGTACGAAACGTAGATGCTGGCTCTCACCATGACCAAAATATGAAAAAACAACTAGGAGGTTGCAATATATCATTCTGTTGGAAACCTAACATGCTTAAATTACGAGCTTATCTTTTCTCAACAAATTGCTTTAGATTTAAAAAGAAGGAGATGATGAGGAGATATTATCTTTGAGACTTGTTTGACTTCTTTGCCTTTGAAATACCCAGTTTCTGAGAAGCATAAAGAACATCATTCTTATGATCAAATCAAATTTCTTATTTTGAACCATTCAAATGAGGGGAGTAATATCATCTAAAGCTTGGATTCAATGCTCATAAGAATCTGGAGTATGCGAGCACTGGAAAAAAAATTCAACTATACAATCGTATTGTATGGAAACCAATTAAATCTTAAGAACAATTGCATTCAGTCCTTTGCAAAGACATTGAGATATATGTTATCTTGAAGACTATAGTATACTATACTTTGTAGAAAATAACTCCACTGCTTTGTAAAAATGAACTCCATTGCCATCGCTACTTTGGTTGTTGATGGCTAGATTAGACCATC
Organism: Diphasiastrum complanatum; assembly: GCA_029204225.1. NCBI lineage: Eukaryota > Viridiplantae > Streptophyta > Lycopodiopsida > Lycopodiales > Lycopodiaceae > Diphasiastrum > Diphasiastrum complanatum. The sequence goes on from CM055096.1 coordinate 43,863,586, forward strand.
AGAAGCCAAGATCTAACCCAACATTTATTAATTGAATTAGCTGTTGGAACATATAGGCTTCAAGAAGAAACTTGTTTGCGCCTAAAATCATATGCTTTAGCTAAATAGCCATGCATTGTTGCTCAAAAATTATGACCAGATCTATTTATTGTTTGGTATGTCAGAGAAAGATCCAATGACAATTTTGATAGCAGGTTCGGGCTAATACCAAAGTTATTGACCTTAACACTTCAGTCAAGATATTGAGAAGCCAAATGTCCAAGGTCAAGATACATGTCTCTCATCTTGACTCGTGAGTGGTAAAGACACTCTTATTGCCAATTCAACATCCAAGGAATGGGCATTAGTCTTAAAAAATCTAAAAAGAAGTTTAACATTCTAAGGCATTATCTCTAGACATGTTTTGAAGTCCTCATGCAGCACCATACAAGGAATGGGCGTTAGTCTTTAAAAATCTAAAGAGAAGTCTAACATTCTAAGGCATTATCTCTAGACATGTTTTGAAGTCCTCATGCAGCACCACGAACATATGGGATAAATTACTAGTCTATAATGTACAAACTATCCATAGGAGAAATGTACTCCTCTAATATTTATGAAGGTTTGCATCGGACTTTATCTTGAGCGAAAGCAAAGGTCAAGTCACTACCATTCTACTTGATACAAAGGCCCAAAAAGATTGACCCATTGACCCTATCATGTCCACACTCCTTTTAGATATCTACGTAAATGGACATGGCAAGACATGGGGAAGATCTAGTAGAGTAAGAAATGCTAAGATGTAGGATTTTGGGAAGAAGATCTAGAGAGAGAATTTGTAGTATGTTTTTTTTGGCGTTTGGACATTTTTAAAAATCTAACACTAATCAATTTGTTTGTTGTTGTGATTTGTGTTATAAACTACATATGCTATGGGGCCATGCTTGCCACTGGCCAATCAGGTATGCTCTCTAAACTAGGAAAGTGAGTTGACAGCCCATGATCCTGTGCATGGATGAGAGAATGGGTTGACAGCCCACAATCTCACCATGACCATACTTTGTCTAGGCTTCACTAAATCATCTCGAAGTGTTTGGAAAATGCATTAAGTACATTGATTACTATCTTTGATCATATACTTCATTTTATGCAACTTTCGAGTCGTTTGAGGAATAGGGGTGCTAGAATTTATGGTTTAGATCTTGACCATAATCTTTGTGTGTGTGTGTGTGTGTGTGGGGGGGGGGGGGGGGGGGAGAGATTGGGGAGATTATCTTCACGTTAAAAGACCTTCAACCATGTGGGAGGGGAGATGATTGAAGAACACAAAAAATTCTGTAATAAGGCACCCACTCATGTAACGAAGCAAGAATATCCATCATCGACAAGTTTGCAGAAGATCATCTATGTATTGTGAAATACGAAAAGTCAAGTAACAATCTCAAAATATGAGTTTCGAGAAGACGAGCTTTAGGATATGATGTCTCATAGATCTTACAATGACTCAACGTAACGAGAAGTTAATTTGAGAGGTGACCGGATAGAAGTGTGCTTCTATGATTGCAAAATTTTTAATTGGGCCATACACTATTGGTCTATTTGCATTTCCTATTTTTAGGTCATTATTGACTTAAAATGAGTATTTTGTCTCTATGTATATATTTTTCTCGTTCTAACTCCCTTTGCCTGTCATTTTTATAGGAGTGTTCCTTTGATGGACATTTTTGTTGGGTTTGGTATTTGTTTGGCAAAATTAATCCGAAAGTTCACTCACTTGCGTTGATGGAGAGACATGATCAAGTTGATGATTCCTTGGGTGTGTCCACTGAAGGAAATGAAGGGGGTGGGTTGCAACATCCACCTTTGAAACAAACGTCTGTTCGTACCAATGAAAATCAAAGCCATGCTACAAGCGAGTCAGTGCTAGCATTTGATAAGGAGTTGCACAACTATCTTGTTCAACCAAGTACAATAAAAATCGGACGTAAATATAGCACGCCTTCATTTTTTGACCATAAAATCGAAGAACTGAAAAAAAAACGCTCGTTGCTACGTGCCTCCCTTGATAGCACCTGTCAAAGACATTAAGTACCGTGAAAGAGTGCTAGCTCCAAGACAAGATTGCCACATGTTTAGATGGCCATTGATTGAAGGGGATTTCTCAAGTTTTAGTATGGCTTGTCAATCACTTCTCAATTTCTTAAACTGTGCTTCCGTTTTGTAGATTGTTTTTTCTGTTCTAGTAACTTGGGTGGCTTTTTACTCCCTGGGTCTTTCTTTTGATTTTTGGCCCTTCCTTGCTTTGCAAGGAGTACTTAGCGTTCATGTGCAAGATTGACCTGCTTGTGTTGGGACTTTATTTAAAAGAAAAATATAAATATTTTAAATTAATATTTTTGGTTGTCCTGCGTAGGACATGTGGCAATTTAAGTGAATTGTCTAATTTTAAAGCTTTTTTCTAAGCTATTGCTTTTTTTTTTTTCTTTCTAAATTTCCGAATATTTGTTTGTATTACGGGTTTTCTTATTATCTGGTGGTTCGGACATGGATTCGTATTTCCACGTTCGTTGTTATTTGCGGGTCTTCCGTGTCCTGCATGAAACGGTTTCCAGGTGAGAAGAACCGTCTGCGTGTTTTAGGAGAAATGTGTGATGTTCATAGTGCGAACGGATGTTTCGTGTTCATGGTCTATGATTTGATACTAGTTTAAAGATTTCCTGTCTCTTTTCACATTTTGTTCTTGTTAAATAGTTTGGTTGAGGCGGTCTTGCGTGCCTGTACTTCTGGGATTGTTAGCTGCGCTGCTGTGGTTCAGAGATTTGTGGTGGCTGTTTTAAGGAGACCTGCGTTGGTGTGGTTCCAGGGTTTTTATCAGATCCAACTTTTCATGCGGTTTTTCTGTGAACGTGTGTCTCTTCCAAGTGTAGTATCTTGGCACTAATCCTCAGCACCACGTTTGCAACTCTGCTTTCTGATTTCTCATCAATTAGTTGTGGCAAATCGGAATCAAACTACCATATTCGTTGCATACAGATCTTATATGAATTTCTGGTTGTTGCACTGCTTCTTTTACTATGGATGCTTGAACCTTTACATGCTTCCAATAATTAAACGAGTGAGGGGTATCTAGCTAACTAGAATCGATAGTCTGATCAGTAGCTTTGAGCTATGACCAATTGAACAAGAAACATGAAGAGGCGCCTACAGCCACAAATTTCGGTCCACATTTGAAGATGGCCAATTCAGTAGAACCTCACGCTTTCGCTGTCCCTAGAACTATTTTCATACGAAGCTCCTTCTGCTTGGTGCAATTTATGATGTGATTTGATGTAGACACAGGGCGTCTTCAATTGCAAGTTCTTCTTCGCGAATGAATTCCAAAAGTTTTTTACATTGTTATCTGTTCTACCAAGTAAATAGGCATCTATCTGCGACCATCTGCAAACTCATGACACGGAAACCAATCAAAATTTGAAATCACCTGTTTACGACTTTTTTTGAGAATCGAGATAAAGCTCACAAGAAAAGGTCAGAGTTCCTAAGCTGGCATTGAACTAAACCAGTCGGTATCATACTAAATTGTACTACGAAAATGCTAAAATATAGAGAACTAAACAGCTGTGAGTATTCGCACTGTTTTACTCTTTTCTCAAATTCCTATATCTCGAAATATAGTCTTCACTGTTACTGCGTTAGGACTGAACTTCGCATAACCAAACAATAGACTATCGCAGTAGCAAACTATATGTTGTTTACTGTTTCCTAGTAGATCCTGATAAGCTGCTCTTCCTGTTTTGAAAATTTCCTTGTTTTTAAATCAAGCCTATTCAAAACAAGAAACTAAATTTCGATTTATGTCCCAATCAATTTACCATAAATGATATTTTGCAGCAACCACTTTATTTGCAACCATTATTGGAAGTCATTCCCAACTTCCATAATCATTAGGAGGAAGGCAGTAATTGAAGAAGCTGCACACAATAGATAATAGGCATGATTTCTTTCAGTACCTGTGATTACCTTCCACGCAATACCCCAATAGCCGGACTAGATTTTTGTGCCACACTTTACCAACTGCTTTTACCTCTATTTTGAACTTTTTTTTTGCTTGTCCCCTGATCAAAACCAAAATTATAAGCTTATACCTCATAGTTGCCAGGCAACATAAGTTTGAAATTTCTTATCTATCTATGGGACCACTAAGGCCTTGCAGAGTCCTGTTGTAAAGCTACCTTTACAAACTTTACTTCCGGCGCCACTGGCGCCAGCATTTCCGCCGGCGCCAGCAGCGCCACTGCTGCTCCCGGCGCCATTGTGATCAGAATCCAGCCGGCGTCAAGTTCCTATGGCTGAAAATCTTTGATCGGTTCTAGCAAAGTCCAGAGAGCTCAAATCGATGTGCAATCACCTCACACGATCTAGGCATGATTAAAGGAAGCCTGGAGATCAATAAATTCTAGAGAGATAATATTACTTTTTAGAGAGAGAAAATCCTAGAGAGAGAAAACATGCTTTACCAACTTGGATAGAGTACTTGGTATGAGGGGAGGTGGCGAATCCCACCAATACTATAGGGGAGTGCGGGTTGCGACTCAGGGCGAGCTCCAACCAAGATGCCAGCGCCCCGGAGCCTGGGGTTGGTCACACACTTGAAATGTAACCTTCTCAGATTTATTAATAAAGTGGGATTTTCCTCAAACTGACTCTGATTACCTTCTGGGTTTCAGTGTTCGGTAAAAGCGCCAGTTGTAAGGTCGCTTCAAACTTTTTGATCTGGCACATAGCTGAGGGTCGTATCCCGAGACGCCAGCGGTATGCCGTCGGGACCATTCGGTCCAAGGCGCCAGCGGTATGCTGTCAGGACCATTCGATCCAAGAACTGGGTGTCTTCATATCTGTCGCGGCTTGTGGTTCTGAGTGTTCCTTGCATGAACGTGAATGGGTTAAGCTCTTGGGAAACGGGCTCTAACCTGTCGGCTGAGTTGGATGGCTTGCTTGGGTGGAAGTTACATATTTATGGCTGTCCAGTCTGGCGTGGTGCCAGGTTGGCTTCCAGCGCTCGTGACGAAGCTGTCAGTTGGTTAAGTCTGATGTAAGTCAGACGACTTGCTTGGAATGGATGTTACTCGTTTGTAACGAAGCTTCGAGTTAGTTAAGTTTGATGTATGTCGGGCAGCTTGCTTGGAGGGAAGTCACCCACATCGGGACCCCCGATCTGGCATGGTGCCAGGTTGGATCTCAATGTTGGTTTCGGAATTTCAAGTTGGTTAAGTCTGATCATTGTTGGCGAGTTGGTTGCTTGTATGTCAAGTGGGTTTGGACGGCAAGAGTAGAAGGCTGGGAAGCTAAGTCGTGGTTCCTTTGGGATGCCTGCGCTACAAGTCCCTATTCTAGATGCACTGAGAGTTGAGGGATCCTGGAGGTGGATGCATCTTCAGATTCTGAGTTTTCAGTGAGATGGGTGCCTTTGTCTAGAGTCTAAAAAGGCTTGATACCCCTGTCTTTTGCCATATGCTTCCTTATTACTGACCTAGAGTTGGGCAATGGATTGTTGCTGCTAAATGTACTTTCAAGTGTAATTTGAGGACTTGCAGGCTCAATGTAATTCTCGTTGCCATCTTCGCACAGATTGTGAGTAAGGGGCTTAGGTCTGGAGCTTGGTCCAGAACTTGTTTCGATTGCCACAAAGCAGGCCCAAAGTTGCCTTCAGAGGTGATTGGATTGAGAGATGGTGGAGATGTGAGCAGATTTTATCCTGATTGGATTTGGGTTTGGCCTGAATGGCTAGGTAAGAGACTTCATAAATCAGCTATGCATAGGCAAAATACACATTTGCTGGAAGCCAAGCTCCTCAGTCGCTTCACGGTTGCCATTGACAACAGAGGAACGTTTTATAGAGATCAACTTCACTATGCACTTCAGTTGACAGACAAAAGCACCTTCAATGCACACCAGACAGGCTTGGCGTTTTCTTTGGCGAATAAACTCTTGCTCAACATCAGCATCAGGTTCTGATATGTATATGTTGACATCTTGGTGTTTCGATATAAGGACCTGAGTCAACTGATGTGCATGCATATCTTGTGAGGCCAAATTTAAATGCTTTAGAGCTCTAGAAGGACCCATATGTCTTGATATTGCACACACCAGACTATCTGGTTGATTTTTCAGCCATTGAGAACCCTCATCATTTTTCAGGATCTCTCCATCTTTGATGAACAATCGACTTGCGTGTGGACTTGAATAATCAGGCCCTATAGCAAGAGTCATTCAGAAAACTTGTTTTCCAGTTCAGAGGGCTGTTTTCGATAGGTTTAGAATAGCAGGAAGAGAAATTTGATTTAAGAAAGATTCACACATTAGCATCTGACCAACTTCTGATCTCTTAAAAAAAGTATGATCTGTAATCAAGACGTAGGCACCAAGCAACACATCTTTCTGTTGCACTTGTTATTGTCTGAGCACCCTGGAAACAATTGAACTGATTTTCTACAGCCATCAGTTCACATGTTTCGAGCTTCGCTTCAACGGACTGTGGAATGTACAGTTGAGATGCATCGCCATCAAAAACCGCATTCTATGGGGTAGATAGACTAGGATGTATTCTGAATGTATTGTTAGTTTGCAATCCTCGCATCTTACTGGCACGGGAGATTTGGCCCCGGCTCACTTCGGCTCAGGACTCGCGTCCCAGGTGCCACGCAGGCCTCCTCCTGATTGTTCACCACGTGGCATACCTCAGTTTATCTCATAATCACTTGAGATAAAACCATCTGCTTGCATATATAATGAAATTTCCCATTCTCTCACATGCATGTGTGAGCTTGGAGGCATGTGTGCTCAGGCCTGGTTCCGGTGCCCAATGGTCCCAGGCGCCCCTGTTCTGGCGAGACCCTGGCGCGCTAGGCGCTAGCGTTTGTCCTAGCGCCAAGGCCAATGTCCTGGCTCCTTGGTCCCAGTCCCGACAAGACCCCGACGTGGCACCCTGGTGAGAGAGAGGCCCATGTGACTCCACATGTCAGTCGCTCATTGGCACGGGGACAAAGCTGTCCCCGTGCCAATCAGCGCCTTTGGTTTGCAATCTCGAACTCAAAAATGGGAATCATTATTTTCCTTAATTAGACTCTTACAAAAGCAAGCATGTTATGTATTATGGAAGGAGCCGAGTAGAGGCCATTTTGCCCGGTAAGACTTTTAAAAAAAAATTAGGCGGGCCGAGCCCAAATGTTTTGGGAAATCCGAACCGGGCAGAATGGCCTCTGCCCGGCTCATTCCATTGCGTAAGGGATACCTGAAATTTTTTCAGAAGCACATTACGAAGAATAATAGGCAGGTTCGACTTTGACTAACCAACACAAATGTGCCATGTGGTAGTCGTACGGAATCCGTACGGACGGGCACAGACAGGCAGAAAAAAAAAGTGCAGAATCTGCCTTTCAAAATAACACACATATTTTCTACTTTTTAATTTATCTAAAAATGGGCATAATATGCATGAGGTATCCATTACGTATGAGTACAAAGCACATTTCATGCTTTCAAATTGCATACAAGTTTCTTAGAACTCTAGACCTAGACTAGCAAGAAAGTTTATTCAATCAGGTTCCATGCTCATGAACATTTCTTTTTGCAAAAGGTCAACCTATGTAGAGTTTTATATAACATAAATTTTGTTAGAGCTATAGAACACAGACTCATGAGTAGCAATATACATATACATGTAAAAGCACAACATTAACAACATACATTTACCGAAATCTGCTGAAGATAGTCTGTCATGTAGATCTATAGTCAACAATAGATTTCAATAAAAATATATTCCTGCTTAGTACCAATTCTTGATACACATTAACTAGGGCTATAGATACCCTGATAGACATATTCTTCTTCCTTCTCTTCATTATGTGAGCATGCTTTTGAATCTTGAAGGCTGTTGACTACACTCGGGGACCTCATACATTATTGAACCAAATTACGTAATTAATAACTTATAAACCATGCAAGTCTAGAAATTGGTCTAAAATTAATGGAATCATAAACTATGAACAATAAATAAAATTCCACAATTCATAGTCATGGCCAAATGCTTCATACACACACAAAAATAATAGAACGCATACACAGCTCTCCTCGCTCATCTCTCTATATGCCAAACCTGTCACGAAACTGTCGCGAATTGATTCTTTTCGCAAATCCGATTCTGTTCGTGTTCATTTGATTTTTGTTTTGCGGAAGCTCTTCAAGATCCTAAACAAGCGACTACAGATCACAGAACACAAAAACTCAAGCAATCACGATGACGAGAACAGTGAAAATGGAGAAGAGAACAATTGTATTATCAGTTTTAGAGTTTAGAGTGAGTTGGTCAGTGTCTCGCTCGTTGGCGGCCTGACGCTCAGCTCAATCGTTGTGTTTTGCTCGTTGGCAGACTTTCATGCATAACTATTCTCTCTATTTTTTGTCTCTCTATTTTCTTCTTAAGGAGATGGTATCTTGCTTTTTGGAAAGCCATGATACTACTCCATCACATAGAAAGGTGACAAAAGCACTTGTTGATTTCCTATCCACTTTGTCACCTGCAAAATCCGAGTCTCTATAGGCTCTTAAGCCAAGATTAGTCCCTCTACACAAAATGCCAAAATTTTTAGTAGATGAAATGTATTTAAGAACTCTTTTGGCCATCTTCCAATGTGAAATTAGAGGACTTTGCATGAATTGGCTTAACTTTCCAACACTATAACTAAGATAAGGTCTAGTTATAGTTAAATAAATCAAGGAGCCTATAAGCCTTCTATATAATGTGATGTCCTCAAATGATGCTTCATCACCATCAATAGATGCTTTTACATGTTGCTCCATTGGTGTCTCAATGCCTTTACAATTCTATATTCCAAATCTATCTAGGATGGATGTAGCATACTTATATTGACAAATAAAGCTAAAATCACATCCTCTAATAACCTCTATTCCTAGAATGAAGCTTAATAGGTCGAGATCTACCATTTTAAACTCTTTTGCCAAAGCAATTTTTACATCTCTAATTATATCTAGATCATTTACCACTCAAGATAATGTCATCTACATACAAAACAAGAATAATGATCTTGCCATCATGAAATCTTAAGTTCAATGATGGATCATAAGCACTCATTACAAAATTGATGGAAATGAGAAAAGAGTTTAGCCTAGAGTACCATGGTCTAGGTGCTTGCTTGAGCCCATAAAGGCTCTTCTTCAAGAAACACACCTTTCCTTCATGCTTTGCCTTGATGAAGCCCTCAGGTTGCCTCATGTAGATCTCTTCCTCCAAATAACCATTGAGGAATGCTTTTGTGAAATCAAGTTGGAATAGCTCCCAATTGAAGATTGTAGCAAGACTAATGATCAACCTAATAGTAACAAGCTTAGCCACAGGAGCAAAAGTCTCATCATAATCAATGCCTTTGGTTTGTAAAAAACCTTTGGCTACAAGCCTAGCTTTATGTTTACTTATTGATCCATGTTGATTATACTTCAATCTAAACACCCACTTGCAATCAAGTGGTTTCTTCCCTTGAGGAAGATTCACAAGATCCCAAGTATGATTCTCAATGAGAGCATCGTACTCTACTTGCATAACATCCATCCAACTCTTAGATTTACAAGCATCTTCATAGCATGTTGGCTCATCTAACATTGAAGTAAGAAAGGTGTAAGATGTGAGAGATGATGAGCCTTCCCTTTAATCACCTTGACCATCATAGGTGAGCCTCAATGGCTCGGTCCTTGCCCTTGTAGATCTTCTTGGAGTTCTTGGAGTTCTTGCATCTTGAGGTGGATCCTCAAGTTCTTCTTCACTTGGAAGCTCCTCCTCCATCCTAGCATGATCCTTGGCATCAAGATGATTAGTAGCATTATCATCCAAATCACAAGTATGTCCTTCATAAAAAATAACATCCCTACTCACTATCACCTTGCTAATGATGGGATTGAAGATTCTATATCCTTTGCTATTCTCACCATAACCCACAAAGATGCCTTTGATGGAGGTTGCATCATCCTTCTTCCTTGTATCCAAGGATTGGTGTACATAGCAATTGGATCCAAAAACTTTGAGATCCTTGAGATTGGGCTTCTCTCCCAAATAGAGCTTCAAATGGTGTGATTCCTCCAATGGCTTGGTTAGGTAATCTATTGCACAAATAATTAGCACAAGTTATTGCCTCAGCCCAAAATGGTTTGGATAGAGAAGCACCTAGCCTTAAGGCCTTAGCACACTCACAAAGAGATCTGTTTCTTCTCTCACTCACTCCATTTTGTTGAGGGGTGTATGGACATGACAACTCCTTCTTTATGCCATTAGAACTACAAAATTCAATCAACTTATTGGAGATATATTCACCTCCATTATCACTCCTTAATACCTTAATTTTGGTACTAAGTTGATTTTCTACCAAAGACTTGAACTTTACAAAAGAATCAAACACCATAGATTTGCTAGACAAGAGGTACATCCAGCAATATCTAGAATAGTCATCAATGAAGATTACATAATACTTGGCACCACCGTAAGACTCATGTGAAAAGTTATAAACATCCGAATGGATGAGTTCAAGAGGAGAGCTTGATCTTGAGAAGGGTAGTTTTTGAGCCTTTGAGAGGCTATATGCTTCACATATCTTCCCACACTTTGACAAATGTTCTTTTTTAGAGACCTTTAGTAGGACATCTGTTCTGAATATATAGCCCTATTCAGAGTTTTGATCTACAAAAGATCCAGTCTACATATGCAAGAAACTCAATTTTGGTGTAGAATCCTCTCTAGCATGCTCTAGCCTTGATATATTCACCAAACCATTGATAGATATGATTTTCTCCTTCATAATTTGAAACACAAGCTCTAATACCATGTGAAAGATTCAGATCATTGATGATCCAAATCCATAAACTGATCTTGGATTAGAAAGAGAACAAATAAACAATCTTGCCAATGTAAAAAAATCAGCATCTACTCTATGAATGAGATGCAAACTCTAATAGAACTTAGTCAAAACTGAATCACAACATAAAAAGAAGTTGTTGTTCGTACTATTGTATTTCACACGTGTGGATCTGGAAATAGCAAATATTGATCATTCTACACATAGAATTGCAAGCAATCACAAGTATAGTGCACCAATGGATAGTAGAACCCAAGAGAACCATGTATAAGCATGAAATGAGATAGAGAAGGGAGAAGATGTGCTTCTCCACGAGTTACATTCTTTTATAACAGCTCCAAACCCTATTTGACCACTTGGCTTTCCCTCCAAAATGTAAACCCTAATATTTTTGGGTCTAGATTCAATGTACCCAATTGAATCTACTCAAACTTGACTACCAAATTTTCCACACTTTCAAAAAGTGTTTATTCAAATGAAATTTAGACTAATTAACTTTGAAAAGTCAAACTCTAAGTCTAATATAAAGTTGGTCTCAATTTGCCAAATAAACAAATGTAGCAAATATGACTAAACTAGTTGATAATTTCTCACAGGATCTTAGGGGCACCTTGGAGGGCTCTTTGGCGACATTGGTGGACATCAACCCAAAAGCTTGGAGGGCGGCTCTTCCTAGTTGTAAAAGTGGTATCAGATCCTCTTCCAAAGTGGTGATGGTAAATACTGAATCTCTTTTTTTTTGTTGCATAAAAGTCTGCCATCAAATTGTTATGATAGTGTTATTGAAATAGCACCAATTTCTTGCTTCTAAAAATTTGTGTGCATTTCAATAGGGGCTGGTTTTTTGAATTTTTGAATGACTTTCTAAGGCTAGAATAGAGTGGCCAACATGTCTTCATTTTGATAGGTAGAAGTGCTTGCAAGTTGAAAAGTAGATTGAATTTAGTAGTGTTTCATGAAAAGGAAGGTTGGTGTTTTTTCTTTTGAAGAGAGAAGTGATAGTTTGGCTTTTTTTGGGCTGTCCCAAATCTATGGGCCTCAAAAATAGGTGCCCAACTTCCACTTTCAATAGCTTTTTTTTGAAGTTTTGTTTGTGCCTAAAGTGAAGTTGCCAAATGTATAGGAAGTTTGGAGTTGCACACACACTAAAATTTAGTGAAGAAGCTACCCATCATAGGCTAAAAATACCTTCATTTTGGTCTTCTATTTTTTTTTTCACATAACTCAATGACCTTCACAGAACTTCAACAACCTTCAAATCTGATTTTTTTTGTCTATTTTTACCTCGGATTAAGAAAAATAGGCTAAATGAATCTATTTTTTTTTTTTTTTGTGAAGGGAAGTTTTTCTTACATAGAAGGTAAGGTTAATTTTGTTATGGGTTTGTGAATAAGCAACCCATCATAACCTAAATCACTTTCATTCCGGTTTTCTAGTTTTTTCACAGAACTTCAATGACCTTCAAATCTGATTTTTGGTCTATTCTTACCTTGGATTAAGAATGATAGACTAAAAATTCTGCTTTTTGAGAAGGGAAGTTTTTTTAGAAGGTGGATTTGATTTTGTTAAGAGTCTCTTCTCAACTTTTGGATTTAAAGAGAAATAATTGCTCTCAACTCTTAAAAACAAATGTTAGTTCTCCATTCTACATAGCTAGAAACATAGATGAAACCATTTTGAAATTTGGTAGTTGTAAATGGAATGATGAGATTCTTAATTTTAATGCCATAAAATTGGAGAACATGTTAATATACTTCTTGACATGGGATCTCACTAGGTATGTTCATGATGAGTGCTTTGGAAGGAGTCCTTTCCAATATAAGAGAGGGAGAGGGCGCCCATAGGGAGGGAAATTTATTGTGTTGTCGCTTGCTTCTATTCACTAGTGGAAGGCTAGAGTGTAGAGAGCATTTGTTTTGCTTGATTGCTCTTGTGGGGATCTCCATCTTTGATATGGGACTTAGATGGGGATAGGATCTTGCTAGAAATTAAGCTCACAGTTTCCTCTTTGGTGATACAATTTATTCAAGATTCTTCTTGCACATGTTTCGATCTTTGAATCAATCATTGATCTAGGATCCAATGCAACCTCTTTAGGTTTTATGTTTGCTCATCTGATACCTGCAAGAATTACAATTTTCTGTTTTGCTATTCTGCATATTTAGTCATGTTTTTTAAAACAGACTGCAGTACCTACAAAAATACTCTCATTCTGAGTGCAGACTAATGCCTGGTAAAATACATGGGTTTCTGCAAAGCAGTTTGACCCCTGCAACTTTCTACACAGAATAAAAAACAGCCGAACTATTCGAAGGATGACTACATCGACCTTTCAGCTAATCTTCATGTCCAGACTAAAGGGTATTCATTCATGTATGCGAAGTCTTTTAGAAGTATGCGAAGTGTCCAACAAATCCAGCTACTTTGACGATCGACAGATCCAACTGCCTTCCAAAGTATCCGAAATATGTGACCAAAGTTTGCGAAAAATATGACTAACTCGTGTATTTCATTGACTTTGAGTCAGCTAACTGAGGTATACATTGTACATCAAATATCTGTAAAGTACACGACCAGGTACATAGTTTAACTAAACTAGTCTTGTAGTTATAGATTAGTTAAACGATTCTTGTAACAACAAGGATGCTGTGTATAAATACATCCCCAACTCACTTCGTAGTAAGGTGCAATAGAGCAGAAGATCTAGCATCTAAGTTAGGCCGCTATTTAAGCCGTAACCATTTGTGTTGCTATTGCTCTTATGACAAGCATTTAGTGTAATATAGAACCAACACCTTCTACTATCTGTCATAGATGTATGTGTGTTGTGATTGATTGCACTCTTCTACTTACTTGTCCTAACTCATTCACTCAGTCTGATCAAATCACGGACTTCCAACTCCTCAAAATTTGATCAAATGACGACTATCTTTGATGCCTGAGGAACAAGCGCTATCTTTCTGCAGTATCACTTTAATTCTGTATTGAACTTCACATTCAAATTGATTAACAGTAATTCCACAAACTATGAATCCTCTTCGGTGGTTGTGCTCACAATTTATCTGAGCACACAATTATTTTAGCGATCCTATTTGGCATTTACAATCTCTTGCTTTGATCGAGGTCATTCTTGCTAGTAGTTAGTAGCAGCCCATATCGGGAGAGTTGTTCCGCACTCCATCTCTCTCTCTCTCCCTCATTCCATCAGGTGGTATCAGAGCTCAGTTAATTAAGTTGAGAGGTTATTCTATTTCAATCATTGTCAATATGTCTCTCATTGGTAACACTTCATCTTCTTCATTATCCAACGAAGTTAGAATTATTGATAAGTTCAACGGATCTAACTTCTATATCTAGAAATTGGAACTTAGGATGATGCTTATAGATAGGGATCTTTGGGATGTTGTAGACGAGTTTGACCTGAAACTAGACGATGATGATTATGAATTAGCTAAGGCATGGAAGAGCAATGATCAGAAGGCCGTAGCATCAATCACACAAAATCTGGCCGATTTCCAAATATCCCACGTTACCATTTGCAAATCCTCTAAGGAAGCATTGAGATTTGTTATGGAATCTCTATGAGGCTCAAGATGTGACCATAAGGTTACACCTTAGAAAGAAGTTCTTTACTCTCAGAATGTCTGATTCTACAGCCATTACTACCCACATCAACAACTTCAAATCTTTACTAGATTAATTGTCCACTGTAGGTTGTGTTTTCGCATAATCTGTGCTATTCAGGATAATGATAATGTAATGACTTTGCTTTCTTCTTTACCAAATTCTTATGAGCACTTTGTTGTAATGATCTCTACTCAACCTAACCTAGCCTTCAAAAGGTCATCGGTCATCTTCTTTAAGAAGAGATGCGGAGAAAGACCAATGATCTATCCGTCAAAGATAAGTCTCTGGCACTATACACCAAGAAGAAAGATAATTCCAAGGGCAAGAATCAAATGCAGAAGCAACAACAACAGAAGCCTCAAACTCAATCAGAGAGCAGTGGATTGAAAAAGAAACTCTTTTGCAGATACTATAAGAGGGTGAACCATGACATCAAAGATTGTCATACCTGAATCTACAACAAGGTGAAGAAGCATCAACATCAACAATTGAACTCTATCAATGCAGTGGAATTTAAGGAGCAAACACTTGATGATGACAAACCATCAGAATTGTTAGTGGCTTACAACAGTAGTATGCAGACTACGACATCTGGTATCTCGACAACAGTGCTACCCAACACATGACTCCTCGAAGAGAATGGTTTACTGAATATGTAGCTTATACTAGAGACGAATTCATCTACCTCGGAGACTCTAGCACCATCAGTGTGAAAGGCAAAGGAACAGTCAAGATAGTATTCAAAAATGCTTTTTCCATTTATGTTTCGAATGTCCTTCATGTACCTCAACTATCTAAGAATCTGTTATCGATTTCAAAGATAACTATTGAGGGCTGTGCTGTTACATTTTCTTCTGAATAGTGTATAATCTTCGACAAAGATACTACTCTGACTACTTGCACACGAGTTGGAAACTTTAATGTAATGTATACGATCTAGCTTTTTTGTGACATCGTCGATTTGGACATGCTAATACAAGATCTCTTTCTTACATGAGTTGTAATGATTTAGTTGATGGAATGAATTTCCCTCTTGCATTAGATAGAAAATCATTTTTCTGTGAATCTTGCATTTATGGAAAACACACGACAATTTTTTTGGACTTCATCTGAAGATCCAGAGACCCTAGCTGAAGCGAATACAACTCACTTTTGTCGAACCAGAACTGGACACTGGTCGACTTCCCCACTCATAAGAGAGTACAAGTGGAGGGACGACAAGTGGATATTCAAGACGATGATCAACTCTGATGCTTTCATTGTAAAATGGAAAGTAAGGCTGGTGGCCAAAGGATTTACTCAAATCCAAGGAGTGGATTATCAAGAAATCTTTAGTCATGTTGTCGAAATGCAGTCAATCAGGACTCTCATTGCACTAGCAGCCGTCGAAGACCTCAAAATGCATCAAATGGATGTCAAAACCTCGAAGACCTTTCTCAATGGCTACGTCGAAGAGGAGCTGTACACCTTCAAACCCGAAGGATTCGAAGTCAAAGGCCAAGAGCACAAAGTGTGCAAGCTGCACAAAGCAATCTATGGTTTGAAACATGCTACAATGGCTTGGTTTGAACGAATTAATGGTTATCTCATTCAATTAGGTTTTGCAAACAATACTGCAATGTTTATTCCAAATACATAGGTGTCAATTCAGGTCACATAGCTCTATATGTAGATGATGCATTTATTTTGTCTAATGACACATTCTTACTGCACACTACTAAGAGTGACTGATCTAGGCACTGTTCATTCATTTTTAGAAATACACATCACACTCAATTTCAGCCTACTACCATTCCATGTGATAACATGAGCTTTACTTCATTGTCACTGAATCCCAGATGTCGTGGCAAGTCAAAGTACATTGAAATCCAATATCATTTTATTTGGAAAAAAAGTTTTCTCAGGACAAGTGGCCCAATTTATTCAAGATTCTTCCTGCACATTTTTCGATATTTGAATTAATCATTGATTAAGAATCAGATGCAACCTCTTTAGGTTTTATGTCTGCTCATCTGATACTGGTAGGAATTACAGTTTTTTGTTTTGCTATTCTACATATTTAGTCAT
The DNA here is from genome assembly GCA_029204225.1 of Diphasiastrum complanatum. NCBI lineage: Eukaryota > Viridiplantae > Streptophyta > Lycopodiopsida > Lycopodiales > Lycopodiaceae > Diphasiastrum > Diphasiastrum complanatum. The sequence continues at coordinate 43,880,178 of CM055096.1, forward strand.
GTTTCTTAACACAGACTATAGTACCTGCAATATTACTCTCATTCTGTGTGCAGACTAATGCATGGTAAAATACACGGGTTTTTGCAATGCCGTTTGACATCTGCAACTTTCTACACAGAATCGGAAACAACCAAACTATTTGAAGGATGACTACATCCACCTTCCGGATAATCTTCATGTTCGGACTAAAGGGTATTCATTCCTGTTCTTAACTACATTTGAATGCTAAACTGTTTGAAGAACATCAAAGACTTGCCCATGTTCGAGGACTTCGACCATCAAATCACTCTTTTTCAACTGTCTACAGAAATGAACGGTTTTGGCAACAACCTGCAGAAATGAATTGTTTTTCACACAGTTTGCATTTTTTCAACATGCGAAAAATGCGAAGACTTTGACAAAAGTGTTCCACTCAACATTCTGACCATTTTAGGAATGCGAAGCCTTTCAAAAGTATGCAAAGTGTCCAACAAATCCGACTACTTCGACGATCAACAAATCCAACTACCTTCTGAAGTATCCGAAATATGCGACCGAAGTTTGTGAAGAATGCGACAAAATCGTGTATTTCAACAACTTCGAGTCATCTAACTAAGGTACACATTGTACATATGTCGTTGTACATCAAATATCTGCAAAGTACATGACCAAGTACATAGTTAAACTAAACTAGTCTTGTAATTATAGATCAGTTAAATGATTCTTGTAACAACAAGCATGTTGTGTGTAAATACATCTCCAGCTCGCATTCATAGTAAGGTGCAACAGAGCGGAAGATTTAGCATCTAAGTTAGGCTACTATTCAGGCCGTAACCATTTGTGTTGCTATTGCTCTTATGACAAGCATTCAGTGTAATATAGAACCAACACCTTCTACGATCTGTGTCTAACGTAGATGTATGTGTGTTGGTATTGATTGCACTCTTCTAATTACTTGTCCTAGCTTATTCACTCAGTCTGATCAAATCACAAACGTCTCCGACTCCTCAGAATTTGATCAGACGACGACTGTCTTTGATGTCTGGGGAACAGATGCTATCTTTCTGCACTGTCACTTTAATTCTATATTGAACTTTGCATTCAAACTGATTGATAGTAATTCCACAAACTATCAATCCTCTTCGGTGGTTGTACTCACAATTTATCTGAGCAGACAATTATTTTAGCGGTTTTGAACGCATGAGCTGTGATTCTATTTGGCATTTACAATCTGTTGCTCTTATCGAGATCATTCTTGCTAGTAGTTAGTAGCAGCCCATATCAGGGGAGTTGTGCCGCACTCCATCTTTCTCTCTTCTCATTCCATCAGATGTTTGAGTATGATTGTGTCTGTGGTGATAACTATTTGATTGATTGTGGTGAAGCAAGGGGGTGCAAGATTGGCTTGCTCATGCATGGATCTAGCAATGGTTGGGTGGTGAATTCTTGAGGTCATTTTGATTGTCTACTTAGGAAGGATCTTAGGGACATTGGAGGAGAGGCACCTTGGAGGGCTCTTTGGAGGCATTGTTGGCCATCAACCCAAAAGCTTGGAGGGCAGTTCTTCCTAGTTGTAAAAGCAATCATACCATCAAAGTATAAGACATAACGCTTAGAGTCAGAATGTGTTTTCACCATCCCCTTTGAACGAAAGTAGGCATCAATCCTGCTATACCACACACATGGCGATGCTTTGAGACCATAGACCTTTCCACGATTGTATGATTTTTGTGCTCAACTACACTATTGAGTTATGGAATGTGAGCTTGTGTGAACTGTCTCTTGATTCCACAATGGTCACAAAAGTCTTCAAACACACTGGACCTTTACTCACCTCCACTATCAGATCTTAAGATCAGATTTTCATATCTGTTTGGTTTTTAACCATTTTCTTGAAGTTCTTAAAAGTGGCAAAAGCATCAGATTTTTTTTTTCCCGAAAAGTAAATCCACGTCTTATGAGACACATCGTCTATAAATGTGATGAAGTATGATGCTCTCCCTATAGACATCGTCCTCATAATGTCTGCATAGGTAAGTGTGGATTAAATCCAAGATGTTCTTTGCTCTTGCAATACACTTGAATTTCTCACGATGCTGCTTCATGTGAAAAATTGTCAACTAATTTGTTGGTTTATTGGCATTTTTGGAGGCCAACTTGAAATCTCAACTTAGAGATAGTTTTATATTTGTCATTAAGGGCCTAAATAGTGTCTGTACTATTTTTGGCTAGTAGATAAGTGGATGAGGTCGAGTTTTGACCCATTCTAATTGGCTAAATTTGATACATTGCATCTAGACTAGATTTTTAGGTTATTGGTGACTTACCAAGAAATTACCATTTAGGGCAAGTTTAGAGCAAATGACATTTTGGTAGCTATAAATAGCAGTACCTGCATGGAAAACATATCATTGCATTCTCATTTTATATGGAGAATTCATCTCTTGAGTTTCTATGTCCATCTCATGTGTTTATCTCTTGATATCTTGACTTTCTATGTGTAGAAGTTTGATTTTATGGTTGATATAGGTTTCATACATGTGAAGGACAGCTTGTTGCTATTGTTGTATGGATAGGGATCATACCATATTGTATTTTCATGTTCATGATAAGATCTTACTGATTTATGCAATTCTAGCATGCTAATATTGATGAATTTGATCTTGTAACTAAATCTAGAAGTGCACACCACATTGGCCCAAGATCTAAGATCCATTAGTTGTGTTTTGGATCTGTGTTTTTCACACTTCCCATACACACATGATTTGAAGATCATCTTGTTAAAATTACAGCAAATAAGGTTCCTAAAACACTTGAAATGATGAGGGAAACAATAGATCATGATCTCATAAGATTAGCACAACTTGAACCATCAAAATCCATCAAGAATCTATGTTTGAACCTCACTAAATGGCCCAAATCCTTGAAGAAGCCATCACACGTGTGAAAGTACGGCCTTCCACAGTTTGAGTACTGTACACCGGACCTACATTCAATCCTATAATCATTAGAAATCACAAGAACTCAAACAATCATGAATATAGAGAGCGATTGCACCAATATGAGAGAAAAATCATGAAATTGCTTGATTGATTTTATTGATAGATCATCACCTGTATATACATGATCCATCACGATTTTGGACAGGTATGAGTAGCCCTAAACCTATTCCTAATGCTAATTTTGGTGGATCTTTCATCCCTACCAAGTTAGGGTTGGAATCTTGGAGATCCCTCAACAATGTAAAAATTACCAAAAATAGCTCCTACTTTTTCTCTCTTGTATCTAAGCATGATTTGGACTCATTCCAAAGGTTCTATCACTTAGGTCTACTTGAGAACATCCTTATGAATGGAATCCTATGCTATTTGGCACGTGTGACAAGCCACATCATGACCATCTAGCTATTCACAAGTCATATGACCAAAACTAGTCAAGCTAGAATTGTAAATTTTTAACACTCCTCCTCACTATCTAGCTTGGTTCAATCATTTCTTTACTAATCACTCCAAGTGATGATCTGAACTTCATAAAAGGTGTCTTTTGAAGTGGTTTAGTAAGTAGATCAGCTACACATTCATTGCTTAGAACATGCTCCAAAGCAATCTCCTCGGCTTGCACCATTTCTCTCACAAAGTGATGGCATATCTCAATGTGCTTAGATCTTGCATGGAAGATTGGGTTAGATGCAAGGTGTTGGGCTGATATATTGTCATTGTAGATGATTGGTGCCTCCTCTGAATCCATGATCTTTAGTTCCACCAATAATCTCTTGATCCAAAGTACCTCCTTTGTAGTGGTTGTCAAAGCTTTGTACTCGGCCTCGGTTGAAGATAGAGATATAGTTTCTTGCTTTTTGAAAAGCCATGAAACCACACCTTCTCCTACAAAAGTTGAATAGGCACTTGTTAATTTCCTATCCCTCTTGTCCCCTACAAAATCTGAATCACTAAATGCATGAAGGTTAATCACATCTCCTCTATATAGAATCCCAAAATCCAATGTCCCCGAGATGTATCTTAGAATCCTCTTAGCCTTTTTCCAATGGATATTCAATGGTTTTTGCATGGATTGGCTCAACCTACATACACTAAAGCTAGATCTGGTCTAGTTATAGTGATCCAAATTAAGGAGCCTATAAGTTGCCTAAACAAAGTGATGTCCATGAAGGACCTTTCATTATCTTCATTTGGCACTTTTACATCTTGCTCCATTGGTGTGTCAACACTTTTGCATTCTTCCATCTTAAACTTCTTCAAAAGACTTTGAGCATAGTTTACTTGACCTATAAAGATAAAATCAGATCCTCTAAGCACCTCTATGCCTAAGATGAAGTGAAGACACCTTATTCATCAAGTAGTTTGCACATACAAGAGATTCACCCCAAAAGGATTTGGGCAAACAAGCATCCAATCTTAAAGCCTTAGAGCATTCACATAATGTTCTATTTCTTCTTTCATCAACTCCATTTTGTTGAGGAGTGTAAGAACAAGAAAACTCTTTCTTGATCCCTTCCTCCTCACAAAAGGCCTTGAACTCATTGGAGATGAATTCTCCACCATTGTCACTTCTAAGAATCTTGATGCTATGATTAGGATGCTTTTCCACAAACAACTTGAACTTTACAAAAGTATCAAATACTTGAGATTTGAAGGAAAGTAAGAACACCCAACAATATCTTGAGTAGTCATCAATGAAGGTTAAAAACATGGATGAACCTCCATTAGATTTGGTGCTAGCAATGTACACATCCGAGTGTATGAGTTCAAGATGAAGAGATGACTTTGTGATGGAGTTAGGAAACACCTTCTTATGTGCCTTGGATAAAGCACAAGCTTCACAAACCTTGTCTTCCTTCCCAATAGACCTTGGTAGGCCTAAAACATACTCCTCCTTGATCATAGCCTCCATGGAACCCGAGTTGACATGTCCAAGTCTTTTGTGCCATAAAGTGAAGGTAGATATCTTGCTCTTCTCGGCCAACATGAAAACATTAGTATCCACAAATGCATCCAACTTATAAAGTTTGCCAAGTCTAATGCCCTTAGCCACTATCTTACCCTTCTTCTTGATGAAACATTCATTTGAAGCAAAGTCAACATTGAAACCATTTGTCCTTCTTGACTTTGGTGGTTGATGGAGATGCCTTTGAGGGTCCTTCTTGATCCTCAAGCTTTGAAGACTTCTTGAATATTGATCCTTTGTCTTTGGACTTGCCTTTGCCTTTGGTGAAGAGAGCTTGGTCATCTCCACCTTGGATGGAAAGCCTATCCATCCTCTCTTGCATTTGGCTCCTTATTGATTCCTCGACAGCCATGAGTGTGCCTTGGAGTTCCTCAAGTATGGGTAGCTTATCCATAATTGCATATCTCTGAACCAAATTGTCAAATTCAAAGCTTAGTCCATTCAATATGAGTTGAACAAGCTCTTCATCCTTGATAGGATTACCTATGAAGGCTAGCTCTTTGTTCAATTCCTTCACTCTTAAGACAAAAGTATGTGCACTCTCTCCTTTCTTTTGATAGCTTCTATAGATTTGATTCTTCAAAGCTAATATCCTAGTTTGGTTCTTGGATTCATAGACCTTTTGCAAAGTCTCCCAAGCATCTTGAGCCGAAGTGCAATCTCCTACCTCTCTTAAAAGTTCATTTGCAACATTCATTTTTATGCAATGTAGTGCAATATTGCACCTCTTGATGTATTTGGCTTTTTTTTTGAGGATGAATAGGTTCACCCTCTTTACCATTTACAATCTCCAACAGATCTTGCATGATCATGTTGGATTCCATTCTAACTTTCCATATGGAATAGTTAGTTTTGTTGAGCCTTTCATTAGTATCCTTAAAGATGCCATCTAGTCTCCTAATCAAGGACTTGACACAAATGAAGGTTACTTCTATTGATTTGATTGAAGATCTACCTTATCCCACTTCTTAGGGACCTGAAAAGATCAGTAATAGACTTCCTATAAATATCTAAGACTGATCTTTAACAAAATCAAATCATAGAATACTAGAAACAATGCACTTGCTTGATTGAAGTAGATAATACTAGTAGAATTGCCCCTCTTTCTACAAAGAACATGCAAGCTTCCAAATGATCTGATCAAGAGTGAATTTCAACAACCTAATATACTTCCAAAATCACTTCTAAAAGATCTAAATGGAACTTAATGAGGATGCAACACAATCTACTATCCAATCACAAGCAAAAATTGATCAAAATTGATGAAAAATTGATCTAAATTGATGCACAAGTCAAGCAATGGTTGGACTGAACCTAGATCTCTTTAGGAGGTGTCCTCTACACCTTAGAACAGCCTTTAAGAGTCCCCAAATCTCTGATCTTCCCTCTCCTTGAATGCTAGAAAGCCTCCTCTATGAAATCACCTCCAAAACTCGCTTAGAAATCAATGCTTGGAGCAAGCAAAACTTGCTTATCTTGGTAATGTGGATTGAATTCAACTTTGCCTCCGGTTTTAGACACCTAAACACCTGCAAATGAAGTCACACAACACCAATCTCCAATGGATTTGACTCACTTTGAGTTCTAGAATCAATGCTAGATGCTAAGATCCAATCTACACAAGATTTAGATCAAAAATTGTGATCAAATTGAATGAAAACCAAGGATTTAGCTCATTTCAGTCTTTAGGCTCTGATACCATTTTAAAATTACAACAAATAAGGTTCCTAAGACACTTGAAATGATGAGGGAAACAATAGATTATGATCTCATAAGATTAGCACAACTTGAGCCATCAAAATCCATCAAGAATCTATGCTTGAACCTCACTAAATGGCCCAAATCCACGAAGAAGCCTTCACATGTGTGGAAAGTACAGCCTCCCACAGTTTGAGTACTGTACACCAAACCTACATTCAATCCTATAATCATTAGAAATCACAAGAACTCAAACAATTATGAACATAGAGAGCAATTGCACCAATATGAGAGAAAAATCATGAAATTGCTTGATTGATTTTGGTGAGAGATCATCACCTATATATACATGATCCATCATGGTTTTGGGCAGGTATGAGTAGCCCTAAACCTATCCCTAATGCTAATTTTGGTGGATCTTTCATCCCTACCAAGTTAGGGTTGGAATCTTGGAGATCCCTCAACAATGTAAAAATTACCAAAAACAGCTCCTACTTTGTCTCTCTTGTATCTAAGCATGATTTGGACTCATTCCAAAGGTTCTATCACTTAGGTCTACTTGAGAACATCCTTATGAATGGAATCCTATGCTATTTGACACGTGTGACAAGCCACATCATGACCATCTAACTATTTACAAGTCATATGACCAAAACTAGTCAAGCTAGAATTGTGAATTTTTAACACATCTTCAAACGATCTTCCATCATGGGCAATCCCTTTACCATCTCCAGTTTTCTCATCAAGGTAAGGCTACCTAGGTTAAAGTGATCGAGCCTTTTATGACATAGATCGGTCTACGATGGAATGGACCGTCGGAGGGTTTGCGGATCCCGAGGCAATCCTAACCCTAGCTAATAAGTGAGAGGGATTTAGCACTTTGTGTGTGTAAGTCCAACACGATGATTACATAGTTATTTGGTAATTAGAAAGTCAATAAAAAGACTTTAGGCCTTTTTGCGAGAATTTTAATGTCGTAGGCCTATATGTCAAGTTAGTGAATAAAATAGGGGTTCCCACCAAATTTCAATTTTAGATTGGTTTTCTCCAATTATTGAATGAGTTCCCACTCTTTTTTGAGTTTGAATAGTTAGGGAGGTAGAAATGGGCCAATAAGATTTTGAGGCCAAGGCCCTCCTCTCCGCTATAAATAGGGGCAAACTTGAATTGCTCCTCATGTTCAAATCTTCATTTTAATACAAACAGATTGGTTCTCTTATGGAATGGACTTGTGAATGTCCTTGCTCTCTATCCTTTTTCCTCCATTTCTCATGCTTTTACTGTATTTGCTAATTGTTAGATCTGAATGTTATTGGGATTGTATGTTCTTGTGCTTTTTGTGTGTGTGTGTGTGTGTGTGTGAGAGAGAGAGAGAGAGAGAGAGAGAGAGAGAGAGAGAGAGAGAGAGAGAGAGAGAGAGAGAGAGAGAGAGAGAGAGAGAGAGAGAGAGAGAGAGAGAGAGAGAGAGAGAGAGAGAGAGAGAGAGAGAGAGAGAGAGAGAGAAGCAAATATCTACCTTATTGTGGTTCGTAGGGTTAATGGACGTAGTGTTAATGCTTAGGGTAATGGATGTTAGAGTTAGATGTGGATCCTCCACTCATGCTGAAATCTAAGATATGCTATCGCTCTCATAGGAACGAACCTACGCGTGACAACTAACTTCATCTCCTTGGATGTTAGATTGCTTGGATCTTGGGTTGAGGATAGGCATGGATGAAATAAGTCCATGTTGTCTCTTGATTATAGCATTGAACATGTACAATTTCATCTTGGGCTCTCTTGTTTCATCAACAATTACTTTGAAGATTTGGTCATATCTTTCACAAAGCAATGATCATGTGAAAACTCTACTTTTAATTTTTGATCAACAATAACTCCAACTGAAAGTAGATTTTTCTTCAAACATGGCACGTAAAATACCTCCTTGATCAACTTGCTTTTTCCATCAGATAATTGGATAGAAATTGTGCCAATGACCTTGATCTTGCACATGTCACCATTTTCTTGCAAAACAGACGTTCCATTATCCAGCTGTTTGGACTTTTTCTTGCTCTTGTCCTTGCCTTGTTTCTAGCGTGCCACAAGTGCCTGTTGATCATTAATGTTTTGGTGTTGAGCTTTCACCATTTCTCTCGTTCGCTCCTCCTACATCAAGATTCTTGCGAGTTCATCGAAGTTGGTAGTCTTTCTCTTGATGCTATTCCTCTTAAAAACGTTTGGTAAGAATCTACAATGATGTACAATGCGTTGTGCACTAGCTCCACATCATATTTGCGCTCGCCAATAGAGTGCAATTCATCCATTGTCTTGATTTTGGTCATATAAGCTGTTTGAATGTGCTCCCTTGTTCTATTTAGGCGCTATTCAACTTTAACTTCAGGAACATAATCCTTGATGGGTTTGATGTCTCAAAATGCTCCTTTAGTATATCTCATGCCTGTCTTAGCATAATTGCATCACTGATGTGCGTAATGATGTGGTCTTTCACTGACAAGTTGATGAAGGTGAATGCTCTCCTCGCCTTTTTGTCGAACACCTTGATGTCCGTTTCATTTGGCGATCTTCGCTCATCACCTGTGACCGTATCCCATAGTTCCTTCTCAATCAGAATGTTTTTCATTTTAAATTTCTATACCATCCAATTTAGATTTGCTATTCTCTCTCAAAATGGATTCTCCCATCTTCGCCGTCTCGAAACTGCCTAAAATTGCAATTGTAGGGTAAAGAGGGTATTTTGAACACAATGGCGATGTCAGAAATTTGTTTTGATGACCTGCTAGAATTCCACACCAGGCCCTCTAGTTGTAAAGGTGGCGATTTTCAAGCCAAGCTTGTTTTTGAACGTGAAATGCTTTCTATCTCACACTCCCAACTTCCCGCTCCTTGGAAGGGGCCACTAAGTGCTTTTTCCATAATAATCACTCTGTGTTGCGATATAGGTTGAATGTTATAGTTAAGGGCCAGTTTGGTCTCATGTCAGTTATTCTTTCACAGAGTGATACATGTCACAAACTCTTAGGGCATCTAAAATATTGCAAAAAATTTATGTGAAAGTTGCTATCCTAGGTGGATTTCAAGTTAGAGTCAATTCATTTCCAATTTTTTTTTATAAAGTGTTCATGAACTATCCTCATGAGAAAAATTTAAAACTTAAATATCTTTTCTCTTAGCATATTATAAATCCAATAGTTTGTAAAGAGTTTGTAAAAGCTTCTTATGCTAAAAAGAAGGCCATAAACGTTCTTTAGAAGAAGCTACAACTCATACCAAGTGAAAAATGTGGACCATTAAAAAATTTCAGCTGTAAAAGACTTCTCCCTTGCCATCCTTTATGCTTAGGAAAGCACTTCATAGTGACTTATGCATTTGATAAAATAACTCACTAAAACAACTATTCTCGAGTCCTTTGGGTTTATTTGTGCGAATGGGATGGAAATGAGAGGAGAGATGGAAATGGAAGGTGCGGAGGAAGCGAGAACAGCGGATGAAGGTGGAGGGATCGAAACAATAGAAGCAGAAGTGGTGGTGACAAAAGGTGGCGCAACAGAAGCGGAAGTTGAAGACGTGGATTCAGGTCATGTGGGGGTTGTGCGTTGTCGAGTGGCAGGAGGGCTAGATGAAGAGGAGGGAGCGCCACATATGCGTTTGCTGGCCGTTGAGTAACTGTTGGATGTGTGGAGGTGGATGCAATAGAAGGTGAAACAAGGTTAGTATGTGGAACAGTGGCAGATAGGACGGTGGAATGGTTAAACCCCCGAATTTTCTGTTCAAGGAGTGCACAGGCAAAGTTACAAAGTAAGGGGCCGACAGCGATGTGCTTGCACGTATTAGGCTTGATGGCGATGGATAGCTCATGCATAAAGAGCTTGTATCAAAAAATTTCTTAAAACTTTCACAAATCACATCAATTCCATCAATAAAGACACCCACATAACAAAAAAATAGTAGTGACACCCCTCATATAGCCATAGCCCAAATCCACATCCTAAATACATGTTATGTAGCCTTTTCTGCATGTCCGGTCTATGTTTACTATCTGACTCAAGTTACCAGTCCAATAAAAGCTAGCCATAACTGGCATTAAGTTCTAACAACTAGTTAGAGTCAAATCTTTTGGGCCTCACTAAACCTCGAGGTTAGATACTAACCAACCATAGTTGGTTTGATACGCAACTCACTTGCTTTTCTCAGACATTCATGTCCTCTGAAATAAAGTTATGGTTTGAACACTCGCACATTGATCCTTATCCAATGGCTGTCTTTTCTAAATAATCATGTCTACAGAGTAATTTGATTTTTAAATTGCCTTTTCCTCTAATTTAGTACTATCTCAGGCTCTTTAAAGAACATTTATTATTATTTTTTTTTGAAAGTCCTCCCAAGTCATCTTTACATGCAAGTGATTGACCTTCATGTACACTTGTCCAAGTCTATTTGATTTTTCTAGAGGAAGCTATTTTCCTTTACATGAACCTTTGTCCTTGGTTTGAATATTGTAAAGGTTTTTCTTTTCATAATTTCATCCATTAGTTTATGAACACTTAAAAGATCAACTAGATGTTTGCAAATTCTTAAATGCAGACATTTTTTTACTGCTTGTCAAGAATACAATATTATCGTAGGGCATGAACTTAAGAAAATATGACTACAGTTCTATAATGTGTTAGGAGGAGAGTAATCCCTATCAACATCTTTGGTTTTTGGATATGGTAATCCTTGGTTAAGTACAGTACATCTCTAATTGTGAATTGTGATTTTTAATATTTTGAAAATTGTTACGTGCCGTGCAAGTTCACCTCTACTATTAGGAATCATAGAACATTTGATGTCCACCATGATAAGATATTGTTCCAATAAATGGAAGACTTGATCTAGGGGTAAATGCAACTAATAGTTTTGCACAAAGCATAGTCCACTATTGATGCTTGAATCCATTTGTATTAGCAAAAGTTGTTCATAATTTGTCCAATTGATTTGGAAGTCATTATAAACTAAGAAGGAATTTCTCTCATTTTGTTTCAACTCTCCAACCGTTTGGTCTCAGTGTAATACCAATTGTTGCTCTTCTACATATTAGAGGCCAACTTGTTGCTATGATAATTTTGAGAAGTACTTCCTTCAAGAAACCTCACATAGCATGTAACATGTGGGAGAAAATGGGTTGCCTTATCAATGTATCATACTCACAACATGCATAGATACATTAGAGCTTAGGTAGTTCACGTAAATCATGTCATTCACATAGTCATTTTTCAAATCTCTCCCGAGTGTGTGACTAGTACATCCATGTGAGTAGCTTGCCAATAACATGCTCTAATTCAATAAACCAAAGTAGATTAGAATCCTTTAAAATTTAATCATCTATTCAACATTAGAGAAAAATTGTCTAGATTTTTGAAATGTTGTTTGTACTTTGTTTTTCAATTCCTAAATATTTTCCACATAAGGGTATGAAAATTTTATAAAGTTGTGTTTTGTGTAGTCGATTATTTTGTAGAGTTGATTCAATATCTTGCACAAGCTTATTTAATTTCATAATTTCATTACATGCCTTGCCAAGTGACTAAAAGATGGTCAAGTTGATCGTTTGTTCTAGGAGCACAAATTAAAGTAATCTCTTTTGTTTGGAAGTGAGATTATCGCAAAGATGAAAAACTTCTTGATACTTTCATGGTAGTGTCCACCCCTCAGATACTATAATTTCTTTGGTAGAAGAGTACATTAGATATTCCATTATGTGGAGACGCATCATGTGACTTATTTTGCAACCGTTGTGGCTTGAATTGATGATAGCTCTCAATGATCTTCTTGACTAAGCAAGACATATTTGTAACAGGATGGGCTATGGAGGTATGGAACACCATGGCGATAGTCTATTTGAATGGATTTGTGTTCAAATGTTGGGTAGGAAGTTTTATGTCCAGCGCAGTTTTTGGTTTAGGTGGTTTAAGTACAATCGTGAGGGTGTTCAATTGGCAGCCTTCACAAAGACTTATGGAGCATTATTTGTACTTCATGTGACTTGCCTCCACAGCAGCTGTACATAACGCCACATAGCCTTAAGTTAAGAATCCTTCATGGAGTCTAGTTGCATTCTTTGTGAAAGTGGGTGTTGCTAGCAGCAAAAGTCACGCTTTGCCATTTTTCATTAAGGCACATCAGTTTATGTTCATGATCGTTGGTTCTGAGTTTGATCATATTTTTCACTACCCCAGGACACCTTCTGAAAGCTATGCCTTTAAAGCTCCTAGACACAACTTCTCAATCAGGGTTGATAGATACACAGTTGTAAAATGACTTGATCCATTTCAAAATTTTGAGACAAACTCCGACTGGGGTAAACTTTTCATGATGGAAAACTTCACAAGCTATTTTGTTTAGACCATGCTATAATAAGCTTTCGGATAGAACTTCATGAAACTTATACTTTATTATGGTTCCCACCTCTTGGAACAAGGATAACTGCATAACAGCTCGATGTCCATTTATTTATTTTTATCTTGTATGCCTGTTAATTAAGTGGGTATCTTATCCACAATCAGACTCAAGTTTTTCTAGTAACGACTCGATATATTCTAGTCTCTTTGCACCTTCATGGCGAAGGTAGAATGATGGGCAATCTAGATTAGTACAAAGTATTGGCCAATACAAACCACCGGAGTGATATTGTAAGCATTCTGCTTGAGATCTTGCATACTTCTTCTCCTCATCTTGTTTCTGTGCTAAAAGAAATGCAGCGGTAATTTGTGCAGCCCCAGCAACAATGCAACTTTCACATAGTACTGATTTTGCTGCCTCTAGAGGTTTCCTGGAAGTGTTCAGTAACATTATTAGAACAAGTTAGATATATTCCAATAAGCAAACTAAACTCAGAGAATCGAAAGCTCCTGTTCACAAATATTAAAATAGGCTATTCTTTCAGTTAAAGAGAGAAAGTATCCACCTGGTACATGACAACTAAAACCCATGATGAAAAGCTTCAAAAATATTGTAAATCCTGGACTAAATTTTCATGGAAGGGCTTAAAATACACAAACCTACCGCTGAATCCAATGTCTGTAAAGCCCACAAGTGTAGTGGCCTCCACACTTTCTGATGCAGATTCAGGGGCCGGATAAATTTTATGCTTTGGACTGTCCTGGCCCTCAGTGCTTTCTGGATTTGAGAATCCAGGCCCTTGGGCTACCTACCAACCTCCGAACCTCGGGCCTGGGTTTACAAATCTGAGAAAGTCCACGGGCAAAGACTTTCCACTATACTTCATCTGAATGCTAAAACTTTAAAGAGCACCAAGAAGAACCAAAAGCAAACAAAAATGAAATTCTCGTGCCAGGCAAGTTTGATAACATCATGCAGAAGCAAACACATAGACAATGTTAACCCACGTTTCATGGGATGTCTTTTTATTTCATTTTTCAACACATACATAGTAAATTTTATTTCTATTTTTTGGATTTGCTCCATATGTGCAGAACAGAACGTACCCAGAAAAGCCCAGAACGGGTATCTGTGGATGATGGACCTATATGAATACAAATCATATATGAAATACGATTTTCAGTAATAAGAGTAACCTGCAGCTAAGGCATGGCATCTTAGCTCGAAAAAAGCTGCTGACCAAAGCTTGTGTACTGTGCACTCCACCTGGAGAAAGCACTGCTGGAGGAGGAACAGTGTGATTTCCAGTAAAAAGCTCTCGTAATTGACTTGGTTCAGTTACATGCTCCAGTATCTGTCAAACACAAACCCAAAACAAAGTTCCAAAATACAGTGATGATCTCAAGATCGGCACAAGAATTGAGCTTTTCTAACATAGCCAGTCACAGGTAAGGAGGTGTTTTTCAAGCTTACAAAAATCTCTTGAACTCATTCATACATAGTGTAAGAGAGAAAACATGTAACCAAGTTTGGAAATATAAAAGCTCATCCTGTTCATTGGCTCTAAATACAAAGTTTCATAGAGTTCACATCAAGTTAGCTGAGAAATTGTCCGCAGAATGATGAATGGCATATGTGGAGAGTTATGAACTGAATCACAGATTTTAGCATCAATAAAGCATAAAGATCAGATATGAGACAGCAAAGACTAATCCCCACAAGAGTAGCATAAAGATCAGATATGAGACAGCAAAGACTAATCCCCACAAGAGTAGCATAGATGCATCACAATGATCATGAACATAACCCTACAAGCCATGGAAAGCTTGAAACCTAATTAAGACTAAGAAAGTAACCAATATCATAAGCTAACTAATGAATGACAATGTGTCCTAGTTATACCCACAGAGAGGCCCCAGAGTAAGCTTCTAGAGAATAAGGTTACTGAAGCTAAGCTATCATGGGTCCCTGGGTCCCATAAGGACATGCCCTCAATGGTAATGGCCCAATACCTATGAGTATACTAGTTAAGGGCCATTCATAGTATATAACTCTCCCCTACTTTAAAAAACATTGTCCTGAATGTTTGGCCCCAAGCAATAGCTGTGGTAATAGTCAGTTCTAAGAACTATCTCAAAAAGATGAGAAATAATGCATGAACTGATGGAAATACTGAAGGAGAGGACATAACTCATCACAACAGGTATTCCAAAAGCAACACACAAAAAACTCACTAAGCATAGTATATCAACTGCAAAACAGCACAACTACTATAAACTGATAGAATCCAAGCGAGAAGGAAACTCGCTCAAGGCACTTGTAGAGCCCAAAACAGCCATACAACAATGTCGACATACAAGACCCCAAAATTGAAATATCCACTAGCCAAATAACCCATGAATACCATAGAAAATGGATACTCTTTAACATTAGCGAAGGCCAGGCAATATGCAGCAACCAAGTATGCTGGGAAACATAATGCATAAGTAAAGCATCCCAAGAAACAACAACTGAAATGGATACATGTACAGCAATCTAGGGTATCCGCAATGCGCAAGAAGGTACAATAGTATCTAGGAAAATAGAGTCAACACGTCAAGGGTATACAACCTCAATATCGAGTCATCGACTATAGCAAAGTCATATATAGAAGCACAAAGATACTGAAGGAGATGTGCATACTCATCTACAAGGATCTCAACAAAATAAGCTGCATTGACTATATAAAAAACATCCTATGAAGGAATTGTATAAGCAACAAGAGAACTAGCACGCAGCTCAAGCATAGATGTAGAAAGTAAAGCTAGAGCATCATGAAATGTAGAAGCATATGACATATTTAGAGCTGCTGAATGAAAGAGCAAGCATAGAACCATGAACAATATCTAAATAGGGAGAATAGGCTACAACATTTGCAGCATTTTACCCGCCCTATCTCTGCTTGACCTAATTTCTTTCCTGCTTGGTTCACTCCCTTCCTGTTCTTGCTACTTCACCTGCCCAAATTTTTCCTCCTTTCTGGAAGTTTTTTTTGTAGCTCATCGTTCGATATTGGCTCATCATTTTGTTTTTGATTTGTGGAAAATTTATTGTTTTGATGATTTGTTTAGATTAATCTCATTTTAATTTATTTTTTGTTTAGTGCCTTTGTTTTCGTTTTTACGATTTGCTATAGAAATTTGGATCCTTCACTGCTGGTTTCTATAATTTTACCCATATTGCTTTCCAAATGTTGTTTACGGTCATTTGTCACTTTTGTTATGATCCACCATTTTACAGAAACCGTTTTCCCATTTTTTTGCCGGTTCTTTTTACGTTTGTTCATTTCTTGCTTGCTTCTCATTTCCATTTCTATTTTGCAACTTCATCATGGATCTTTGGCCTTCCATATGGCATGACTTGTCTGATAGACTGTCTCGCATATTCCGGTCGCACTCGACATTTCTGATAAAATTTACAACAAAATGAATCCCAATCAATGGTAAGAGTCATGGAGAATGGACATTTGATTGATCTAGATCCAAACTATGAGATAGAATCAAGACTAGTTACCAATACTAGCTTATCTTGGCATTTAACTCCACTTTAGGCACATAGATTGATCAAAGATTCCACAGAAACATCCACAATCAACTTTAGTACCTTCCAATCAATGCATAAAACCACTCACATACAGTAGTACTAACTCGCCACACAAAGACAATGTGAAGGAAAGTCGAAAATCTCGATTTTTAACCCTAGAATCATAACCCTAATATGGCCCTTTAGCCCTAACGTTGCCCTCATGAGAGTGAGATCCCTCAACAATGCAAAAATTGCTATTTTTGGCCCTATATTCTCTCCAAGGTTAAAATGGCCTTTTGTTCTCACATGAAATGATGCTAAAAGACCTCAAATAAGGAATATGAAAATTGTGAACTTTTTCTAAGCATCTATCCATGTGGCCAACGCCACCCAATGCCACATCATCACATACAAGTGAAAGTACACATAATACATCAAAACTAGTCAAACTAGATTTGTGAAATTTCAACACTCCTCACAATTTAGCTTGATGAGACTATCTTGGGTCAATAATTAATACATGAATAAAAACAACATAATTTCCAGGTTCTTGCTATGTGGAGTGAGTGTGATCACTCATCATGATAAGAATATGATTTGAGCTCCAAGTTCTCAAACGTAGTGAGAGATCAACAAAGATTGTCTTAAAGAGCCAAGTCTGGTCTTTGATAGGTTGCGAATGAGCATATTGGGCTCTAAAATGAGAGTCTCCTTTTCAAAATAATCATGAAAAACAGTAGCTTGCCACAACATCCAACTTTGGTGTGAAGCACATATAACCAAAGCTTGAAATGTCACCATCTTGACTTCATCCAACAAAACAATGAACTCCAAATTGTCATCCTTCCAATGAAGGTCTTCATTTCTTGGAAATTCAAGAGTGAATAGGTCACAAGGTGAGGCCTTTGAATCTTTCCTTTGAAACTCCAATCAAGGAAGTAGTGAGCACTATTCCATCATCATAAGATATAGGATGAAAAATAATGTTTATACTAGCATCATCAAAGGACATTGTCAATTTATGACATGTTTTCTATCAAACATAAAGTAAGATGAGTACAGGGAGATATGAAGAAACTTTCTTGCTACTCGTTTGTCTTTACTCAAGCCTTCATAATGATGTAGATTCAGGTCTCTTTTGCCTTGAGACAAGTGCTCCTTCTCGGGTTCCTCCTTGGTGTCTTGTTCCTACCAACTCCCTATTGGTGTTGATGATGAAGACAAGGATCCAAAGCATGATCTTCTTCAAGACTCTCAAAGAACTTTGTTTTCAAGTCTTAAAACCTAAATGTTCTCCCTCTAGTTACGAATAGAGCCACAGCTGATCTAGAGCTAAGCTATGAAAGCATCACATAAGCAAGACTTAAGCTATGAAAGCAGCACATAAGCAAGACTTAACCCTAGAAAGCAGGAAAGAGAGAGATTAAGGAGGCTAAAGAGAGAGATCAATATCATCAGCTGAATAACAAATGACACAGTTTCCCTACTTATAGCCAAGAGGAAGCCCTAAAAGGAAGCTTCCGGTGGCTAGGGCCCAACTAGGAGGGAAAATAGTGCGCCCTCCAAGAAGGCCCCCACTCTCCAGTAATATGCCTAATAATGAATAATAAGGCCAAAGGCCAACCATATAGTCTAAGTGTCACTAATGAATAAAAAAGGGCCCAAGGCCTGCTTATGCATAAAGTAAAGTAAATGTAAATAGACGCGGCGAATGTAATGAGCCGAGTCCATAACTCTCCCTGGCACAAAAGAAAAAGACCCAACTGCCGAAAAGAAACTGGATCAAGTAGCAGCAAGCCTTGGTGCATCAACAACTAGAACAACATTTGATGTAGAGGAATCAACAAGTGCAGCAAGAGCACGAGCCTGATCCGCAAGTGATGGTGTACGATAAAAGACATCAATAGGCTCCCATGTGGCCTCCTCAATAGGACGGCCATCCCACTGGACCAAAAACTGCATCTGCCGGCGGCGTCGACTATGGTATAGACGAACCTGTAATATAGTAGCAGGTAAAAATGGAAATAACTCTGGAGCAGTAAGAAACTCAGCATCACAAGGAGCGTCATCCTCAATAGCAGCACGTAATAAACTGACATGGAATACATCATAGGCGCGTGTGGAAGCAGGAAGCTGTAAGCGATATGTAACTGGACTAAGAACCTCCAAAATGCGATAAGGCCCATAAGAACGTGGTGCAAGCTTCTCAGTAGAAGCATGGCCCTGGACAAAATGATGACGTGAACCGTAGGCGTAGATAAACCATATCTCCAAGCTGAAACTCAACATGGCGGCAGTGACGATTAACTGAGGTCTGATAACGCTGCTGAACATGCTGTAAATGAGAACTGGCCCGGGTAATAAGCTCTCGAGCACCAAGGTATCCAAAAAAAAGCCCGAGAAGGTAGAACTGCATCAGCAACAGGAAGCCAATAAGGAAACTGGAAAAGAGATGGACACTCATCGCGAATAGCCGCATGATACACGTAACCATCAACCATATGTGCAAGGTGCCCCAAGAAAAGATAGCAACATCGGAAGACTAGCACCAAGGAGATCATCCTGACAAAGGAGAGCTTAAAATGGAGAAATATGCACCAACATGGTCAAAAGCCCAAGGTATCCATAGGGCCCATGAATGAGACACAACGGCGTACGGTACCCTCAAGGCCCATATCACGAGAAGAGCAGCATGCCAAAAGCTCCAGAAGGTCCAAGCAATCAATGCATCATCTAAAAAGACATGATGCATGAAAATAGTAGCAACAAATCTAGAAATAGTAGAGGCCCCAACTGACAAACTGTAGCCGAAAAACTCATCTAGAAAGACCTCATATGGACATACCAATCCATCATAGGATACACCAAAAACGGATGGAGAATCGGATGACCCATCGGAACTGGCCGCAAGTGTAATCCCAAAGTACACACCAGGCGCACAAGTGAGGAATAGAAGAAATGCACTGGAACGCAGAACAGGATCCCCAACATCAGTAGCAAGCATCGGATCAATATCCACGTGTAGCTGGGGATGAGTATCAAAGCACATATGAGCAATACTGAAGTATATGGCGGCAACATCCCCACAAACTATCCAAGAGAGGAGAAGGAACTCTCTCAAGGTACTCTGATGGTCTCGGAAAACCAGAACAAAGTGGCAACTCAGCATCAGAGACCAAGCGATATGGAGCAACCTGAAATGACGGGGAATCTGAAGATCACCTGGACAAACAGTAGCTGGAAAGGAGGCAATAACCCAAGCCATCGGGATATGCCAAGCCTGACAATGAGCAACAATCCAAGGAACAGATAGAGAGCCACATGCATAATCATAGAGATATCTGCACCATAGGCAATCAGTAATATGGAAAAAACAGCACCAATCAACAGGTCCAAATGAAAACCAAGCTATACGTAATAACCAGGAATGCCATATATCCATAGCTGAAAATGAAGCAGTAGTATGAGCAATAGGTCCAAATGAAATCCAAGCGATATGTAATAACCAGGAATGCCATATATCCACAACATCGGCATGGACTGCAGCAAACCTATATGTAGAAACACAAGGAGACTGAAGGATGCCCGTATACTCATCTAGAAAGATCCATACCCTAGATAGGTAATAGTGACCATCTCACAAATATCCTCGGATGGAAAATGTGTAACGGTAAGGGCCAAAGGCGCATGAATCATGTAAGGATCCGTAGAAATATCATGAGGCGGTTCACAAACCTCAAGCAGAGATCCATGGAGTAATGTGAATGAAGATACAACCTGATCACCAATAGCGAGGGAACCATCAAACGTGGACCCGTGAAGAACCCCATAGAAATCAGCAGGAACATCGGCCATAACGGACTCCAGAGATGGAGATATAGAGACCAATGGAGAAGATATTGCACAAACCACCGAACCAGGAGGGCTATTTGAGGTATGCGCAAAAGCAATAGTAGAAATACCACCAAGGTATACGGCCTGTAAATCCAGAGCAGCATCAGCCTTAGGAAGAGGACCCACGGATGGTGAAAGTGAAGCAACAATTGATGTACTCTGAATGGAAAGAAGAGCTGCATCCTGAGCCTTGGCTACGCATAAACTGCTTCCTGGTAACCAACTGATAGTCACCCTGGGAATCAATACCAGCAAGTAAATGATGCTGACCAGCCTGAGTAAAGGAAAGTGTCTGCTGAGAGAGATCCACAGCAACAGTACCAAGTGAAGAGAACCAGTCGTATGCCATATGGAGATCTACTGGAGTAGCCAAAGCATCTGAAACCGTAGACCCATGAATAATATCGAAATAAGGAGCATAGGCGACAACATCTATAGCATGGCGCTCAAGAACACGAGTAGCATCAAAGTACTCAACAATGAAGCAGAAGGACGGGGTCGGGAGAAGCGGGAAGGAAGGGTGTTAGAGTACTTGTGCTGTAAAGTAATGGCAAGAGACATCGCCTCAACAAGTGTGGGAGGGCGGAAGGAGGAAACATCGTAACGTAAGGCACCACGAAGCCCAGCAATATAACGAGAAATAAGCTCAGTGGCCGGTAGATTTGTGAAAAGATAAGAAAGCTCCATAAACTGATCTGTATAAAAAGCAAGGTCACTGGTCTGAGTGAGACTACGGAATGTATCACATTGGCGGTCGAGCCACTGAGGATCAATCATAGCATGACTTTACATTCACGATCATTTGTTGTAAAAATGGACATGTGGGAGCTAGCCCCACTATCTATCCACCAAGGATCTTCAACTTTGACACTTGATGAAAAGGTTGACATCATGAGTGAGTCCTCATGAGAACTCCCTTCCTCTTGTCCAATGTTGGCTTGGCTTTGTGCTTGCTTCCTCTTGAAGCATTCCGAGGCATAGTGCCCCATTTTGCTACAATAGTAGCACTTGATCTTCGATATGTCCTTCTTGGGCTTGACTTGGCTTGATGATGATGTAGATCATTGATGATCTCCATCCTTTGCTTGCTCCTTTTTGAATGCTACTCCCTTGCTCTTTGCTTTGCCTTTGCTCTTGAAAAATAAGGCTTTGTCATGACTATCATTGATGGAGAGCCTCTCCATCCTTGCTTTGATGTGAGCCTTCCTACTCTCCTCAGCCATTTGCATACTTTGAAGGTCTTCAAGTGTAGGCAATTTTCCCATTATGGCATAGCTTAAGCCATTCAAAACAACAATAGGTTCACCAATATAGGCAAGCTCCTTGTTCAAATCTTTCATTCTCAAAACAAATCGATGTCCACTCTCACTCTTTCTTTGGATGCATTGAAGAACTTGATTCTTGAGGGAAAGAAATCTTGAGGTGTTCTTGGACTCATAGGTCTTTTGGGAAGTCTCCCAAGCCTCTTGGGCTAAGGTACATGCTCCTACTTCCTTAAGCAAATCATTTGCAACATTCATCTTAATACAATGGAGTGCAATCTTGCATCTCTTGTATTTAGTTGCCTCTTGTGGATGGATTGGCTCATCTTCCTCTCCATTCACAATATCCATCAAATCTTGCATAACAAGGATGGATTCCATTCTTAACTTCCAAATTGAATTAAAAGAGTTCAATCTATCATTAGAATCCAAAAGATAGGCACTCACAAATGCCATTGTCAATGATAAGGAGATAGATTGTACAAGATTTGATGACAACTAGCTATCCCACCCTCTTTGGAACTTGAGAAGAATCACTCTTTGATTTCTCAACAAGATCTAAGGTGATCTTGAGCTTGATCACTATTCATGATCAAAACTTGATCCAAACTTAGCTCAATTCACTATAGATTTGATCAAAACTAGCCTCCTCGATCTCAACTTCACAAGAAGGGTGAATGCACCTATACTGAACCAAAAGATGGCTCACAAATAAAGCCCTATGAATTCAGGTTGAATCACATTGACATCTTCAATGAAAACCTATCAAAAAATTGAGCTCAGTGGGAAAAGTATAAAGTAAGGTGGCATATTCAGTCCAACTACGTAAGGTGGGGGTGGAGATCCACTAGGCGTTTCCCTTCGTAAGAATCGTATATACGTTTTTTATAACAACAAGTATAGCTATATAGACGTCTGAGATGCCGAAGGTGGGGGGATTGTGCAGATTAAAGGTGAAGTTGTTTGCATATATCTTTAGGAGGCTTTTTCACGTCTTTTCATTGGTGTACCTGTTGTGACGACTTATGTCCTCTCCTTTATTTCGTCCACTTGCTTAGCGTCTTGCCTGGCTTAACTTTCTGCCTGTGGTTGTTGTTTTGTTATCTCCATTCCATTTTGTAGTTTGTGTTGTCCATCGCATTTTTCATTCTCTTTCGTTATTTGTTATTAGTTTCCGTTCCATTTGCGTTTCAATTCCATAATTCATTTTCATCGTCGATTTCGTTTTTCACTTTTTCTTTGTTTCTACGCTCCATTATAAAAAAATAAAAATAAAAACCACCCAAATTATTTGGATCATTGGGTTACGTATTCTTTTCCGTTACTTTTAATTTTATTTTTTATCAAGACTTCTGATTTTCGAACTCTATCCCCTTTAGATTATCTTTTTGTTTATAATAGTGATATACCATCTGAACATATGTTCCACAAATGGCTCACACGTCTTCAGTATTACTTTGACTTGGTACTGTTGCTATGGATCTCTCTTAGCAAACACTTTCCTTTACTCATGCTGGTCAACATCATTCACTTGTTGGTATTGATTCCCAGGGTGACTACTATCAGTTGGTTACCGGGAAGCAGTTTATGCGTAGTCTGCAAAAGGCTCAGGATGCAGCTCTTCTTTCCATTCAGAGTACATCACTTGCTGCTTCACTTTCACCATTCGTGGGTCCTCTTCTTCCGGTTGATGCTGCTCCGGATTTATAGGTTGTTGCTGCATGCCTTGCGCCTATATGCCTTGATTGACATATACATACCTTAGATAGCCCTCCTGGTTCGGTGGTTGGTGCAGTATCTTCTCCTTTGGTCTTTATATCTCCATCTCTTGAGTCCGTTATGGCCGATGTTCTAGCTGATTTCTATGGGGTTCTTCACGGGTCCATGTTTGATGGTTCCCTCGCTATTGGTGATCAGGTTGTATCTTCTTTCGCTTTACTCCATGGATCTTTGCTTGAGGTTTGTGATCTGCCTCAAGATATTTCTATGGTTCCTAACATGATTCATGCGCCTTTGGCCCTTACCGTTAGACATTTTCCACCCGAGGATATTTGCCAAATGGTCACTATTACTTATCTAGTATATTTATATGCTGGGATCTTTCTAGATGAGTATACGGGCATCCTTTAGTCTCCTTGTGTTTCTACATATAGGTTTGCTGCAGTCCATGCCGATGGTATACACTTTTGGGCTTTTTATGCATTAGAGGTTTTTCATGTGACTGATTCCTTTTTACCTCTTGATATTTGGCATTCCTGGTTATTACATATCGCTTGGATTTCATTTGGACCTATTGCTCATACTACTGCTTCATTTTCAGCTATGGATATATGGCATTCCTGGTTATTACGTATAGCTTGGTTTTCATTTGGACCTGTTGATTGGTGCTGTTTTTTCCATATTACTGATTGCCTATGGTGCAGATATCTCTATGATTATGCATGTGGCTCTCTATCTGTTCCTTGGATTGTTGCTCATTGTCAGGCTTGGCATATCCTGATGGCTTGGGTTATTGCCTCCTTTCCAGCTACTGTTTGTCCAGGTGATCTTCAGATTCCCCGTCATTTCAGGTTGCTCCATATCGCTTGGTCTCTGATGCTGAGTTGCCACTTTGTTCTGGTTTTCCGAGACCATCAGAGTACCTTGAGAGAGTTCCTTCTCCTCTCTTGGATAGTTTGTGGGGATGTTGCCGCCATATACTTCAGTATTGCTCATATGTGCTTTGATACTCATCCCCAGCTACACGTGGATATTGATCCGATGCTTGCTACTGATGTTGGGGATCCTGTTCTGCGTTCCAGTGCATTTCTTCTATTCCTCACTTGTGCGCCTGGTGTGTACTTTGGGATTACACTTGCGGCCAGTTCCGATGGGTCATCCGATTCTCCATCCGTTTTTGGTGTATCCTATGATGGATTGGTATGTCCATATGAGGTCTTTCTAGATGTGGGCCTTGAGGGTACCGTGTGCCATTGCTACTTCTCATTCATGGGCCTTATGGATACCTCGGGCTTTTGACCATGCTGGTGCACATTTCTCCATTTTAGCTATACTTTGTCAGGATGATCTCTTTATGCTCCATGTTTCCTGGCATATATCGCTTGCTTTTCCATGCTATTACAATGTGCCTGTCATCTTGCTTATGTTCCTACTCCTTGGTGCTGGTCTTCTGATGCTGCTATCTTTTCTTGGGGCACCTTGCACATATGATTGATGGTTACGATGCGGCTATTCGCGATGAGTGTCCATCTCTTTTCCAGTTTCCTTATTGGCTTCCCGTTGCTGATGCAGTTCTACCTTCTCGGGCTTTTCGGATACCTTGGTATGATGTCCCTATCTTTTGGGTTGATCCTCTACTAGCTTGGGCATTATGGATACCTTGGCATTCTTGGTTGCTGCTTGATCTTCTTCTGGTTCCTTGGCATTCCTGGTTGTTCTATATTGCTTGGTTTCCGATAATGCGGCCGAGATGTGCCCTTCGTCACCATAATGTTGATCCTGAGCTGTTCCCTTTCTTACCAGCTGCCATTCACCAGGTTCGCCTTCACCATAGTCGACACTGCCGGCAGATTCAGTTTTGGATCCAGTGGGATGGTCGTCCTGTTGAGGAGGCCACATGGGAGCCTATTGATGTCTTTATCATACGCCATCACTTGCGGATCAGGATCTGTGCTCTTGCTGCACTTGTTCCGCCTCTGAGCTCACAATAGACTGTAATATAGTACCATATAGTTTCGCCGGGACATGCCCGATCATTATGGTGCGGTAGTTACTCGGAATCATGGGGTCACCATTGTTATGGATGGGGTGGATAATGTTAGTGCACCAGGAGGATGGGAAACCGGAAACAACTGCGGAGTTAAGAAGGGTGGCAATAGTGGGGGCGAGTAAGTTGGAGGCATGGGAAAGGAGTTCAGATTCAAGGTCTTCGATGTCTCTGGCCCTATAAGACTTCATCTTCTTAATGGTTGCAAGTACCATGTCAGATGTGAAGAAGGAGAACTCAGATGGCCGTGGAGATATGGACATAGGTGCGTCGGTAGGGACCGTGTATAGGCTAGTAGCATAATCAATCCAAATGCGGAGGTCCTCCAAGAGAGGTGGTGGAGAGCGAGGAATGAACTCATGCCAAAAAGTGCCCGAAGAAGAGCTGAAACGAAGGTCAATGAGGCGTTTCCCTTCAGAATCATCATGGGAACGCTTCTTACGGCGAAGAGCACGATGGTAGGAGCGTCGGGAAGATCGAAGCAGATGTGGGGCGTGGATGCGTGAATAGGTTACTGACTGATGGAGAGAACGACACTCGGTATCGTACCAAGGAGGGTGTAGTGGTCGAGGTGTGCATCGGGTCTTTCTGGGGTGGGGTTTTGTGGGGAGGGTTAGTGATGCAGCTGTGTGGAGAGAGGTGGTGAGAAAATCAGCCTAGGTGTCGACTGGACTGTCATGAGGAAAGGAGTGTAGAAGTGAAGCCAAGGACTGCCGGTATAGTGGCATGTAAGTGAGATCAAATGTGTACGTGGGTGCTCGGGTAAGCATGGGTAGTGTAGGTGAATGAGTGGGTGGAAGGTGGCCGATGTCGAAGGAGAGAAATGAGTGATCCAAAAGGGTGGTGGGGAAAATGTGGAAGTCAGAAACTGTGGGTACAAAGGATGGTGACCCCATGAGACAGTCAACGACACTATGTCCTCCACTGTGAGGGTGGCATGTATAACTGTCTGAATGTGGCCAGCAGGGTAAGCCATTATAAATGGCTAGCTCATGTGCCTCTCCAAACTGCAATAAGTGCTCACCAAATGAAGTAGTAGGTTCCAAACTGTCCGCGGAGGTCCTGGTAACTCCAAGCATATCACTGTCCAGGGCACGAACACGTAGTTGATCAGTGATGTCAAAGAACTATGTCTGTCGTGAAGATGTCCGGGCATTAAAATCCCTTGTGAGGAGAATATGCCCCTGCTCTGAGAATATGATAATATCTGGTGAGAGGTCCTGATATGGAGATCCAATACCCTCAGCAAAAGACGAGGACTCTGGTGGAAAGTAACATGCTGCAATAAAAAGATCTCAGTTACGGACTACAGGATACAGGCCTACTGGGCTACTCTGCATATATTCCGCAGGCCTCTTCACATTTATTGTTGGTTATGTATATTTCTGGTTACGCATTTTATATTAGTCATGTACAGGCCCCAAAGCCTTTTTATATGCTTATGACCCGCACTGGGTCCTTTTTTATGACATTGACTGGCCTTGGGCCCTTATTATATGGTTATATGTGGAGTGGGGGCCCGTAGGAGGGCGCCTATTTTCCCTCCACATTTTGCCTCCCTTTACTTTTGAATTCCTATTTTAGGGTTCATTGGTAGGGTATTTATAGGGGCATTTGTACACTCATTTTGCAGATTATTGATTGGTACTGCTTGGGCTCTTCGTGGGAGAACCTATTGTCTTGTCTATTGCTGGTAGGGCTTTAGTCTATTGTTGTCTTTTATGCTTCATTGATTCAACACCTGAGATTTTGATCATAACCTGGTATCAGAGCACTTTCCTGATTGCTGAATTTCAGATCTGATTTTCTGATTGGGTGCCCATTTTCCTTGCTGATTTTTTCTCTCTTTGCTGAGGGCTTTCGTCTCTTTGCTTTAGCAACATTCAGCACAGTTTGGAGGAGGACCAACTCCCATCAGAGCATTTTCCTTGGCAGAGCTTTAGCAGATAGTTAGCAAAAGTACTTCCGCTAAATTTGGCAGCCGGAAAAAATTTATTTATTTATTTATTTTTTTTGGGCAAATTATTTCCGGCGCCCAAGTTCCAAATCCTTTTCCCTCTTTTTTTTGAATCCTCCATTTGATTCAGGGAGAAGATTCCCAGCCATCTTTTCAGCATTGATTGGAGGCTGTCCAGCGCCCTACTTCATCACATTTTTCAGCCATTGTTCCAGCAGAGTTTCAGCCATATTTCAGTTTTGATTGGAGGCTGTCCATCGCCCTATTTCATCACGTTTTCCACAGATTTCCAGCCATATTTTTAGCATGGATTGGAGGCTGTCCAGCACCCACTTTCATTCTCCTTGTGGTCACATTTTCCAGCCAGCTCTTCGCACACGCTTGGAGCTCTATCGAGAGGTATCTTTGCTGGTTTTTCCTTGCTTTCCACACCTTTTCTTGACATTTGTCATTTCCTTTCTTGCTCTTAGTGTCGTTTGTGTACCTAAAGCGTATTTGGGGTGACGACAAAAGTCCGCTCCCTCCGATATTAACCTTTTCTTACACTCACTTCACTTCCTGCATTCCTTGACCATGGATACTTCCCCTACATCTTCTGAGCCGCGCATACCGTCTTCCACTTACCTTGACGAAGTACGACATGAATTCCGAGATCATCTTAGGGAAGCCATGAGTGATGTACGCACTGATTTACGCCAGGAGTTACGAGAGACGTTCACTGCTCTTTCTGCCCAGATTGCTACACTATCATTACAGTCCAGTGTTTCTCCACTATCTCCACCTGTTTCCCCACAACGTACATTTCCACCACCTGAGACTCCTTCATCTTCTGGTCCTTTGCCACGAGACTTTAAGGATAAGGTTCAGCTTCCTGTGTATTTTGGGTCATCCGATGGGAATGAACTCGAGAATTGGTATTCTAAGCTTGAGACCTACTTCCTTATGTTTCCTAAGACTGACATTCAGCGGATACATTTGGCTGCTTTACATTTGGAGGGCCGTGCTGCTACTTGGTGGCGCATGTTTCGCCAAACGGCTTCACACCCTGGCCTTGCTAGTTGGACAGAGTTTATGACAGCACTCCGCCTAGCGATGATTGATCCTCAGTGGCTTATTCGACAGCGCGACATCTTTCACAATTTATCTCACACTGGTGACTTGGCTGCTTATACAACACGGTTTACAGAGCTTTCCTATCTATTCCCAGATATTTCTACATTGGAGCTCATCTCTCGCTACGTTGCTGGTCTACGAGGCGCTCACTCTTTCTCACGCCATCTCCCTTGCTACCGCACTACAGCACAAGTACTCTCCCATCTCTTCCTCTGTTTCTCGTCCTTCGCGTCCTTTCACACGTCCTATTTTTTCCTCTCCATCCTCTGCTAGTCCCACATCTGTCAGTTCACCTTCGTCCACTCTTCCTTCTGCACCACGTCCTCCTTTTTCTCCTCGTCCTGTTTTTGTTCGTCCCTACTCACAGCCTGAGATGTCTGAGATTCGTGAAAAGCACTTATGTTTCAACTGTAAGAGTCCTGATCATATCACCCATGATTGCCGACAGCCTGCCACTGTTACTGCCGTCTATTTCCATGATGTTGACACACCTGATGATAGTCATGATTCTGCCATATGCCTTCATATTCTTGATGATGACCCACCTGTTGATCAGTTTGCCAGACCCACTGAGCCTGTTCCTGATCCCCCTGATCTAGCTGTATGCCATGCTCAGCTTGCTTATGCTACTTGGGCCAATAAGTCGGGTCCACGCCATATCCGTCTTCGCGTACGTATCACTGGTCGTGAGTTTATTGCCCTTGTTGACACGGGTAGCACTCACTCGTTTCTCAACAGTCATATTACTACACGCATTCGTGCTATGCCAGTCACTACGCCTCATCCCCTGCATGTTAAGGTTGCCCGCACACACTCTTTTCCTAGCACGCAGATGTATCAGCAGCTTTAATATCGGATTGGAGACTTCCTTGGTCAGGCAGATTTTCATATTATTCCACTTACATGGTACGATCTTATCCTCGGTGCTGATTGGTTTGCATCCCTTGGTGCGGTTATAGTAGACCTCCAGCAGCAGATATTGACATTCTCTCATGATGGTACTCAGCATATATTTTCCGGTATTGATTCTCGGCAGGACTATCAGCTTATTTCCGGGAAGTAGTTCATACGGAGCCTCCCGAAGGCCCACTGTGCGGCGATTCTTTCTGTTCAGCCAGTTCAGCCTATTGCGGATGCACCATATAGACCTTGTTTCCTCTGCATCACCTCCTTCTCGTCCTCCTTTTCGTATGTCTATTGTTGAGCGCGAGGAAGTCCAGCGTCAGGTGTTTGATTTATTACGTCAAGGCCTTATTGTTCCTAGCCACAGTCCTTTTGGTGCTCCTGTTTTACTTGTTGATAAGAAGGATGGTACTAAACGTCTATGTATTGATTATCGTGCTTTAAATAAACTTACTATCCGTAATCAGTACCCTATCCCTCATATGGATGACCTGTTTGACCAGTTAGGCCAAGCCAAGATCTTTTCTAAACTTGACCTCTGTTTCGGTTATCACCAGATTCGTATGCATCCTCCTGATGAGCACAAGACAGCTTTCCGTACCCACTTTGGTCTGTATGAGTTTCGTGTCCTTCCTTTTGGTGTTACCAATGGCCCACTCACTTTTCAGAATGTCATGAATAACATCTTTCATCCTCTGCTTTGAAAGTGTGTCACTGTTTATTTTGACGATATCCTCATTTATAGCACCACTCTCTCTTCATGTTCAGCACGTTCGTTCTGTTTTTGTTTTGTTAGTTACTCATCATATGTATGCTAAACGTTCTAAATGTTCTTTTGCTGTTGTACAAATCGAGTTTTGGGGCTTCTTTGTTACTAATGGTACTGTTCGTCTCGACCCTCGTAAGGTCCGTTCTATTCTTTCATGGCCTGTGCCTGCTGATGTTCATGATGTTCGTATGTTTCTTGGTTTTGCTATCCATCTTTGTAAACCAGTTGCTCATTTTGCCACTATTGCATCTCCTTTGCATGCTCTGTTGAAAAAGGAAACTTCGTTTGCTTGGACTCCCGCATGTTAGTCAACTTTTGGTACTTTGAAGGTTAAGCTTACCACTGCCCCTGTTTATGTCTTCCAGATTTTTCCCAGCGTTTTGCTGTTGAGACTGATGCTAGTTCCACAGGATTAGGTGCTTTGTTACGTCAGCAGCGTCAGTGTGTTATTGCATATGAATCCCGTCGTCTTCGTTCGTATGAGCAGCGCTATTCCACTCATGAAAAAAAGTTGCTTGCTATCATTTTTGCTTTAAAGAAGTGGCGTCATTATCTGTATCGTGTTCCGTTTGATGTTTTTACTGATCACCAGTCACTTCGTTATATGTACACACAAAAGGATCTTAGTGATCGTCAGTACCGTTGGCTTCAGTTTTTACAGTCCTTTCATTTTGATATTCATTATAAGCCTGGTAAGAGTAACGCTGCTGCTGATGCTTTGTCTCGTTTACCTGCTCTTACTTACAGTCTTGTTACGTCTCCCCACTCTTGGTATGATGATCTTCCTCAGGCTTATGCCACATGTCCAGACTTTTGTGATATTATGTCGTCTGCCTCTCGTCCTTCCTCTCACCCTCACCAGGTTTATTCCATTGTTAATCATCGTTTGTTTCACTATGGTTCGTTATGTATTCCCAGCACTCTCGACATACGTCCATAGCTCCTTCTTGATGCCCATTCCTCTCCTGTTGGTGGCCATTTTGGTTTTCAGAAGTCCTTGTTCCATTTGAAAGAACACTTTTATTGGCCTTCCATGAAGCGTGAGCTTTCCCACCTTATTCATACTTGTGAATTTTGCCTTCGTAACAAGTATTCCCATGAAAAACCTGGCGGTCTCCTTCAAAGTTGGCCTATTCCTTCCCGCCAATGGACTGATATATCTATGGACTTCATTTTAGGTCTTCCCCGTACTCAGCGTGGTCATGACTCTTGTTTGGTGGCAGTTGATAGGTTTTCTAAACAAGCTCATTTCATACCAGTCAGACGTACTATTACAACAGAGCAGTGTGGTCGTATATTTCTTTCTGAGATTTTCCGCTTACATGGTCTCCCATGATCTATACTTACTGATCGGGATACCAAGTTTACATTAGGTTTTTGGACAGAGCTTATGCATATCTTGGATGTTAGGATACTTATGGGCACTGCTCATCATTCTTCTACGGATGGTCAGTCTGAGGTTATTAACCGGGTATTGGAGGATTATTTACGACATTATGTTTCTCTTTCTAATTGTGATTGGGATCAGCATTTATGTTTGGCTGAGTATAGTTATAACAGTTCTGTTAGTTCCAGCACAGGTGTTTCTCCTTTCCTGCTTGCTCATGGATACTCACCAGTTCTACCCGGTATACCTGCTCCTCCAGATGATGCACCTGTTACTATTTCATCTTATCTTTCGAGTGCTCGGGAGATTATTACTAGTGCTGCTACTCATTTACAACATATTCAGCAGCGGTATAGGACCATTGTTGATCATCATCGACGCCATGTTGAGTTTGCAGAGGGAGATACTGTTTTTCTCCGGTTACGCTTTGCTCGCCATCGTTTTGTACAGGGTCTTGCTTCTACTAAGACGCTTGCGCCGCGCTATTATGGGCCTTTTCAGATTCTTGAGCGCCTCAGTCCAGTTACATATTGTCTTGAGTTACCTGTTGCTACTCAGGCTTGTGATATCTTTCATGTCAGTTTATTACGTGCTGCTATTGAGGATGATGCTCCTTGAGATTCGTCATTTCCTACAGATCCAGAGCTTTTTCCATTCCTGCCAGCTGCTATTTTACGGGTGCGCTTATTGCATAGTCGTCGTCATCGGCAGGTTCAGTTTTTGGTCCAGTGGGATGGTCGTCCTATTGAGGAGGCTACTTGGGAGCCCATTGATGTTTTTTTATCATACCCCTATCCTGGCTGATCAGGCTCGATCACTTGCAGCTACCATTGCTTCTCGGGATGCTCCGGCTTCTCTTGATGTTCCTTTCTCAGATGGGATATCTTGATGCAGTATTTTTCTCTGGCACTGGTTCTTATCTTATTTTGTCTACATTGGGGGCAATGTTCTTTATAGCCAGGGAGGGTTACGGACTACAGGATACAGGCCTACTAGGCTACTCTGCATATATTCCGCAGGCCTCTTTACATTTACTGGTGGTTATGTATATTTCTGGTTACGCATTTTATATTAGTCATGTATAGGCCCCAAAGCCTTTCTATATGCTTATGACCCGCACTGGGTCCTTTTTTATGACATTGACTGGCCTTGGGCCCTTATTATATGGTTATATGTGGAGTGGGGGCCCGTAGGAGGGCGCACTATTTTCCCTCCACATTTTGCCTCCCTTTACTTTTGAATTCCTATTTTAGGGTTCATTGGTAGGGTATTTATAGGGGCATTTGTACACTCATTTTTCAGATTATTGATTGGTATTGCTTGGGCTCTTCGTGGGAGAACCTATTGTCTTGTCTATTGCTTGTAGGGCTTTAGTCTATTGCTGTCTTTTATGCTTCATTGATTTAACACCTGAGATTTTGATCATAACTATCTCTATCCAAGCCAATATCCTGCCCCACGATGTGAGTCCATATGTAGCAGGCCTGTTCGTCATGTCGGATGAAGTCAATACTCAAATGAAGAGCCTCTCTATACAAGCAGGCGACCCCACCTGAACGTCGTCCACTAGCAGATCTAATCTCTTGTCGGAATACTGAGTCCCATCTGTATCCAGAAAAAGAAGGAAGGCCTTGCTTTGGGCTCTCGTGTGTCTCCATGAAGAATAATATATCTCTACCTGTAAGAAAATCAACAAGGTCCCCTGTCGCAGAAGATGAGTGTATGCCAGCACAATTGCACACTCCAATCCGAAGGTGGTGTGGATGGGGCCCCGGGGTGGTCCCACCCCCGGGCACCCCAAATCCCTAGCACTGGGATCTACTAGGTGCACTATCAAGAAAGCGCACTCGTCCATCTTGGTAAATGACTCGTCTGCTAGACTCACGGAACTGGTGATGTACAAGTAGTTGAAATACAGAGGATAGATGGGAAACATGCTCAGCAAGAGACTGACTAAAAATAAGAATATCATCAAAATAAACCAAGATACAATGACTAAGAAGCGGACGCATGACATTATTCATCACATTCTGGAACGTAGGAGGGCCATTAGTAACACCAAAAGGAAGCACACGAAATTCATATAAACCAAGATGAGTACGAAAAGCAGTCTTATGTTCGTCAGAAGGGTGCATCCTGATTTGGTAATATCCAAAACGAAGGTCTATCTTGGAAAAGATTTTAGAGGTACCGAGCTGGTCAAAGAGGTCATCCATGTGTGGAATAGGGTACTGATTACGAATAGTCAACTTATTTAAAGCACGGTAATCAATACAAAGGCGTTTGGTACCATCTTTCTTACTAACAAGGAGAACAGGGGCACCGCCTCCACATAGACTAATTTGGCCAGCTACCAGCTTTCCTGCCAGCTGGCGGCCAGGCCACACCCCTCCCGCTCTTCGCTGGTTTTTTCTTTATTCTCCCTGCGGACAGACAGGGTTCTTCGCTGCTGGTCAGCGGGACTAGAGGAAAAACCGTTTTTTAAAAAAGTAGGGGGCCCGCAGAATAGCAGTCCGCTATGCTGCATCTGAGCGGAACTGGAATCTGCAGCAGCCTGCCACCTGTCCAGTCCTGGACAGTGCCACGTGGCAGGGTTTCGCTGAGCCTAAAACTGTGGTTTTTTTTTTAACTTCAAAAAAGTTGAAAACAGCAGAAAGAAGGAAACAGAAAGGTGCCATGCCCTTTTATTCATGTATAAACCCAAGGAACTTTTGTTATTCATTTTGTAATTATCTATCTAGAGTGGGCTATTTTCCCTCCAAACGTTCTGCCTCCCTTGATTATTTGAATCCTGCTTTTAGGGTTCTTCAAGAGACTATGAATAGGCATTAGAAACACTAATTTCTCATCTTATTGATGTGGAAATGCTTGAGCTCTTTGTGGGAGAATCCACTGCTATTGTTTGTAGGCCCTAGTCATTGATATTATGCGATGCTTTTGGTCATTCTTTAAAGGAAAACTATCATTTGCTTCATGTATTGTCTCTTGATGCTTCATTGATATCAATATACATGATTGTGTTCATTACATAGTGACTTTGAGGAGAGTTTGCCAGAAGATGAACACACGAGATGCAAATATTAGGGTCTGCCATGTGCATTAGAATTACCAGCTACCATTGGTCAATGCTATGTAGGGCGCATAAGCCTAAAACAGACATCTATGTATTGGGACATGGGCCACACTTCAAGTGACACTGATTTTTTTTTTTCTATCTCATCTCTTGTTTATGCTTTTTAATTTCCAACTTAAGACCTATGTGATGTTGTGGCGTTGTTAGTATTTAATTGAATTAAATTTACAGTTTTGCAGTGTATGCATGGTTTGATAAGGAATCTGTGCTCAAAGCTGGAAAGAAAACAACATTGCTAATTGCATTGTCTAGTAGCTACTTAATATGACAACACATTTATAAGTAAATGCATGTTTTTTCAAACATTATCTTGTTGTGTCCATGGATAGTTGAAAATATCCAACCAAGAATTACTAATAATATACTATTGGCTTAATTTGCAACTATTATAATAAATAAAATTATCATGTCAAACATAGATGCATGCAAGCAGTAAAAGTCAGAAACATGCACGTCCAATATAAAAAAGCAAAGGCATGCATAAACATGCATGACTCATATCACCCTCATGCAGCATCATGTCAAAATAAGGGCAGAGACACATCCATTTATTACTAATCAAGCACGTAGACAAGAACAAGATCCACTAACCTTGCAAAATTCACCAGCACGAAGAAAGGTTGTTACTTGACACATGAATCACCTTTTAAAACAATACATGACTAGAAATATGTTATCTACCAAGGAGGAGAAATCCATTACAAGATATTCACATGGAAGATCTCATACAAGAATCAATGCTCTAGAACTGAACCTCCATGATAATACATTCATGAGCAGGAAAAGTCTCAACTTGCATCCATGTGAGAATCCCTATTCTAGAACTCACGCTTCATCATAGTCACATCTGTGAGAAGGAAAGATTTATTCTAGCCTTAACTGGCATCCAAAATAAACTGTATGGATGGAAAAAATATCAGAAAGACTAGGCCACATCACAAGATCAACATATACCACTACAAGACGCTAAGGATAGAAAGATTCAGGATTAGTGACACTCTGATTGCATCTTACATTAGACAATCAGGTCGCAAAGTACATTCAACAACCCCAATGAAAAATCTAATCCTTGGGAAGAGGGAATCTTCATATCAAACCTTCATGCAAGCTTGTATGCACCTGTGGGAGCTTTAGGATGGGGAAGGAAGAGAATTATCTTGTCCTAAGTCCAGCAAGCACTACAAACCAACACCTAGCCATAGGAAAATCCAAAAGCATATTGAAGGAAAGCCAAACCATGGAAAGGCTTATCACTTGCACACTATACAAAGTAGGCAGAAAATTTCTCCCTTGCCAATAGTAGATCCAACTCTACAGATGGGACTCCCTCCATGCAGATCCTCAAGATGACAACAACAGTCTTTTCTTGGCTCTAGAGTGTTCTTTCTGCACCTTGCACTCCAAGCAGCAAGATGGATCAGGCATGGATGATTTCAGCATGCGTAGATACCATTTGATCAAGCCATATATAGCATGCACCATTTTGATCAATAGTAATCGTTGGTTCTTTCCCTGCAAGGTGTTAACTCTACACCTTTTGTACTTAACAACCCAACTATCAAATAAACTACCATGTTCCCAGGATCACCAAATTATAAAAACACTTGAACAAACAGCACCTTCAATCATTTGGCTGTCCCATTGAGTAAATAGTACCTTTGTTTACTTGTGTGATTGGTACGTTTAACTACTCAGCTACCCTACTAGTAAAGAGACCATCTGTCCAGTGTCTAGCCTACATAGTCAATAAGTTTGACTGGGTCTGTCTCTCCATGCAATTGTTACTTTGACTGTACTAAGCAATCAGTGCCTTTAGTTACTTACACATGCACCTAAATGATAAGTTGGCAAATTAGATTTCTACATGTTGGACCATTCCACAATTAAGACATATATATAGTAAAAAGAAAAAATGCTACACCAATCACACTACCACTAGAATAATGAAAACTTATTACATAACAAAGTTGCACAACATGCATGTGAAACCCTAAAGGCTAAGTGCTAAGAAACACAATCAATAAATCAAGAATTTAGAACATTGCAAAGCCTTGGTAGATTAGGAAAAGTGGACACACATGCATTATTGAATCATAGCAACTCATGCTATCTATACATCAAGTAGCCTATGATCTCATATCCTATGCTACCATTGTAGACATAAGCTTTACTACTTTAAAACTAGCAAGAATTGATACTTGAAAATTTGGATCACTTTGTGAATTGATTTATCCTAAAGAGCATTCATGCATTCTTTGAAAATCATGGCCTTTAGGGCGTCATCTAAGCTCCAAGAATCTTTGCCAAGACTAATTTCTCAAGGAAGAGGATGTGCAAGCATATAGGGGTGGTACCTCCACTTGCCTTCAGTAAAAATAAGATGTATTGCATAAAAAGCATATGCTCACTAAAGGGAAGATATGCAAGTAAAGTAGAGATCCACTACTGCCATGCCACTGAAAGAACCATTAGAACTATAAACAAAGCCAAACCATTCCCAAATTATAAAAAGCTATGAAGAACTCCCTTTGTGGTTCCACTACCTTAATACCTTTTCGTATGCATCAATTCCAACATACTATAGTTGAACCCCACCAATGATGTGGTTCTTGATTAACCTATATACCCTAGATGTAGTTTGGCATTTAATTTCAGGACTAAATGGAATGATTTTGTCGTATTATGGGACTTGATACCCCTTTCTAAGTACCTAATATGGTCCATAAAGGAGCTAGACATTAATTAACAAGTACTTAGTCCCTCTAACTGCTCTACACAATGAGTTCCTTCGTGATAGCTCAAGCCACCAAGTAGTTGATTCCTTTGACGACTCAAACAACTTAGCTAGCCTGCTGAATGAAAAATTGTTTCTTAGATTCCGAAAACATCACATCACAATAACTTATTATCATGCAATTGATAGAGCTGCCAAAAGTGTGCACATGGCCATCACTAGAACAACTGTATTAATTTCCAAATGACAACATGTGAAATAGCTTGGGATATAGAATACTTATCTTAAATATGATTTACTTTTGAGCAAATTCAAGCTTATTTACTTTGACTAATTGGACAATTTACCAT
The DNA here is from genome assembly GCA_029204225.1 of Diphasiastrum complanatum. NCBI lineage: Eukaryota > Viridiplantae > Streptophyta > Lycopodiopsida > Lycopodiales > Lycopodiaceae > Diphasiastrum > Diphasiastrum complanatum. Next base: position 43,918,030 of record CM055096.1, read on the forward strand.
TTATCTTAAAAAAAAATACCATTCTTCACAAGCCAATATCAAGATGTATTTCTTTCGGTCCAAGAAATATTTCTAGGCTTTCACATGTCTGCACAAATTTCATAGTAGTTTTTTTTTATATTATTCCAAGCTTTTGTTAGCAAAAGATATCAATCAAGCTTTTTGTTCTTTTTCTCTCTTACGATTCCTTTCTCTATATTTATAACTACTTCATCACTATCCAAATAGAAAGCATTTTCAAAACCTTAGGAAGAATGACTAATATGATTAATAGAATGAGTTAAGGAAACAAACTAGGATATCTTACAGATTCTAGAGGTTTGCGCAATTTGTTCTCAAGGTACACATGGAAGTTGATTTGCATGTTATGAATCAAAGCCACCAATGGATCCTCGGACATTTCATCCTACAAAATAAAATAGAATTAGTGCGAAAGATCATAGTATGGTTGATGAGTAATGGTGGATCAGACATCATTCTGAGTCATCGGATTTGGATTAGTAGATGGATGGAGCAGAAGGGTTGTACCCGAAGTTTGAAGGACCATAAATAAGGGTTCTCTATTAAAAAAATTTCATTTGGAAATGGCTAAAGAAACCGGACATTTAAACTGGACTTCTCTTCATTTGAAAACTTCAGGTTTTGGGATTCTGTATGATATTTAATTGAAGGCATCTTTGGCAACCTTTTGAGCTTCTTCCATACTCCAGAGGGCACTGTTGGTGGGACGGTAAGCATCTTTGTTGCTATTTTATATGTCAAATTATTCTCTATAATGCGATCAAATTCAAAAGGTAATTGACATGAAAATACTAGTAAGAATTACTTACCTGAAGCTTGCTAGAATTTGCGACAAGTACATAGGGAATTCTTTCACCGATATGAAATTGTCGATCAGGATCTTGCCTCTTCATTCTTATTGCAAGAGAAACATGTGGCCCTCGACCTTCCTCTGCAGTCAAAGCACTCCCACTATCTTTCTTCGGGCTTTTAGTAGCAGCTGCAAGTCTAGCAATGTCTTGACCATCAACCCTCCATAATCCCTATAAGTGCAATATATTATTCTGGAATCAAATAAGTACTTGATTTCTATGTAGGCAATCAAACACATCATCTCTTTTCAATGAACCACATTGATGCAAAAGATGCAATTTATATCTAGGTCATTATACATAAAGCACATAAGAGAAAGAGAAAGAGCAAAGTGTGTCATCATATGGGAGTCGTACATCTCTATAGTAGAAAGGTGTTGGGGGCATTGGTGGGGTCCACCATTTGAATAGTGCAACATAGTTAGCAACTATAGGGACAATGTCGGATGCAAATGTAAGGATAGTGTCGGATGCTACTCTGTCAGATGGAAGGGTCATTACATGCAGAGTACTGATATCATTATGGGGTCATGCTTTAGCGACCATTGATTGTGTCAACACCACTCTTTGTGAACAAGAAGTTCAGGAAGAGGATCCAGTCAATGTTACCATAATAAACTCCACGGATATCAACACTCTCATCCTGCCTTTATACATGATAGATGCACTCCCTATTGAGTGGCTACCTAAAGATGCGTCGGTATACATGAGTGTTTACTGGTTGTGGATGTTGCACACAAGCCAATGGTGATGGAAGTTTAATCGCTCTCGATATAAGATGCTTTCCTAATCACTTTGAATCCAACAAGTGAATAAGCTGGTCGTCAGATAACTCATGTTCTCCCATAATAGGAATCCCATCCTCACTAGTGGATAATTTAGTAGCAAAATTGAATGAATTAGAGGGCCAATACTCAAGTTAAAAGAATAAAAGGTGTTTCCCACCTATTTTGGAATTTAAAAGTTTAGAGAGGTACAAATTAGCCGATAGGAAGAAGGGCCAATACCTAAACTCCACTATACATAGTAGTTCATTGTACTCCAATATTATGTTCAATCAAGAGAAACTTGAGATCTATCATACTGAAAATTGGATGTCCTTGCTTCTATACTCTCTTCTTCTATCTCATCTTGTTATGGTCTTGGTGTCTATGCTCCTTTTGTGATTATTGGTATTTGCTATTCTTGCTATTTCTGAAGAGAGACGGGAGAGGAAAAAGTACTTATCATGTGACATGAATGCATGAAATAAGATTCAAACATTGTGAACTACACAATCTACTTGTAGGATGACGAGCAAAAAGAGGCTAAAAGACACATGATTATCACTACCTAAAAGTACAAAAAGAAGTTCTAAAAACTAGTGAAAAATGGACTGTCAGAGTTACGAATAGAGCCACAACTGATCTAGAGCTAAGCTATGAAAGCATCACATAAGCAAGACTTAAGCTATGAAAGCAGCACATAAGCAAGACTTACCCCTAGAAAGCAGGAAAGAGACAGATTAAGGAGACTAAAGAGAGAGATCAATATCATCAGCTGAATAACAAATGACACAGTTTCTTTACTTATAGCCAAGAGGAAGCCCTAAAAGAAAGCTTCCGGTGGCTAGGGCCCAACTGGGAGGGAAAATAGTGCGCCCTCCAAGAAGGCCCCCACTCTCCAGTAATATGTCCAAATGGCCTAATAATGAATAATAAGTCCAAAGGCCAACCATATAGTCTAAGTGTCACTAATGAATAAAAAGGGGCCCAAGGCTTGCTTATGCATAAAGTAAAGTAAATGTAAATGGACGCGGCGAATGTAATGAGCCGAGTCCATAACTCTCCCCGGCACCAAAAAAAAAAGACCCAACTGTCGAAAAGAAACTGGATCAAATAGCAGCAAGCCCTGGTGCATCAACAACTAGAGCAACATCTGATGTAGAGCCATCAACAAGTGCAGGAAGAGCACGATCCTGATCCGCAAGTGATGGTGTATGATAAAAGACATCAAGAGGCTCCCATGTGGCCTCCTCAACAGGACGACCATCGAACTGGACCAAAAACTCAATCTGCCGGCAGCATCGACTATGGCGAAGGCGAACCTGGTGAATGGCAGCTAGTAAGAAAGGGCACAGCTCAGGATCAACATCATGGCGACGAAGGGAACATCTCGGCCGTGTCATCTGAAACCAAGCAATAGGGAACAACCAGGAATGCCAAGGAACCAGAAGAAGATCAAGCAGCAACCAAGAATGCCAAGGTATCCGTAATGCCCAAGATAGTAGAGGATCAGCCCAAAAGATAGGGACATCATACCAAGGTATCCAAAAAGCCCGAGAAGGTAGAACTGCATCAGCAACGGGAAGCCAATAAGGAAACTGGAAAAGAGATGGACACTCATCAAGAATAGCCGCATCATACACGTAACCATCAACCATATGTGCAAACTCGGTGATATAGGTTCCCCAAGAAAAGATAGCAGCATCGAAAGACCAGCACCAAGGAGTAGGAACATAAGCAGGATGACAGACACGCTGTAGTAGCATGGAAAAGCAAGCGATATGCCACGAAACATGGATCATAAAGAGATCATCCTAACAAAGGATAGCTAAAATGGAGAAATGTGCACCAGCATGGTCAAAAGCCCAAGGTATCCATAAGGCCCATGAATGAGAAGTAGCAATGGCACATGGTACCTTCAAGGCCCCTATCACGAGAAGAGCAGCATGCCAAAAGCTCCAGAAAGTCCAAGAAATCAATGCATCATCTAAAAAAACATGATGCATAAAAACAATAGCAACAAATCTAGAAATAGTAGAGGCCTCAACTGAAAAACTGTAGCCGAAAAACTCATCCAGAAAGGCCTCATATGGACATACCAATCCATCATAAGATACACCAAAAACGGATGGAGAATCGGATGACCCATCGGAACTGGCCGCAAGTGTAGTCCCAAAGTACACACCAGGAGCACAAGTGAGGAATAGAAGAAATGCACTGGAACGAGGAACAGGATCTCCGACATCAGTAGCAAGCAACAATATCCACGTGTAGCTGGGAATGAGTATCAAAGCACATATGAGCAATACTGAAGTATATGGCGACAACCTGAAGTAGGGCGCTGGACAACCTCCAAACAATCAACAAAATGGACAGCAAATCGGTGGAGAAATCCGTCGAAGATGGCAAGGTAGTAGGGCGCTGGGCAATAGCTACCAAAATCCGCACATAACCTGAAAAAAAAAATGGAGAAAACCGTTGAAATGGTGATAAAGTAGGGCGTTGGACAGCCTCCAATCAAGCCACGAAATGCGCAGCAAATCGGTGGAGAAAATCGACGAAAGTGACAAGGTAGTAGGGCGCTGGCCAGCCTCTACCAAATCTGGAAAACGATGGAAATTTGATGAAAAAATCGACGAAAGTGATGGGTTAGTAGGGCGCTGGACAGCCTCTACTAAATCTGAAAAAACGATGGAAATCTGATGAAAAAATCGACAAAAGTGATGGGTTAGTAGGGCGCTGGACAGCCTCTACTAAATCTGAAAAAGTAGTGCACAGGAAAGTGCTCTGATACCAAGTTACGAATAGAGCCACAGCTGATCTAGAGCTAAGCTATGAAAGCATCACATAAGCAACTATGAAAGCAGCACATAAGCAAGACTTAACCCTAGAAAGCAGGAAAGAGACAGATTAAGGAGACTAAAGAGAGAGATCAATATCATCAGCTGAATAAATAATGACACAATTTCCCTACTTATATCCAAGAGGAAGCCCTAAAAGGAAGCTTCCGGTAGCTAGGGCCCAACTGGGAGGGAAAATAGTGCGCCCTCCAAGAAGGCCCCCACTCTCCAGTAATATGTCCAAATGGCCTAATAATGAATAATAAGACCGAAGGCCAACCATATAGTCTAAGTGTCACTAATGAATAAAAAAGGGCCCAAGGCCTGCTTATGCATAAAGTAAAGTAAATGTAAATGGACGCGGCGAATGTAGTGAGCAGAGTCCATAACTGTCGGTATCAGCTAAAGTAGAAGCACCTTGCTTTCTGCTTAAGAGAAAACAATGACACAATTAGATCCTAACAAGCATGCAAAAAAGGACAAAATAGATGGAAGCGCTACAAGCTTGAGGAGACCTGACATTTTGAAACTGAACTATTTTAAGTCAACATTTGTAAAGTGCAGCATGAGCTCCCAGCTGTAGGAAGATCAGCCATATAAAAATTTACCAAAAGTTTACATGAAATCATAAAAGTGACAACACTTTTAGAAACTCTTACATATTTGAGGACTGTAAAATGAATCAGGTTCTATAGATGGAAAAAATTTCTAGCCAATAGCTCCATACATGTACCATTTCATTGTTTAACATCCCTTCCAACCTCTTCTCCCTTCTAGTCAATTACTACATATGTCATAAAATTGTGAAAAAATTCCATCTAAACAAGATGTTACTAACTAGTAAGCGATATTTTTGCTAAATTAGTGGTTAATTGGAAGCTCAAATGCTGATTAATTTGCAAGTCGAAGCTATTCAACAAAAGATGGCACAAGATTAAATGTCTCCATCCTCTTCTTCTGGTTAGCATAAGAAGCTATTAAAAGGTTCGTGTATATTCCACCCTACATCCATTGAGAGTGCCTAGTAGCAATACCTTCATATTTGGGATTCAGATGCTCATACTATTCTCTCTCTTAAAAGCTATTGCTTTCTAGTCCAAAACAATATCAACTTATTACTATGCTTGTTCGTGTTTTTACAATTACAGCATGACTGAATAGCAAGGAGTAAAATTATCAAAGGAAGTAATCCTATTAACATACTTAAAATATTGATTACTCATATAGTAGCCTTGCAGCTCCAATACATCTTGCAAAATGCTAATCTACATACGATTTTTGTTGTGTTGATCTGATCTTAGAGGTAACTAATTTTGTGATTGATCACTAATTCAGAAATTACAAATTGTGTACATGTCAGCCAATTATATATGACATTTTCAAAGTTGATGGATTAACATTCCACTCTCGAAGTTTCAAAAAAGAAAAGAAAAATCATTTACTTAGGTCGCTTCACCAATTGCTGAAGGGAAAAAGCCCGGCGTGGAAGGATTCACATGCAGATCAGGCCCTTCCCGACCGTGAAATTAGGTCCGAGGTTTCTACACAGTACACACTGATAACCCAACCCAGCAAATTGGAGTCGTCCACTTGGAAGTTGTGCCAAATAGACAAACTTTTTGGATGGAAGGTCAATCAAGACAATGCTCCAACATTGTGCTGGGTCACCAAACTATAAAACCAAGGACTTGATTTCACAAGCGCATATTTTCCTTTCTAAGATGAAAAGCTGAAATCCCAGGTACATTAAAAAATTTAAGCATGGCAGTCAGGAATAAGATGTACCCCAGTCATCAAAAAATCATGCATGCTGTACTTTCCAGAAACAAGTCTTTTGATAGCTTGCTTTGAAACTTCAAGGGCATGCTTCACATCTCGATGCAGCAAAAGCTCTTCTAGTACATTGTTACATACTGTTCGGACAAAAAGTGGAACATCTCGCCGCTCACTTTCCAATCCTCGAACAAATAAAGTTCCTTCGTCTTTTCCAGATATATTCAATGTATATTGCTTGCCTGCATACCTGTTAACCTGCAAATATTACATACAGACAGTTGATTGAGATCTATGGGCTTCGGAACATAAGCTTGTATCATTAGTTCCAAAATACTCTAGTTGACAGAGGTGGGTAAATTCTACAAACAACAAAAGCAAGGTGTCCCTTCAATAGGCCTAAAGGCATATAAATTGGAGACTGTTAACAAATACCAGGAGCAATGAGATCAGACAACTATCCATGCAGAAGGGTAACAGAACAATATTATCCCAAACGTTTTATGAAAGATAACCAATGTAATGTTTTTACGGCTATGAGGTTATAGTTATTTTGATCTTTTTGTAAAATTGTCCCATATGCACGAAACACATTTCATTGCATATGAACTGACAAAAATATTTGAAACATGTATCGTTAAACAAGACTAACCTGGAGCAGCAAGAAAGGGCAGAGGACCTGCAAAGCACTCAACAGGCATCAAATACGTGCCTCTTATTAAGATCCCAGAGGTTTAGGGCAATTTAACATTAAATGCATTAAGTAGAAGGTAAGGTATAGTGCTCGAGCGGTGCCTTACACGTTCAAATTTCAGAACCATTGGTGATGGAAAAGCTTCAGAAACAAGTTCAGAAGCCTTTACTCCAAGAGTGATTGCTTCTTCAACGCTAGCTCCTTGGAACTGTATAAACACACTGTCTGTCTGGGCATAAACCACATTTGCTTTATCAAAAATTCTTGGAACGCTTTCCACTGCTTGCTTACAAGCAGCTGCACCCATACTGCAGGGGTCTCAATTAGTACATGTTCGTAATGGTTTCAGATTTTTAAAATGCAACACATGGTTAAAAAAACAAAAAGTTCAGCTAGATATATTGAAGATGTCTTTATTGCGTTCAAGGGAGTACGTGAGGCATGAGTCAGCTAAGGGTAGAGCTTGTTGTGGGGACGCTCCTGCACCAGTGAACCCATATAGCGCATTGGAGCATAGCTGTACGACATCGGAGATAACTTTCATGAGTACTAGCAATATGATAAAGGAGAATTGTAAAAACTGCTGAACTCATTGTCATCAAACTCAGAGGGCTTCTAAGTATGGAATGCTCTCTCCCATGGTTCTGTAGCATACATAGGTACTTTAAATGTTCTTAGTGATTCGCTAGATATGTGTTCTTTTTAGAATTTTGTTTTTAGGGGGGCTGCTTGGTACCATAACTGCCTGCGGAATGCGTTCCAGTTCTGGAACGTATTTAAAAAAAACGTTCCAGGTTTTTTTAAATTACGTATTTTTTAAAATACGTAATTTAAACGTATTTTTTACAAAGAAAAAAAAAAACCGCTTTGTGAAGTTCCTTCTTTTTCATAGTTGCTTTGATGCACATGTATTTCATTTGTTGGTCCAGTTTCTTGCCCCTATCTAAGTCTCTAAGTATGAGAGTAGTCAGAAACTCCATTTTTTAGGTTTAACACAGCCTTTTCAACATGTTGCCTTAGGTGCTCTTCAAGACACATTTTAAGCCTCAGATGTAGAGACACTACTAGAACTTTGATATAGTTATACATATACAAATACCCTTTCAGCCACAACATTTACTTGTGAACAAGGTTTCACTAAATCAAGATTTTTTCCTAAAAGAATAGCAATTCCCTTTTGAAAAGCTTTGTTCTATCTCAAACATTAAAGAATCAAAACCATTTGTTTATGGACCCGGTTAGTCACAAGTGGGGTATTTAACTCGGTAGGGGCAAGGGTATCGGGGGCGTGCATCAGTAGCTCACACTCAAGATCTTCAATGTCTCTGGTGCGGTGAGTTTTCAGCTTTTTGATTGCTGCCCGAACCAAGTCAGGGGTGAAGAAGGTGAAGTCTGAAGGTCGAGGAGAGATGGAGATGGGCATATCAGTGGGTATAGTGTAAAGCTGGGTAGCATAGTCGGTCCAAATATGTAAATTGTCTAGAAGAGGGGGAGGGGCACGAGGGATAAACTCACGCCAAAAGGCACCAGAGGAGGAGCTGTGAAGGAGGTTCACAAGACGGTTTCCTTCGGAGTCGTCATAGGCACGTTTTTTGCGACGGAGTGTGCGGTTGTACAATTGTTGTGAAGAGCGGAGGAGATGGCGAGCGTGGAAACGAGCATGTGTAACAGAGTGGTGAAGGGATTGGCATTCCGCATCATACCACGGTGGGTGGAAAGGTCGTGACGATCGAGGATGGACTGGTTTGTGTTTATGAGGTTTAGAGGTGAAAGCCAAAGTAGCCGCAGAGTGGAGACAGGTGGTGAGGAAGGCGGCTTGTGACTCCAGTGATTCACCATGTGGAAAAGAGTGAAGTAAGGAGGTGAGGGATTCCTGGTAGAGTGGGATAGAGAGGGGATGGAAGGTGTATTTGGGTGCACGGGGTAGGGTGGTGGACTGGTGTTGAAGTTGTGGTGGTGGGAGGTGGCCAGTAGCAAAGGATAGGAACGAATGATCAGAGAGGGTGGTATGGGAGATACGGAAGCTGTGAATGAGAGGAATGGATGACGGTGACCCCATGAGGTAATCAACCACACTATGACCACCACTGTGAGGGTGACACGTATAGCTGCCAGAGTGAGGTAGGCCACTATAAATGGCTAACTCATGTGCCTCACCAAACTGCAACATGTACTCACCATATGAAGTAATAGGTCCCTGTCCATCATCGGAGATCCTCGTGATCCCCAAGCTGTCACTATCCAGGGCATGAGCTCGTAGCTGATCTGTAGCATCATGGAGCTTTGTCTGTCGTGAAGCTGTCCGGGCATTAAAATCCCCAGTGAGGAAAATATGCCCCTGCTCTGCAAATCTGATGATATCCACCGAAAGGTCCAAGTAAGGTGAGCCAACACCCTCAACAGGAGGACTTTGGAGGAAAATAGCAGGCAACAATGAAGACGTCCCAGTCCAAACCAATAGCCCGTCCTGTGATACGAAGCCAGATATACCGTGCATGCTCATCATGCCTGACGAACTCAAACATCTGATGAAGGGACTCTCTGTAGAGACAAGCCACTCCTCCCGAACCACAGCCACTGGCTGATCTAGTCTCAGATCTGTATACTGAATCCCATCTGACCGCATTGGGGATTTTTCTGGATAGGCAGATCATTACATTATTCATATGGAGCGTTATGATCTTATCCTTGGTGCTGATTGGTTTGCATCTCTTGGAGCCGTTACATTGGACTTGACACAGCAGACATTGACATTTGTACATGATGCAGTTACACACTCACTTGTTGGCATTGATTCTCAAGGAGACTTCCAGTTGATTACTGGGAAGCAGTTTATTCGCAGCCTGCCGAAGGCTCATTGTGCAGCCTTATTATGCTTATCATTCTACTTCTGATGGGCAGTCTGAGGTCCTTAACAGGATCCTTGAGGATTATTTACGCCATTTTGTTACTCCTTCAGGGAAGTATTGGGATCAACATTTATGTTTAGCAGAGTAGAGCTATAATAGCTCTGTTAGTACTAGCACAGGTGTCTCACCATTTTTATTATCTCATGGGTATGCACCTCTTTTACCTGGCATTCCTCTCCCTCCTGAGGATACACCTATCACACTTGCATCTTTTCTATCAAGTGCTCGAGAGCTTATTACCCGGGCCAGTTCTCATTTACAGCATGTTCAGCAGCGTTATCAGACCTCAGTTGATCGTCACCGCCGCCATGTTGAGTTTTAGCTTGGAGATATGGTTTATCTACGCCTACGGTTTGCACGTCATCATTTTGTCCAGGGCCATGCTTCTACTGAGAAGCTTGCACCACGTTATTATGGGCCTTATCGCATTTTGGAGGTTCTTAGTCCAGTTACATATCGCTTACAGCTTCCTGCCTCCGCACGCGCCTGTGATGCATTCCATGTCAATTTATTACGTGCTGCTATTGAGGATGACGCTCCTTGTGATGCTGAGTTTTCTACTGCTCCAGAGTTATTTCCATTTTTACCTGCTGTTATATTACAGGTTCGTCTATACCATAGTCGACGCCGCCGACAAATTCAGTTTTTGGTCCAGTGGGATGGTCGTCCTATTGAGGAGGCCACATGGGAGCCTATTGATGTCTTTTATCATACACCATCACTTGCGGATCAGGCTCGTGCTCTTGCTGCACTTGTTGATTCCTCTACATCAGATGTTGTTCTAGCTGTTGATGCACCAGGGCTTGCTGCTACTTGATCCAAATTCTTTTCGGCAGTTGGGTCTTTTTCTTTTGTGCCAGGGAGAGTTATGGACTCGGCTCATTACATTCGCCGCGTCCATTTACATTTACTTTACTTTATGCATAAGCAGGCCTTGGGCCCTTTTTTATTCATTAGTGACACTTAGACTATATCGTTGGCCTTTGGCCTTATTATTCATTATTAGGCCATTTGGACATATTACTGGAGAGTGGGGGCCTTCTTGGAGGGCGCACTATTTTCCCTCCCAGTTGGGCCCTAGCCACCGGAAGCTTCCTTTTAGGGCTTCCTCTTGGCTATAAGTAGGGAAACTGTGTCATTTGTTATTCAGCTGATGATATTGATCTCTCTCTTTAGTCTCCTTAATCTCTCTCTTTCCTGCTTTCTAGGGTTAAGTCTTGCTTATGTGCTGCTTTCATAGCTTAAGTCTTGCTTATGTGATGCTTTCATAGCTTAGCTCTAGATCAGCTGTGGCTCTATTCGTAACTCTTTGACCATCTGGCCTTACAACTCCTAAGGTCGACCGCATCGTTAATATACCTTTACGCTTGATGGTCAGTACCTATGGTAAACTAGGAGCCATACAAATAATGTCTCCAAACTTTCAGGGCATGAATCACAGCAAAAAGCTCCTTGTCGTAGGTGGAATACCGCCTTCGAGCAGGATCTAACTTTTTGCTTTCAAAAGCAACCGGCCTACCATCCTGATATAGGACTGCACCTATAGCATAGTCATTGGCATCCGTCTCAAGCACATACAGCTTGTTAGAATCCACTATGTGTAGAATGGGTGCTGTAGTTACAGAGTATTTGAGGTTCTCAAAACTCTAATTCAACTCTTCAGTCCAATTAACCAAAGGACTGAACTTATTGTGCTGGCTAACTCTTATAGCCCCTCTGAGGATATTCGTCAAGGCCAATGCAGATAAATCTACGAAAAAACCATGTAAAGCCCAAAAAGGACTTAACCTAACGGATGGTTTTAGGAATAGGCCATTCACGTACCTGTCGGACTTTATTTGGGTCAATTTCCAACCCATGGTCCGAAATAATGTGACCAAGGTAAAGTAACCTCTTCTCGAAGAACACACATTTGGACTCCTTGGCAAAAAGCTTCTCCTATCTAAGTAACTTTAAGACAGTCCTGAGATGCTCCTCATGCTCCTCTGGAGTCCTACTATAGATGAGAATATCATCTAAGTAAATTATCACAAACTTTCTTAGATATGGACGAAGAAGATTGTTCACCATCTGCTGGAAAGTCGCTGGAGCATTTGTCAAGCCAAATGGTAAAACCAGAAACTCATAATGGCCGTACCTAGTTCTAAACCCGGTTTTTTCAACATCCTCAGTCTTTATGCGAATCTGATGATACCCTGATCTCAAATCGATTTTGGTGAAAAACTTTGCACAATGTAATCGATCAAGCAGCTCATCCATTCGCGGTTAAGAATAACAGTTTTTGATCGTTAACTTGTTTAATTTCTTAAATTCCACACAAAGATGAGTACCTCTGTCTTTTTTATCAACAAGGAGCACAGGTGCCCCCCAAGGAGATTTAGTAGGCCTTACATGGCCTATCTTAAGGTAATTTTGCAGTTGCCTATAAACTTCATCCTCTTCAGTAGTTCTCATCCTATATGGATACAGTGATATAGGAGAACTACCAGGAATCAATTTAATACCATGGTCAACACCCCAAGAGGGGGGAAGACCCTCAGAAAGCTGATCAGGAAACAGATCGTCTAATTTTTGCCTGATTTTCCTAAAGATTTCACCTTCTAGTGAGTTTTCCTACTTCAGGTTATTAGACATTAATTCCATTTGGAGATTGTAAAATTGCAAACTACATTCTTCATGGTAAGTAAAATCATTTTTTAACCAATACAAGTAACAGTTACAATAAACAATATCCATACATTTAACTGATCTTGGAGCAGAAAGCATATACGAGAAGAAATATCAACATTTCCATTCAATTCTAAGTGAGCCGTTATGCAAGAACGACAAACTGTGAGTTACATAGTTTTTCTTCATAGACTCGTTCCTCTCATAGAACAACTACTTACAAGTATTACATCTACCGTATCTAGATTCATAATGTGAAAGTCTAAATTATCCTTGTAGGTTTGAATTTGAATCGGTAGATGGGACTATTCGGACCCAAACTTGGGTTTCCACTCCTGTTGCTAGCTTCACTGTGTAACAGTGGTCACTTTGCCTTGTTTCCACCCTTAGCTTCTGCAAAAAATTAGTGTTAATAAAATTGTGTGAAACCATCATCAAATAAAACTGTTACGGCTTGGCCACCCACAACCCCCTTCATCCGAATGAGGTCGTGAGGACCAAAAACAGTTGTGTTAGAACAACAATGCTCACACAAAGAATTACCAGCAAACGAAAGATCAATACTAGATATGCTAGAGTTACCTGGCGTCTGATATGGTCAGGTAGCAACGAGGAAGTGGGAAGGGCCAGCGAGGACTGGACAGGCAGCGAGGGAAGGGCCAGCGAGGTAAGGTCAGGCAGCGAGGGGGTGGGGAGGGCAAGCGAGGGGGCAGGAGAGATAGAGGTAGACAACGAGGCATAGGAGGGGAGCGAGGGCTCCCCTTTTTCTTGGCCATGGAGCTTGGGTGGGGCGTGGAGAGAGAGAGAGAGAGAGAGAGAGAGAGAGAGAGAGAGAGAGAGAGAGAGAGAGAGAGAGAGAGAGAGAGAGAGAGAAGAAAGAAGAAAGCTTTATTAATGTCTTTTCCATGTCAAAAGGCATATAAGACTAATGAGGTACATGTCAAGTGTGTAGTAACCATAGGAGCACATAGAACGTCTCCAAAACTGAAATAAAGAAAACAACTAGTATCAACTAAATAGACAAGTAGTCATCTGTGATCAAGATGTCAAGTCTGTGCTGCTACTGGTGGTGGTGTTGTAGAAAGAAGTAATGCGAGCCGCAACATGAGAAGGCGTTGGAGCCCGTTGGTGTCGTCTATGAGCATGAGCGTGTGTAGTATGTCTCTGTCTTTGTATATGAGGTCTGGCTATCCTGGCAGTATGGGTAGTACACCGTCTCTGATCTCTGTGGGCATGTAGGCGGCTGTCATCCTCGTCGTCGTAGTCACGTGATCTCCGTCTAGTAAAGAATGAAGTGATCAATGACTGAGAGGTAAGGTGCTGGGATGTCCCGTGTAGATCTCTCTCCAATATGAACATCTCATGTACCATCAACGCGACACACCGTGGGTCCTCATAGGCTATGAGAGAACGTAGAGTGGTAGGTATGTCTCGAAACAAGCAGTGATATCTCCCTTTGATCTCATAATATACCGGGCATCTGAAGATAAAATGCTCCTCAGACTCCACCTCGTCGAGAGAGCACAACTGGCAAATCCGCTCCTCTCTGGGAATACCATGGAACCTCCCCGTCTCAATAGCTAGCTGGTGAGAAGACACCCTGAGCTGTCCCAGTGTGAATCTGAGGCAATGTGATAGCCCTGAATCTAAGTAGCGTGGCATGACTGGGTTCCCTGATACATCTACCTCCCAAAAGTAGGTCCGGTAGAAATCTGTCTTAACTCCTAACTGGCTGCTCCAAGTTCGCTCTAGGTATGCTCGATAGAGAAATCGTCTGATATACTGATGGGTACCCGAGGGAAGCGCAGTGATGGAGATACCAAATGACTCAAATAGGAGGTGAGATGCCTGAGAGAACCATGATAGTCTATAGCCCTGATCATGAAGGCCCTGTGAGGATGATAGTGCAATCTGTATGTATCGTCTGTCTATCTCTGGCAGTGCCTGTATCCTCTGAATATAGGTAATGAGCTGAAGAGCTGTCTCGATCTGTATAGGTGGAACTGCAAACTCGGCCAAAAGAATCTCATGTGGGACAAAAGGCTTCGCTCGAATCAAACGAGCTAGCATGGTGGTCTGTAATCGTGAAAGGCTGGTGCCTGTGCACCATGCCTCTGCCACACATAGAGCCGTGGGGGTGACAATGGTATCAAAGAGGCGGCCCTTATTGCGAGCATCCTGGATGGACTTCCGAAAACAGAATTGCTCTAGCTGAACAAGGGAGGCATGCCCCTTCCCCAGTCGAGTGGTAGCGGCCTGTCTCATACTAAAAGTAGGACCCGAGAAAAGGATTCCTAGGTACGTACAAGAAGGGACCACCTCTAGAATGTGTCCATTAAAAGTAAACTCCTGTCGCTGCATGAATGCTTGAGAAGTGTTGAAGACCATAACCTTGGTCTTCCCAAGGTTCACCCCTAGGCCCCATCTGGTGCAAAATGCATGTAAGCAATCCAACTGTCGCTGCAAACCCTCTTTGGTCGGTGAGACCAATACCACGTCATCGGCATAAAGAAGGATAGCAATCAAGATGTCCCCGAGCCTACAACCCGTACCACCACACTGTGTAATGACTCGCTCCAACTCATCAATGTACAAGCCAAAGAGGACCGGTGAGAGGGAGCAACCCTGCTTCACCCCAATAGTGCTCCAGATATGATCAAATATGCCACTGCTATGCCGGAAACATCCTAGGATGCGCTCATAAAGTGCCATCACAGCAAGAATGATGTCAGTGGAGAAGCCTAGGTCCCGGAGTCTCTGAATGAGCAATGACCGAGGAACAGAATCAAAGGCTTTCCTGAAGTCCACAAAACAACAGTAAACCCTCTCTTTCCTGTGCTTAGCCTCCTCAATCAAGGCCCGTAATGTGAAGATGTGATCTGTAGTAGAGTCATGGGCCCGAAAACCTGCCTGACCCATAGCATGTAGACTCCTGGTCTCCGCCTCTGAACTCACAACAGACTGAAGTATAGTACCATACAGCTTTGCCAGGACATGCCCAATCATGATAGTGCGGTAATTACTCGGAACCATGGGGTAGATGATGTTAGTGCACCAAGATGATGGGAAACCAAAAACAACTGCGGAATAAAGAAGAGTGGCTATGGTGGGGGCGAGTAAGTCAGACGCATGGGAAAGGACTTCAGACTCGAGGTCTTCAATATCTCTGGCTTTATGGGATTTCATCTTCTTAATGGCTGCAAGGACCATATCAGATGTGAAAAAGGAGAACTCAGATGGTCGTGGGGATATAGAGATGGGTGAGTCAGTGGGGATGGTATACAGACTAGTGGCATAAGCAGTCCAAATGCGTCTTCCAAGAGAGGTGCTGGAGAGCGGGGAATGAACTCACGCCAAAAAGCGCCCGAAGAAGAACTGAAAAGAAGGTCAACCAGACGTTTCCCTTCAGAATTATCATAGGCACGCTTTTTACGACGGAGAACACGGTGGTAAGAGCGACGGAACGATCGAAGTAAATGTGGAGCATGGCTACGTGAATAGGTTACTGACTGATGAAGAGAACGACATTCAGTATCGTACCAAGGAGGGTGCAATGGGCGAGGTTTGCGTCGAGTGTTACTGGGATGGGGTTTGGTATGGAAGGTTAGAGCGGCAGTGTGGAGAGAGGTGGTGAGAAAAGCAGCTTGGATGTCGATTGGACTATTATGAGGGAAGGAATGTAAAAGTGAAGCCAAGGACTGCTGGTATAGTGGTATGTAGATGGGGTCAAATGTGTATCGGGGTGATCGGGCAAGCATGGGTGACAGAGGTGGGTGAGTGGGGAGAAAGTGACCGATATCGAAGAGAGGAAGGAATGATCAGAAAGGGTGGTGGAGAAGACACGGAAATCATAGATGATGGGTACAAAGGATGGTGACCCCATGAGATAGTCAACGACACTATGTCCTCCACTGTGGGGATGGCACGTATATCTGTCTGAATGTGGCCAGCAGGGTAAGCCATTATAAATGGCTAGCTCATGTGCCTCTCCAAACTGTAATAAATGCTCACCATATGGAGTAGTAGTTCCCAAACTGTCCGCAGAAGTCCTGATAACTCCAAGCATATCACTGTCAAGGGCACGAACACGAAGCTGATCTGTGGTGTCAAAGAACTCGGTCTGTCGCGAAGATGTCCGGGCATTAAAATCCCCCGTGAGGAGAATATGCCCCCACTCTGCAAATTTGATAATATCCGGTGAGAGGTCCTAATATGGAGATCCGATACCCTCAACAAAAGATGAGGACTCTGGTGGAAAATAACACGCTGCAATAAAAAGATCTCTGTCCATAACCAATATCTTGGCCCACAATGCGAGTCCATATATATCGGGCATGCTTGTCATGTCTGATGAAGTCGAGGCTCGAGTGAAGAGACTCTTTGTATAAGCATGCGACCCCTCCTGAACCACGACCATTGGCAGATCTAGTCTCTCGTCGAAATACTGAGTCCCATCTATATCCGGGAAAAGAGGGAAGTCCTCGCTTTGGGCTTTCGTGTGTCTCCATAAAGAATAGTACATCTCGGCCAGTGATAAAATCAACCAGGTCCCCTGCAGTGGAAGATGAATGTATGCCGGCACAGTTCCACACTCCGATCCGAAGGTGGTGTGGAAGGGGCCCCGGGGTGCTCCCAACCCCGGGCACCCCAAATCCCTAACTATGGGATCCATCACGAGCGTTGTCCAAACGACGCACTCGTCCATCTCTATATATGACTCGTATGCCTGACTCCTTAGCCTCCTGAAAGACCTTACGCCTCTCTTCCACCTGAATGTAGGTAAGATCATCATCCATAAAAATGGTGGAGCCGTGAAGCTTAGCTCTACATCGCAAAGTGTCCCGTCTGGTAGCCAAGGAGGTGAAGCGGATGATCAATGTGGCTGTATCTCTGGTAGTCCTCCATGCCGTGTCTAGACCGTTTGTCTGATGTCCTAGCGTGGTATCCAATAAGCGAGTGGCCTCTACTATAGCATCCTGCGTATCTGGAATCCCTCTTACCCTAACGTTGAGCGCCTTTTGCGCCCGAGATTTCTCTTCTTGGATAGTGGCTAAGATGACTGATGTAATAACTCTTGTATCATAGTGGTGGTAGACTCGGAGGCCTGTTTGTTGCCGATTGCTTGCTCCAAATGTGTGATCTTGGACTGCATCATTTCCCTTTCCGTAATCAGCATTGCGACCGTTTCCTTCAGCTGTAAGATTTCTAGAAATCAGATCTGAACTGATCCTCTTGCCAAGAAGAGAACAATTCAGTGGATTTTGATGGAGTATAGGGGATGGGAGCCGTTTCTTGATTGGACGAAGAAGAAGAAGTGGCAGTAGGTTTGGGGATCCGGAGCAGGCCAGCATTAGAAGTTGGAACAGTGGGCTTTGGAATAGAAGCGGCAGTGTCATCGGCAATGGCGGAAGTGGCAACGGCAGTAGCAGAAGCGGCAGTGGCAGCGGCGGGAGGTGCAGCCTGCGTGGCAGGCTGATGGGCTGCCACGCAGGCAGCAGATTCTGCCACGCAGGCAAGCACCGCCTGCATGGCATCCTGTAGTGTTGCCATGTAGGCAGGCGCAGCCTACGTGGCAGTCAGCGTTGCCACGCAGAGAGCCTGCGTGGCAGGGGAGCGTGGAGGATGTGCGGAAGGGGGGCGTGGAGGCTGCGTGGCAGCAGGGGGTGAGCGGGACTTGCGAGGAGGCATGGTAGATGGGTGCTGGAGCAGATCGTTGGGGGAGAAAGAGGTGCGGACCAGGGCAGGGCAGGGCAGTCAGGGCTGACCACTCTGTTGGCTCTGATACCACTCTATTGGCTCTGATACCACTCTGTTGGCTCTGACCCGTGGAGCACCATCGCTGAGAGAGAGAGGGAGGGCGCCAATCGCTGAAAGAGAGAGAGAGAGAGAGAGAGAGAGAGAGAGAGAGAGAGAGAGAGGTCTGTGATGAAAACAAACAGCAGCACTGTGGATCAGTGATGGAGTAGAACTATGGAGAGCCCGTAGATCAGCGCTGGATCAGTCCTGGTGGAACGATTTTGTCAATGGTTCTTGACATTTGCTCTATCATGGATGGACATCCGTGATTAGTTCTGGATGTTCTGGTAATCAGGCACACTGGCTGCAAGAAAACGGGTGCTCACCCTCAAAGTGAAGGGATGAAGTTGTTAGCTTACACCACCATGGATCAGAGCTGGAGCAGCCACATGGATTGGCGCTGGAGTAGCCACATGGATCAGCGCTAGAGCAGCATCAGCACGCTGGAGCAGCCACGTGGATTTGAGCTAGAGCAGCATAGTGGATCAGCGCAGAGAGAGAGTGAGTTATGAACTCGGCTCATTACATTTGCCGCATCCATTTTTTTATTCTTTATTACGCATAAGCAGGCCTATGGGCCATTTTTATTCATGTACTGGCCTTGGGTCCTATTTGGTCGCATGTTTAGGACTCGGTCATATTGATTTGGAGTGGAGGTCCTCCTATTGGGGGGGTGCACTTTTCCCTCCAAATCTTCTGCCTCCCTATATTTTTGAATTCCTACTCTAGGGTTCATTGGTAGGGTATATATAGGGCAACATTGTAGTCTTTTACTCAGTTGATGATGATTGCTCTTCTTTAGCCCGATTAAATATTCTCTCTTTCATGTTTTTCTAGCCTAAGTCCTGCTTTCTAGCATAGCTAGTGAATCTTAGCTTGTAACTTGGTATCAAAGCACTTTCTTGAGCAGGGTTCAAGAGCAGATTTTTCTCTTCAAGAGGGCGCCCATCTACAGTTTGGATCTTCAGCCTACGGATCTACTTGTCTTGCAGATTTTTCATCACCGATTGGAGGAGGATCAGCGCCCATCTTACCCACCTTTTTGCACCTTTTCTCTACCATTTTTCATCACCCATTTGCTGCCATTTTCAGCGCCCATCTCCTACTATTTCTAGTGCCCATTTGCACCTACTTTTTGCACCCATTTGCTGCCATTTTTTGCACCTATCAATGTTTCATGGGCGCGTTTCGTACGTTGTTTCGTACGCGTTTCAAAACGCGTATGAAACGTCTGGTTCAGGTTCGAAACGGAAAAAAATTTTAGGGTTTTTTTTTTTTGAAAATGTGTTTTTGAGGGTTTCTGGGGTTTACAGATGTCATAGAAAGTCTAGTAACAAGTAGATACATCCAATTTCATGAGAATGCTCTAGAGAATGCAATTTCAAGAGGAGAAGCTGTGTACGGTGACTATGGTCACTTTCCTCAATCAATTATTGATACTGTCATGGATAGGTTATTAGGTTGCGAGAATCTGTTCATGCCCATTGCCAGTACATACTACAAAGCTTATGGCACGGTTTTTGGGGGATGTCATAGACAGTCTAGTAACAAGTAGATACATCCAATTTCATGAGAATGCTCTAGAGAAATTAGAATGCAATTTCAAGAGGAGAAGCTGTGTATGGTGATTATGGTCACTTTCCTCAGTCAATTATTGATACTATCATGGAATTTTTTTTTTTTTCGATCGTTTCGAACACTGAAACGGCGTTTCGAAACGGGGTCGTTTCGTACGTCCCGTTTCGAACGCGTTTCAAATTTGAAACGCGTTTCGAGGAAACACTGGCACCTATCTACTGCTATTTGCAGTGCCCTATTTCCTCCTCAGTTTGGTCCATTTGCTGTCCCAAAACCCCAGCCTTTTTGCCTCTTTTCCAGCACCCTCTTACCTCTTCATTTTGGCCCATTTGTTGTCCCAAAACCCTAGCCTTTTTCCCTCTTTTCTAGTACCCTCTCACCTCTTCACTTTTGCCCATTTGCTGTCCAAATTTTAGCCCATTCCCAACACCCATTTACATCTTCTATTGGTGCCTATTTCTGGTCATGTTTTTTTCCAGCCATTACCTCTTCTACATTGGTGACAGTTTTCAACGTGTCGGCGTGGACACTTCTCTTCAGCCATCACTATCGTGGACTCGGAGGTATTTTCAAGCATTGTTTTCTCGTTTTCTAGCTTCATTTCTTGCTAGTTCTACACATTTCCAGCCTTTTTCAGCCATTAATTAGCTGTCCTATTGCATCTTTCCTGGCTGTTTTTGTGCCATTTTGGTGTTTTTTTTGGAATATAGACTGAGTTGGCAAACGTCCTCTCCCTCAGTTTTGACTTTTCCTTATCACCTACTCCTTCAGTGGACGATCCACCACAAAGCTCTTTAGACGATCATTTTACGCACATTGATGCTCGCATGGATCGTCTTAAGGGTCGTATCGATTGTGTCCTTTCTGGCCTTGAGACCATTTTGCCTCGAGGGGATACCACACTGCCAGAGACCCTTCATCATCCTGGCAAAACCCCTTTATTCCCCATATTGATTCCGACTACTACCTCTCCCTCTTCATCTTCAGGAGGTGCTTTTGGTAGTACGTTTGGTCAGTCTTCATATGGTGGTAGTCTTTTTGGCTCTCCTTATGGATCTCCTGCACCACTCCTGCAAATCAATTACTCTGGTTTGTCTGATGGGAGTATTTTCGAGAATTGGTTCTCTAAATTAGAGACCTATTTTCTTATGTATCCCAAGACTGGTTCACTTCACTCGTTGCTGTGGATCTCTCTCAGCAGACACTTTCTCATTCACTTGCTGGTATTGATTCCCAAGGTGACTATCATTTGGTTACCGGGAAGCAGTTTATGTGTAGCTTGCCAAAGGCTCAGGGTACAGCTCTTCTTTCCATTCAGAGTACATTAGTTGTTGCTTCTCTTTCACCATCCGTGGATCCTCTTCCTCAAGTGATTTCTAACTTATTGCATAGGTATTTTGTTGTCTTTTCAGAGCCTACGTCTCTGCCACCATTACGTGATGTCAACCACCATATTGATCTTATTCTTGGTGCCACCCCACCTTCTTGTGCACCATATCATATGTCTAAAGTCGAACGTGATGAAGTTCAGCTCTAGATTGCTTCTCTTTTACGTCAGGGTCTCATTGTAACTAGCCATAGTCCCTTTGGGATCCTTGTTCTGTTAGAATAATAAATGTAAATAATGTAGAAGCCATAGCTTACTATGACCCAAAAGGTCGAGATCTGTGTAACCATGGTCATTTATATTTTAGGCCCAAGTTAGTATGAAACTGTAGGGACTCGTGGGTCCATTAGGGGCCTATACATGTGAATTAAGTACCTAACTTGTTATTTGGGGTACTTAATTATTTTATGTAACTTATGACAGCTAGATAGCCATTAGTCAAGTTATTGGACAGCCAACAGTCATGAAGGTAGATAGCCATCTTGGACTACTTATATGTAGCCATTCATTTGTATGAGACACATTTTTGTTAAGCAATCTACTGTTCATATTGGCTGTCCACAAGTTTCTACAAGAGAGTCATCTAACCATCTCTCTCTTCTCTTTGAGAATACTTTGTGTTGATGAATATTCTTGATTCTGAATTCCTACATGGTATCAGAGCCATTTTTCAGAATTGATTGCTTGCTGGAGGGCATCCAATAGGCAGCCACATTTCTCCTCTTTTGGTTCATAAAAATCTGATTTTTGTGGAGAGAGAACTGTTCGGCTCCTCGTTTTTTGTGCAGGAAATTGCAGGGAAAAGCTTGGAACCTCCACTCATTTGGGAGCCAGCAGTAGGGCGCCCATGCTCAACTAGTTTTCATGTGATTGAAATCAAATTACATGCTTCAAATTCAGATATTCTTCTTGGAGGAGGGCGTCCATCTACCTTGAAGACAATTGTGTTTTTGACACATTTTTAGTGGCTGAAATTTTTCTGTTTTTGAGCCTGGAAGAAGGTCCTACCATCTGCTCCATTAGCACATTGAGTGCACACCATTTTACCACAAAAGTTCTGGTTGTGGTTTTGGCTTCATTGGTTGTGGTTGTGGTTTTGGTTCATATTAGTTAGTATTCTGTTATTTCAGAAGAATACAGCCACCTTCATCTTCTTGTGAATGAGCTATTGCATGTGGTGTATTGCAATCTATAGTGCTCATTAATTCAGCTTTGATCTTGCTGATTTTTTAGTAGATTTTGGCCTAGAATCTGTTTTTCCCATCTATTATTAGCTGCATTTTTAGAAATGGCTAAAGAATCTAAATCTATAGGTTCTTTGTTCAATGAAGATAGGTTGGATGGAGCTAATTTCTCCTTGTGGTGCTACATGATCAAAAACCTCCTTATTGCTAGAGGTTTGTTTGAAGTTGTAAGTGGTGATGAAGAGAGGCCACCTAGTTTGGCACCTACTACACCGTCAAGAGCTACTTCTTCAACATATGTGGAGGTGTCTTCCGAAGAACAAAAGAAGTGGGATCAACGTGACGCACAAGCACATTCGGTCATAGCGCTATCCGTGAAGAGATTAATCCTACCTCACATTCGATCATGCAAGACTTCCAAGAGTGCTTGGGAAGTACTTGCCAAGATGTTCCAAGTGAAGAATACGGCGAAAGTGCTTTTTTTACGTAATCAACTCTCAACATTGAAGATGCAAGAGGGTGATACGCTTTCAAATCACTTAATGAAGATCAAGGATCTTTGTGAAGAGCTTCTTAGCATTGACGAAATTGTCGAGAACTCTCAATTTGTTTCAATTACTCTTAATTCACTTCCTCATTCCTATCTTCCATTTGTGTCTACTTTAAGCATATCTCTTAGGGGACAACAAATCTCCTTTGAAGAGCTTGTTGGCTTACTTCTCCAAGAAGAGAAAACAAGGATTAATTTTGGTGAACAAGAAGATCAAGCCTTCTTCACCAAAGGCAAAGGCAAGGGCAAGTGGAAAGGTAAGCCTTCTTCTTCCAAGGATCAAAAATCCAAGGAAGACCAAAAAGAAGGGTAAGTGCCATTATTGTAAAGAAGGGTAAGTGCCATTATTGTAAAAAGTTTGGGCACCACATAAAGGAATGTGGGAAGAAGCTTACTAAGGATAAAGAGAAAGGTATTGATACAAATACAGCCATGATTGGTTTTTCAGCAGAAAACAACACTACTTCAGCTTTGCAGGTTGTTTTTTCTTCCATTGATTGGGTGATTGATAGCGGAGCTACACGCCATATGACTCACCATAGAGACGTCTTCACAAAGCTTATGAAAATCAAAGATGGAAGCGAGGTTCAAGGTGTTGACAACACCTCCTATCCAATTGAAGGCATTGGATCTATACCACTCATTCATGAATCAAGGATTGATTGCAGAATTTAAAGAAGACAAATGTCTTATAAAAGACCCAAAGAGATCACTTTTAATTGTTGCTTCGGGAACATTGCGAGGAGGTTTGTTTTTGTTGGATATTTATGAACATGCATTGGAGTTGGCTAAACTATGGCATGCGAGGTACGGGAACCTCAATTTTGGAAGTTTGAATATGTTGAAGAAATTCAACATGGTGGAAGGCATTCCAAATATGGAGCATCCCGAAGGACATGTATGCGAAGGATGCATACTTGCTATGATAGAAAATCAATTTGGGCATACTTTGAAGATACTACGTACCGACTGAGGAGGGGAATACATTAAAAGTACGTTCGGCACGTTTCTTCAAAGCAAAGGCATTCTACATCAAATGACTACACCTTACACACCGCCACAAAATGGTGTTGCCGAGAGGAAAAATACCACAACCATGGAGATGGCTCGTTGCATGCTTAAGGCAAAGGACGTTCCCCACAAGTTTTGGGCTGAAGCGGTTATTACGGCGGCATACATTAGTAATCGGTGTCCGACTAAAGCCTTGAAGACTTTGACTCCTTATGAAGTTTGGTATGGTAAGAAGCCATCGATTTCTCACTTTCGCACTTTTGGTTGCACGGCTTATGCGTTTATTCTCGATAAGCTAAGATCCAAACTAGATGATAAAGGAGTAAAATGCATTTTTATGGGCTATAGTAGTGAAAGTAAAGGCTACAGATTGTTTAATGTGGATACTAACAAAATCATAGTGAGTCGTGATGTTCATTTTGATGAGAACTCCTCCTATGATCTTGGGCCCATTCATGTCATGAAAGGGGACATCCCCCAAGATGACTATGTTGAAGTGTTTCCAGATTTGGTATCACCATCTAATGTTGAAGAGGAGGGACTGCCATCATCCTCTAATGGACAGCCCACTGGTTCTTCAAGCGAACAGCCCATAATTCATCAAGAGGAGCAGATTTATGAAGAGGAACGGCCTGTTGAAAACTTTGGACAACATAGTCCAATTTCAGAGCACTTTGGACAGCAAAGTGTTGACAATTCAGATCACTTTGGACAGCAAAGCGTTGATCAAAGTAAGGCTGTTGGACAGCCTAAACCAGTCCCTAAATGGCTGTTGCAGACTTTGCAGGACAGCAAAGTGAACCACTTCTATGAAGGGAAGACTCGTGCCTCATCTAAATCAGTAGAATTTGCTGATTTTTCTTATTTTGCTCTTACATCTATTGAGGATAGTGCAATAGAACCTGTTTTTTATGAGCAGGCCAAAGGAGTAAAATGTTGGGAGGACGCGATGAAAGAGGAGTATGACTCACTCATAAAGAACCAAACATGGGTTCTTGTTAATCTTCCACATGGAAAGAAACCAATTGGCTGTAAATGGGTTTATAAGATCAAGTACGAGTCCGATGGTATTGTTGAAAGGTACAAGGCAAGACTTGTTGCCAAAGGTTATGCGCAAAAGGAGGGCATTGATTATGAGGAAACTTTGGCACCTACCGCACGAATAACTACCATAGGGATAGTTATTGCTTTGGCTGCCCATCATGGTTGGCGTATGCACCAACTTGACATAAAGACGACCTTCCTCAATGGTGATCTTAATGAGGAAGTTTACCTTCAGCAACCTGCTGGTTTTTTGGTTGCAGGTCAAGAAGACAAAGTGTGTCTTCTCAAGAACGCTCTCTATGGACTAAAACAAGCCCCACGGATGTGGTATCAAAAGATACACACATACTTTTGTGATCGTGGGTTTTCTAACAGTCTACGCTTTATGTCATGCATACATCTGAGTTTATCATCATCATTTTGCTATATGTTGATGCTATTATCATTACAGGTAGTAATGAACAATATATTGCAGCCTTAAAATCTGATCTTGCTTTAGTTTATGATACATTAGATTTAGGCCAATTGCATTTCTACCTTGAGTTTTTGCAAGGAAAGGTTGGAATCTTCATTACCCAACAGCGGTACATTAAGCAGATTTTGAAGCGTTTCAAAATGGAAGATTGCAAGCCGGTTGCTACACCAATTGAGACGGGCCTGAAGTTAAGTAATCAAAGTGGTGGTGAACCATTTGATACTACACTATATTGTCAAGCGGTTGGAAGTCTCATTAACTTATGCAACTCAAGACCAGACATATCTTATAGTGTTTCCCTCATGATTCAATTCATGCATGCTCCGTTGACATCACATTGGAAAGCATTGAAGAGGATCCTTCGATATCTTCAAGGAAGTAAAACACTTGGCCTGTTCTATCCTTCCAGTGATGATGCATGTTTGGCTGGTTTTTGTGACTCGGATTGGGGTGGAGATCAAGACACTAGACGCTCTACTAGTGGTCATTGCTTTTTCATTGAAAATTCTGCAGTTTCTTGGTTAAGCAAGAAGCAGCCCACCGTTGCTACATCCTCAAGTGAAGCAGAATATAGAGCAACGTTTTCAGCCACTACGGAGTGTATATGGCTGAGACAATTACTTGTCGATATGAAGCATGGCCAGCCCTCAGCTACTCTCCTATTTTGCCATTGCACGAAATCCAGTATTTCATGCAAGAACAAAGCATATCGAGATCCACTATCACTTTGTTCGGGAGAAGCTTCATAATGGCGACATCACGCCTGAATATTGTCCCACGGAGGATAATATTGCAGATGTGTTCACTAAGGCATTGCCTAGAGTTCGATTTAAAGCTCTTTGTGAAGCTTTAAATTTAAAGCAACATGCTGATTTTCTTACTTATGTTCTTCTTGTTGCTACAAAAGATGGAACCAAACGCCTCTGCATTAACTATCGTGCCTTGAACAAGCTTACTATCCGGAATCAGTATCCTATTCCTCATATGGAGGACCTTTTTGATCAACTTGGCACTTCATCTATCTTTTCCAAGATTGACCTTTGTTCTGGATACTACCAAATCAGAATGCATCCTTTTGATGAGCATAAGACTGCGTTTCTACTCACTTAGGTTTGTATGAGTTTCGTGTTCTTCCTTTTGGTGTTCAGAATGGTCCACCCACATTTTAGAACGCTATGAATAAAGTTTTACGTCCTCTTCTTGGTGTTTGTGTTTTAGTTTATTTTGATGACATTCTTGTTTTAGTACTTCTTTGTCTGACCATGTCTCGCATTTCTCGTCTGTGTTTCAGTCACTTGTTAAGCATCATATGTTCGCTAAATTGTCGAAATGTTCCTTTGCTGATGCTGAGATTGAGTTTTTGGGCTTCCTTGTTTGTGATGGTCGTATTCGTCTTGATCCTCGGAAATTTCAGGTTATTGAGGATTCGCCTGTTCCAACCGACGTTCAATCTATTCGTATGTTTTTAGGTATGGCTACCCATCTTCGTCAAACTATTAAGTATTTCGCCACTGTGGCTGCCCCGCTTCATCCTTTGTTGAAAAAGTCTCATACGTTTGTTTGGACTCCTGAGTGTCAGACTGCTTTTGATGCTTTATGTCGTTTCTGCCGCCACTATGTGCCACCGTTTGATCAAAGGTTTATTGTTGAGACTAATGCTAGTTCTGTTGGTCTAGGCGCTCTTCTTCGTCAGTTTGAGTGTGTCATTGCTTACGAGGTTCATCGTTTGCGCTCTTATCAGCAACGTTATTCTATTCATGAGAAAGAGCTACTTTCTGTTATCCATGCTCTTAAGAAGTGGCGCCATTTTTGTATCCTTTTGATATTATTACCGATCATCAGCCTCTTCATTATCTCTTTTCTCAGCGAGATCTTAGTGATCGTAAGTATCGTTGGTTACAGTTTTTATAATTATTTTGTATCATCCAGGAAAGTCGAACACGGTAGTAGAAGCTTTATCTCGTCTTCCTGCTTTGGAACATAGTCTTGTTGCTTCTATTCCTTCTTGGTTTACCAGCTGCATCTTTGTCTTGTCCTAACTTTTGTGATGTTTATCGTTCTCATCCACTTCCTTCCTCTCGGAAGTTCCACGTTTATACTGTTATGGATGATCGTTTATATCATTATGGTGCTTTATGTATTCCTAGTTCTCTATCCATTCGTTCTCAGTTGTTGTCCGATGCTCATGCTTCTCCTATTGGTGGCCATTTTGGGTTCAAAGTCTTATGCACGTCCCAAGGACCATTTCTATTGGTCGTCCATGAAGTCGAAGCTAGCACATCTTATCCATGAATGTACCTTTTGTGCCCGTAATAAATATTCCCGTGCTAAGTCCGCTGGCTTGCTCCAGAGTTGGCCCATTCCTCATCGTCAGTGGACAGAGTATGCTCCTCTTTTCCCAGGGGTGCCTCTTCCTCCTGATGATATACCAGTCACCATTGCTTCTTTCTTATCAAGTGCTCGAGAGCTTATTGCTAGGGTTCGCCTTCAGCATAGTCAGCGCCGCTGGCAGGTTCAGTTTTTGTTACAGTGGGATGGTCGTCCTATTGAGGAGGCCACATGGGAGCCTATTGATGTTTCTTATCATACACCGTTATTGGCAGATTAGACTCAAGCCCTCATGGCCTTGGTTATTTCAATCTACTACGGATATCGTTGCATCTACATCACATTATTGTAGTACTTGCTTAGTACTTGCTTTACAAATGTATGATGCTTGTGGGGTATCTGTTGTGATGACTTATGTCCTCTCCATCAGTATTTCCATTAGTTCATGCTTTTTCGGTATTTAGCGTACTTACATTGTTGTTTTTGAGATAGTCATTATGCTTGCTAGCCGGTGGAGGGCTTTGTTTTTCTGCAGGGGAGAGCTATGGACTCGGCTCATTACATTTGCCACGTTCATTCTATTCTTTATTATTCATAAGCAGGCCTATGGGCCCTTTTTATTCATGTACTGGCCTTGGGCCCTATTTGGTCACATTTTTAAGACTTGGTCATATTGATTTGGAGTGGGGGTCCTCCTATTGGGGGGGCACACTATTTTCCCTCCAAATCTTCTGCCTCCCTCTTTTTTTAATTCCTACTTTAGGGTTTCATAGGTAGGGTATATATAGGGCAGCATTGTAGTCTTTTATTCAGTTCATGATGACTGCTCTTCTTTAGATCATTAAATATTCTCTTTCATGCTTTCTAAGTCCTGCTTTCTAGCATAGCTAGTGAATCTTAGCTAATAACTGAGAGAATAGAATAGAATATATTAATGTCTATATTAACTGAGAGAGAGAGAGAGAGAGAGAGAGAGAGAGAGAGAGAGAGAGAGAGAGAGAGAGAGCAAGAAAGATTTTAATAATGTCTTTTCCATGCCAATCGGCATATAAGACAGAAAAAATGTACATGTCAAGTGTGTGCTACAGTGGGAGCATATGAAAGAGAAAGCTTCATTGATGTCTTTTTAATGCCAAAAGTCATATAAGACCAAATAAGTATATCTCAAGTGTGATAAATACTAAAAGGAGCACTTAAATGTCTCCAGTGAAACAAACATCTACTAGATAAAAGGAAACTAGTAGATGGATCTCTACCCTACTCTCACAATAAGTATGAGAGATGTTACAATTAGTGCAAATGCCTCTGCTGAAAAAAGCACAGTGGCCTGCACACATGAGCTATATAGATCTGCAAAATCTCCAATGCTCTCATGTAAGACGACTTAAAAAGGATGTGATATGGGTGCTTGATGAAATTAGAGAAGCTGGTACAGTGGAGACACGTTGATGACGACACTGTCTTAGACTCTGGTGTTGACTGGGACGTCGTCTCCCAATAGAAGCTCTACTTCTGGAGGTTAGAATATCAGATTTGTGACATGCTGTATACTGATCACGATGTCAATCTCTCATAGGAATAAAAGTATCCTCATCATCTGTCTCTGAGTCCATCTGAGCTCTCCTCCTGAAGAAAAAAGCTGTAATCCGTGGTTGTGTATCATGAATATTTGACTGAGCAAAAACTCTCCACATCAAGGACATCTAGTGTATCATAAGGGCTGCACACCAAGGATCCTCGCAAGCAATGAGAGAACATATAGTAGTAGGTGAGTCTATGAATAGGCAGGAATATCAACCACGTATCTCATAGTAAGTATGACATATGAAGATGAAATGCTCCTTAGTCTTGACCTCTCCCAGTGAACATATCCGACATATCCTGTCATCACGCAGGGTACCCTAGAAGCGTCCTATCTCAACCTCAAGCTGATGTGAAGATACTCTGATCTATCCCAGTGTGAATCTCTGTGGTTGGACTGGGAAGCCCGATACATCAAGGAGTGAGTTAGATAGAAAGAGAGAGAGCAACAAAGGGAAATTAGTGAGCAAAGAAAAGCAATTCTCTAGGAGTGCCCAACAGTTAGGAAAGAACATAACTTTGAACAAAAAAGAACATAACTTTGAACACAAACAAAAAATTTAGTGGTAAAAAATGTCGATGTAGGTCTAGAGAGAAAAAAAGGCTAGACCAAAAAAAAAGAAAGAGAAGGCCAAAGAAGAAACACCTAGAGACACAAAAAAATCAGAAGCAGTCAGCAACTTTCTCATTGTTCAAGAAAGTGCTTTGATATCGACGAAGCATAAATTGTTAATAAATGAAGCAATCTAATCTACCACAAAGAATGGGAAATAGCATGAGATAGAATCAATCGCTAAAGCCCTACAAGCAGTAGCAAAGGCAAGATTTTTCCCATGAAGAGCCTAAGCAATACCTAAACATAAGTTGCAGAATGAATGTAGATATGGCCTTTGTTTTAATATGAACCCTAAAGCTTCTAGGTAGTTAACCTAAGCCTATCCACAATAAGATCGTAGAAGGGAAAATAGTGCACCCTCCTGAAGGGTCTGCGCCCTTCCAATAAGAACCCCACTCTAGTATCAAATAGTAATAGTTGGGCCCCAGTCATATATATAAATGAGTACAAAAGGCTACCATTCCTATACATGAATAAAAGGACTCGTGGCCGACAAATGAATATGAACGAATATAGGCCCTATTATCCATGCAATCTATAAACCCAATAGTCCATAACTATTACTATCTAACACTTTTAGGCAGATTAGATTACCTTGAGGGCCCTTTGGCGACCATCAAGCACCGCATATTCTTCGGCCGACACAGTCTTGGCCATCATTCTCTCTCTTGCTTGTTTTCTTGCAGTAATCAATGCTCCTAGACAATTTTGAACAAAAATCTTATCAACTTTTATAAAATATGAAGGTCAAGATAACAATTTCAAAAATACATTGAGAATGAAATTACCTAGTACTTGTGATATTTGCACTCTAGTAGCAAGTGTGAAATTCTCCAAATGAACATAGAAACAGCTTCAATCTACAACTTTGTTTAGTAAGCAACATATTCCATAAAGCATAGAATTGTGAATGCCAACATTTACAAATCCAATTTTAAGAAACATTGCATCATAAGTGGCAAGAATAATACTATCCACCTAAAGGCTAATAGTATGCAACAAACTTGAAAATCTTGTGCAATGTTAACATTGCTGTTATGTTGGCTGAGTTAAAGTTTTGGATTCACAATTATACCAGCTAGCCTAAATTCATCTTAACTCCATAGAATTTGTTCTTTGGTAACACTACATGCAAACTGACATGAATGGCATATACTTGAACTGGGCTTGTGTTATCAAACACCAAGACGATACTAGCAAATCTCCGACTCCCATCTATGTCAATGAACAGTGAGTTTCTTACTGAACTTTTACATGAATGGTCTACTTAGCTAAAAATGTTCTATGGGCATAATAAAGAAATTAACAAGTCAAACTGGAAAAAAAAAGATCAAGACTAACAAGCGTACCACAAATGCGAGGTAGAACTCCATGTCGAAGCTTGGGTAGTACAAAATAAGCTCCAGTTGGACTATGTGCAAATAAAATTACATATTAGAGGGCATCTACGCTTTGATTTCACGTTGAAAATAAGAGTAAAAGTTACATCCTAAGTTTTTAAGAACAAAAAACATGAATAGCTTTTTCCATGAGAAAACGTGGTATACCTTACAATCATATCCTTTTCTGGTAGTAAGCAAACATCCTTGGGATGAACCAATGTTGTGTAACACCTAAGAAGCAAATTGAATAATTGACAAAGCATAAAATATGAGGAATGAGCCATAACAAGAAAACATATCGTTCACAATCAGAACATATTAGTAAAACCTAGACTGTAAGAACTTTGTACTTTCACTAACCATTTCCAAAGCATTTACCTTTTTTAACAAAATTGCAAAGATGAAATTTAAAATATGTAAACCAGCTACACATTATGTCAAAGAAAGGAAATACGATAAAGTATAAACCATAGAACCCACGGTTCTCAGAACCGTGGGTCCTGAGAACCGTGGGGTGAACCGTACCATGGTTCATGAACCGTGGTACGGTTCCTCTAATTAATTGATTAATTAATTAATTTCCATTTTTCCCCCAAAACCCTCCCAAGGCATTTTTGGTCCTCATTTCACAGATTTCTCAAATGGTCCTCGGATTTCATAGATTTTTGGCATTACACAGATTCAAATGATTTCACAGATTTCACAGATTCAAATGATTTCACAGATGATTTGACAGATTTCACAAATTTTTGGCATTACACAAATGATTTCACAGATTTTTTTGGCCTTTGTTTTGCATATCTTTGGGCTATTTTTGGGGGTGGGAAACTAGAAAAAATTAATTAATTGGACGGTTCACCACGGTTCAGCCTTAAATTTTTGGTGAACCGCATGGTTCACTGTACGGTTTTGAGAACCGTGGTGAACCGTCCACGGTTCTCAAATTCTATGCTATAAACGTTCTCATAAATATGAATCAAAATAAAGCCAAAAATTCACATCATAGTGAGATAATTGAGAGAGACGAAGCTTTACTAATTGAACAAACCAGAATGTCTAGCAAAAAAAAATTGCTCTCTTCAAGAAAAAATGGGTTGTAATACTAATTTTCTATGGCCCTCAAAGTGACCTAATTAGGCCCTTGAGTATTTCCATTTCCTTAGGGACCCAAAAGTCCCCTTGCTTGTATTTACTAACCATCAACACAAATAATAAATGATATTCGGTTATTCAAGAACAATAGCATGATCAAATATCATTGAAACCACATGGACCCGTAGTTACCTTGAAACAGGTTTCAAACACATTTGCCTTCCTTTGTTATGCTCTTTATTCATATGTTGGACACGAGCCCCTTTCAATTCATGCATAGGCCTAAAGAAGCTTTTTATGCATTTATACAATGAACTAGGTAGGGGCCCAACTTCTAGGGTGCAAATTCTATAGGAGGGCACACTATTTTCCCTCCATAACCCTAACTTGTAGATAAGGTTAGCTAAGTCTCTAGAAGCTTCCATCATAGGGCAATAGAGTGCACAACTTTTGCTCCAAGACCCTAACTTGAGGATAAAGTTGGCAAAGTCTCTAGAAGGTTCCATTTTAGGGCATCTATTGGGTATCTATAAAGACTACAGACACTCCTTATTTGTGGGAGAACTCATCACTAATGCCTATAGAGCTTAAGTTACTGATTATATGCGATGTACCGAAGCCTTCTTTCTAAGGGAATGTTATTGCTCCCTGATTTTTTGTTTTCTATGCTTCATTGATATGAAAATATTAAGAATGTGTTTTTAAATTGGTATTAGATCACTATCTTGAGCGATTGGAAAGATGTCAATTTCTTCTAATTTTTCTCTCTAGATGTTTTCTCTTTGGCCATCTCTCTCTCTCTCTCTCTCTCTCTCTCTCTCTCTCTCTCTCTCTCTCTCTCTCTCTCTCTCTTCTTTCTCTGTGGCGCTGAGCTGGAGCGCGGCACATGGCTGCTGCTGGCCCCCTTCACTATCCCTCCTGCTGAGCAGCCCTCCTCTTCTTCTTACCTGTGCCCTTCTTCTTCCCCATCTAATTTACCTTCCTCAGTTCCTATCTCCCCATCCTCTTCTTCATTTGTTGTCTCCTCTTCTTCATTGCCTGTCAATCCAACTCCTCTTATCGCCTACTCTCAAGAACCATACACTCCGGCAAAGGCAGTGGAGTCCTATCTTGTCTCTAGCCTCTGAGCGTGCTATTATAGGACTTTCAGGGCTTGAAGAAAAAATTACACATGGTTAAAACGGAGATGTCTGCTCTCAAAGAAGCCAACGCCAAGCAGCATCAAGAAATGGATCTTCTGAGAAAAGAACTCAAATCTCAGCCTCTTCTTGCTACACCTGAACCATCGCACAAACTTAAAGAATTGGAAGACAAAATTGAGAAGTAGAAAGATGAAACTCTTTCGTGGGCAGCCATTATCAAAAAAGGTAACACACCAAGTGCCCCTATTTCCCCCGTTATTTCAGCTACTCTTTCAGAAGAGAGATCTAGGGAGCAACAAGCATACAATGTTCCAATAAGGGGCGACGCAAACACTCAAAATGCTCTTGAAGAAGCAAAACGTTTCGTTGAAAGTACACTTGGGCATCACAATAGAGATTTAGATTCAGCATGGAGAACAACCTGAGATAATGCTACCCTCATCATCTGTTTTACATCCTTCGAGAGCCGTCACGATGCTTTGCGCTGCATAGCCAAGCTACGTGGTTCCCAAATATATATGGATGATGATCTTACGTACATACAGGTTGAGGACAGGCGTGAGGCCTTCCAACAAGCTAGAGCGACTGGCAGACGTGTTATCTACAGGGATGGTCGAATCCGATACATTGACAATGTGTCCAAGGATGCTGAGAAATAGAGAATTGGGGTTCCCAGTATTGGGAGCATATTGGGGCCCCATCTACGCCACTTGCAGATTGGATTTTGGAATTGTAACGACATACACTCATCGTCCATTGCTGGTGATCTGCTTGACTTCATTGGTGAGAGAGATTTATTACTTTTCATGGAGACTCATGAGAGTCAGGAGAGAGGTTTACCGACTTTTCCAGGATACAGATGGAACTCGGTCTATCGACAGGAGATGAGATCTGCTAGTGGGAGAGGTTTTGGTGGGGTCGCTTGCCTATATAGAGAGTCACTGCATGCTATTTTTTAGTTCAACAGCCATGATGAACACCCATGGTACATTTGGTTCCACATTGACGGGTATAGCGTTGGTTCTGACAGAGACATCTTTGTTGCAGCTTGTTATTTCCCTCCAATTTTTTCTTCCTTTGTAGAGGGTATTGGTTCACCCTACATTGATCTTTCTACAGATATTATCAGATATGCAGAGCGAGGTTAAATCTTTCTAACTGGTGACTTTAATGCCAGGACAATTTTTATGATTCTATGGACGTGCCCTTGATGGAGATGACTTGTGTGTTACTAGGATTTATGAGGACATTTTGGGCCCCATTACCACCTATGGAGAATACTTGTTGCAATTAGGTGAAGCTCATGAGTTGGCCATTCTTAATGGTTTAACTTGTTGGCCCGACTCGGGCAAATATACCTGCCATCCCCACAGTGGCGGCCATAGTGTTGTTGATTACCTTATGGGATCACCATCAACCATCTCACTCATCCATGATTTTTGTATCTCTCCTACCACTCTTTCTGATCATTCCTTGCTTTCCTTTAGTCTTGGTACTATTTCTTTGCCTCGACAGTTCTCACCTCCACCTTTATCTCGTGCACCCAGATACATCTTTGACCATTCACTTGCACATACCTATCAGGACTCACTCTCCCCACTGCTCCACATTGCTTCCTTCCTTACCACAACACTCCATACGGCTGCCGCTGCTTCCTTCCCTTCTAGACCCCATCATAACAAAAAGAACAACAATCCTAGACCAGTGCGCCCACCTTGGTATGATGATGAGTGTAGTTCCCAACATCACCTTGTCACACATGCTCGCATACACACCCCTCATCTCTTGCAACCCACTCGTCGTTTCTTTACCCGCTTACTTCGTCGTAAGAAACGGGCTTATGATAGTTTGGAAGAGCAAAAACTTATAAGGTCTTCTCTATAGTTCTTCCACAAGGGCATACTGGCGTGAGTTCATTCCCCGTGCTCCACCTCCGCTCCTTCATGACTTGCGCATTTGGACTGAGTATGCCACTGCTTTATGTACCATTGATACCGATACACCTATTTCCATTTCCCCTAGACCTCCTGAGTTTACCTTCTTCACTTCCGATATGGTCCACAATGCCATCAAGAAAATGAACACCAATAAAGCCAGGGATATTGATTCATCTATAGAGCTTACCTTGAGCGAGCTTGGCATGGCCAGTTGGGTGTCAAACCCAACTTTTATCGACTTCATTTTTTGGAGACAGATGTATCAAGGTCCCCACTTCTACCACTTTACCTACGATCTGGATTATCACACGGTCTCGACTCATATTGGGTCAGCTCTGTGTCTCTTCACACCAGCTTGAGATTGAGATTGGTCGGTTTTAGGGTACTCCACGAGAGGACAGGATCTGCCAGTAGTGTTCCCTAGTTGCAGTAGAGACTGAGGAGCATTTTATTTTTATTTGCCCAGCTTATTATGAGATTCGTGGGAGATACTATTGCTTGTTAGGGATACACCAGTTACACTGCGTTCACTTGTTACCTATGAGGATCCACGTTGTGTTGCACTTATGATCCGAGAGATGTTTCTATTACGACGGGATCTACAACCTCGACGTCAGATTGCTCCTGACACAGCTTCAAATTACCTCCTTTTTCTCCAGACGACGTTCACGACCAGTCCCAGATTCAGATGATGACGAGGATGAGGACACAACTTCCCACAGAGATCAGAGACAACGCACCTCCTAGCATTACCCAGCAGCTAGACCTCTTCGTCCTACCACGAGGAGACGACCCTCTCACATTCGACATCGGCAGCATATCTCAATATCACTGCCCACTGCAGCTTGTATTACATCTTTTGTCAGTAGTAGCAGCAGCAGTAGTAGCAGCATCACCTCCAGGACATGATCTACGGCTTGCTTCCATTATACATAGCCATTTCTGGCTTTATACCTGTTGGTTTAGTTAACTTTGGTATTTGTGTTTAGATTTACTATATATGCTTTTCTTTCAGTTTTGGAGACGTTTTTCATACGCTCCCAGATGGTCCACATACTTGATATGTACTTATTTGTCTTATATGCCTTCTGGCATGGAAAAGACATTAATAAAGCTTTCTTTCTTTCTTTCTTCTCTCGCTGGAAATGGTGCGCTGATCCATCGCTGGAAATGGTGCACTGATCCATCCCTTGAGGCATTGATTTGTCCCTCGTATGCTTGTTGATGCTTGTTGAATCCTGATACGCTCATTGAAGCTTTCAACTCAAGATTCTAGACTCCATGTTGCTCAGCGCTCAAGCCTCACACTGCTCACTGATTCTTGATTCCTCTCATGATTCAACCTGAATCCCAGGGATTCCTCTCGGGACCTCCTGGCATCTCGATTCCCACCTGGCACTCTTTTCGGCCTACTCATGCTGGATTGCCACCTGCAAGTTTTGCTAGAGATGTGTAAGCTCCGCTCGCAACCTGGTATTGCTGGTTGCCAATTCCACTACACCATCATCCAAAGTTGATTTGGCCGTTACCAAATCTTGGAGGACAGTTCCCAAGGTCTGGTAGGCCGTGGTAACATCTGTTGGCCCATCGGCCGATGTGATGCTGCTTGTTGGTGGGCCTTGTTGAGGTGTCACACCAAGTAGTACACCGTCGTCATCGTCATCTTCTATTATAATTTCTTGCGTCATCACGTTGTCTGGTGCAGTGGGATCAGCACACTGAGGTGAGGCGATGTACTCCATTGGCATGAACGCGTCATCATCCAATGGTTTGTCGGACTTCATTCGGAATAGATCAATCATAGGGGGGAATGATGGAAGTGGTGGAGGTGTGTAGAGGGAGCGTGTTGGAGGTTTGCGGATCCCAAGACAATCCTAGCCCTAGTTAATAAGTGAGAGGGATTTGGCACTCTACGTTTGTAAGTCCACCAACCTGATGATCACATAGATATTTCATTAATTAGAAAGTTAATAAAAGGACTTTAGGCCTTTTTGTGGGACTTCTAATGTCGCAGCGCCTAAAACTCAAGTTAGTGAATAAAATAGGAATTTCCACCAAAATTCAATTTCAAATTGGGTTCGTTCAATTAATGAATGGGTTCCCACTCCTTTTTAAATTTGAATAGTTAGGGAGGTAGAAATTGGCCAATAGGAATTGAGGCCAAGACCCTCCAATCCACTAGATAAGTGGTAGTTTCAAATCATTGTACATGTTCTCTTCATTTCAATACAAGCAGGTTGGCCCTCTTATGGAATGGATCAGGAATGTCCTTGCTCTCTATCTCTCTTCTTCCATCTCTCATGCTTCTTTTGTATCTGCTAATTGTTGGATTTGATGTTTATTGGGATTGAATGTTCTTATGCTTTTTGTGAGAGAGAAGAGGAAAGAGAAGGGTGAGTTTCTATCATTGTGGATTAGGGTTAATGGATGTAGTGTTAATGTTTAATGGATCTTGGTGTTAGTATGTATATGCTGGATTTTGGAATATGCTATCGCTCTCATGGGAACGAACCTCCGTAGTGCACAGATAGCTGGTCTCGGACAAGCTTATCATCGAATGCTTGGCTGCCTATTAAAGCTCCTTACGGTTAGAAATGCTTGGGTATCTATCAGGGGTGTGGTGAGGTGGCGTTAATCCAAAGAACAATGGTTGATGAGAACGTGGAGGTGGTAATGGCGAGAATGGAGGGATGCTGTTAGTTGTGGTGGTGGATGTGGGAGTGATGGGTGGATCAGTGGCTTGGTTGGTGGTGACATTAGCTGGTGGATCTAAGTAACTCGATTAGTCCCACAACATCAAAGTATGTGGATGTGTCCGTGAGGACATGGACTTGTTGGGCCTGTTCCTGCTAGGGACTATTGTTGTCTCCTTGGGAATGATATTCCCATCTCCCTCCCCTCCCAAAATTTGTGCCGATGGTGAAGTTGGCGGTGTTGGAGTTGTAAGTAGTATGGGGGGAGTTGTGACCGAAGCTTGTTGGGGTCGTGCTGGTGAACCTTTTTGCATCGCCGGCGCCTAAGGGTCCACATCACCGACGTGTGGCTCGCCGCTATGCCATTTGGTCAGTTTGACGACAACTATGCCTTGAGTTTCATGTGTGGCTTGTCTTTGCCTTTGGTTACCTTTTGGGGACGGATTTTGAGTTGGCTTTCGGGTTGGTTGGGATTCCAGTTTTCTTAAAGTCTGAAAGGTTAAGCTTGTTACGTTTCTAAGTTGGATTGATTGCCACTCCTGTCTGGATCATTATAGCCATATTGTGTTGTCTAAAAAATCACTACTAAGATATCAGTAGTGACAACCTGTAGGCTCTGATACCATGTCGCGAACAATTTTGTTTCTTTTGAGTTTAATGGTGCTCCTTTGGTGTGCGTGATGGTGAGTGATGACACTGGAGAAGCTGATGGCGTTATGGAGCACGGATGAACTGGATGATACAGCCCCACAAATGGTCATGGGAGCAGAAAAATTGACAAAAATTGGTCGCCAGAAGTCTTTAAAAGCTTGCACATCACTGAGGTGCGAATGACTTCCTGTTTTGGTTCTTTATAGCCATTTGGGTGTGTTTCGGCTCGGTCGAGATTTTTGGAGGAACCGGCTCGTGGACTAGAATGACGTTGTAGGACTCGGCCTGGTCGAGATCTTATGCAGTAGGCCCGGTCGAGGCGCCAACCAGAGGACTTGATCGAGATGCCAACCAGAGGTCTCAATCGAGATGCCAACTCAAGGACTCGGTCGAGATGCCAACCAGAGAACTCGGTCGAGATGCCAACTAGAAGACTCGGTCAAGATGCCAACTTGAGGACTCGGTCGAGATGCCAACTAGAGGACTCGGTCGAGATGCCAACTTGAGGACTCAGTCGAAATATGATTGAGTGACTCGGTCAAAATCTGATGTAAGTGCTTTGTTGAATACTCTATTTCAGTGATATTGTTAAAGACCTACATGAAGTAAAATTTGACATTGTCGAAATAGGTTGGAGTTCTCAGTGGAATATGCTATCTCAATTACCAGATTTGTGCTATGGGTGAAAAATTTGAGATATCAAAATTGCAGAAGAGAACTGGATCGATAAAGTTATAAAATCTATCTTTGTGAGCTAGACCATCAGATGTTGACCGACAACACTCACTGTGAATTTAAATAGATATCGATGAGAAAAACATATGGAGAACAAGAATGCAGTAAGTAAAAGTAAAAAATTAAAAATTAAAAAGCAGCATGGCTTTTTGGCGACGTTTGTTAACTAATTGTGCGTGATATGAGATGAGTCGAGTCTCACACAATCGGGCTAACGTAAATAGCCTGGACTTTTTGTTCAATTGTAACTTTCTCACATAGATCAGTAGAGAGAGTTTGCATGGATGACTCGCAAGGAAGGAACTAGGAACTCAATAGGCATTATTGCCTCTTGACCGTAGATGAGATCGAAGGGAGTAACCCATACAGTGGCCTTCTTGGGAGTTGTGCGGTATGCCCAGATAGCAGAGAACAGCTTGGTTTCCCAATCTGATTGACTAGTTTCAACTATCTTGGTTAGGATTTTACAAATGGTCTTGTTTGTCAATTCTGCCTGGCCATTACATCTGGGATAGTACGGAGTACTTTTGAGGTGGATAACTAGGTAGTGGCGTAAGAGTTATCAATCACTTCATTTAATAAGTGTGACGGTTGTGCTCACTGCTTGCTGGCGGCTTTGGTTGGCAGATTTGAAGCTGAGTTGAAGCTGAGCATAACCATTGAGTGCTCAAGAGTCAGCGTTGATTCATGATTTGTGACCAGTCATGCAGCCTGCTATCATTGATCAATTTGCAATCTGGAGGAACTTTCAAGAAATGGTTTTGATTACTGTCTAGTTACTAGTAACTAGTTGTTATGCTACATTGTGGTGCAAGATTTCAGCAAGTGACCAGGTTCCAGGTTGGCCAATGGCCATTCATGATTTCTCCACAATTATTAGATTGAGTCTTGCAAGTTTCTGATCTGACCAGGTTTCAGAATTCAGTGTGGAGACTGTACGCTGTAGAGTATCTTGGAGGTGCAAGTCCCATCAGTGACTAGTCAGGCTTCAGCCCTTTAATGTCATGGCACCTAAGCAGAGGGGCTGCCCCTACGCCCCCCCGCCCCCGCTTATTTCTCACATCTCCCCCTCCATCGCTGGCAGCATTGGAGAGGAAGTCCCCTACATCATCAGCGATGGAGGGGATGCGGCCATCTTCACCTCCAGTGATGGAGGCACTTCCTGCTTCGTTGGCAGCAATGGAGAGTTCCCCATCGCTGATGCAATGGAGGGTTCCTCCTATACCTTTGCCGAAAATATCCATGAGGCTGCCAAAACATCTGCAAATACAATTGACTACACTCCTTCCAAACCTATTGAAAGTCTCTTTGCCTATGACCTCAGTTTTATCCGACAAGAAATCCTCGGACTTAAGAAACAACTACATTTTTTTGAAACTGAAAATGGCAAGCTGGTTAGGGATCTCTTTGGTGTCAAAGGGCGAGTGGGGCAGCTTGAGCAGGAAAATATATATCTTAAGCAAAAAAATTGCAGAAAAGAGTGCCTTGGAGGAGACTTCCAACAAGATAACTTGCTTGGAAAAACAAGTCGAAGCAATTACTACATCGTAGTCTTGTTCAGTGTAGCTAGTTGAAGCTTCATCAAATATTGTGAAAGCTTCATCACCTTTGTCTACATCCTTGGATGACTCTGCAACATTCGCTTTGTCAGCTTTGTTCTTTCTTTTCGGGTTGAATCTGCAATCGTATGCAAAGTGTCCCTTCTTCTTGCAGTGCATGCAAGGTATCGTTGGGTTGAACTAGCATCTATTGCCTGTGTGTCCTGGTTTGTGACAGTGATCACATGAAGAAGATTGTTGGTTGTCGTTGCCTCTGCTCGAAGACTTTGTGTTCATCCTGTCGAATTTGCGCTTGTTCTTGTTCTTCTTTCTTCCCTTTGTAAAAATAGCTTTCTCCTAATCACTGCTTCCCTCTCCTTCGTCCCTCATCAATCTCTCATCAGCGACAAGACTGATTGCTCTCTCGAATGTCATATCTAGTAGACTTAGTATGAGCATTCTCAACGGCTGATAGGACGCAGGTAGGGACTTCATGAAGTACATCAGCTGCTGTGGTGCTGGGACCTGGTGCTCCTGCCCTGATGCAGCGAGTTGAGCGAAGATCGTTCTGATCTTCTCAACATGCTGATCCAACTGGTTGCCATCCCATCGTATAGATTGCAGCTGATTGTGAAGACGCATCACCGAAGTCCTCACTTCGTACATTTGCTTTAATCTTTCCCA
This sequence comes from Diphasiastrum complanatum, assembly GCA_029204225.1. Taxonomy (NCBI): domain Eukaryota; kingdom Viridiplantae; phylum Streptophyta; class Lycopodiopsida; order Lycopodiales; family Lycopodiaceae; genus Diphasiastrum; species Diphasiastrum complanatum. The sequence continues at coordinate 43,959,953 of CM055096.1, forward strand.
TGCTTCATGGCTGCTCTCACAGTCTTCAATCTGCATGAGTATTTCTTTGTTAATGGACGAAACGATGATCGCCATTGCACGTTCATCCTTTTTGATCCACTCACCTCTCCCTGGGTCTCCCTCTGGAGGCTACACCTCTGTGAGTTCGGTCACCGACTAGATGCCTTCCTTTCTGATGTACTTTTTCTTTGTCTTATGTGCCCAAGGGCACCCTATAGACATTAATATATTCTATTCTATTCTCTCTCTCTCTCTCTCTCTCTCTCTCTCTCTCTCTCTCTCTCTCTCTCTCTCTCTCTCTCTCTCGGCGGGATGCCCTGCCCGTTGACCTGTCTCCACCCTGGCGCTACGTTGCTGTGGCGCTGCCTACCCTGCCCTGTGGCGCAGAGCTAGAGTGTTGTCTAGCGCTGGCCTGGAGGCTCTTCATAGCTGCTGACCTAGCGCTCTCTCTTCGCTAAAAATGGTGCCCTCAAGGGAGAAGGCCAGCCATCGCTCCATCTCTCCACGGGACAGCCCTCCACGGCCTAATGGGCCTCCTGCTGACCTGTCTCTTGCCCCCTTTGTTGTCCCCCCTGCTAGCTCCGCGGTCTTGATCTGCCTGTCCCCCTCGCTGACCCTCATGCTGGCTCAGTTCCAAATACTCCTCTCCTCGCTGATTCTGCCCCCCTCGCTGATGTATGCCCCTCTGTCCCTGCCCCCTTCATTGTCCCTCCTGCTGATCAGCCCTCCTCCTCTTCTTCTTACCTGTGCCCTTCTTCTTCCCCATCTGATTTATCTTCCTCAACTCCTATCCCCCCACCCACTTTTTCATTCGTTGTCTCCAGTTACGAATGAAGCAAGACTTAACCCTACCTAAGCTATGAAAGCATCACATGAGCAAGACTTAACCCTAGAAAGCAGGAAAGAGAGATTAAGGAGACTAAAGAGAGAGATCAATATCATCAACTGAGTAACAAATGACACAGATTCCCTACTTATAGCATAGAGGAAGGCCTAAAAGGAAGCTTCCAGAGGTTAGCGCCCAACTAGGAGGGATAATAGTGCGCCCTCCAAGAAGGCCCCCACTCTCCAGTAATATGTCCAAATGTCCAAATAATGAATAATAAGGCCCAAGGCCAACCATATAGTCTAAGTGTCAATAATGAATAAAAAAGGGCCGTGGCGAATGTAATGAGCCGAGTCCATAACTCTCCCCGACACAAAAAAGACCCAACTGCTAAAAAGAAACTGGATCAAACAGCAGCAAGCCCTCGCGCATCAACAACTAGAGCAGCATCTGATGTAGAGGAATCAACAAGTGCAGCAATAGCACGATCCTGATTCGCAAGTAATGGTGTATGATAAAAGACATCAATAGGCTCCCATGTGGCCTCCTCAACAGGACGACCATCCCATTGGACCAAATCTGCCGGCAGCGTCGACTATGGTGAAGGCGAACCTGGTGAATAGCAGTTGGTAAGAAAGGGAACAACTCAGGATCAAAATCGTGGCGACGAAGGGAACATCTCGGCCACATCATCTGAAACCAAGTAATATGGAACAACCAGGAATGCCAAGGAACCAGAAGAAGATCAAGCAGCGACCATGAATGCCAAGGTATCCGTAATGCCCAAGGTAGTAGAGGATCAGCCCAAAAGATAGTGACATCATACCAAGGTATCCAAAAGCAACGGGAGCCAATAAGGAAACTGGAAAAGAGGACACTCATCGCGAATAGCCGCATCATACACGTAACCATCAACCATATGTGCAATCTCAGTGATATAGGTGCCCCAAGAAAAGATAGCAGCATCAGAAGACCAGCACCAAGGAGTAGGAACATAAGGAGGATAGAAACATAAGCAAGATGACAGGCACAATGTAATAGCATGGAAATGCAAGCGATATGCCAGGAAACATGGAGCATAAAGAGATCATCCTGACAAAGGATAGCTAAAATGGAAAAATGTGCACCAGCATGGTCAAAAGCCGAAGGTATCCATAAGGCCCATGAATGAGAAGTAGCAATGGCACACAGTACCCTCAAGGCCCATATCACGAGAAGAGCGGCATGCCAAAAGCTCCAAGAAATCAATGCATCATCTAAAAAGACATGATGCATGAAAACAGTAGCAACAAATCTAGAAATAGTAGAGGCCTCGAGTGAAAAACTGTAGCCAAAAAACTCATCAAGAAAGACCTCATATGGACATCCCAATCCATCATAGGATACACCAAAAACGGATGGAGAATCGGATGACCCATCGGAACTGGCCGCAAGTGCAATCCCAAAGTACACATCAGGCGCACAAGTGAAGAATAGAAGAAATGCACTGGAATGAGGAACAGGATCCGCAACATTAGTAGCAAGCATCGGAGCAATATCCACATGTAGCTGGGAATGAGTATCAAAGCACATATGAGCAACACTGAAGTATATGGCGACAACATCCCTAAAAACTATCTAAGAGAGGATAAGGAACTCTCTCAAGGTACTCTGATGGTCTCGGAACACCAGAACAAAGTGGCAACTCAGCATCGGAGACCAAGCGATATGGAGCAACCCGAAATGACAGGGAACCTGAAAATCACCCGGACAAACAGTAGCTAGAACAGAGGCAATAACCCAAGCCATCAGGATATGCCAAGCCTAACAATGTTGAATGAGCAACAATCCAAGAAACAAATAGAGAGCCACATGCATAATCATAGAGATATCCGCACCATAGGCGATCAGTAATGTAAAGGGAAAGAAGATACAATCTGATCACCAATAGCAAGGGAACCATCAAATGTGGACCCGTGAAGAACCCCATAGAAATCAGCAAGAACATTGGCCATAACAGACTCAAGAGATGGAGATATAGAGACCAATGCAGAAGATACTACACCAACCACCGAACCAGGAGGGCTATCTGAGTTTTGCGCAAAAGCAATAGTAGAAATACCACCAAGGTATACGGCCTCAATATCAATGAAACCAGAAATGACCATTGAATACGATATCTGTGAATCAAGGCATATAGGCGCAAGGCATGCAGCAACAACCTGTAAATCCGGAGGAGCATCAACCTGAGGAAGAGGACCCACGGATGGTGAAAGTGAAGCAGCAACGGATGTACTCTGAATGGAAAGAAGAGCTGCATCCTGAGCCTTTGGCAGGCTACGCATAAACTGCTTCCCGGTAACCAACTGATAGTTAGCAAGTAAATGATGCTAACCAGAATAATATGATCCACAAAACATACGTAGGCATAATAACAAAGCATCAATTGATAAGTTCTGGCCTAAATATGCATCTAGAAGAACCGCATACTCATCTAGAAGGGTATCAGCAAAATAAGCTAGTGAGTATACAATAGGACCATCATGAAATGTATAACCATATGCCATATGGAAATCTACTGGAGTAGCCAAAGCATCTGAAAGAGCAACCGTAGACCCATGAATAATATCGAAATAAGGAGCATAGGCGACAACATCTATAGCATGGCGCTCAGGAAGATGAGTAGCATCAAGTAGTCAACAACTATATCAAAGCATGCAACATCATCGGCAATAGTAGCAAGGCATACTATATCAGTATCAAAGCATGGAACAATATCATAGCATGCAACAACATCGGTAGCACCATCAAAGCATGCAACGACATCATCAATAGTATCATAGCATGCTATATCAGTATCAAGGATCATATCAGCCGCACCCTGTTTATGTGAATCGGCATCAGTAGAAACCTGTTTATGTGACTCTGACTCACTATGGGATACAATGACAAGCTCAGGTAGATCAATAACTCTCTCAAGTACATCAGGCAACTCGCTCACACTGTGTGATATAGAATCATCCTCATGTGTATCGCTAGCAATGTGTGAATCAACCTCATGTGAATCACTAGAAATGTGTGACTCTATCTCTATTTGTCCTGCACAAGAAAATGGAACCTCGCATATGGAAGAATGCTCACGTTCATTGCACTTTCAAACCTGTTAATCAATGTTTTCTATCAAAAGATCTTGACGGTCAAAGTTTGATCATAATAGAGGAACATTACGCTTTTGGCAGACTTTCACATTATTTGTCGACCAACAAGTGCAAGAAACTTTAAGGCTCACCAATTGGATATCCCTATCTCAAGATATCCAAACTAAGGTTTTTCACATCAAAGAGGGGTTGCATGAAAGAGGACAACCATCTTGGTCATTGATGCCAAGTTTTGATAGGAGTTTAGTTTTGGAAGTGCTGAGTTTTACAGCAACAGTCAATAATCTTTAGTGACATCAAGCACCTATCTTTTGTAGGTATTTCACACTTTTATTGCTCGACAAGTAAACAAGTAAACTGAGTGAGAACAAATTGAAGTGATTGATGCTTATTAATAAGGCCAAATGGAGTTCCGTATAATATGAGCCAGAGTGAAGCAAATGTGATCGATAATATTTATGTATCATGAACTAGATAATAAAAGCTTGTAAAGATGTAGCTAACAAGATTCGAGGCAATAACATGCCTCATTTGTATGAATAAATGTTGTGAAATTCTTCATAGAGTAATAAGAGGTGTAATTGTAAAGTCAATTTTCAAGCTTCAAACCCAAACTGAAATTTTGTTTTGAGCCAAATGACCAGGGAACGGGAATGAGAATGGGAAATTTATAGTAATTTGTGCTTTGAGACTGCACATCATATTAACAGAATAGAAAATGAAAATTGTATTTAAGCAAGGCGTAAGACTGTGACCGGAGAACTCTCCAAATTTATGATTTCAAGAATAATTTCAAACTATTGCAAACACAAAGTACTCTTTGTGAATAACTAGCAAAAGCAAGAAAAAAGCCAATTACTTACAAGTTGTGAGCCATGAAAATAGATGGGTACAAAGAAGCAAAATCTAGAATTGCAACTGGATCCTGCACAAGGATGGAAACTTTAAAACAATAGTGTTACTTATTAGCACAAAAACTGTCTTTTGAATATAGATTCTAGAAATCTCAACTACAAAACATGAGCTAAATTGCATATAATTCTCCAGCTTGCTTGGGTATCATTCATGTAAGGCTTAAGATTTAGAACTTAGGAGGAAACAAGTTTCAGTATGACGACTGGAAATCTTTCATGGGCTTCACACATGTGCATACATACATGTCTGCATTGTTTACTATAAACCTTTGTGAATATTGCTATCATGTGTACATCAATGAGTTGTTCATTGATATGAATATATCTTCATATATCGGGCGATACTAAACTGATACGCCAATCATTTGAAACAATAAAACATAACAAAAGCTTTGAAACATAACATAACAGCCCAGGCAAACATTTGAAACAACAAAAGCTTTTCAAACACCTCTCCACATTTCAGAAAGTATTTACATATTTTTGCGTCTGAACATAAAATGTTTTGAGAGAGATTAGAATATCTGATGTGAATTTATAGCAATTGACTAGAAAGTCTGTGTCTCAACATGACTCAAAAGGTGAAGTTTTCCATGTAAGTCGTTTGAAAGAGCGACTTACTCGGAAGGATTCCTTCATATACACTTCATATACTACATCGAAACATATCTTTACCTTGAGATCCATCATTGAGTAGTCTGTACCTAGACATTTATTGATACAAAGGCTTCAAGATCGTGGCGTTTAGGAGGATATTATACGAGCAGTTGTGGCTTTGTATAGGCGAGTTATTGGCCGGATCGGAGTATCAAGGGTTATATCCCCAGAGGTGGATAGTACGATTGGGGTTAAGCAGGGAAGTCCACTTTCACCTAAACTCTTTGGTTTATACATAGACGAGCTTGAGCAGGTTATACAAAGTGTTGGAGGGGAGGGATGTACATTGGGTGGCCTCATTATTGCTATTCTGTTATATGCGGGTGATGTGGTTTTACTTTCGTGGATGAGAGAGGGCCTGCAACGGCATCTGGATGTGCTTCGTTCTTTTTGTATACATTGGAGATTGTCATTGAATGTGGCCAAGAACAAAGTTATGGTGTTTAGCACCTCTAGATCCTTCATGATACGGCAGGAGCTTCTTTGGGATGGTCATCCACTTGAGGTAGTGGACTCTTACACATACCTGGGTGTTGTATTCTCTGGTCCCACTTTCAGTATGAGGCAGGCAACAGTTTCCCGGTTACGGAAGGGCTATTCATTGTGGGTCGATCTGGAGAGATTGTGTTTCAGGTCACACATTAGGGATGTGAATAGTAAGTGTCGCCTCTTTGACACCATGGTAGTCCCCTCAGCTTTGTATGCAGCAGATCTGTGTGCTCTTCCTTCTATCTTTCTTAGCCTCTTTCTTGGGCTTAATCCACTTCCTTGTAATCTTCCACCTACACATACAAAAAAAATGGCAAATCCTTCATCCTTTTCAGTTTTGGGGAGCAAATTTGAAGTTATTTTTCCTCCACCTCCTCCTCATGAATGTACAGTTGTACCAACACCTTCTCCTAAGTCTAAGGTCAAGCCTTAGAGGAGATTTAGGTGTCTTTGGGCCATAAGGCCATGAGGTCAAGGGGGTGACCCAAAAGGTGGGTGGGGACGTGACCCAAGTGACCCTTGGGTGAGGTGGCGTAGGGAGGGTGGTGGCCATGTGATTTGAGGGTAGGTGGACCCCATAAGGGGATGTCACTTGTTTTAGGAGCCCATGTGCTTGCTAGGTGGCGACCATAAGGCCCGCCACCCAGCAAGGCTTTTTTGGAAGGAAAAGAAGTGGGATGGGGGGTAAAGGCTCCATTTCCATCATTGAGGTGCTTATTGTGGCTTAGTCTCCTTGAGTAGTGCTCTCAAGTTCTCTAAGTCCTTTTGTTGCGAAGCCCTTGCCGATTTTTCTTTGCTTCCTTCCTAGAGCGCCATGGACCCTGCTATGCCCTCGGGTGAAGGACCGTCTTCACCACCTCCTCCTCCTGATGTAGACACTAACCAGCTTGTACAGGCCCTAAATCTGCTGCAAAACCAAATTTTAGAAATGCACGCCAAACATGCCACGGCCGAGCAAGAGTGGCGTTCTTCGACGCACTTGCGGTCCAATGGCGTATATCCAATGTTTAATCTGGAATTCTTTTCGGGTGAAAATAAAGACCGACTTCCCGATGTGGTATTGTCATGGCCAGATCGATGGAATAGTCATTTTTCCATGCACGATGCGCCTGACAGTACGAAGATCGCCTTTGCTCTCATGTTCTTATGCGGAAAGGCGTTTACATGGTGGCAGGATCTGAAGGAGAGGGCTACTGCCCCTTCTACATGGGATGCCTTCCAAGAAGCCTTTAAAACGGGTTTTCTTCCGGTGTTGGATGATTTCAAGCATTGGCGGCGTTTCGCCACCGTGCAGATGGGTACTAGGCCGTTAGATGCCTATATCCAGGAATTCCAGGATATCTTGCCCCGATTCGCTTCGCGAATCGATCCTATCCTGTTGAAGTTACATGGCTTTCAAAAGAATTTCAGCTAGAAGTGCAGCGTAACCAACCGCAGACAATCGAAGATGTGGTTTGCTTTGCGAAAATCTTCGATGACGCCCATTTTGCCTCTCGCAAGGAGCAAACTTTGCCCAAAGCTGAGCAGAAAGAAAAGAAATTTTTCAAGAAGCAGGGCAGAGACAAGACGGCGGACACCGGTTCCCAAGGCGGGAAAAAGCGCATCAAATTGGATCGCGCAGACTACGACAAGGCGAGAATAGGCGGGTTGTGCTTCTCTTGCATGGAGAAGGGGCATCTTTCAAAAGATTGCCCAAAGAAAAAGCAGAAGAAATCTGGCGGGCAACCGAAAACTTTTAAAGCACCAGGTAATTCTATTATTTCTTTTGTTGATTTATCCTTTAAGGATGACACTAGTTGCAAGAATTGTTGTTTTAATACAGCTGTTTTTGGCCCCCACGATCTCATTCATATGAATGGAATCGTAGGACACCAAGCTGTGACTGTTCTTTTTGATGATGGTTCCACACATAACTTTATAAATGCTAAACTGGTGCAGAAGCTCAGGGCGGCTACCGCGCCAAGTAATCACTTGTACGTGGTGAAAATGGCGTTGGGGGAAGATCGGCAAGCTTGGGATCAGCTTGTTCCTCAAATGTCACTTCAGATCCAAGATTATGTTGAGCCGCTAGATTTTCATATTATGAATTTGGATAGCGTAGACATAATCTTAAGAAAGGAATGGTTTTATTCTAAAAACGAGTCTTTAAGAAAGGATTATGTTACTCATAGTATTTCTTTTTTGCATAAGGGCTCGTTCGTTGAGCTAAAAGGCGATGTAAATAGGCCTTTTGATCCTTTGATTTCTGCTTTAGAAGTTGTGGAATATTTGAAAGACTTTGATAATAAAGTTTATCTTTGTTTTTTGAAAGATGAAATTTATGTGGATGACCATGCAGTCCAGAGTCTAAATATTGATTTATCGCATTTGCCTTTGAATGTGCCTGTAAATAATCCCTTAAGTGTTAACTCACCTGAAGGAATAATATTTAACAAACTTATGCAAGAGTATAGCGATGTTTTTCCTAATAAACTCCCTGATGGCCCACCTCCCCAGAGGAGTGTGGACCATCAAATAGAGTTGCTTCCTGGAAGCCAACCGGTATCACTTTTTCCATACAGGGTTAGCATCAAGGAAGAGGATGAAATTTCTAAGCAGTTACAAGAACTCCTTAGGATGGGCCATATTCGGCCTAGTAAGTCCCCTTGGGGAGCACCAATCCTTTTAGTCAGTAAAAAGGATGGCGGCACACGTTTGTGTGGTGACTTTAAAAAGTTAAATGATTTAACCATCAAGAACAGATATCCCTTACCTAGGATGGATGATCTTATGGATCGTCTAAATGGAGCTAAGTATTTCTCCAAGATTGAACTTAGATCAGGTTACCATCAGATAAGGATTAGGAACGAAGATGTTCCTAAGACTGGATTTCGATCCAGATATATGGCCATTATGAGTTTTTAGTGTTACCTTTTGGACTCACGAATGCGCCTGCCACTTTCCAGCAGATGATGAACGATATTCTTTGTCCATATCTGGGAAAGTTTGTGGTGGTGTATTTGGACGACATATTAATTTATAGTCGGACCCTTGAGGAGTATGAAGAGCATCTTCGTATTGTCTTAGATCTTCTACGGCAAGAAAAGCTCTATGCTAAGGAGTCGAAATGTGAGTTCTTCCAGACTAAACTAAAATACCTGGGCCATGTCATATCGGATAAAGGTCTTGAAATCGATTATGACAAGGTCCGTAAGGTACGAGAATGGCCGAGACCTCTGACAATTCGAGATGTGAAATCCTTTTTGGGCTTCACAGGATTCTTTCACAGGTTCATTTTGGACTATGCCTTAATAGCATTGCCCTTGATGAACGTTCTTAAGGGGGTGAAGAAAAAATGTAGCCGCAGAAAAAGTCCATTGATAACATGGACGGATGAAATGAATGAGAGTTTTGAGACTCTCAATCACTGTGTTTCTACGGCTCCAATTTTACACATTGTCGATCCTAATCGGCCCTTTGTGGTTGATACGGATGCTAGCGACTTTGCGATTGGAGCAGTCCTTTATCAGGACGGTAGACCAGTGGCTTTTGAAAGCAAGAAGTTGGATCCTGCTCAAACTAGGTATTCTACCTATGAGAAGGAGCTTTTTGCAGTCATTCACGCGTTAAAAATCTGGAGACATTATCTTTATGGTGCCAGATTTACGGTAATGACTGATCACCAATCCCTTAAGTATATTTGTGATGCAAAGACCTTCGTGGCCGTAAGGCTAGATGGTCGGAACTCATTCAGGAGTTTGTGTTCGACATTAAGTATCGTAAAGGTACGTCGAACTGTGTTGCTGATGCCTTGAGTCGGATTGGAGAGATTAATCAGTTATGCTTTGTTGAGATCCAATCTGATTTGCATCTTTCACTACAGGATCTTTGTCGAACCGATAGGTTTTTTGGTCACATCTGGCTAGATGTCCTGACGGGAAATTCTAGATCTAGTGATGACCTTGGGATGCAGGATCCCAAGCAATCTCGTGATGATAAGTTACTTGAAGACTATTCCATAAGGAATGGCTTGCTTTTCCGAAAGGGAAAGGTTTGTGTGCCAGATAGGGAGGCTTGCGGGCCCAAATCCTGCAACAATGTCATGACAACCCTTGTGCTGGTCACCCAAGCATACAGAGGACACTTGACTTTGTTAGGCAGAATTTCTTCTGGCCTAAGATGAAAGGTCATGTGGAGGCATACGTTCAAAGTTGTGAACAATGCCAACAAAACAAAGCAGAAAGACTCAAAGTTGCGGGTCTTCTACATCCCTTGGAAAATCCCAATAAGAAATGGGAAATTATTTCAATGGATTTTGTGGTTCGACTCCCTAAAACCCGGAGTGATCGCGATGCCATTTGGGTGGTGGTTGACAGGCTAACCAAGATGGCGCAATTTATACCAACTAAATTAACTGTCAAGGCATCTGAACTAGCCCAGCTTTTCATTGAAAAGTTGTTCAGATTGTATGGTTTGTTGAATGATATTGTTAGTGATCGCGACTCCAAGTTCACTGGCAAGTTCTGGCAAGCAATTTTTGAAAACCTAGAAACAACACTTAGTCTTAGTTCTTCGGATCACCCAGAATCTGATGGGCAGACAGAATGTGTCAACCAGACGTTGGAAGATATGCTTAGAGCATATGTTTCTCACCCACAGTCTGATTGGGAAAAGTATCTCCCTTTGGTTGAGTTCGCGCACAATAGTGCTAAGCATTCTGCCACCGGATTCAGTCCTTTTATGCTGATGTATGGCTTTCAGCCGCGTTCTCCAGTTTCGATCGGACTCAAAGGTCTCAAGGTGCAAGCTGCAGTAGATTTCCTACAAGATATGCAAGAAATGCTGCTAGTGGCCAAGAAAAGCATGAAAACCGCTCAGGATAGAGCTCAGTTTTATGCTAACCGCGGTCGTTCACCTTGAGATATTGAGGTCGGAACCTGGGTGTATCTTAAAAACCCCTAAGGATTCGAAGGTACTCCGGACGGGAAAATGCCATAAGCTATCTCCTCGATATAGCGGACCTTATAAGGTTGTAAAAAAAATCAACCCGGTCGCGTATCAGCTAGATCTTTCGATTGGGGTTGGGGTTCATCATGTTTTCCATGTAAGTCATTTAAAAGAACGACTTAGTAGGAAGGATTCCCTAATTTCGGAAGGTGAACTAGTTGAGCTTGAGGATCTGTCTACCTTTGTGCCTAATGTACCTAAAAAAGTTGACGTTTGGTTTCTGAATTTCTCGTACGTTGGAAAGGCAAGACAGATGACGAGGACACTTGGGAGAGAGAGGACTATTTAAGACTGAACTTCCTTGGCTTGCTCCCATTAGGAGGAGACTCTTAAAGGGGGAGGGAATGTTACGTACCCATAAGGGTACGCAACAGGAAACTTGAGGTGACGGTCTCAATAATGGGACGGAACGCTAAACTGGAGCTATAGGTCTTTTGGGTGCCATGTGTCAATGTCTCATTTTTCTTTCCATCTTCTGACCGATTTGATTGATTCTCCTCCATATCTTGCTGCTTTTTCTTCTTCTTCTTCCCTTTGCCATCCTTCTTGGAACTTTGCTCTTGCTTCTTTGCCAGGAATGCCTGTTCCTTGAAATCGTCCCTGTTTACAATATTCTGTCGTCTCATTTCTTCCTGTAGTAAGATGGCATTTAGCTCATCAAAAGAAGGCCTGGTTTCTCTTAACGATAGCATCATTACAAAGTTCTGATAGGCCAAACGTAGACTATTAAGTACAATGGATACCAATACTGAATCTTGAACACTTTCTCCATCTGCAATAAGTTGCCCTCTCAGATCTTTCACTCAAGTAAAGTAGTCCGTTACCAATTCACCTGTACCCATCTTCAACGTGTGAAGCTTATTAGTCAAGAACAAGATCCGTGACTGATTTACCGTCTCATACAAGTTCTTCAGTATATCCCAAGCCTCCTTGGGTCCAACAACATCTCTAATATGAGGTATAATCATATCTTTAACTGATAAGTTGATAATATAATGAGCTTTTCTTCTACGTTTCTGATACTCTCGCAACTCCCTGTCAGTGGTAGGAGGTATCTCAACACCTGTGACGATATCCCAATATTCACTATCTTGGAGAATATTTTGCATCTTGAACTTCCATATACTATAGTTCGTTCCATCTAGCTTGCTAGACTCCGGCAACACAGCGTCGTTCAATCCTGCCATTATATTGATCCATAACAAATCTCAACAACCTAAATTTAGTTTAACAATCAGATCTGTCCAGAAACAACCTTCCCTCAATATCACCTGCCCTGATTCAAACCTGTCCTAGATATCACCTGTCCCAGGTATTGCCTGTCTGAACCTGCACCTGCTCAGTTACCACCTGCACCAGGTACTCCCTTCCTTAGATGCTGCTGTCGGGCCTGCACTAGGTCCTGCTGTCTTCAGAAGTGCCTTCCCCAGCTACTGCCGCCCTCAGAAGTGCCTGCACCAGGTACTGCTGCCCTCAGACGTGCCTGTTTAGATGTGCATGCACCTGAAAAGCACCTGTTCAGATCTGCCTGTCTCAGAAGTCACCTGTTCAGATACTACCTCCCTCAAATGTACCTACTCCAGATGTGACCTGCACCAGAAAACTAGCAAACAACCAGAAAAATTCTGATTCAGATCTGTCGACAGCTAGTAACTTTCCGTCAATCTTCTCCTAGAAGATTCCCGTTGTTTTCCTAACAACGTTGACTCCACATGCAGCTTCAGCTCCTCCAATCTGATTGCACACTTGCAAATACAAACTCTCTATCTCACCAAAGAGCCTGCTCTGATACCATGTCAGAATTTGTGATACAAATTCTAGATGGAGATACTAGTCCTACTAGCACTCACACAAAACCCAAGCATAGAAAGAATTCATATCATAGGTGAATTGAGCAATTGCTCTAGCTCATTGAATTGAATGGAATGATTGTGGTGGGGCGCCAGCCTTCTTAAATAGTTTCTCTAATGATTGATAAAAGCTAATGAGCCTAAGTAAATAGCAAAAGACAAAAAAGCTAATTGCTATAATTACTACCTATATTGGGTAAACACCCAAGATGAGTTTCTAAGTGATAAAAGCAAATCCTATTCTAGTAGTAGTGCACCCACCTACATGCATGACTAAAAAACGAATTTACTATAAATAGTAATGACCCTAAAATATGACTTAATATAAATAGTAATGGCCCCTAAAAATAGCACGCAGGCATGGCCAATATCATTAAGGGGTGTCAAATAAACATTAATTTCTAACACCCCCCCCCTCGCTGATGCCCATTGCTGTTGTGGCAGCGCTGATGCCCCTCGCTACTGTGGCAGCGTTGATGCCCCTCGCTGATGTGGCAACACTGCTTCTCCCTGCTCATCTCCCTTCCTTTTCTTCTGCTCCGTCTCCTTCCTTTTCTTCTTCTTCTCCTTCTTTTTCCTCTTCATTGAGCTCCAATCAGACTGATCTGGCCATTCCTACCGGCCTCCTTCCTATTCCTATTTCCCAAGAATCTACAGCTCCTCCGTCTACAGCTCTCATCCCATACACTCTCTCCAAATCAACCGAGCTTTTCTCCTCTTGGAAAGTTGACCAAATGAAAGCAGATTTCCAGCTTTTGAAACAAGAACTTTCACAGTTGAAGGGAATAGTGGTCTCTTTACTCAAAGAAAAGAACTTGTTGCAGTCCAACGTTGCCTCATTGGAACAAGTGATCAGTACTAAACAGGTTGCAACCTCGGAATTAACTACCACCATGATATGGGAGCTAGAAAATAAGATTGAACAACATTAAGAGGAAACTGGGCAGCAGTCTTGAAGAAAGGCACCAAGCCTAGCGCTCCCATATTTCACAAGAAGGGGAATTGTTGTCGCCTACTATGTAAATTTAGTGTTATGTAGCCTGACAGTTAGGGTGTGGAATCAAGTCGATTTATTTTTTTTAACTTCACTTTGGGCCAAGACAAAGCAGAATATTTGTCTTTAATTGTTAAACTCTTGTAAGTATATGTTAGCACATAATTATTTACATTGGAATCCAAATTTATGGGTATTGTAAACTTGAGTTGGTGGTATGTCAATTTTGTAACTTTCGTAGAAGTTGATTCCCAGATGGTTATTTTAGGCAAAACATTTTGACATACTGTAGGCATACTCCAATTTGAACAAAACTAATGATTTAATGCCATTTGCACTTTGGAACTACCTTTCATCATGCCTATTTGTTGGAATTTTGTATGTGATACATTTTTAGTATCATACGAATCACAAATACTAGAAAGAAGAAGAGGACGCCGTCGAGACTTGATGTAAGTGCTTGGTTGAGTACTTAATCTCAGAAAATGCACCAAAGCTTATACCAAGGGGAAAGCATAAAGTGCATCATCAATACTTTACGGACTAGATTTTGCAACAATCAATAAGGTTCTTATTGAGATGCATGTGGTAATATAGGAAATTGGACATTTGAATCAACAAGTTAGGAGCGTATCGATGAATCAATTAACGTATCAACTGAATTTTTTGACGGGGGGGGACGCAGGGACCTTAAATGGGAAGTAATTGTGCATGAAATCCCAAAGAAATGATTGAGATAGTGATTCTTTACTTCTGGGGTATGGCAGTATGATGGTGGTGGGACGTAACTAGGAAATTGGCACCTTGGGAAGAATTTAAGGCATTATTCCTTGAAACTTATATGTTGATTGATTATTTACTCATCTACAATCACCTAGTGGAATAATGATGAGTACCGAATGGTCTGACTTATACATTCAGGTCTTTACCAATATATTGAACAATGGGGATGCCATTTGAGTGGCTGATGAATACTAAAAATCTACAGTGGCCTCAAGGGAAACTCGAGCTATCAGCCCTTTAAAAAAAAAGGAGCAAGAAAGGACTAGACAATATTTCAATGATAATTGATCTAGATTTTTGCCATAAAATAATTAGCTAGATTGATCCAATTTAAGTGTCACTATAAGTTTTATTTTAACATATTGTTGAGAATTGAGATTCGCAAATAAGTAATCTACACCACAAATGAGAAACTTTAATTGCAAAAAATTTGGAAGAACGATTGTAATTATAGTATGTTCTACCTCATAAAATCCAACAGTTTTGCATTCTTGTGGATGAAGAAGAAAAGGACTTCCTGACAGTTGCCCTATCCAAAAAAAGAAAATTCTAAATTAGGTTCAAAAATAATAAAAACATAATGAGACTGCTATATTTTGAAACAAAATTGACATTAAGGTATCAAATTCTTCTGATTTCCTATCAATGTGATAAAAACTAAGAATTACCAATATCCTTCCTTAATAGAAACAACAAGAAGTAATTACTATTATCATACAAGCTTGAGGTAACCAAACATCACTCAAATAACTAACCTCCTAAAACACAAAACCACCTAACACCTAACCAACCATGTTATATAAACCTCAAACTATTGCACTAGGACCATGCAATGCGAACTTAATTAATAGTATTTGAAATTACAAGCTTTGATTCACCAGCTATGCTAGAAAGCAAGACTTAGGCTAGATACATAAAAGTGTTATGAAATTGAGAATAGAGATAGAAAGGATCATTAAATCGAGGTTTACCAACCTAGGAATCCTCGATGGTCTTCTACAACTTGAAACAGATCAAAATCAGCAACATGCAATCAACATGCAAGCAAATATGGCTACATGCAAGCAATCTGAAAAATTCTAGATGCATGCATGCAACATGCATGGACTAGTACTTGCACATGCAAATGGAAATTGCTAGCAAATCGGGACGTCCTAGAGTATGTGAAAAACACAATTCTGGATACCAAAGTTTAGCGGAAGCTTGAGGATCTTGGATCTAATAAGCCCACAAGTTGTCTTGAGGCTTAAAAGACCACATGCAATTAACATGCATTGACATGCAAGAGCATTTCAGCAACATGCAAGCTCATGCAACAACATGCAAGAGCATGCACTGACCATGCAAGGTCTAGGAGTGGTGTAGGGGTATTCCTAGGACTCTCCACCCTCTCCAATCGATTTCTCCACCACAAATGATCTCTCTTGCATACACGATGGAGGAATGGAGAGCCCCTTTTATAATTTTTGTTGAGAACAAGGTTACATTGCATGGTAGTAGGTTGGTGAGCGAAGTAGAGTTCCTCTAGGTGTTTGCATGCATTCTCTCCATGCATGAGTCCCAAGGACCAACAAATTTCACCTAGAGAGAGATTAAAATGTTAGGACCCAACTAGACTCTTGCATGTCAAGAGTTTGGACCCAACTTAAAATAATTAACTTAGGACCTTGGAGGAGAATCTTCAGCATCACAACAAAGCTATGGAAACTGCCTGGCGGCCTAAGAAGGATATAAATACTCTTGTTATACGCTTCACCTCAATGTCTCACCGTCGTGAAGTGTTGGAGCAGAGATCGACGCTGCGGGATACCAAAATTTACTTGGATGAAGACCTTACCTTCATCTAGGTGCAAGAGGATAAAAGCGTCTTATCTATCGTGATGGCATTATCCAATTTGTAGAACATAAACCTACTACTATTAACAAGAGTTTGAATTTTGAGATAGAATCAAAGTTAGAGAAATGAAGAGATGTCCAGTCGACTTGTAAAATGGTCTATGTACCATATAATCCTGGTTATGAAAACTTTTCTTAGTTAGATTTGTTTTCATTCTGTTGCTTTAACGACATTGATCCATCCGATTGACATCTTACATACCTTTTGGCATGGAAAAGATGTTAATAAATCTCTCTCTCTCTCTCTCTCTCTCTCTCTCTCTCTCTCTCTCTCTCTCTCTCTGAGCGCGATGGCGCGATGCCTTGCTGACCTGTCGCCTCTGACGTGGTAACCTGCTGACCTCATGCTACCCTGGAAATGCGCGATGCCCTGCCCTGCTGGAGAGCTGCCCGCTGACCTGTCTCTACCCTGACACCGAGTTGCTGTGGCGCTGTCTGCCCTGTGGCGCTACTGTGATGCTGAGCTGGAGCGCGAGACTAGCGCTGACCTGGAGGCTGCTGAGCTGCTGACTAGCGCTGATGCAGCTGACCTGATGAGTTGATGACACGCTGCCTTTACGTGACACATTGCTGACCTGATGATGACCTGCGCTTGTCTGATTCTCCCTCCACGCTTCCTCGCTATCTCTTGGATCTTCCTACCTGCCTTGCTGGAAATAATGGAACCAAAAGACCTTGATGCCCCTCTTGCCCTTACACCCTCAGCTCTTCCTCCTCCTTCCCTAATGAAAAAGGGCAACGGGTGGTGTTTATTGACGGCAAGCCAAGATATGAACACTCACTGATCGATTCTCCTCAAGAATGCTCTCCGTCTGTTACTTCTTCACAGGTCTTCTGCCTTCGAATATATGAGCCTCAGTTCCTTTCTTCTTCTCACGGTTCATGGATCTCTTTTACTGACCATATGTCAGACTGGCTGCTCAATCTATTGCATTCATGCAGGACTTTGGCTGGCTGCGCCTCTAATCAACGTAGGCACTCGTCATTGCATTCTGGAGCAGCGATGGACTGCGCTCATCTGCGGGTCTGGTTTCTTTGGTTCTGATGCTCTCTGATCTAGCTCATTGATGATGATTGCCTGACACATACTGCTCTTCTACTCTGTAGGGACTCGGGGCTCCCGGGCATGGAAGCAGCCCGAGATCCCCTATGACGCTTCGTAATGGATTTTGGAATTGTAATGGCTTCCTCTCTTCCTCTTCTGCAGGTGACCTACAATCCTATCTTGCTTGTACGAATATTTTACTTCTAGCACAGACTCATGAGTCTCAATTTCGTCCTCTTCCTATGGTGACAGATTTCTCTTGGCACTCGGTATTTAGACCATTTCTACGGAGGAAGACCTCCAGAGGCTCAAGTGGAGTGGCATGCTTATACAGGGACCAGTATAGTCATACTCTTATGATGGTTAAGCAAGACCCGTATGCACGTTTTATATGGTTACAATTAGTTGGGCATTCTTTAGGTCTGGCTAGACATATCTTCCTGGGAGTATGTTATATTGCTCCTCAGACCTCGACATTTGCAGACTATGGTGGTGACCCTTTTCAGGTTTTGTCAGAGGATATTGCCATCTTTTCTCTTAGAGGATATGTTCTTTTGGTGGGGGAATTTAACGCACGCACGGCCACTAAACAGACGGAATTTCATGCAGTGACGGATTATCTTTAGCTTCATATTTTGGATACAGATCTTGAGCGGGCTTCTCATGATAAGGCTACCCCTTCTACTGCATTTGGTGAGCAGCTACTCAGGATTACTGAGGCACATTCCTTGGTTATTTTGAACAGTTTATCGTAGTGGCTAGATTCAGCAGCTTTCACTTGTCATCCACATGGAGGTGGACATAGTGTGGTGGACTACTTCATTGGCGCGCCAGCCTTAATTCCTCTTATTCATAACTTTACCATTCTCTCTCCCACCTTGGCTGATCATTCGCTGCTCTTACTCTCTGTTGGTCAGACTTCTCCCCTTCCAACCACTCGACCCAAGACCGCTAAGCCTCGTGCTTCTTTTCGTACACAGCTCATCCCACAATACATCCTCATGCTCAACACTCTTCTGCAAGATTTTCCCTTCTCCTCTTCTATTGAACAACAGGCTAGCTTCTTGTTGCATTCCCTCATACAAGCCACCACCCAGGCCTTTCCCCGTAAGACATATTCCACTCACCGAAAGACCTATAACCGATGGTATGATCATGATTGCCACACCTTACATAAGCAGGTGGTATTCGCCATGCATCACTCTCCCAATCTTTTGGTGCAAGTACAGAAGCAGTATCATCATGTAGTCAATAAAAAGAAAAGAGCCTATCTAACACGAGATGGTCAAAAGCTTCTAGACTCCCTTTTCTCTTCCTTCTCTTTTCTGGAAACTCTTTTCTAAGAAGTCTTACTTACTTTTACCCATTGATATCGACTCTTGGGTGGAATATGCTACTCGCCTATACACTACAGATGCCCCCCCCCCCCCCCCCCATCCCTATCACTCGACCCGCCACATTCTCTCTTTTTACCTCTGACCAAATCGAATCTACGATTAGGAAAGCCCAACCCCATAAAGCGAAAGACGTTGACTCACTTAACTCAGACTTTCTCAAACCTGTCTCCCAACTTCTCTCTCCTTACATTGCCCACACTTTTAACATGGCTGTTACTTCTTGCTTTCCAACCAACTGGTGCACGAATCTCCTCCATCCCATTTTAAGGCTGGCGACCCAATGAATGTCGATAACTACCGCACTCTCATGATCAGCCACACGATGGCGAAGCTTTATGGTTCAGTTCTACAATCTATGGTTGGCTCCCAGGCAGAGTCAAGATGAGTTATTTGCTCTTGGACAAGCTGGTTTCAGACCCGGATATTCTACTATTGATCATGCATGTGTCCTACGGTGCATCATCGATGAGGCTTGACAGAGACGGAGAGTATACTGCTGCTTTGTGGATTTCCGCAAGGCCTTCGCGACACTTGCTACTTCAGCGCTTATCCTCACTTGGTTTTTCACAGGATATCATTATGGCTATCAGCACCTTATATGTGAGGGTATTAGCACGCTTCAGAGATGGCAGCAGTTGGTCGCCTTTTATCCAAAGCACAGTTGGGGTCAAGCAAGGATGCCCACTCTCTCCTACTCTTTTTGCATTGTACATTGATGATCTAGAGCAGATCATCAAGGAGGAGGGTCGTGATGAATGTCCACTTGCTGATGTTATTATTCCTATCCTACTGTACGTGGACGATGTGGCATTGTTATCCTCTACAGCCTCTGGGTTACAGCAACATCTTGATGCTCTCTATGGTTTTTGCTTAGTGTGGGGCATGACGGTGAATATTGCTAAGACCAAGGTCATGGTGTTTCAACACTAATCGGCAGCATATGAGAGATGACACATTCTATCATGATGGACAGCTGCTGGAGATGGTTACCTCATACACCTATCTAGTTGTACTATTCACCGGTCCCTTACTCACTTTCCGCTCTACTGCTCTATCTCGCTTGCGTAAGGGGCATGCTGCCTTGGTACATATGGAGAGAGTGTGTACTACTTACCATATTCATCATCCTACTTCTAGAGACCACCTTTTCTCTACCGCGGTCTTGCCAGTGGCTATGCACTCGGCGGAGGTTTGGTGCCCAAGATTATCTCACGGTACTTGTTACAGTTAATGTTTACATTAGTACCCCTAATGTTATCATCTAGGTTAACTAGGATTGTTGGGCCGTGCCTGCGTGCTAATCTAGGGGCCCTTACCTATATTTAATAAAAATCAAGTCTAGGCTGCTTTTGCTTTTCGACATAGATCAAAGTCTATAAGTATGATGGGCGCTCTACCTCATTTGTAATGGGACGTAGTTGGAGTACATCTCTTCATCATTGTTGTTCTCTATCATGTGTATGACTATTGTCTAACAACAGTAGGAATCTTGTCTTGGGTTACTTGTATGATCAAGTCGGTTTTCTATCATGGTATCAGAGCAAGGTTCAAGATTCGAGAGAACGAGGTATTCCAATGAACGGAATCAATTCACAAGGAATTGATTTGGGGACTTGGCTCATTACATTCGCCACGTCCATTCTTTTATTGTTATTATGCATAAGCAGGCCTAAGGGCCCTCTTTTTTCATATACTAGCCTTGGGCCCTATTTGGCTATATTTTTAGGACTTGGTCACATTGATTTGGAGTGGGGGTCCTCCTATTGGGAGGGCGCACTATTTTCCCTCCAAATCCTTTTCCCTCCCTTTTTTTGAATCATCTATTTGATTCAGGGAGAGAGTATAAGTAGGGCAGCATTGTATTCCTTTATGCAGTTTATGATGATTACTCCTCTTTAGCCTCCTTAAGCATTCTCTTCCTGCTTTCTAGCATAGCTAGTGAATCTTAGCTTGTAACTTGGTATCAGAGCACTTTCCTGCAGATTGGTGGAGGCTGTCCAGCGCCCTACCACCCATCACTTTCATCGATTTTTCTCCGTCATCCTTCTTGCAGATTGGTGGAGGCTGTCCAGCACCCTACCACCCACTTTCATCGATTTTTCTCCATCATTTTTGCAGATTGGTGGTGGCTGTCCAGCGCCCTACCGCCCATCACTTTCGACAATTTCTTCATCATTTTTTGCAGTTATGGTGGAGGCTGTCCAGCGCCTTGCTAACCCTTCACTTTCATCAATTTTTTCGGCAGATTTTCATTGTTTTTGCAGATTTGGTAGCTATTGCCCAGCGCCCTACTACCTCATCATTTTCGACACTTTTCGTCACCGATTTGCTGTCCATTTTTTATATTGATTGGAGGCTGTCCAGCGCCCTACTACCATCTCATTTTTAGCGGAAACCCATCACTTTAGTCGATTTTTTCGACAGATTTTCATTGTTTTTGCAGATTTGGTAGCTATTGTCCAGCGCCCTACTACCGTCTCATTTTCAGCGGTTCTTTTCACCGACTTGCTGTCCGTTTCGGCTACTGATTGGAGGCTGTTCGGCACCTTATTTCAGCACCTTCGACAATTTCTTCATCATTTTTTGCAGTTATGGTGGAGGCTGTCCAGCGCCTTGCTAACCCTTCACTTTCATCAATTTTTTCGGCAGATTTTCATTGTTTTTGCAGATTTGGTAGCTATTGCCCAGCGCCCTACTACCTCATCATTTTCGACACTTTTCGTCACCGATTTGCTGTCCATTTTTTATATTGATTGGAGGCTGTCCAGCGCCCTACTACCATCTCATTTTTAGCGGAAACCCATCACTTTAGTCGATTTTTTCGACAGATTTTCATTGTTTTTGCAGATTTGGTAGCTATTGTCCAGCGCCCTACTACCGTCTCATTTTCAGCGGTTCTTTTCACCGACTTGCTGTCCGTTTCGGCTACTGATTGGAGGCTGTTCGGCACCTTATTTCAGCACCTTTTTCTCAGCCTATTCTTCAGCATATTGTGGATCTTGGTAGTTGCTGCCCAGTGCCCTATTATCTTCAGCTTTTACCTCTCTTTGTTGGCACTACCGAGTGAACGACGGATCAGCACCCACCCAGGTATTGCTTGCGCCCTTTTTGCACCTACTTGCTGTCTTTTCTACTCATATACTACTCTTTCCAGCCCCCTATTCCTGTTCATATTTGTTGCCTCACACCCTCCTCTTTCCATTTTTCCATTTTGTTAGAAACCTTCTACTTTCTCAGCCCCTCATTTTCTGATTATTATCCATCTTGATTGATTGTTTACGTGCCATTTTTGGTAATTTCGGAAGTTAGACTAAGTTGGGATGACGACAAACGTCCTCTCCCTCAAGTTCCTGTCTCTTCCTTAGTCCCTATGGCGACTTCTTCATCAGAAGACCCTCCGCAGAGCTCTTTAGATGATCGTTTTACACATATTGATTCCCGCATGGATCATCTTGAGAGTCGTATTGATCGTATTCTTTCTAGCCTTGAGACTATCCTACCACGAGGGGATACCCACCCCCCCAGACATTCTTCATCGTCCTGGTAAAGCACCTTTATCTCCTATTTTGAGTACGCCTGCTCCTGCTCCATCTCCATCTTCAGGAGGTGCTTTTGGTAGTACGTTTGGTCTCCCTTCATATAGTGCTAGTTCTTATGGGTCTCCTTTCGGGTATTCTGTACCACCACCTGGATTTCCCTCCGCACCACCAAGATTTCCTTCTACTTTTTCAGGTAATCCTGAGCCTCATTTTGCTCGTGATTTTCGTGATCGCATCCATCTTACTACTTGTTCTGGTTCATCTGATGGGAATATCTTGGAACATTGGTTTTCTAAGTTAGAAACCTGTTTTCTTATGTATCCCAAGACTGAAACCCAGAAAGTGCAGTTGGCTGCGTTACATTTAGATGGTCGAGCTCAGACTTGGTGGCGTGTCTATCGCTCTGAGCCTACTCGTGAGGGATTACATATATGGCCTACTTTTCGGCATGATCTTCGTATGGTTATGATTGACCCACAGTGGTTGGTTCGCCAACGTGATCTGTTTCGTAGCCTTCGACATACTAGTCATTTGACTGCTTATATTGATCAGTTTACTGAGCTTTCTTACCTTTTGACTGATCTTCATCCTACCGAGCTTATTTCACGTTTTATTGCTGGTCTTAGAGGCTCCTTACGATATGATGTTTCCTCTTTTCGGCCTCCTCTCTCAGATGCTATCTCCCTGGCTACTACCCTGCAGCATAAGTATCCTGAGTTGTCCACTTCTTCTCATTTTTCTCACCCTCTTTCCACTGCTTCTCCTACTTTGGCTTCTTCTACTACCATTCCCCCTCGCCCTTCTACACCTTGCCCTGCCTTTGTTCGCCATTATTCAGCCGCAGAGTTCGCTGAGATTCAGCAGAAGCGCCTCTGTTATCGCTGTAAGAGTCCAGATCATCTCGCCCGTGATTGCCGACAGTCTCCTGGTCCTCCTACCGCTGTTTTTTACCATGAGGCTCTTACTCCTAATGATTCTGATGTTTATATCCAGATTCTTGATACTCCTGACCCACATTCTGTTCATGAGTCGGCTGACCCGCTTCCTGATGATCCTGCTTCTGCCGCTTGCCATGCGCAGCTTGCTTATGCTACTGGGGCTGGGCGTCCTGGTCCTCATTCTATTCGGTTACGTGTTCGCATTTTGGGACGAGAGCAGTCTCTCACTGTCGAGGTTGCTAGCTCACATACTTTTATCAGCTCTCAGATGTTTCAGGGCTTGGACTATAGCATTGGTGACTTCTCTGAACAGGCAGATTTCTATATTATTCCTCTGGAGCGCTATGACATTATTCTTGGTGCAGATTGGTTTTCATCCCTTGGTACTGCTGTTGTGGATCTTTCTCAGCAGACATTGTCTTTTACACATGCTGGTCGGCATCATTTACTTTCTGGTATTGATTCCCAGGGTGACTATCAGTTGGTTACTGGGAAGCAGTTTATGCGTAGCTTGCCAAAGGCTCAAGGTGCAGCTCTTTTTATCATTCAGAGTACATCAGTTGCTGCTCCTCCTGCTCCATCCATGGGTCCTCTTCCTCAGGTGATTTTTGACTTATTGCATCGGTATTCTGTGGTCTTTTTAGAACCTACGTCTCTGCCACCATTACGAGATGTCACCCACCATATTGATCTTATTCCTGGTGCTACCCCACCCTCTCGTTCTCCATATCGTATGTCTAAAGATGAACGTGATGAGGTCCAGCTCCAAATTGCTTCCCTTTTACGTCAGGGCCTCATTGTTCCTAGCCATAGTCCTTTTGGTGCTCCTATCCTTGTTGCCAAAAAAGATGGAACCAAACGCCTTTGCATTGACTATCGTGCTTTAAACAAGCTGACTATCTGTAATCAGTATCCTATACCTCACATGGATGACCTTTTTGATCAGCTTGGCACTTCTTCCATCTTTTCTAAAATTGACCTACGTTCTGGATACTACCATCTTATTTGTGGTGGACGTATCCGTCTTGATCCTCGGAAAGTTCAGGCTATTGAGAATTGGCCTGTCCCAACCGATGTTCATTCTGTTCGTATGTTTTTAGGTATGGCAACCCATCTTCGTCGTCCTGTTAAGTATTTTGCCACTGTGGCTGCTCCGCTTCATTCGTTACTAAAGAAGTCTCATGCCTTTGTTTGGACTTCTGAGTGTCAAACTGCTTTTGATGCTTTACGTCATGTCATTGTTTCTGCTACTGTTATGTGTCTTCCCCAGTTTGATCAGCGTTTTATTGTTGAGACTGATGCTAGTGCTATTGGTTTAGGCGCTCTTCTCCGTCAGTCCGAGTGTGTTATTGCTTATGAGTCTCGTCGTTTGCGCTCTTATGAGCAACGTTACTCTGTACATGAAAAAGAGCTACTTGTTGTCATCCATGCTCTTAAGAAATGGCGTCATTATTTGTATCGTGTTCCCTGATCATCAGTCTCTCCGTTATCTTTTTTCTCAGCGTGATCTTAGTGATCGTCAATATCGTTGGTTACAATTTTTACAGTCTTTTCATTTTGATATTTTGTATTGTCCAGGCAAGGCAAACACGGCCGCTGATGCTTTATCTCGTCTTCCTGTATTATTACATAGTATTGTTGCTTCAGTTCCTTCTTGGTTTGATGATTTACCGGCTGCATATTTGTCTTGTTCTGACTTTTCTGATGTTTATCATACTCGTCCCCTTTCGTCCTCTCGGAAGTTCCAGGTTTATACTATTGTTGATCTTCGTATATACCACTATGGTGCTTTATGTATTCCCAGTTCTCTTTCCATTCATCCTCACTTGTTATCTGATGCTCATGCTTCCCCTATTGGTGGCCATTTTGGTTTTCAAAAGTCTTATGCACGTCTTAAGGACAATTTCTATTCGCCATCCATGAAGTCTGAGCTAGCCCATCTTATTCGTGATTGGCCTTTTTGTGCCCGTAATAAATACTCCCGTGCTAAGTCCGTTGGTTTGCTCCAGAGTTGGCCCATTCCTCATCGCCGGTGGACAGATATTTCTATGGACTTTATCCTTGGTCTTCCTCATACCCGCCGTGGTCATGACTCTTGTATGGTGGTGGTAGATCGGTTCTCGAAACAGGCACACTTTATACCGGTCCGCAGTACTATTACAGCTGAGCAGTGCGCACGTCTTTTTCTATCAGATATTTTTCGCCTGCATGGTATGCCACGTACTATCCTATCTGATCGGGATAGTAAGTTTACATCTACGTTCTGGACAAAGCTTATGTGTATTTTGGATGTACAGCTTCTGATGGGTACTGCTTATCATTCTACTGCTGATGGGTAGACTGAGGTCCTTAATCGGATCCTTGAGGATTACCTTTGACATTTTGTTTCTCCTTCCGGGAAGAATTGGGACCAGCATTTATGTTTGGCAGAGTATAGCTATAATAGCTCTGTTAGTACCAACATTGGAGTTTCACCTTTCTTATTGGCTCATGGCTATGCTCCACTTTTGCTAGGGGTGCCTCTTTCTCCTGATGATACACCAGTTACCATTGCTTCTTTTTTATCCGGTGCTCGTGAGCTTATTGCTAGGGCTACTACTCACAGCATGTTCAGCAGCGCTATTAAACTTCTGTTGATCGTCATCGCCGTCATGTTGAGTTTCAGGTTGGTGATATGGTTTACCTCCGGTTACGATTTGCACGTCATCACTTTGTTCAGGGTCACGCTTCTACTGAGAAGGTTGCACCACACTATTATGGGCCTTACTGTATCTTAGATCGCCTCAGCCCTGTTACATACCGGTTACAGTTGCCTGATTCATGTTAGCCTGTTACGAGCTGCCATTGAGGATGATGCTCCTCGCGATCTCACATTTCCTACAGAGCCAGAGCTGTTCCCTTTTTTGCCAGCCGCCATCCATCAGGTTCGCCTTCAGTACAGTCGACGTCGCAGGCAGATTCAGTTTTTAGTACAGTGGGATGGTCGTCCTCTTGAAGAGGCCACTTGGGAGCCTATTGATGTGTTTTATCATACACCATTCTTGGCAGATCAGGCTCGAGCCCTCATGGCTTTAGTTCTCTCCTCTACTACAGATGTCATTGTAGATGTTCCCTCTGCTTCATGATTCGGCTAGCTATGACTATTCTTTATTGTCGTATTTGCTTAATACTTGCTTTACACAGTTATGATGCTTTTGGGGTATCTGTTGTGACGACTTATGTCCTCTCCATCAGTATTACCATTAGTTTGTGATTTTTCAGTATTTAGCATGCTTACATAATTGTTTTAGATAGTCATTATGCTTGCTAGCCGGTGGAAGGCTTTGTTTTTCTACAGGGGAGAGTTATAGACTTGGCTCATTACATTCGTCGCGTCCATTCTTTTATTGTTATTATGCATAAGCAAGCCTAAGGGCCCTTTTTATTCATATACTGGCCCCTTGTGCCCTATTTGGTTATATTTTTAGGACTTGGTCACATTGATTTCAAGTGGGGCACTATTTTCCCTACAAATCCTTTTCCCTCCCTTTTTTTGAATCATCTATTTGATTCAGAGTTATGATCAAAATCTCAGGTGTTGAATCAATGAAGCATAAAAGACAGCAATAGACTAAAGCCCTACAAGCAATAGACAAGACAATAGATTCTCCCACGAAGAGCCCAAGCAATAGCAATCAATAATCTGAAAAATGAGTGTACAAATGCCCCTATAAATACCCTACCAATGAACCCTAAAATAGGAATTCAAAAGTAAAGGGAGGCAAAATGTGGAGGGAAAATAGTGCGCCCTCCTACGGGCCCCCACTCCACATATAACCATATAATAAGGGCCCAAGGCCAGTCAATGTCATAAAAAAGGACCCAGTGCGGGTCATAAGCATATAAAAAGGCTCTGGGGCCTATACATGACTAATATAAAATGCGTAACCAGAAATATACATAATCAACAGTAAATGTAAAGAGGCCTGCGGAATATATGCAGAGTAGCCCAGTAGGCATGTATCCTGTAGTCCGTAACTCTCCCTGGCTATAAAGAACATTGCCCCCAATGTAGGCAAAATAAGATAAGAACCAGTGCCAGAGAAAAATATTGCATCAAGATATCCCATCTGAGAAAGGAACATCAAGAGAAGCCGGAGCATCCCGAGAAGCAATGGTAGCTGCAAGTGATCGAGCCTGATCAGCCAGGATAGGGGTATGATAAAAAACATCAATGGGCTCCCAAGTAGCCTCCTCAATAGGACGACCATCCCACTGGACCAAAAACTGAACCTGCCGATGGCGACGACTATGCAATAAGCGCACCCGTAAAATAGCAGCTGGCAGGAATGGAAAAAGCTCTGGATCTGTAGGAAATGACGAATCTCAAGGAGCATCATCCTCAATAGTAGCACGTAATAAACTGACATGAAAGATATCACAAGCCTGAGTAGCAACAGGTAACTCAAGACAATATGTAACTGGACTGAGGCGCTCAAGAATCTGAAAAGGCCCATAATAGCGCGGCGCAAGCTTCTCAATAGAAGCAAGACCCTGTACAAAACGATGGCGAGCAAAGCGTAACCGGAGAAAAACAGTATCTCCTTCTGCAAACTCAACATGGTGCCGATGACGATCAACAATGGTCCTGTACCGCTGCTGAATATGCTGTAAATGAGTAGCAGCTCTAGTAAAAATCTCCCGAGCACTCGAAAGATAAGATGAAATAGTAACAGGTGCATCATCTGGAGGAGCAGGTATACCGGGTAGAACTGGTGAGTATCCATGAGCAAGTAGGAAAGGAGAAACACCTGTGCTGGAACTAGCAGAACTGTTATAACTATACTCAGCCAAACATAAATGCTGATCCCAATCACGACCAGAAGGAGAAACATAATGTCGTAAATAATCCTCCAATACCCGGTTAGTAACCTCAGACTGACCATCCGCAAAAGAATGATAAGCAGTGCCCATAAGTATCCTAACATCCAAGATACGCATAAGCTCTGTCCAAAAACCTGATGTAAACTTGGTGTCCCGATCAGTAAGTATAGATCGTGGGAGACCATGTAAGCGGAAAATCTCAGAAATAAATATACGACCACACTGCTTTGCTGTAATAGTACGTTTGACTGGTATGAAATGAGCTTGTTTAGAAAACCTATCAACTACCACCAAACAAGAGTCATGACCACGCTGAGTACGAGGAAGACCTAAAATGAAGTCCATAGATATATCAGTCCACTGGCGGGAAGAAATAGGCCAACTTTGAAGGAGACCGCCAGGTTTTTCACGGGAATACTTGTTACGAAGGCAAAAATCACAAGTATGAATAAGGTGGGAAAGCTCACGCTTCATGGAAGGCCAATAAAAATGTTTTTTCAAACGGAACAAGGACTTCTGAAAACCAAAATGGCCACCAACAGGAGAGGAATGGGCATCAAGAAGGAGCTGTGGACGTATGTCGAGAGTGCTGGGAATATATAACGAACCATAGTGAAACAAACGATGATTAACAATGGAATAAACCTGGTGAGGGTGAGAGGAAGGACGAGAGGCAGACGACATAACATCACGAAAGTCTGGACATGTGGCATAAGCCTGAGGAAGATCATCATACCAAGAGTGGGGAGACGTAACAAGACTGTAAGTAAGAGCAGGTAAACGAGACAAAGCATCAGCAGCAGTGTTACTTTTACCAGGCTTATAATGAATATCAAAATGAAAGGACTATAAAAACTGAAGCCAACGGTACTGACGATCACCAAGATCCTTTTGTGTATACAAATAACGAAGTGACTGGTGATCAGTAAAAACATCAAACGGAACACGATACAGATAATGACGCCACTTCTTTAAAGCAAAAATGATAGCAAGCAACTCTTTTCCATGAGTGGAATAGCGCTGCTCATACGAACGAAGACGACGGGATTCATATGCAATAACACACTGACGCTGACGTAACAAAGCACCTAATCCTGTGGAACTAGCATCAGTCTCAACAGCAAAACGCTGGGAAAAATCTGGAAGACATAAACAGGGGCAGTGGTAAGCTTAACCTTCAAAGTACCAAAAGTTGACTAACATGCGGGAGTCCAAGCAAACGAAGTTTCCTTTTTCAACAGAGCATGCAAAAGAGATGCAATAGTGGCAAAATGAGCAACTGGTTTACAAAGATGGATAGCAAAACCAAGAAACATACGAACATCATGAACATCAGCAGGCACAGGTCATGAAAGAATAGAACGGACCTTACGAGGGTCGAGACGAACAGTACCATTAGTAACAAAGAAGCCCCAAAACTCGATTTGTACAACAGCAAAAGAACATTTAGAACGTTTAGCATACATATGATGAGTAACTAACAAAACAAAAACAGAACGAACGTGCTGAACATGAAGAGAGAGTGGTGCTATAAATGAGGATATCGTCAAAATAAACAATGACACACTTTCAAAGCAGAGGACGAAAGATGTTATTCCTGACATTCTGAAAAGTGGGTGGGCCATTGGTAACACCAAAAGGAAGGACACGAAACTCATACAGACCAAAGTGGGTACGGAAAGTTGTCTTGTGCTCATCAGGAGGATGCATACGAATCTGGTGATAACCGGAACGGAGGTCAAGTTTAGAAAAGATCTTGGCTTGGCCTAACTGGTCAAACAGGTCATCCATATGAGGGATAGGGTACTGATTACGGATAGTAAGTTTATTTAAAGCACGATAATCAATACATAGACGTTTAGTACCATCCTTCTTATCAACAAGTAAAACAGGAGCACCAAAAGGACTGTGGCTAGGAACAATAAGGCCTTGACGTAATAAATCAAACACCTGACGCTGGACTTCCTCGCGCTCAACAATAGACATACGAAAAGGAGGACGAGAAGGAGGTGATGCAGAGGAAACAAGGTCTATATGGTGGTTGACATCTCGTAAAGGTGGTAACTGAGTCGGCTCTCTAAAAACATGCTCAAACTTAGTTCAGAAAATACCTGTGGCAAAGGTGGTGCATCCGCAATAGGCTGAACTGGCTGAACAGAAAGAATAGCCGCACAGTGGGCCTTCGGGAGGCTCCGTATGAACTGCTTCCCGGAAATAAGCTGATAGTCCTGCCGAGAATCAATACCGGAAAATATATGCTGAGTACCATCATGAGAGAATGTCAACGTCTGCTGCTGGAGGTCTACTGTAACCGCACCAAGGGATGCAAACCAATCAGCACCGAGGATAAGATCGTACCGTGTAAGTGGAATAATATGAAAATCTGCCTGACCAAGGAAGTCTCCAATCCGATATGAAAGCTGCTGATACATCTGCGTGCTAGGAAAAGAGTGTGCGCTGGCAACCTCAACATGCAGGGGATGAGGCGTAGTGACTGGCATAGCACGAATGCGTGTAGTAATATGACTGCTGAGAAACGAGTGAGTGCTACCCGTGTCAACAAGGGCAATAAACTCACGACCAGTGATACGTACGCGAAGACGGATATGGCGTGGACCCGGCTTATTGGCCCAAGTAGCATAAGCAAGCTGAGCATGGCATACAGCTAGATCAGGGGGATCATGAACAGGCTCAGTGGGTCTGGCAAACTGATCAACAGTTGGGTCATCATCAAGAATATGATGGCATATGGCAGAATCAGGACTATCATCAGGTGTGTCAGCATCATGGAAATAGACGGCAGTAGCAGTGGCAGGCTGTCGGCAATCACGGGCGATATGATCAGGACTCTTACAGTCAGGCTGTGAGTAGCGACGAACAAAAACAGGATGAGGAGAAAAAGGAGGACGTGGTGCAGAAGGAAGAGTGGACGAAGGTGAACTGACAGATGTGGGACTAGCAGAGGATGGAGAGGAAAAAATAGGACGTGTGAAAGGACGCGAAGCACGAGAAACAGAGGAAGAGATGGGAGAGTACTTGTGCTGCAGTGCGGTAGCAAGGGAGATGGTGTGAGAAAGAGTGAGTGGAAAAAAAGAAGAAACATCATACCTGAGTGCGCCTTGTAGACCAGCAACGTAGCGAGAGATGAGCTCCAATGTAGAAATATCTGGGAATAGATAGGAAAGCTCTGTAAACCGTGTCGTATAAGCAACCAAGTCACCAGTGTGAGATTGAGGACCAATAATCGCTAGGCGGAGTGCTGTCATAAACTCTGTCCAACTAGCAAGGTCAGGGTGTGAAGCCGTCTGGCGAAACATGCGCCACCAAGTAGCAGCACGGCCCTCCAAATGTAAAGCAGCCAAATGTATCCGCTGAATGTCAGTCTTAGGAAACATAAGGAAGTAGGTCTCAAGCTTAGAATACCAATTCTCGAGTTCATTCCCATCGGATGACCCAAAATACACAGTAAGCTGAACCTTATCCTTAAAGTCTCGTGGCAAAGGACCAGAAGATGATGGAGTCTCGGGTGGTGGAAATGTACGTTGTGGGGGAACAGGTGGAGATAGTGGAGAAACACTGGACTGTAATGATAGTGTAGCAATCTGGGCAGAAAGAGCAGTGGACGTCTCTCGTAACTCCTGGCGTAAATCAGTGCGTACATCACTCATGGCTTCCCTAAGATGATCTCGGAATTCATGCCGTACTTCGTCAAGGTAAGTGGAAGACGGTATGCGAGGCTCAGAAGATGTAGGGGAAGTATCCATGGTCAAGGAATGCAGGAAGTGAAGAGAGTGTAAGAAAAGCTTAATATCGGAGGGAGCGGACTTTTGTCGTCACCCCAAATACGCTTTAGGTACACAAACGACACTAAGAGCAAGAAAGGAAATGACAAATGTCAAGAAAAGGTGTGGAAAAAAAGGAAAAACCAGCAAAGATACCTCTCGATAGAGCTCCAAGCGTGTGCGAAGAGCTGGCTTGAAAATGTGACCACAAGGAGAATGAAAGTGGGCGCTGGACAGCCTCCAATCAATGCTGAAAATATGGCTGGAAATCTGTGGAAAACGTGATGAAATAGGGCGATGGACAGCCTCCAATCAAAATTGAAATATGGCTGAAACTCTGCTGGAACAATGGCTGAAAAATGTGAAGAAGTAGGGCGCTGGACAGCCTCCAATCAATGCGGAAAAGATGGTTGGGAATCCTCTCCCTGAATCAAATGGAGCATTCAAAAAAAAAGAGGGAAAAGGATTTGGAACTTGGCCGCCGGAAATAATCTGCCCAAACAAAAAAAAAAAAAAAATTTCCGGCCGCCAAATTTAGCGGAAGTACTTCTGCTAACTATCTGCTAAAGCTCCGCCAAGGAAAATGCTCTGATGGGAGTTGGTCCTCCAAACTGTGCTGAATGTTGCTGAAGCAAAGAGACGAAAGCCCTCAGCAAAGAGAGAAAAATCAGCAAGGAATCAGAAAATCAGATCTGAAATTCAGCAATCAGGAAAGTGCTCTGATACCAAGTTATGATCAAAATCTCAGGTGTTGAATCAATGAAGCATAAAAGACAGCAATAGACTAAAGCCCTACAAGCAATAGACAAGACAATAGGTTCTCCCACGAAGAGCCCAAGCAATACCAATCAATAATCTGAAAAATGAGTGTACAAATGCCCCTATAAATACGCTACCAATGAACCCTAAAATAGGAATTCAAAAGTAAAGGGAGGCAAAATGTGGAGGGAAAATAGTGCGCCCTCCTACGGGCCCCCACTCCACATATAACCATATAATAAGGGCCCAAAGCCAGTCAATGTCATAAAAAAGGACCCAGTGCGGGTCATAAGCATATA
Source organism: Diphasiastrum complanatum (assembly GCA_029204225.1). Taxonomy (NCBI): domain Eukaryota; kingdom Viridiplantae; phylum Streptophyta; class Lycopodiopsida; order Lycopodiales; family Lycopodiaceae; genus Diphasiastrum; species Diphasiastrum complanatum. The sequence goes on from CM055096.1 coordinate 43,993,107, forward strand.
AAAAGGCTCTGGGGCCTATACATGACTAATATAAAATGCGTAACCAAAAATATACATAACCAACAGTAAATGTAAAGAGGCCTACGGAACATATGCAGAGTAGCCCAGTAGGCCTGTATCCTGTAGTCCGTAACTTTCAGGGAGAGGGTATAAGTACGGCAGCATTGTATTCCTTTATGCAGTTTATGATGATTGCTCCTCTTTAGCCTCCTTAAGCATTCTCTTCCTGCTTTCTAGCATAGCTAGTGAATCTTAGCTTGTAACTATCTTCAAGGAGAAAAACAGGTGCAGGTGGTGTCCCTAGCCAGCTCTCAAGTTTGATCTTCAACTACAACGGTGGCAGCTTTGTGGGAGAAGATCCGGTAAGATCTGTCCAGCCCGGTCTATAGCTTCCCTCCGACAATCCAATCTTCTCCTAGACGATTCTCGTTGTGATAACAACATTGTCTCCACGCTTTGCTGTCCTATAACAACCTGAAATCTGAGGAAGATTTTATAATCTCCTCTTGCAGCTCAGCTTCAACGGATCACTGGTTGGCTGCATGTTGGATCGCTACTTAACACCTGAGAGTTGGATCGCTGGAATCAGATCATGGCTGAGTTGGAACGCTAGCTGTATCAGATTCTATTGCCTACAGATCGCTGCCTAGAATATCTTATTGCCGGCTGCGGAACTATTTGTTGTCTGCTGGAAAAAGATTGCTGCTGGAAAAATCAGATTCCTGCTGGAAAACAGATCGCTGACTTCAGCTATTTTGTCGTTGGTGTCACAATAAACTAGCTCGATCTCCCCACTTTGCACTTTCTCTCGTATAAAATGCTGGTCTACCTCTATGTGCTTCGTCCATGCACGATAGACTGGATTCCTTGCAAGCTGAATCAACTTTGGTTACACAATGTAACAATGTAGGTCTTACTTGAGCAATTTGCATGTCCTAGTTATGGACTTGGCTCATTACATTCGCCACGTCCATTCTTTTATTGTTATTATGCATAAGCAGGCCTAAGGGCCCTTTTTATTCATATACTGGCCTTGGGCCCTATTTGGTTATATTTTTAGGACTTGGTCACATTGATTTGGAGTGGGTCCTCCTATTGGGAGGGCGCACTATTTTCCCTCCCGTTTTTGAATCCTCCATTTGATTCAGGGAGAGGGTATAAGTAGGGCAGCACTGTATTCCTTTATTCAGTTTATGATGATTGCTCCTCTTTTAGCCTCCTTAAGCATTCTCTTCCTGCTTTCTAGCTTAAGTCCTGCTTTCTAGCATAGTGAGTGAATCTTAGCTTGTAACTGTCCACGGCGTAATCAAATGGATTCACAGGCGGACCTCGTAGTCGCCCTGTACTCGGCTTCGGTAGATGATAGAGCAATAGTAGGCTGCTTCTTGCTGCACCATGATATAGCCCCTGAACCTAGGCTGAAACAATAGCCTGTCGTCGATCTCCGATCGTCTCTATCACCTGCCCAATCAAAATCTGAATAACCCTCCATCTGAAGGTCCCCATCATCTGTGTATCCAATCCCATAAGTCATTGTCCCTCTCACATATCGTAGGATCTGCTTGGCTGCCTTCCAATGTGCTTCGGTAGGCTTACTCATGAATTGACTTGCGATCCCAACCCTATAAGCAATATCTGGCCTGGTGGTAGTAAGGTAAATCAAGCTGCCCACCAATTGACGATAGAGCGTCTCATCTGCAAATGCTGGACCATCATTTTTTGATGGCTTGTTGCTTGCATCCATGGGTGTGCTGATTGGTTTGCTTTCTTGCATGTTAAACCTCTTGAATAATTTCTGTGCATACTTTGCTTGTGAGATAAAAAGACAACGCTTCCCTTTCCAAACCTCAACTCCTAGGCATTAGTGTAGCAAACCCAAATCTTTTATCTCAAACTCACTAGAAAGATTTTTCTTAACACAAGCAATAAGCTTCTTATTGCTTCCCGTGATGAATAGATCATCCACATAGAGCACAACAACCACAAAGTCTTCTCCTTCCCTGAAGACATAAAGATTGCAATCAGACTTACTCTTCTCAAACCCTTGCCTTGCAAAGTACTCGTCAATTCGGCTATACCAAGCCCTTGGCGCCTGTTTGAGCCCATACAAGGCTTTCCTAAGCCTACAAACCAGATTCTCCTTGCCTGTTATCTCAAACCCCTGCAGTTGTTCCATGTAAACCTCCTTCTGTAGGTGCCCATTAAGAAAGGCACTCTTGACATCCAATTGATGGACATCTCAATCAAAATATGAGGCTATGGCCAAAACGGTCCTGATAGATGTCATCTTAGCAACAGGTGCGAATGTCTCATCATAGTCTAGCCCCTCCTGCTGGGCATAGCCTTTCGCTGCCAACGTTGCCTTGTACTTGTCCACTATTCCATTGGCATGAAACTTGGTCTTATGGACCCACTTACAACCTATTGGTTGCTTCCCTTCTGGCAATGTGTGAGCTCCCATGTGTCATTCTTGACAATGGAGTCGTACTCCTCCTAAAAGACGTCCTTCTTGCATTCCCTTGGCTACCACCTTGAAGCTTTGATCTTTGTCTTTTACTAAACATGTAGATTCGTCAAACTCAACCACCATGTTCTGTTTGGTAATGGCACCAACAGATAGCAAGTTCTTAGCCAACCCTGGTACATGCAACACACTCTTGATTTCCTTCACCTCACTTGATGACAGCTGTACTGCAACTGTGCCTTTTCCCCTCACCATACGTGTAGAATTATCTCCAAGGCATACATGCTGACCATCTCCTGTCTCCTCATAGGTGTTGAACCAATCTCTATGAGGTGTCATGTGCTTTGAGGCTCCAGAATCAATGTACCATCCACAAAATATGGATTCAAATGATAGGGCTGCGGTGAATAGTTCAAGCCCACCAAATTGCTCCTCATCTGCAACTTTGTCAACAAAGTGACCCTGCTGGTTCTTTCCCTTCTTCTGATCACTTTGCTTCTTCCTGCATTCAAAAGCAAAATGCCGATACTTGCCACAATAGTTGCAATTGCCCTTCCTCTTAGGTGTAGATGAGGAATTTGTGCTTGACTCCTCTCCAACCTCTAACTTGGACACCTGCTGCTCCAAACTTTGCTTTGAGTTCTTCTTTTTGCCTTTGCCTTTCTTTTGAAAGTTTTGCTTCTTCTTAGAAGCAAATGCATGCTCTGGATTATCTTCCCTTTCAGAAAGATTCTTCCTTCTCATCTCCTCCTGTAAAAGAAGACCACATAACTCCCCAAAGGTTGGGAGTTTCTCCCTAGCAGAAAGGGACATCACATAGTCTTGATAGTTGAATGACAAGTTGTTCAAGACAATGGGGACAATACTCTTGTCACTTACTTTCTCTCCAACTGAAGCAAGCTGGTCCATTAGGTCCTTGACCTTTGTGATATGATCACCAATTGTTGCACCTGCTTCCATCTTGAGAGTATGTAACTTGTTTTGCAAATACACAAGCCTGGCTGAATCCACTGTTTCAAACATAGACTTCAGAAAGTCCAAGAATCCGCTGCATCCCTTGCATTGCAAATGTGAGGAATAATATTGTCCTTGACAGAAAGATTGATTATCCTATGAGTTTTCTGTCTCCTGTTCATGTAGTCCTTCAATTCAGGATCAGATGTTGGTACAGGCTCTGTACCTGCCATCACCTCCCAGCAATTCTTGTCCATCAAGATATTAGCCATCTTGAACTTCCACACTCTGTAGTTTGTGCCATCTAGTTTGCTGGATTCACCCAGCAAACTCTCCCCAAGACTAGCCATGCTATAATCTGTGCTCAAAAGAAGCTCAACCTGAAAAAGATCAGAAAAGAAACAACTTCCAGCCACTAGGGTTTGACCCCAAACTAGGGTACGTAGCCACTTCAAGGGGCAACCCTTCAGCTCCTTCTTTTGTCTTTGCCACTTGGTATGGTCTCACTAGCACAAGCACTAGGCCCCACTGGAACAGAAACCATAAGCCCTTATAGAATGTGCGCCCTACTTTTGTGTAAGCTCCTCCAAAAAGACTCCCCAAAACTTAGCCAGATTTAGAGAGGTTTTGGATCATCCTACTCCCCTTGCCAATAGCTCTCCAACAGTGCAAGACTCAACCTGATGTGACACCTGTAGATCAAAAGCTCCCCCTTTCAAGATTGAGGTGCTTGTACAAGATGAGAATCTTCGCAAGAAACTAAGCACTGAAGTTTCTCTCACAGGCTAGACGTGACAGGTGTGGCAAGCTGTCTGGCCGACATTCTACGTTGTATCGGTTTGGTTTCTATTCAAGTCATAGTAACTTGGTTATGTTGTAAGATCTTTCTTGTCTATCTGAACTACGATCACTTCAGATTTATGAGTAATCGAAGTGATTGCTTGTTGTGGTTGTCATGTAATTCCTAGATACCATCCAAGTCATAGTTGATTGTTCATGTGGTGGTACTAAGTGAGATCGATTCTATTTTGAGTTGGAGAAAAGTTCTAGAATCTATCCAAGTTCATGTTCTGTCATGTGGTAAGTTATAAGAGTGGGAAGCCAAGGCTGTTAATTAGTCGTTGAAAATCAATAGAACACGTTGTTGTTTAGATTCAAGAAAAACAACATGGTTGAAGATGGACATACACCAAGTTTGCATATGACAAAGTGTTAGAATAACTAGATATCAAGATGAAATGCTTTCTAGGTCGGAAAGTTGTTTGGTGCAAGTGACTCTGTGTGTGAGATAGAGGTAGGAGATTCATGTCAAGTACTTTGCGTGAGAAAGTATTTGAAGGGGAGTATCAGTTACTTTGTGTGAGGAAGTATTGTATACATTTATCTTTCTATTGGGGATGCTCTTTTACTTGCATATTTGGTTTGGTTCATGGATGATATTTGGAGAGAGTGGTTGGAATGCAAACATGAAGTGTACATCCAAGGGGAGTAGTTCAACCAAAGTCCATCAAGTTCATCACAAGTGGTAACTTATGAGAGTACCAGGAGAATTGAAATGGGTTCAATTCAAGGAATCGACACAAGAGGAGCCAACTACTTATGAAGTGCAGGTTTCTAAAGTGGGTGTTGATATATGAGATTTGATGTTGACATTTGTAGATCTATTTCCTACTTATGGTTATCATGATGGTGTTACTACAATCAAAGAAGATTATTTTTTCTTTATCAATGTTGGGGAGATCCTTACATTTGTGATATCTTGAAAGATGTTCAAAGGGACCAAGGGAGTCAATCTTCAAGCAAAGTTCTCAAGGTTAAGGCAAAAGTTATCATGTCTACATTATTTGATTCCGGGGAGTCAAAGTTCTTTGATTCAAAGGAAGTCAAGGAAACAGGTGATATGTTGCACTCATGGTAGTCACACATATACACTAAAGGGACATGAAGACTACAGCAAGACATTGGGAAATCATATGAAGCAAGATCGACATTCAGAGGAGTTCTACATCATCATACAAAGAAAGTTTTACATCGAGTAATGAAGACATCGAGATCAGAGCTGATCATGAATTCTACATCAGAATTGAGGATCTTCATTACATGGGCTTCATGGACATGCATACTTTTGTTATGCATACTTCTAGAGAATGTAAACATTAAGGGGGAGTGTTACAGTCAATGTTTACATTAGTACCCCTAATGTTATCATCTAGGTTAACTAGGATTGTTGGGCCGTGCCTGCATGCTAATTTAGGGGCCCTTACCTATATTTAGTAAAAGTCAAGTTAGACTGTAGTTAGACAAGTTTTGCTATAGATAGGTGTTGGTGCTTTTACCATATATAGAGACATTAATTAGGCAATTGCTTTTAGGCTGCTTTTGCTTTTCGACATAGATCAAAGTCTATAAGTATGATGGGCGCCCTACCTCATTTGTAATGGGACGTAGTTGGAGTACATCTATTCATCATTGTTGTTCTCTCTCATGTGTATGACTATTGTCTAACAACAATAGGAATCTTTTCTTGGGTTACTTGTATGATCAAGTCAGTTTTCTATCAGTACTTGGAGAGATATCACTCGCCTGCAGATCACCATGTCAAGGAGGATGATTCGTGCGAAGCCATCAGTTCCTCATGAGATTCTTCTGGCAGAGTTCGCCTCACTTCCCATGGTGGTAGAGGCTTTGTTTCAGATTGTTACCTTTCTACATCGACTTGAGACCATGGATACTCACAGATACGCGATGGCAGCGCTTACCTCTTCTCGAGCTATAGCTGGACAGCAAGCTAGATCCTCCTGGTATGGTGATGTGGCTACCTTCCTCCAGGCATGGGGCTTCTCGATGCTAGATCTCCCACAGGGAACTCATGCATTTATCAAACAACAGTTGTATCGTAGCTATTGCCGCATAGTATGGGATCGTCCTAATCATGACAGGGTCAAGCTTACCTTTTATGGCGCACATATCTTGCGAACAGATAGGACACCAAACATTTTCTCTTGCTGGAAAAGATTTATCAGCAATATTTTTCATAGCGTTTTGGAAATCAGCAGTTAGTTGACAAGCAGATATTCAGGCATTTCAAGAGAGCATCGGATCTGCCAGATATGCACATTGGGTGTAGTGGAGGATGAGTTCCATTTTATGTTCACATGCCCTACATACTATGAGATACGTGGTCAATATCATTGTTTATACCGGGACACCCCCATTACCCTCAATACCTTTTTGGAGTATCAAGATCCCAGATGTGCTGGCCTTTTACTACAAGAGATGGTTACGCTGAGAGCCTCTTTGATACCTTCGGAGGATACTCCTAATTATGGCCAGCATCTATGATCTTATCACTAGCTTCTTTCAGAAGCGTGAGCGCGATGACCTATCTGATGATGAGGCATACCGGTGAGGGCGAAGGCCCAACGTACTCAGCCACCACCTTCTACCAGATCTACTCGAGCCTCCCGAGTTACCAGAGCTCCTCGACACCAGCCACGGATCACAGCTTCTATGGGTATTAGACGTTTTTTCCGAGATTGATTTTATCCTCAGCAAAGCAAGTGGTTAAGCTCTTGCACTTGTACCCTCTTTAGAGCTAGAGGTTAAGCTCTTCTATGCTTTCTTTGATTCTATATTTGATGTGTCTTTTGACTAGCTAGAGAGATTTCTATATTGTTTTTTCCACTTAAACTAGCGATTTTTATGTTGTCCGACATGGACAATGTTCCTACGAGATATGTACTTATTCTTTTTGTCTTATGTGCCCTTGGGCACCCAACAGACATTAATATAATTTCTTCTTCTTCTTCTTCTTCTTCTTCTTCTTCTTCTTTCTTTCTCTCTCTCTCTCTCTCTCTCTCTCTCTCTCTCTCTCTCTCTCTCTCTCTCTCTCTCTCTCACTCAGAGGTATGGTGTGCAGGTCTTACATCTTCGGAGTGGGCCAGTATTTCACGATTGCAGGTTCTCATGTTATCTTGGATGATACGGGCGAAGCCATCTGTCCCACATCAGATTATCCTGACAGAGTTTGCGATCCCTCCCATTCAGCTATCCGCCATCTTCCAGCTTATTCTATATATTCAGCGTATTATGACGTTACCCACAGATGAGCAGAGATACACACAGACGACACTTGCCTCCTCGCGAGACCTTTATGATCAGGGGCATCGACTATCATGGTTCTCTCAGGCCTCCTGGATACTGGATATACTTGGGATTTCTATCGCAGACCTTCCATCGGGCACCCATGAGTATATCAGATGCTTTCTCTATAGAGCATACCTGAGCCGGACATGGCAGGGACAGCTCGGGGTCAAACCCGACTATTACAGGACACACTTTCTGGAGCTAGACACAGTTAAATTTCCAGTTTTGCCACACTATCTCACCTCAGGTCTATCTCATGGGCTCCGATTTATTCTGGGCCAATTCCGAGTGTCCTCACACCAGTTGGCGATTGAGACTGGAAGCTTCCAAGGTACCCCACGTGAGGAGCGATTTTGTTAGTTATGTTCATTATCTATGGTTGAGACAGAGGAGCATTTCCTTTTCACATGTCCAGTTTACTATGAGATCAGAGGGCGATATCATTGCCTTTTTCGTCAGACACCAGTTACATTACGGTCCCTCATCTCATATGAGGACCCTAGATGTGTGGCACTTATGATACGTGAGATGTCCCTCCTGCGTCAAGACCTATGTCAGACAGCTTAGCACAGTTATCCAGACACACAGTCTCAAATTACATCCTTCTTCTCTCGCCGGAGATCACGTCCTGATGCAGACATGACTGACAGCGATTGCGACGACATTCCCAGACCTAGGATGCAGAGACGACGCATCACCCAGCCTCAGGCGGTCACGAGAGTTACACGCCCTACTAGACCTCTTACACAGAGACACACTATACATCAGCTGGAGGCTTATTCAGATTCTGATTGGGCAGGTGATAGAGATGATCGGAGATCGATGACAGGCTATTGTTTTAGCCTAGGTTCAGGAGCTATATCTTGGTGCAGCAAGAAGCAGCCTACTATTGCTCTATCATCTACCGAAGCTGAATACAGGGTGACTACGAGGTCCGCCTGTGAAGCCATTTGGTTACGTCGTCTACTTGAGGACATGCAAATTGCTCAAGTAAGTCCTACATTGTTGCAATTTGATAACCAAAGTTGCATTCAGCTTGCGAGAAATCCAGTCTATCATGCATGGACGAAGCACATAGAGGTGGACCAGCTCATACGGGAGAAAGACCAACAACCAGATAGCTAATATCTTTACTAAACCACTTAGTAAAGAAAAGTTGGAAAAGTTCAGAAGTTTGTTGGGTGTCAGTGAATAAAATTGCCATTAAGCACTAGTTAAGTTGTAAGTTGTATATAACTCATGGGGCATTTATTAGTGAGAGTGGCCCACTTGACCAAGTAGCTCACTCCTATGGTTGACACCTAGACTTTCCATGCATGTATCTGAGGTGCTTGCCTCACAAGGGGCTTGGAGGACCCACGCCCTCCTCTCTCTCTCTGAGTCCTCCTCCTTTGTTGAGGGTGTTGGCTCACCTTACTTGGACCTTTCAGTGGATATCATCAGATTTGCAGAGCATGGGCAAATTCTCCTCACTGGGGATTTTAATGCCCGGACAGCTTCACGACAGACAGACTTCCATGATGCTACAGATCACATGCGAGTTCATGCCCTGGATAGTGACAGCTTGGGGATCACCAGGTCATATGGTGAGTACCTGTTGCAGGCAGCTATACGTGTCACCCTCACAGTGGCAGTCATAGTGTGGTTGATTAACTCATGGGGTCACGGTCATCCATTCCTCTCATTCACAACTTCCGTATCTCCCCTACCACCCTCTCTGATCATTCGTTCCTATCCTTCGCTACTGGCCACCTTCCACCACCACAACTTCAACACCAGTCCACCATCCTTCCCCGTGCACCCCAATTCACCTTCCATCCCCCCTCTATCCCACTCTACCAGGAATCCCTCACCTCCTTACTTCACTCTTTTCCACACAGTGAATCACTGGAATCACAAGCCGCCTTCCTCACCAGTCTCCACTCTACGGCTACTTTGGCCTTTCCCTCTAAATCTCATAAACACAAACCAGTCCATCCACGATCATCCCGACCTTTCCATCCACCGTGGTATGACGCGGAATGCCGATCCCTTCACCACTCTGTCACACATGCTCGTTTCCACGCCCGCCATCTCCTCCGCTCTTCACGACAATTGTACAACCACACACTCCGTCGCAAAAAAAGTGCCTATGACGATTCCGAAAGAAACCGTCTTGTGAACCTCCTTCTCAGCTCCTCTGGTGCCTTTTGGCGTGAGTTTATCCCTCGTGCACCTCCCCCTCTTTTGGACGATTTACATATTTGGACCGACAATGCTACCCAGCTTTACACAATACCCACTGATACGCCCATCTCCATCTCTCCTCGACCTTCAGACTTCACCTTCTTCACCCCTGACTTGGTTCGGGCAGCAATCAAAAAGCTGAAAACCCACCGCACCAGAGACATTGAAGATCTTGAGTCTGAGCTACTAATTCACCCCCCCGATACCCTTTCCCCTACATTATCCACTCTCCTTAACCATGCTGTTGTTGAGGGCTTCCCATCCTCTTGGTGTACCAACATCATACATCCTATCCATAAAAACGGTGACCCCATGGTACCTGGTAATTACAGCACTACTATGATTGGACATGTCCTCGCGAAGGTATATGGCGTCATCCTCCAATCTGCAGTTAGCTCAGAAGCAAAGTCCAGGAGATTACATGCTTTGGGTCAGGCAGGGTTCCTCGCTCATTATTCCACTACAGATCACATATTCACACTCCAAACCATCATTGAGGAAGCTAGACACAGGGAAGAAAAGGTTTACTGTTGTTTTGTGGAATTCAAGAAAGCCTTTGATTCTATTCCATGCTCTTTACTTATTTAGAGACTCCGAGACCTAGGTTTCTCTACAGATATTATTCTAGTCGTCATGGCTCTCTATGAGAGGGTTTTGGGTTGCTTTCGTCATGGTAGTGGCATTTCTGAGCAAATCTGGAGTACTATTGGGGTAAAGCAGGGATGCTCTCTCTCACCAGTTCTCTTTGGATTATATATTGACGAGCTAGAGCAGGTCATCTCTCAGTGTGGTGGGGACGGTTGTCGGCTGGGAGACGTTTTGATTGCCATCCTTCTCTATGCGGATGATGTGGTACTAGTCTTCCGTACCAAAGAGGGGTTACAGAGACAGTTGGACTGTATACACACTTTTTGTACTCAATGGGGTTTAGAGGTGAACCTCTCGAAGACCAAAGTTATGGTCTTCAATACCTCTCGGGCCTTCATGCAACGCTAGGAGCTTACCTTCGATGGACAGTCCCTAGAGGAGGTTTCTTCATACACTTACTTGGGCGTGCTCTTCTCTGGTCCTACCTTCAGTATGAGACAGGCGGCTACTTCTAGACTTGAGAAGGGCCACTCTTCCCTAGTCCAACTAGAGAGATTCTGCTTCCGTAAGTCTATTCGGGATGCCCCGAGTAAGTGCAGACTGTTTGACACCCTCGTCACCCCTTCAGCCTTGTATGCCGCAGAGATATGATGTACAGGATTATCATCTTCACACTGGTCCAACATTTCACGCTTATAGACCACCATGTTGGCTCGCATGATCCGAGCGAAGCCCTCGGTTCCCCATGAGATCATCCTTGCGGAGGTTGCCACCCCCCCTATTCAGATTGAGGCAGCCTTCCAGCTTATCACGTACATCTAGCGAGCTCAGGCACTTCCTGAAACCGAGCAAAGATATACGCGGATTGCACTCATGTCCTCTCATCGCCTTCAGACTCAGGGATACCGGCTATCATGGTTCTCTCAGGCATCACATTTCCTCATGGAAGCATTTGGTATCACTATCACTGATCTCCCTTTGGGTACACACCAGTACATTAGATTTTATACAAAGCATATCTCGACCGTACCTGGTGTCACCAGCTGGGGGTTAAGCCTGACTACTACCGGACTCACTTTCTACTTTGGGACAGTTCAGAGTCTCCTCACATATATTGGCTATTGAGACAGGCAGATTCCAGGGTACACCACGAGAGGAGAGACTATGCCTGCTGTGTCCCCTACATGAGATAGAGTCCGAGGAGCATTTCATCTTCAGATGCCCCATATATTATGAGATTAGAGGGAGATATCATTGTTTATTCCGTGACATGCCTACTACACTCAGAGCACTGATGGGATATGAGGACTCTCGCTGTGTTGCACTTATGCTACGAGAGATGGTCTTGATGCACCAGGATATGTACCAGTCAGCTCACCAGCCACATCCTAGCTCTCAGGCTCAGATTACGTCTTTTTTCACCAAGAGACGGACACGGCCCGAAGACGATGACGACGACATACCACCTCACCGATGTCAGAGACAGTGTATCACTCATAGTCATGCAACAGTTCACACTTCTCGCCTTGTTACGAGAGTACACAGTTTTCACCCTCCTAGACGACGTCAGCGATGGTCCATACCTCTTGATACAGCTCGTATTACGTCTTTTTTCAGCAGCAGCACTATCTGACACTATCCGATACTACTCTACTCTACTCTTGGCAGCTATTCTTGCTCCCACTTATGGACAGTTGGCAGTTTGTAGTTTACAGTTATATTACTCATGTCTCTTTTATGCATAGTTTTTCTTGGAGACGTTTATATACACTCCCATGGTTTTCACATACTTGACATGTACTCCTTTTGGTCTTATATGCCTTTTGGCATGGAAAAGACATTAATAAAGCTTTCTTTCTTTCTTTCTTTCTCTAGCAATTCATTTTCTCTTCTAAATTTTGGTGTTGTGAGGTGCTTATGCAATTCTCCTTGTATGTGATGTTTTCCAAAGCTAAGTTTCTCAAGCTTTCATAGTTGATCTAGTATTGAAGTTAAGATACTCCATAGCTAGGTCTTTCAATTTATCACAGCAATACCAGCAAGCTAGGCCTTGCTGGTAATGATTCCTTGGGTGACTATCAGTTAGTTACCGGAAAGCAGTTTATGCATAGCATGCCAAAGGGTGCAGCTCTTATTTCCATTCAGAGTACATCAGTTGTTGCTTCTCTTTCACCATCCGTGGGTCCTCTTCCTCAGGTGATTTTTGACTTATTGCATAGGTATTCTATTGTCTTTACAGAACCTACGTCTCTGCCACCATTACGTGATGTCAACCACCATATTCATCTTATTCCTGGTGCCACCCCACCTCGTGCACCGTATCGTATGTCTAAAGTCGAACGTGATGATGTTCAACTCCAGATTGTTTCTCCTTTACGTCAGGGCCTCATTGTACCTAGTCCCTTTGGTGCCCCTCTTCTTGTTGCTAAAAAAGATGGTACCAAATGCATTGACTATCGTGCCTTGAACAAGCTTACTATCTGTAATCAATATCCTATTCCTCATATGGATGACCTTTTTTATCAGCTTGGCACTTCATCTATCTTTTCCAAGATTGACCTTCGTTCTGGATACTACCAAATCAGGATGCATCCTTTTGATGAGCATAAGGTTGTGTTTCGTACTCACGTAGGTTTGTATGAGTTTCGTGTTCTTCCTTTCGGTGTTCAAAATGGTCCACCCACGTTTCAGAATGCTATGAATAATGTTTTATGTCCTCTTCTTGGTGTTCGAGTTTTAGTTTATTTTGGTGACATTCTTGTTTTTAGTACTTCTTTGTCTGACCATGTGTGGCATCTCTCGTCTGTGTTTGAGTTACTTGTTAAGCATCATTTGTTTGCTAAATTGTCTAAATGTTCCTTTGATGTTGTTGAGATTGAGTTTTTGGGTTTCCTTGTTTGTCATGGTCGTCTTTGTCTTGATCCTTGAAAAATTCAGGCTATTGAGGATTGGCATGTTTGTCGGTTGCATATTTGTCTTGTCCTGACTTCTGTGATGTTTATCGTCCTCATCCACTTCCTTCATCTCGGAAGTTCCAGGTTTATACTGTTGTTGATAATCGTTTATATCATTGTGGTGCTTTATGTATTCTAGTTCTCTATCCATTCGTTCTCAATTGTTGTCTGATACTCATGCTTCTCCTATTGGTGGCCGTTTTGGGTTTCAGAAGTCTTATGCACATCTTGAGGACCATTTCTATTGGCCATTCATGAAGTTTGAGCTAGCACATCTTATCCATGACTGTACCTGTGCCCGTAATAAATATTCCCGTGTTAAGTCTGTTGGTTTGCTCAGAGTTGGCCCATTCCTCATCGCCAGTGGATAGACATTTCTATGGACTTTATCCTTGGCCTTCCTCATACCCGACGTGGTAATGACTCATGTATGGTGGTGGTAGATCGGTTCTCAAAACAGGCACATTTTATATTGGTCCGTAGTACTATTACAGCTGAGCAGTGCGCACGCCTTTTTATATCAGAGATTTTTCGACTACATGGTTTTCCGCATACTATCCTTTCTTATCGGAATAGGGTGCCTCTTCCTCCTAATGATAAACCAGTCACCATTGCTTCTTTCTTATCAGGTGCTCGGGAGCTTATTGCTAGGGCTATTACTCATTTACAGGATGTCCAATAGCGCTATCAGACTTCTGTTGATCGCCATCATTGTCATGTTGAGTCAGATTGGTGATATGGTTTATCTCCGGCTACGTTTTGCGCGACATCATTTTGTTCAGAGTCACGCTTCTACTGAGAAGCTTGCACCACGTTATTATGGGCCTTATCGTATTCTGAAGTGCCTCAATCCTGTTACATGTCGTTTACAGTTGTCTACTTCTACGCGTGCCTGTGATACCTTGCATGTTAGCATGTTTCGTGTTGCCATTGAGGATAATGCTCCTCGTGATCTCCCATTTCCTACAGATCCTGAGCTGTTCCCTTTCTTACCAGCTGCCATTCACCAGGTTCGCCTTAGTCGGCGGCACTGGCAGGTTTAGTTTTTGGTACAGTGGGATGGTCGTCCTATTGAGGAGGCCACATGGGAGCCCATTGATGTTTTTTATCATACACCATTATTGTCATATCAGGCTCGAGCCCTCATGGCCTTGGTTATTTCATCTACCACGAATATCATTGCAAATGTTCCCTCTACCTCATGATTCGGCTAGCCATGGCTATTTCTTTTTTGCATCTACCTACTTTGGGGTTCATTCGTAGGGTATATAGTGCAGCATTGTAGTCTTTTATTTAGTTGATGATGATTGCTCTTCTTTAGCCTCATTAAATATTCTCTCTTTCATGCTTTCTAGCCTAAGTCCTACTTTCTAGCATAGCTAGTGAATCTTAGCTTGTAACTGTGGTGAAACTCTATGGCACAATGCTCCAGACAACAATGAGTAGTGAGGACGACACTCGACGACCTTAGTCTCAGACATCTATGATATTTAGGTTATGTTCTCAGACCTTATCTGTTATCATTTATGTCTATTGTGATGTGATGCCATATATGTGGCGTCCATAAAGACCAAAGACAGTTTTGACAAATTTTGAGACCGTCTGCATCGAGAGAGCCATCACCATACATCTAGTTGCTCACACACACGCTCAATTTGTCATAGACTACTACAGTTTGTTTTAGGCTGGAGTTCTTGTTTTCCCCATCTACCAGCTTTGCTAACTTGAGTTGTAGAGAAAAAAATCACTAAACACTGGCAAAAGTGAAGACTCCTTAGACTTTTGCATTGAAATTTTCCAAGTCACAACTATGGGGGTGATATTGTGGCTAGCAAGTTTGAGAGCTTCTACAAGAAAATCATTCCAAAAAACGATCCCTTCTAATACAACAAAGTTTCATAGAGTAAAAAGGCTACTTTCTTGCATGACCCTTGCTTTGATATATGCAAGGATGCTAGGCAAAGATCTAAGCCATGTGGAGGAGTTGAAAAAGCTTTCCACACATGCAAGAAATTTTTAGAGAAAAAAAAATCAGCGTAAATATGAAGACAACAAGACACATTCTTGGACATGTGAAAGGCCCTGACACAATTCCAATTTACAAATTATAGGAAAGAATGTACGTCCTCAATGACTCGAGACACTAACTGAAATACACAAGTTATAAGGTAAAGCGTTCACTCTATTGATCTCTTCACAAAGTACAACGATAAAAAAAATACCAGAGCATTGTGCAAGTCTCCTTCCAATCTTTGCTACATAAGAATCAATAAGGAATGCCTCTCTCTAGGTTCACTACATAAACTCCCTCAAGCACCCCTGCATTGCTGCAAGTCTCCTTCCAATCTTTGTCTACATAAGAATCAATAAGGAATGCCTCTCTCTAGGCTTACTAAATAAACTCCCTCAAGCACCCCTTAACCCTAACTTTCCTTAGTTGACATATGGCACATGCAACCAAGCCAGTAGCAAATGCCACTTGGCAGACACCTTGACACTTAGGCATGTAATGTAGAGTAGGCCCATGACACATGTCACTCATGTATTAAAGTATCCAATTGGCATATGACATGTGGAAAAGTGTCACTCGTGTATTGGACCATCTATCCCAATCAGCATATGACAAGTGTCCTTTTTTGAAGAGGAAAATGCATTATCAAGAAAAGTGGTTCAATTTCAGAGTTGGAGTGCCAAGTTAAAGACATTTTTTGAGGATATTCCCATGATGAAAAATGGGTCATTTCGGGACTGTACACCAAATCACAAAATTGGTCACAAAATGGGTCGGTGGTACGCCTCAAAGTTGGATTGCGATGAACGGGCATGCTTACTTTGCCAAAGTGGGGAAATGGAAACATAGTGCCATTATCTTTTGGACTATAGCAGCCTAAAATCATTTTAGAATCACTTGGAAGGACTTTTTGATAGGCTATTGCATTTGATTCATATCCTTCTCAGCCATGATAATCTGCATATGCTTTGTAGGTTCATTATTAGAGCTCAGGTCCAACGGGGTTGGCTCAGTTGGTTAGCTTGACATCCAAAGTTTCTTTGGTCTCAGGTTCGAGCCTCCCCTTGGAAACCAAGAAGCATTATTAGAGCTCAGGCAAGATGCAAGCAGATTTTGAAATTTTCCAAAGACGAGTTACTACTCTTTTTTATTACTCATATAATATGTGATTACTTGCAATAAACATGGACATCTCTCTCTTCTCCTCAACCTCTCCCTTTTTATATATGTCTAATCAACTTATCTAACTCAACATAAGCTATCTTGTGCAGCTATTAATTTTTTTTACTTTTTTAGTCAACTCAATTGATCTTTATTTTGTCAATTTCTTCGAATCATCCCAATACACAGACAAATTGGGACTACTACAAACTGCCTCAAAAGAGGACCCAAATTGGGACCATTTAAAATATCATACTAATCTCAACTTGTGATTTTGGAAATTCAATTTGGAAATGGTGGAGCTTTGTAACAAGTTCATATTCATCAAGAAAACAATAAAATTTTGACCCTAATAACAATTTACTATGATGCATCCTCTCAAAACAATGTCTTTTATTACTATTGTGTGGATTCATTTTGCAAATCTGAAATAATCAATTTTGTTGATCCTTTGTAGCCAACTTTTTGACTTTTTTGTTAAGCAGTTATTACTCCTTTTTACTCCCACTTGTTTTTTGGTCACAAGGTCCCAACATTGGTCCTAGTTTATTGCTTCCCAATGGGGCCTGTCAAAATAGGCTCACCTGACATAGTAAAAGTATGGACCTTTGGGAACGGGAACATTTTCTGGAAAGTGGGAATGCCATGTGTTCATTTTAAAATATTAAATGATAAAAAAGTAGAATGTTTCCTGGCCCTAACACCCATCTTTTCCCTAGAAAGATGGTGGACCTAATAACTAAATAGCTAGAAATGCAATTAATTATGGTTGAAAGAGTCCAATTATTATAAATGGGACTGCAACAGACGATATCCTGCTACATTGAAAACCAAAAAACAGGAAAGCCCACATGCCCACATAAATCCACAACCCTTTCTAATTACAGAGGCCCTTCCCACAAAAAAAATAAAAGATCTACCTCCAAGTGTTGGCCCACCAAGTAGCCAGCCCTCTCTACGAGCGCTCCTTAACAATAAGCTCTGCAGAAGAAAGTATTGTATGTACTCTTATGTGAAGGGAAAATGAAACGCTTGCAAAACAATTCCAATACACGCACAAGTTCAATAAATAGACTCCTTGAATATCATTGCATACAGACAGCAATATTTCCATACAAGAATTTATACGACATCTGTATATGTTGTTTACAACTAGATAACTACTTCTAAGATTCATAAAATTGAAAATTACAACCATTTCTTGAAGGTTATTAGCCAACAATAATCTAAAGTGGCAACAATGTCAACAAAGTAACATAGACTTTATGTTAAAAAATCATTTTTCCAAATGGCTAGGACCTGGTACACATCATATGATCTACATGTTAGGGAAGACGTGCTAATATGATTTTTGCATTTCCATCTCACATGCTATCGATGAAAATGAGGAATGGGCAAAGCTGTACATGTGATTAATAAGCACACTAGCAAACATAGAACTTGAAATAACAAAGTAAGATTCTCTCCCCTTGACTGTCATGCAAGAGAAGGCTACCCTACTTGACAATCAAGCTTAAGGTACCAAAGTGATGCAGGGTCATCTCAAACCTTCTCTATCTATAACTTAGTCACTCCTACAACCTTATTTTGAGATTCACAATCATCCCTTAATCTAGAAGGTGTATAATAACTATATAACTTGTGGAATGACACCTAGAGGAGGTTCGACTTCAAGCACACCTTCATGTGTGACATGGTTTCATTAAGTAAAGATGTTTTTTGATGAATACTCTAAAAGTATATTGTATAATGATTGTTAAAAAGCATTACTTCTAGGCACATCTCCAAGATGCTATGATCAAGCATCAACTCTCGAGCACTTTGGTTCAGAGGGACCAAGGATGGGAACATGTTTCCAAATAGGAATGGGGAATTGGAACAAAAATTTTCATGAGAAAAAGGGAATCAATGTAAATCGCCTCTATACCCTCATCAACGAGTATTCAGATCAATGAAAGCTCATATATTCATTGTGCAAGCATCCACCTGATCATCATTATCAACATGCACTTCCACCTTATTGTAGTCGATGATATTATAAAATTTATAAATGAAAATCCATGATTGGTCTCTTACATCTATTTGTATAATATTTGAACATTGGCATAACCACATCATGGCTTGTGAATGATCTAGCTTATATTTGTAGCATACTAGACTATTTCTCCCTTGGTTGCTTTAGTATGTTGCCACTCGAGACTACACATACTTGGTTGGATATATAGCTTTTTGTACTGCTTATGGCAAACAAACAAAATATCAACAACTATTATTGTTACCATCATCATCATCACCAATCGTCATCATCCTCCTTCTCATTAGTATTATTATTATGATTATCGTCAATGGACAATAAGAAAGTTATTCTCTTTTGCAATCCAATAGTAACAACTATTTGTTATGAACAGATTCACAGGTATTAGTATCAATGATGCATAAAAAACAGCAAAAGGCATTCACATAGCATTCTCCAACTAAGAAACTGTATGAATATCAATGGCCGCCAATAGCTCAGGCAGATCTCCAAAATAGTACAACTCCCCTACAAGAAGCCCAAGACGCAAATGATCAAAACTAGCAAAGCCTCAGTGGCTATTTATAGTGGACAAACCCTACCTCCATATTGATTTGGAGGAAAAGTGAAATTCAAAAATTAGGGCCAGAAATAGAAAACCATCTAAAATAGTATTTCTAGGCCCGTCACGTGTAAATATAAACTACGTGTCCACTACTATTGTCGAAAGTAGAGAAGTATGGACTATAATGCGTGTCCATAACACTCCCCCCTTCTAGAACATTGCCCTCAATGTGGGCGATAAAATATTAACTACTAGAGCTACTTTAATACCGTTTTATTGTCGTTTTCTTACCTGGGTTATACATTTTGTGCTAGTGGTGCCAGTCCAAAAGCTGAATCCCCTGCAGTCGCGAATATCCACTTTCAGTACAATGAAGCAAAGAGAATTATTAATCTCAATTCTAGTAGATAATAAGACTGGATCAGTATGTAAGTAATGGAGGTCGTTGGGCAATTGAGGTATCATCATCAACAAGTAATGAAGAATCAAGAGCGGGAGCAACAAGAGCATCGGGACCATCAATATCTGAAAGATCAGCAGGAGGGATGACAGCAACAACATCACAATCAGGGACACCAACATCATGGAAATCAGCAAAGGGAATAAGATCAAATGAATCAGGTGTAATATCCAGAGGTGGTAGATGTTACGTACCCATAAGGGCACGCAACAGGTAACTTGAGGTGACTGTCTCATTTATGGGACGGAACGTTGATCTGGAGCTATAGGTGTTTTGGGTGCCATGTGTCAATGTCTTATTGGCGCGTGGTGACCCTTTGTTATGGACCCGCGTTAGTGCGCACAACTGTCGCGTATTGATGGTCATGTGTGACTCCTATGGTCGGAGATGACCCCACCTGGACTATGTATATAGAGGTGGATCTCCATGAGCTTGTCATTCATTCTCTCCTAGAGAATGAAGAGCTCTTCCACTGGTGATCAGGTCAGGACGAATATCTAGGCCTCAGGATGTAGGTAGGTGAGGGTCGAGGGTAAGGTATGGTGGTATGGGACACCATGGCTTATCGGAGATCCGAGCTTGCTTGATGGTGGTCTATAGCTCCAATCCACGGGGGAGAGGTGGCAGTACCTCTATGGTTGGGCGATAACGTAGCGTTCGTCACCTGTTTGTGTCTTAGCAATGACCGGATCAACGATTGTGTATAAGGTGCAATCGTTCTTACTTAGGTTTTGGTTGGTTTAGACTTCTAGTTGATGTGTTTGGAAGGCTTAGTTTTCATCGTTGAATCGATGCGATCAACTTTGCTTTTCGGTTCGTTCAATTCCGAGGTTGTTTGGATAGGTTTTGGGCCTTGTATGCATGCTAAAGGGCTTATTTTTCTATGGTTTTTGTGGCTTTCTGCTTGTCGTTGTGATTGCAGATATATTTGAACCGTGTATTCAAAACCTAAATGTCGGAATTTTTTGGAAAAACCATCAGAAAATCCTTGTTCTAACAGTTGCTGAAAACAGTCCATAAAAAAAATTGCAGTGTTGGGTTCTGCTCTTTTTTTTGTTGTTGAAACCAATATATATATATATATCATAGTTCCCGCAGTACCGAGTACCGCGGGACCATACTGGTACCACGCTACCGTAATATAATTATATTATTTATTATTTAATTATTTTTTTTAACCTAATCCCTCCCCCTCACTTCATCTCTCTCCCTACTGTCCGCGCCCTCCCTGCCTTCATACTGTCATTCCATTTCACGCCCTCCCTGTTGTATGCGCCCTATGCTTGAGTTTGATCTGTTGCCTTCCGCCCATACTTTCGCCCTACTATTGGTTCTTCCGCCATTGCTGTTTTTTTTCCAGCTTTCCGCCTCCTATCGCATTCATGATCGTCTGTGCCTCTTTTGCTAGTTTCCTCCATCGCAATGGTGCTATCCGACCTTGCCGATCTGTGGGATGTGGTGGACGTTGTCAGGAGGGTTGCCGACAAGTTCAACAAGACCCAGTATTAGCATGTTATTTGATATTGTTATTAATGAACATGCACTTTTACTTATAATTGACAGGCCCAAGACCTACATTTCACATGGTTCTTTTGGGCCCTAATATTTGAATTTCCATATTTCCCTCCATTTAGTTAAAGGTAGTTTTTGATTAGTATAGATAGTCACTAAGGCTCCTTACGTCATTCTGGAGATCTCTCCTACTATTGCTCAACTAGAGCTTTAGCTTCAAACATCTATGACATTCAGGTTATGTTACTCGGAACCTAATGATTGAGGACCTAATGTCTTGTTCATGATGTAATGCAATATTTGTGATGTGTTCAAAACTCCCCCCAATGATAGGATGTGTCCGAACTCAAAAAAGGATATGATGTCCACTGAGATGTTAGCAAATAGTCATGTGTCATCACTAGTTGCATGAGAGAAGGTTTCAGACTCTAGAGGGAAATAACATGCAACAATGTATACACCCTATTCTAATACCTCCCGGACCTTTATGCAACAACAAGTATTCACTCTAGGTGGACAACCACTTGAGGTGGTATCCTCTTACACTTATTTGGGGACTTCCTTCACTAGTCCTGCTTTTAGTATGAGACACACTGCCACAGTAAGGGTCATGGGGCCCTTGGGGGTCAAGCCGGACTTCTATCGCTCCAAGTTCTTAGAGCTAGATAGTGCTAGGGTCCCAGTTTTGCCTCGTTATTTGGATAGCAAACTTTCACATTGCCTCCATTTTACATTGGGTCAATTCCGAGTTTCCTCACACCAGCTATATGTTAAGACGGATCGCTTCCAGGGCATCCCTCATATGAGCAGACTTTGTTAGATGTGCACTTTGGGAGAGGTGGAATCAAAGGAGCATTTTCTATTTAGATGCCCTATCTATTATGAGATCCGGGGACACTATCATTGTCCTTTCCGAGATTCTCCAGTCACACTTCGATCAGTCACTTCATATGTTGACCCTCAATGTGTGGCATTGATGTTGCGTGAGATGTTCCTGCTCCGTAGAGATATTTGTCAAAGAGATCAGTATTGATACCATGACTCCCCGCAGACCCAGGTTACCTCATTTTTCTCTAGGAGATGATCTAGAGCAGACATTGATGCCGACATTTTGGCAGAGGATGAGTCAGATATCTTATCTTGGGATTTTCATCAAGATCGGCGACAGCATATTGCCTGCAGACCACACGTCATGGCTACCAAGAGACTAGACAGATCTAGAGCTCATGTGCGTCGGCCCACAACTTCAACACCTGCATCTTCTTCTATCCTTGCTTTCTTCAACAGCAGTCCGGCGATGACATGATCTATCATATAGTTCAGACGGTTATTGTATAGTTATACGACACTCCATTGTACCAATTTCAGGCCTCCATGTCTGAGGGCGGTTTAGTTTAGAGATTCTGTTTAGAGACCAATCATTTTAACTAGTAGTTGTCGTTTGTTTATGGAGACATTTATATGCTCCTTTCAGTATCTATCGCACTTGAGATGTCCTTATTTGGTCTTATATGCCTTTTGGCATTAAAAGACGTTAATAAAGCTTTCTTTCTTTCTCTAATCCAATATCATATCCAAGGAGTCTCATCCAGAGATAATGAGCCTGCTCATCACATCCCATGACTAGGAGTGATGGCTGAAGAGAATCTCTGGATAAACAAGTCACTCCGCTCAATCCTCTGCCACCTGCTGACCTCACTTGGTCTCTCTATATATCAATGCCCATGTGAAAACAGAAAAAGTAGGTCGCAACAATGATACAGAGCTCATCTTATGATCCATCTTTCTTTTTAGCAAGAATTATCAGCGAGGCAAAAGAGAGTAGCTAGGCATTATCTGCTTACTTTTAGTTAGGGAAGGGATTTGAGTTTAATGTAACAAAAAGCCAAAGTTGTTGTCACATCCAGGTTCTTTTTGCACAAGCAGCCTTTCACGCTAGGTGACTAATCGCAGTTGGTTGGCTCATGGTATCAAGTAAATAGTGGATGGGAAGGCACTTCTGCTGCACCAATTTGCTCATTGAATAGTTTTCGTCGCCACAATCATGAGGCCATAATCCGCCGACTTGCTCACATCTTTCCTTGGCCTCCTGTTTTCTTCTGATATTTGAATCACAATCATAATGCTTTGAACATCATTGACATTGAGCATCATTTCTATCATGCATTTATGTACTATATAGAAAACCAACAGGGCTCAATGGATCCATAGAGCACACATATAGGAAATTAGAGAAAGGAGAATGTTCAAACCTGAACACGAATCATCTGTGCCTTGTACAAGACATCTCCAGTAGATAAGCCTGTAACCCGTGCCATTTCGATCATTTCTGTCAGAGTTTGTAACCTCCCCATCAGCTCAGCTGCAACCTGCAAATATGCACCTTCATTCTTCAGGTCCCTAAATTCCAGACAATATGTGTTCTTTTGACTGGCATATATAGTAGCAATAAACACATCTTCCATAAACCTGGCTGATTGGTACTGCCACTCAAGACACCAGTAGAGATCTTAATCTTCTTAAGCTTCTTAGATTAAACTGTATAATCCCCAAAAAATGACGAACCTAGCACTATTTCTAGGAAGAAAAATAAAAGTTTGAAAGCCTGTAACTCAAGTTATAGGGCCGTATATAGCAAATTTGAAACCCAGTTACACTGTTTGGTATATCCATTATTCTGAGTGTAGGCCTTTGCAAATTGATGAAAACACAAATCATGGGCAGTGGTATTAGGAGCTGATCAAGTAAAATGTTTGTTAAGGAAAGAGGTAAATCGTACCTCGGCCTCTCTTACAGAATACAGAACAAGCCTGGCAAACCCACCATATTTTCCATTCCACAGATCAAAAACAGATGCAGATGAAAGAACCTCCTTTGGTTTCCCCAACAAAACCTGCAAAAGATAGTGCACATATGGGGAAGATAATTAGCTTCTTGAGTTTGGTAATATCGTGAACAAGAAGTTCATGTGCCTCAGCCATCAAACAAGACCTGGCAAAATTTCTTGAGTCGCACTTCACTTTCAGAGTACTTCACTTTCAGAGTATTGACGCTTTGCATAAAAAACAGTTAGCCTTTCTGTACAAGTGAGAGATACACAAGTTTGGGTTTTGGGTTTTGGGTTTTGGATTTAGGGTTTAGTGCCTAGAGATTAAGGTTTAAGGTTTGTGTAAAACTCAAATTTGGGAAAAATCTCTTAGATTCGAAAATTTAAGAGAAATAAATTGTGCCACAGATCTATATCAACCCAAGCTGTACATCTTTTGTCCTTCTAGCCATTCATAAAATTAGTGATGCAATATAAAATTCACTGGTCTGAATTTTATGAAACAAGCAGGCAGATTTTCAGAATGTATTCACCAGAAGTTATCACTCGGTCAAATTTCAAATAAATGTGAAGTTATAATGAGTACCTGTGAGCATTCTGCAAGCGTAAAAGTTGTTAGATTGTAAGCCACAAGCACGACCCGAAGCATATCAATTAAAATCCTTCCATGGACAATTGCTCGAAAAACTTCCTGATTTGACGTTGCAGTCATACGGGCTTGCTGTTTTACCCAATGCTTTCCATATGACACAACCGATTTCACCTATATGTCAAGTGCACCTTCATTTCACACCGTACAAAACCGAACGCAACTCTTTGCACAAAACTTAATAATGCATTGGCACTTGGTTTATAGTTCAATATCCGCTATGCTATTCTGACACGCACTAGAATATACATATATGTAGTTTTGCCCTTTGGCCTACTGCAGCTTATGAGCATAGCTCCCTATTCAAATGCCTCCAAATTCCACCTACAGAAATAAACATTAAGAAAAGTAGATTATGAAGCAAAAGCTGAAAGTGTAAGCATGGAAAGCAAGGGGTGATCACACTCAAAAACACAAAATCTGTTCAACCTTAAGGATTGAATGAAAGAGCCAGTACCTCAGTTGTATGACCCTTATGCCTGCTGATGTCAAGTGGTCCGAGTTTCAGGGTTTTCAATCTGTCTACTAAGTACCGCAAACTATCTTTACACTGAAACATGCATATTACGTCGGGATCAATTTCATTCCTGATAAACTCCTGCCAGGCCATTAGCATATCCCTTTCTGTGTCATAGATGCGAACTTCTGTTCCTGGAGGACTTGCACACATTGCATGTTTGCCATGAGAAAAACATACTTTTGAAGCTTGTCCTTGCGGTGCATTAGGAATATGAAGTATGTTGGAGATGATAAGAACTGGGTCTCTTGTCGAAAGAGCAGACCCACCTCCGGAAATACAACAAAGGTCTTCTGGATCAGCTTTTTCTTTCGTGTCGTGAACTGGATGAGCATGTGGGCAGACATCTCCGGCCCCTTGATTGCCTATTTGGCTTCTACCAGTTCCTTTTGTACGTCCATGTAGCCTTTTCCGGCCACTGGCTTCTTCTCCGAATACCTGTCCACCTCCTGCACACTGAACGTGAAGGGTCACAATGCGCAAGGGACATATAGTCAACCATCCCACATCTTCCAACTCGTTTCTATGACCCAGATCAGTGCCTGAATTTTCCTTCATATAAGCATTCTCAATTATGCATGCATTGCTTTCTTGCAGTTGAGTGGCAACTTGACCACCATTATCCTGCATCCTACTTTGATCCCGTTGGCATGGCCTACTTTGACCCTGTTGGCAATCATCAAGTGGAATAAGCTTCATGTAATGAGTCACATCAGGAGTTAAACCGATTACATCATGCCAACTAGCCCGAACTTCCATCTCACAACGTGTCTTCTGCTGACTGCAAGGTAGGATCGATCCTTGCCTGATCTCAATCCAAGCACCTCCAGCAATAGCAGTATCGCAACAGAACCGCATACCAAGCTGGAAAATCCAACATAAACAAGCAGGAAGTGGTGCAAAATCAGAAAATAAAGTGTGAATGCAATTTCACACCTATAACTTACCATATGAAATATTTGAAATTAAAAAGAACTCTTAGGTTGCAAACGAGTACAAAGCTTCATGCACACCTTGAGATCCTCTTCATAAGAAGTTCTATCCTTCCAAAGCAAACCATGGCTGCGCAAATCATCTTCCTCAGCAAACAGTTTGAACTCCTTTGCAACTGTAGGCAAATCAGTACTTCTCCAGACCTTCACCTGCAGCTCAAAAGAATAATGAGACAGGTAAATACAACTCCAATGGATGCCGATGACCCAGCAGCCGACCAAGCAGCCAACAAGGCATCAGAAAGGCATTGAAATATTACAGGTATCATGAAAGAATATAAAAATGACCTGTAAAAATTGGAATGGCCCACCAGGTCGATAAAACATAAGAGGAGTTCTGTAACTAATTGAGATTTCAGCCACCTGCCATACCATGTATTAGGAATAACAGAAACACCACAAAAGTATCACATATGTGGTATAGCTAAGTCTTAAATCGAATAAAATTGATGCAATTGTGATCTATCATCTAAGACACGTATGCTGCAACATTTTGTAATCCTGTATCTGCGTATTATCAGAATATACAAACGCAAAAAACTTTAATTCAAGACGTCAGCAATGCTATCAGGTAAAGCTTAGAACAAAATATAAATGTAACAAAAAGTCAAAAAATCCCTCAAAAAATAATATGTGAGGGAAAACAAAAAACTTAGCCAGCCAGCAGCTTATAATCTCATCAGCACCCCAGCACAGGTTGATATCTGGATTCCAAGAGAATACTTGGAACTTACAGTCACTCTTTTACATACTAGAAACTTATGGTTTGATACTCAAAACGCTTCAGAACCTTAGAGATGGTCCTCACTTTCCATAGCAATCAATCAGATTTTTCAATCTAGAGGACACAGGCTCAAAGAGAAAAGAACAAGCACAATGTCACCACACGCATCACAACAAACTCTGTCTGACACTCTTAACCATAAGTGAAGTGAAATGAACCCCGGTCCCCATAGAATAAAGGGGACCACGACAAACTACCATGCACGCTGATCCATATAGAAACTTGCAATAAAGAGGATATGGGTACTCCCCATTAGGTGCTACCAAGCTCTTCACTGTCCTCAGCAGTTATTACCAGAATATCATAGATTACAAAGAGTACAGAGAAAGATGAAGCTTCATTGATCAAATGAATAAGAATCTCTAGCAGGAACTCACAAAATGCAAGATCTCCTGGAGTACCTGAACTCTATCCTGAGATCGGCTACTCTGAACTATTTGAGTTATCTAGCTTATGCTGATTTCCTGAACAGTCAACCGAGTCCAGATGACACCAGTAGCTCTATGGTCTTTGGAGACCTCAACTTGACATAATTAGGACTACTAGCAATCTGGGAAACTTGAGCTCTTGGCATCATAGGTTTTCACTTGTTTTTCCAAAAAATTTCCAAAAAGATATGTAATTAAAGTGCAACCGATGCTCCATCTAGATGTCAGTCTATTTATATAGGCCCATAACAACTTTCTTGAAAAGTTGAAAAAATGTTCTCTTCTATCAAAGTCTCCTAAAAGTGTGCAATTGGTAGCTGAGAAGTCTCATAAGCATGAAGAAATGAAACTAAATACCTGGATAAAAACTTATAAAGTGTGCAATTGGTACTTGAGCAGTGTCATAAGTATGAAGAAATGAACCTAAATACCTGGATAAAACCACATGACTAGAGGTGCACCACAAAAAACGCTTTCACAATATGTTTTTATTTTTTTAATGTACACATTATTGAGGAGTAGACTTCTAAATCAATTGAAGTTTATTGCCACCGTACAGCAAGCTCTGAAGGTGTCCCATTTTTCTGACCACGAGCAAGAATAAACTGGTTAAAATGATTCATGATAAGTTGTAGGTTCTCCTTTAAAATCGAAGTTTCTTCACCTCCTTCCAAATGTACAGGAGCTGGAAACCAGAAGTATGGCAGAAAATCTGGATAGAAAAGTACCAAAATATATTTAGTAAACAATCTCAAAAGCTTCCCAACTCCAAACTACTTTGCATTGCTCAAATTAGCAGATCTAATCGTGATTACTTGGTACTAGAGAATTTCCTGGCAAATTTTATCATTGGTATGACAGCATTTCCTAGCACACATTTTATTTTGGACAACACGATCATGCAAAAATTTGTAACTGGTAAAGTTTGAAGACAACTCACTAGAACTATGCAAAAACGTGTCAGGTTATCGCTGGCTCAAACTATTTTACCTCTGACCCTGAACAAGTTCCTTCTTGTCTTTAAAATTATTTTGGTTCATCCTTTGGCTATATGAAGACTCAAGAGGCTGTTACAACAGGCAAGTTCATTTTATGCCCCTTTTGTAAAGCTTTGTCAAATCATTTTTTTTAGATGCTTTGTCAAACCAACTCAGAAAATAAATCTATAGCAGTCGCAAAAGAATATCTCTAGCATGACCTTTTTCATTGAATGAAATTAAAAGCATTAAAACAAAACATAATTCCATCTGACTAACAACATTGATGAAGCAAAATGAGTGACTGTGTTCAAACATGTTTGCAAGAATGATATTATGGAAGAACAATAGAGCTGGAACTCTCAAGTGATTATGAATCTCCAACTAGGATATTAAGAACAGTCAATGGTATACTTCCTTGCATGCCCTTCAGTTATGAACACATCACGGATATGACATCACATCAACAACAATACACATAATAATGTTAATCTCCTAAAAAGATACTACAGTTTCTGAATCCCGATTCGAGGCTGATCGAATTGTGATTCCGATTCGGCCGATTTCAATCTCCGAATCGGATTTCCCTTGAAAAATTATTTTCACAATACCCTATTAAAGAGGGGACCCGTTTTTCTCTCTTTTTTTTGTTGTTCTTCAGTGTGAGAGCGCAATGGAGTGGGTGGGTGTGTGTGTGTGTGCGTGTGTGTGTGTGTGTGTGTGTGTGTGTGTGTGAGAGAGAGAGAGAGAGAGAGAGAGAGAAAGAAGAAAGAAAGCTTTATTAATATCTTTTCCATGCCAAAAGGCATATAAGACTAATGAAGTACATGTCATGTATGTGGTAACCATGGGAGCGTATAAAAACGTCTCCAAACTGTAATAAAGAAAACATCTAGTGCAAACTAAAATAGACACGTATGCGAGAGCGCGCATAATAATCATATGTATCTAGGGTAAGATGTCAAGGTTGTGCTGCTGCTGTTGTGCTGATGCTGTAAAAAGATGTAATGCGAGCCACAGAATGGGAAAGCACTGGAGCCTGCCGGCGGCGTCTGTGAGCATGAGCACGTGCATGTGTAATAGTAGTAGTACGCCTCTGCGTAGAATGTCTAGTAATCTTGGTGGTAACATGATGGTGGGAGGTACACTGTCCCTGATCTCTTTGAGCATGAGAGCGGCCATCATCCTCATCGTCGTCGTCATCATAATCCTCATCCTCAGGTACTGTCTAGTAAAGAACGAAGTAATCAATGGCTGTGAGGTAAAATGCTGGGGTGTCTCGTATAAATCTCTCCGTAGTCTGGACATCTCGTGTACCATCAGAGCAACACACCGTGGGTCCTCATAAGCTATGAGAGAGCGTAGAGTGGTAGGCATCTCTCGGAACAGGCAATGATATCGCCCTCTGATCTCATAATATTCAGGGCACCTAAATATAAAGTGCTCCTCAGACTCCACCTCACCTAGAGAGCAGAACTGGCAAATCCGCTCCTCTCTGGGAATACCGTGGAACCTCCCAGTCTCAATAGCTAGCTAATGAGAGGACACCCTGAGCTGCCCCAATGTGAATCTGAGGCAATGTGACAGTCCCGAGTCCAAGTAGCGCGGCATGATCGGGGTCCCTGATGCATCTAGCTCCAAGAAATGAGTCCGGTAGAAAGCTAGCTTAACCCCTAACTGGTTACGCCAAGTCCGCTCTAGATATGTGCGATAAAGGAAGCGTCTGATATACTGATGTGTGCCAGAGGGGAGCTCTGTGATGGAGATGCCAAATGATACAAGTAGGAGGTGAGAGGCCTGAGAGAACCACGATAGCCTGTAGCCCTGATCGTGAAGACGCTGTGAGGAGGATAGTGCAACTTGTATGTATCGCCTGTCTCTCTCTGGTAACGCCTGTATCCTTTGTATATAGGTGATAAGCTAAAGAACGGCCTCGATCTGTATAGGTGGAACTGCAAACTCGGCCAGGAGAATCTCATGTGGAACAGAAGGCTTCGCTCGAATCAACCGAGCTAGTATGGTGGTCTGTAATCATGAGAGACTGGCCCAGTGTGAAGAAGGGAGACCTACACACCATGTCTCTGCCGCATATAAAGCCGTGGGGGTAACAATGGTATCGAAGAGGTGACACTTACTGCGAGCATCCTGGATGGACTTTCGGAAGCAAATCGCTCTAGCTGAACAAGGGAGGCATGTCCTTTCCTTAGTCGAGTGGTAGCAGCCTATCTCATGCTAAAAGTAGGACCTGAGAAAAGGACCCCTAAGTATGTATAGGAAGGGACCAACTCTAGAATCTGCCCACCCAAAGTAAGCTCCTGTTGCTGCATGAATGCCCTCGAAGTGTTGAAGACCATAACCTTGGTCTTCCCAATGTTCACCCCTAGGCCCCATTTGGTGCAAAACTCATGCAAGCAATCCAACTGTCGCTATAGACCCTCTCTGGTC
Organism: Diphasiastrum complanatum; assembly: GCA_029204225.1. Lineage (NCBI taxonomy): Eukaryota > Viridiplantae > Streptophyta > Lycopodiopsida > Lycopodiales > Lycopodiaceae > Diphasiastrum > Diphasiastrum complanatum. The sequence goes on from CM055096.1 coordinate 44,023,781, forward strand.
GGTGAGACCAATACCACATCATCAGCATAAAGGAGGATAGCAATCAAGATGTCACCAAGCCTGCAGCCAGTACCACCACCCTGTGTAATGACTCTCTCCAACTCATCAATATACAAGCCAAAGAGGACTGGTGAGAGGGAACAACCCTGCTTCACCCCAATAGTGCTCCAGATGTGCTCAGATATGCCATTGCTATGCCGGAAACAACCAAGGACACGCTCATAAAGTGCCATCACAGCAAGAACAATGTCGGTGGAGAAGCTGAGGTCTCGGAGTCTCTGGATGAGCAATGAGCGAGGAACAGAATCAAAGGCTTTCCTGAAGTCCACAAAACAACAGTAAACCCTCTCTCTCCTATGCTTAGCCTCCTCAATCAAGGCTCGCAATGTGAAGATGTGATTTGCCGTAGAATAATGTGCTCGGAAACCAGCCTGACCCATGGCATGTAGTCTCCTAGTCTCCGCCTCTGAGCTCACAAGAGACTGCAGTATAGTACCATATAATTTCGCCAGGACATGCCCAATCATGATGGTGCGGTAGTTACTCGGAATCATGGGGTCACCATTCTTATGGATGGGGTGGATAATGTTAGTGCACCAGGAGGATGGAAAACCAGAGACAACTGCAGAGTTAAGAAGGGTGACTATAGTGGGCATGAGTAAGTCGAAGGCATGGGTAAGGAGTTCAGATTCAAGGTCTTCGATATCTCTAGCCTTGTGGAACTTCATCTTCTTAATGGCTGCAAGTACCTACTACCATGTCAGATGTGAAAAAGGAGAACTCAGGTGGCCGTGGAGATATGGCGATAGGTGAGTCGGTAGGGACCGTGTACAGGCTAGTAGCATAATCAGTCCATATGCGGAGGTCCTCCAAGAGAGGTGGTGGAGAGCGAGGAATGAACTCGCACCAGAAAGCGCCCGAAGAAGAGTTGAAAAGAAGGTCAATGATACGTTTCCCTTCAGAATCATCACGGGAACGTTTCTTACGGCGGAGAGCACGATGGTAGGAGTGTCGGGAAGATCGAAGCAGATGTGGGGCATGGATGCGTGAGTGGGTTACTGACTGATGGAGAGAGCGGCACTCAGTATCGTACCAAGGAGGGTGTAGTGGTCGAGGTGTGCGTCGGATCTTTCTGGGGTGGGGTTTTGTGGGGAGGATTAATGATGCGGCCGTGTGGAGAAATCAGCCTGGGTGTCGACTGGACTGTCATGAGGAAAGGAGTGTAAAAGTGAAGCTAAGGACTGCCGGTATAGCGGCATGTAAGTGGGATCAAATGTGTACGTGGGTGCTCGGGTAAGCGTGGGTAGTGTAGATGGATGAGTGGGTGGAAGGTGGCCGATATCGAAGGAGAGAAATGAGTGATCAGAAAGGGTGGTGGGGAAAATGTGGAAGTCAAAAACTATGGGTACAAAGGATGGTAACCCCATGAGATAGTCAACGACACTATGTCCTCCACTGTGAGGGTGGCATGTATAACTGTCTAAATGTGGCCAGCAGGGTAAGCCATTATAAATGGCTAGCTCATGTGCCTCTCCAAACTGCAATAAGTGCTCACCATATGAAGTAGTAGGTCCAAAACTATTCGCGGAGGTCCTGGTAACTCCAAGCATATCACTGTCCAAGGCACGAACACGTAGCTGATCAGTGGTGTCGAAGAACTCTATCTATCGCGAAGATGTCCGAGCATTAAAATCCCCCGTGAGGAGAATATGCCCCCGCTCTGAAAATCTGATAATATCTGGTGAGAGGTCCTGATATGGAGATCCAATACCCTCAGCAAAAGACGAGGACTCTGGTGGAAAGTAACATGCTGCAATAAAAAGATCTCTATCCAAATTAATATCCTGACCCACGATGCGAGTCCAGGTGTAGCGGGCCTGCTCGTCATGTTGGATGAAGTCAATACTCGAGTGAAGAGCCTCCCTGTACAAGCAGGCGACCCCACCTGAACCACGTCCACTAGCAGATCTAGTCTCTTGTCGGAATACTGAATCCCATCTATATCCAGGAAAAGAAGGAAGTCCTCGCTCTGGGCTCTCGTGTGTCTCCATGAAGAATAATATATCCCTGCCTGTAATGAAATCAACAAGGTCCCCTGTCGTAGAAGATGAGTGTATGCCAGCACAATTCCACACTTAATTAGAAGGTGGTGTGGATGGGGCCCCGGGGTGCTCCCACCCCCGGGCACCCCAAATCCCTGGCGCTGGGATCTGCTAGGTGCACTATCAAGAAAGCGCACTCGCCCATCTCGGTAAATGACTCGTCTGCTAGACTCACGGGCTGCCTGAAAGGCCTTATGCCTCTCCTCTACTTGGATATATGTGAGGTCGTCATCCATATAGATAGTGGTGCCACGAAGCTTAGCTCTGCACCGCAAAGCATCTCGGCGACTCTCTAGAGAAGTGAAACGGATAATGAGTGTAGCGGCATCTCTGGTGGTCCTCCAAGCTGTATCTTGCCCATCTGTCATATGTCCTAGAGTGGTCTCAAGAAATCTCGTGGCTTCGGCAATGGCATCCTGTGTGTCTGGTATCCCACAAACCCTGATGTTGTGGGCCTTTTGCTCCCTTGACCTCTCTTCCAAAATGGTGGCTGAGATGACGGAGGAGATGGGGGCGCTAGGTTTGGTGCCTTTCTGCAAGACTGCTGCCAATGAATCTTTATGCTGCTCTATTTTACTCTCAAGCTCCTTTATCTTGGTGGTGGTCGATTCCGAGGCCGCAACCTGCTTAGTGTTGATCTTCTGCTCTAACGAAGCGACTTTGGACTGCAACACATTTTTTTCCTTGAGTAAGGAGACCACTATTCCTTTCAGTTGTGATAGTTCATGTTTCAAAAGCTGGAAATCAGCTTTCATTTGGTCAGCTTCCCAGGAAGAAAATAGTTCCGTTGATTTGGAGGGAGTGTATGGGATGGGTACCGCAGATGGGGGAGCTTGGGTTCTTGGGGAATAGGGATAGGAAGGAGGCCTGTAGGGGTGGCCAGAGGAGATCAATGGAGACGAGGAAGAGGCAGAAGAAGAAGAAGATGGAAGAGAGGTAGGAACAGCAGAGGAGAGAGAAGAAGAGAGGGAAGAGATTGAGAGTGGGGAAGAAGCGGAAGGGGGTGCCACATCAGCTATAGGTAGCAATGGCAAATCTGAGAAATATGAGGACAGCGAGGGAGAGGACAAATCCAATGAGGAGTCTGTGGGCAGCGAGGAGTCTGCTTCAGGCTCTGGTCCAGCAGCGGTGTGGGGGGGATGGTGTTGGCTTCAGCGAGGAGGGAGAAGATGTCCGTTTCAGCGAGGAGGGTGCTGCACTCAGCGAGGTGTGTGTTTTTTCCAGCGAGAGAGAGAGAGAGAGAGAGAGAGAGAGAGAGAGAGAGAGAGAGAGAGAGAGAGAGCTTTATTAATGTCTTTTCCATGCCAAAAGGCATATAAGACTAGTAAATGTACATGTCAAGTATGTCATAACCATGGGAGCGTATGAAACGTCTCCAAAACAGTAACACAGAGAGAGAGAGAGAGTAAAAAAAAGTCTTCGTAAAACATACTAAATAGTGTTGGGTTTGTAGTGCGTCTCTGTCTAGGAGGCCTGGTGGGACGTGTAACTCTCAGTGAGAGATCATAGAGTGGTAGGCATGTCTCGAAACAGGCAATAATATTACCCTCTGACCTCACAGCATACAGGGCATCTAAAGATAAAATGCTCCTCAAACTCCACCTCACCTAGAGAGCATAATTGGCAAATCCGCTCCTCTCTGGGAATACCATGGAACCTCCAAGTCTCAATAGCTAGCTGATGAGAAGACACCCTGAGCTGTCCCAGTGTGAATCAGAGGCAATGTGATAGTCCCGAATCCAAGTACTGCGACATGATCGGGGTCCCTGATGCATCCAGCTCCAAGAAATGGGTCCGGTAGAAAGCTGGCTCAACCCCTAACTGGTTACAACAAGTCCACTCTAGATATGCGCGATAGAGAAATCTTCTGATATACTGATGGGGGAAGCTCTGTGATGGAGATACCAAATGACTCAAATAGGAGGTGAGATGCCTGAGAGAACCATGATAATCTGTAGCCTTGATCATGAAGACATTGTGAGGAGGATAGTGCAATCTGTATGAATCGTCTATCTATCTCTGGTAACACATGTACCCTCTGTATAGAGGTAGTGAGCTGAAGAGCTGCCTCGATCAGTATAGGTGGAACTGCAAACTCGGCCAGGAGAATCTCATGTGGAATAGAAGGCTTCCCTCAAATCAACCGAGCTAGCATGGTGGTCTGTAGTCGTGAAAGACTGGCCCATAGTGAAGAGGGGAGACCTGTACACCATGCCTCTTTACCGCATATAAAGTTGTAGGGGTGACAATGGTATCAAAGAGGCGACACTTACTGCGAGCATCCTGGATGGACTTCCAGAAACAAAATCGCTCTAGCTGAACAAGGAAGGCATGTCCCTTCCCTAGTTGAGTGTTTCTGATCACAAGGTTTGTGAAGGCTGTGTTTTAGGCAAGCATCAAATGAAGAAATTTTTGCCTAGTACATTCAGGGCGAGAAATGTTCTAGAACTTGTTCATACATATTTGTGTGGTCCTATGAGGACTCAGTCTTATGGGGGAGCAAGTTACTTCATGGTGTTTGTGGATGACTACTTCTTCTCAAGAATATGGGTGAAGCGTCCAAGTATTATGGTTTAAGACATAGGTGGAGAAAGCAACAGATCAAGATACTCCGCTCGGACAAAGGAAGAGTATAATTCTACAGAATTTCAAGTGTTTGCAAACACGGGCACGCCTCAACAAAATGGAGTTGCGGAAAGAAAGAACCGGTCTATAGTGGAAACTGCGAGGAGTATGCTCAAGAGTAAAAATCTTCCAAATATGTTTTGGAGTGAAGCAGTTAAGACGGCGGTTTTGACTTGGAGGGTAAGAAATTCATCATAAGTAGGGATGTAATCTTTGATGAAGAGGCAACTCATAAAGATACAAAAATACCTTACATAAAAATCAAGATGGAGGGGATACTTATTCACCTCCTCCTTCACCGGGCAGGAAGCATCCTACATCAGAAGACTTGAAAAGCAACATGATCAAGATCAACAAGAGGATCATCATGAAGATCAAGATCGATAGGAGGTTCGACAGGAGGATCATCGTGAAGATGAGGATGTACATTTTGCATATATGGCCACAATATTGGAAACCAAGGATCCATCTACTTTCAAAGAGGCTGAAAAAGAGGATATTTGGAGGAAAGCTATGGATGAGGAGTATGAATCAATCATGAAGAACAAGACTTGGAGACTTGTTCGGTTACCTATAGGTAAAAAGGCCATTCGATGCAAGTGGGTCTATAGAAATAAGTACAAATCAGATAGTTCTACAGATAAACTTAAGGCAAGATTGGTGGCAAAAGGTTATGCTCAACAGGAAGGGATTGACTATGAAGAAACTTTTGCACCAGTTGCTAAGTCTACTACAGTGAGGAAAATTTATCATTGGCAGCTCAGTTTGGATGGGACATTCAACAAATGGATGTGAAGAGTGCATTCTTAAATGGATTTCTAGAGGAGGAAGTCTACATGGAGCAGCTGGAGGGATACATAGTAGCAGGACATGAAGACAAGGTTTGCAAGTTGGACAAGGCGCTATATGGACTTAAGCAGGCAACTAGGGCATGGGGCATGGTACACGAGAATTGACACATACTTTGAGGAGCTTGGCTTTCAAAGGAGTAGTTCGGAGCATGCACTTTATGTTTTGATCAAGGATGGTCATATTGTAATTGTAGTGATGTACGTGGATGACCTTGTTATTACATGATCAGATAATAGTATGATTCAGGGTATCAAGAAAGAACTCTCATCGGAGTTTAACATGAAAGATCTTGGTTCACTACAATATTTTCTTGGGATTGAGGTATGGAGAGTAGCACAATGGCTATTTATTTCTCAATCTAAGTATGCTCATAAACTTCTTGAAAACTTCAATATGTCAGAGTGCAAGCCTATCTCTACACCATATGATAGTGGATGTAAGCTTACTAAAGTCGTGGAGTATCGGGATGTAGATGAGACGTTGTATAGAAAGCTTGTTGGCAACTTAATCTATTTAACTACTACAAGACCAGATATTCCTTATGTTGTGACTATGGTTAGTCAGTTTATGGCTAAGACTAAGCAAATTCATTGGAAAGCGGCTACTCAGATATATCCAAGGTACTTTGAGATTTGGTATTCTTTATGAGAGACAGGAAGATTTGAAGTTACAGGGGTATGTATATGCTAATTGGGTTGGAGATGCGAAAGACCAAAGCTCTACTACAAGTTATGTTTTTAGTCTTGGTTTTGGTGCAATCTCTTGGAGTTCAAAGGAGCAGCATATTAGTGCATTATCATCTACAGAGGCAAAGTACCGAGCTACTACAAGTGCAGCAAGTGAAGCAATATGGTTACGAAGGATTCTACAAGATCTATATATGGTACAAGATTCACCTACAGTACTTCAGTGTGACAATCAGAGTTGTATTAAATTGGCAAAGAATCCAATTTTTCACAGCAAGACAAAGCACATTGAAGTACAACAGCACTTCATTAGAAAGAAGGAGTAGACTAATCATATTAGTACTCACACACACAACAAGATGATTGAGCAATAGAAACATAACTTGGATTAATCATAAGTCTGAAGAACTCACTACAATGGAATGAGGAAGGTGGGGTGCCAGTCCTCATATAGATTTCTAGTAGCCTTAGCAGAAGGTAGAAGCTAAAAGCAAAAAAGCTTGATCTAAGATTCTAAATATAGTTCCTATACTTGGTAATTTCCCAAATCTATTACTAAGTCAAAAACATAAACTCCAAATTGACTTGTGGCGCCCTACTACATGCAACAATTAACTATAGTCAATGTAAATAAGATAGGCCCATAAATATAGCTCGCAAGGATGGCCCATTAACATTAGGGGTCAAATTAACATTATTTTCTAACATACTCCTACTGCTAGTATGCCAAATCCTTGTAATCAACACATGTATCTACTTTGTGATCTTGATCTTCATGATTAAAGTGGAGTTTAGCTATTGTCCTAGGGAAGACCAAGTCACAGATATCTTTACCAAAGGAATTGGCAAAGAAAAATTTCAGAAGTTTAGAGAACTTCTAGGAGTAATAGATAATAAAGTAAACATTAAGGGGGAGTGTTAGGAACTATTGTTTATTTGATAACCCTTATGATAGTTTGGCCATGCCTGCGTGCTATTATAGAGGACATTACAATTCATAATAAATTTGTTTTTTTATTGTTCATGCATTGAGTTGGGCGCACTACTACTAGATTAGGATCTGTTTTACTACTTAGAGATTCACCTTGGGTCTTTACCCAGTATCGGTAGTAATTTTAGCGATTAGCTTTTGTTCTTTTGCTATTAGCTTGATGCTTTTAGCTTTTCACATAGATTAGAGAAAGCATATATGTAGGTTGTCGTCCCACCACAATTCATTCCAGTGTTTTAGAGCTTTACTCAATTCTCCTATAACCTGAATTCTCTTTAATCTCTATGCTTGATTTGTGTGAGTGTTATCTCCATTTAGAATTTGTATGACGAATTCTGACACATTCGCTTCTCCACTTCATGACTTATTGAAGAAGGTCCCTCCTTTTGTTTTAAATCATGCATGCTAGTTAGCCTTTGATACACTTACCACTGCACGTGTCTTATGTCTTCTCATTATTGTTTATGTGATACCCTACGAGACGTTTTGTTCATAACTAATGAGCACTTTAGTATAACATGTAGTTCATTGATTTGACATATTTTCCTAGTTACCATTTTCCTCTAGTATTCTTTCCATTTCTTTGAAAAAATCAATACAACTAGCATACATATGTATTGAACAAAAATTCACATTTTTAGTGCTTTAACACATGCTGCTTGATTTTATCATCCAAAATTAAAAAAAAAATAATGAACCGAGCTTATGGTAAAATGTCATCACCGTTGACTAAACAAGAGATGGTACAACCATGTGCCGATTTGCCAAACAGTACTACCTGTTATCAAAAAATAGAGCACGTTAGAAATTGCAAAGAATATGATATTCGTGGATGTCATATAGACCCAATTCACCAAATCCAATGTATGAAAACAACAAGTAGATGACAAGCTACAGGCCTTGAGGAAAACAATCGCCTAGAATGTCTTGCATATAACTTCCCAACGGGAAACAAGATCACAAGACAACATGGAAAATTCATTAACTATATGTATTCGTGACTACCACTAATATTTACAAAATTTAGTATGTTACAAATCACACATTGAATCTAGAATTTGTTTCTAGAATTCCTACGATATAATTACATAAAAAATACCAATTTTAGCATTTTGTCAATTTCCAATGCACTTTGATACAAAAACTTTCTTGGCTCCACTTGGCCAAGTGTCATATTTCACATTTCTTTGGAAAATGTCCCATTGGGCTTGTAGTTGTGTCATGTTTCAGATTTTTCCAGGAAAACATATTTCAAGTACTTTTTGCATAGCATGTGTTATTGTATGCTTGTGATGTGCCTAGAATCAAAACCAAATGGATTTGTTCTTCTAGCTTGAATCACGGGAATTGCAAGGACTTTGTTGGTCGAATATCACACTTCCATGTAAGCTACAATACATCATATAATCGACGCTTCAGTAAACTCAAATGAGAGGTTGTCATTTAAGATTATTATAAAAAGGCTAGAACATATGTGAATATCCTTTGACAAATTTTGAAAATCAAGGCCATACTTTCTAACTCATTACTATTTTGCAATCTGGATAGAAAAATTGAATGGATCTTTAGAATCTTGAGCTTCTTGGGCCTTCATCAATGTGTGATTCCAAAAACTTGGAGTCATGGTGTAAGGTATATTGACTATTATCAATGCTTGGCAAGTCATAGCAATTTGTTTTACAATTAATCCAAATTTTTGCAAGTAAATTGGAGTGCATAAAAATATGTAGTAAAATATGAAGAATGAAGGGATGTATTCAATAGATGCGTTGTGAAAGGATAACTGGCACATAAAGGAAAAGTTGTTCAAATTGTTGACGTGCTAGAATGTGATGATCGTGCATCAACATTGAAAGTCACCAAAAAGATTCAAGCACAAACAAGTCGCAGAGTTATCAAGTTGAACATGTTGATGATATCAAGAAAACAGATGAGGACTACATACTCAAATCCATGTTGTTGTAAGAAAGGCAAAAAGATATTATTGGCAACTTTTAGACTATTCCAAGACTAAAATATGGCAAACAATAAAAGTGCTGCTACATTAGTGAAATAGAGCTTAAGACTTGACTCTCTATATAGCTAACATGGGCCCATACCTATAACGTCAACAAGAGAACTAAGGAGCATTAATCTTCCCATCTCACCATCAGATCTCAATTCAAATTTACCAGCTCACATTCAAAGCCACTCAATGATGTTAAATGGCCAACCCTATTTCAATTTGTATTTTCCGACCTTAGTTCATCGGTACCTCCTAGAACCCACTTTGCCCTACCACCTAGAATCCACTCACCCTACCAAACTCAAACATGTGAAACCAGCCAATTCGGCTATAAATGTCCTCCCTTTAAGCCCCATCAAGAGGGGGGTTGAAATCATGAGTCCATCTCTCATTAGTATTTTGTGAGAGGCTAGCTAGCTACTTGCGAGAATTGCCAAAAAATTGTTTACGCTTCATTCAACAGATTATTAATTAGTAAAGGATTCCTATGGTTGATATAGTGTATTTCTGAAGAGGCTTAAATTCTGCAAAAACTACAATCGACCATCAAGGATATAAAAAGATCTAATCCATTCCATAAATACTTTCCATAAAGATTTCATCGTGCTTTGAGTTCCATAAGAACTGCCATAAAGTTTGAACGAGGTCACACCCGCCATTTTAGGTACCATCAGTCACCCTTCACATAAGGAAATGGGATTCCCCGCTGACCTTTCCATTGGGTCATTGACCATAAAAATGGCTCAGCCTAAGGCCTTATGGCAGGATTCCTCAATGGAAAGGTCAGCGGGGAATTTATTCCCCCACTCATGGAAGCTTAAATACTATTATTATCAATTGAAGCTTCAGAAAACTTCAAATGCAGCAGAAGTATATTTTTGTGATTGAGTTGTATGGAGAGAGGAGGGGCAATATTACCGTAGGTGGCGTGCAAGAGGCGGAAGTTGGCGCATCCCTGAATGTGGCATCTAAAACCATGAATTGCATAGGCGCTGCCAGAGTCGTTTCCATCGCCTCCCTTTCTGCTTCCAGAGACGCGTCCATCGCTCGCGCGCTCGCGCGCTCTCTCTCTCTCTCTGTCTCTCTCTCTCTCTCGTTCTCGCGTGTATGAGAAGGCTATCGTGTGTGGGGGTTTTGCAAAGGTGGCATGCCAAGTTGAGGCTATTACACGTGGCATGTTTAGAAAACCCAAACAATGAGGCTTTCAAAATAAGAACTAGTATTGTATTGAGAGCGAAGGTCTCGTCTAAGTCCCTTTTTGTTGGGGGTCAGCTCCTTGAAATCATTGTAGATCCTTACCAAATGTTTTTGAGAGGAATAGCATCAAGAGAAAGACTACCAACTTTAATGAACTTGCAAGAATCTTGATGTAGGAGGAGCGAAGGAGAGAAATGGTGAAAGCTTAACACCAAAACATGAACGATCAACAGACACTTGTGGCACGCTAGAAACAAGGCAAAGACAAGAGCAAGAAAAAGTCCAAACAACTGGATAATGGAATGTCTGTTTCGCAAGCAAATGGAGACATGTGCAAGATCAAGGTCATTGGCACAATTTCTATCCAATTACCTGATGGAAAAAGCAAGCTGATCAAGGAGGTACTTTACGTGCCATGTTTGAAGAAAAATCTACTTTCAGTTGGAGTTATCGTTGATCCAGAATTGAAAGTAGAGTTTTCACATGATCGTTGATTTGTGAAAGGTATGACAAAAAATTCAAAGTAATTGTTGATGAAACAAGGGAGCCCAAGATGAAATTGTACAGGTTCAATGCTATAATTAAGAGACAACATGGACTTTTTTCGTCCATGTAGTGGGTTTCTTTCCTAGCCTATCCTCAACCCAAGATCCAAGCAATCTAACATCAAAGAGATGAAGTTAGTTGTCACGCGTAGGTTCGTTCCCATGAGAGCGATAGCATATCTCAGATTTCAACATGAGTGGAGGATTCACATCTAACTCTAACATCCATTAACCCTAAGCATTAACACTATGTCCATTAACCCTACGAACCACAATGAGGTAGATACTTGCTTCTCTCTCTCCCTCTCTCTTTCTCTCTCACAAAAAGCACAAGAACATACAATCCCAATAACATTCAGATTTAACAATTAGCAAATACAATAAAAGCATGAGAGAAGGAGAAAAAAGGATAGAGAGCAAGGACATTCACATGTCCATTTCATGAGAGAACCAATCTACTTGTATTGAATGAAGATTTGAATATGAGGAGCAACTCGAGTTTGCCCCTATTTATAGTGGAGAGGAGGGCCTTGGCCTCAAAATCCTATTGGCCCATTTCTACCTCCCTAACTATTCAAACTCAAAAAAGAGTGGGAACCCATTCAATAATTGGAGGGAACCGATTTAAAATTGAAATTTGGTGGGAACTCCTATTTTATTCAACTTGACAGTCACCAATAATCTAGAAATCTAGTCTAGATGCAATGTATCAAATTTAGCCAATTAGAATGGGTCAAAACTCGACCTCATCCACTTATCTACTAGCCAAAAATAGTATAAACACTATTTAGGCCCTATTGACAAATATAAAACTATCTCTAAGTTGAGATTTCAAGCTGGCCTCAAAAAATGCCAATAAACCAACAAATTAGTTGACAATTTTTCACATGAAGCAGCATCATGAGAAATTCAAGTGTATTGCAAGAGCAAAGAACATCTTGGATTTAATCCACACTTACCTATGTAGACATTATGAGGACGATGTCTATAGGGAGAGCGTCCTACTTCATCACATTTATAGACAATATATCTCATAAGACTTGGATTTACTTTCCGAAAAAAAAAAAAATTCTGATGCTTTTGCCACTTTTGAGAACTTCAAAAAAATGGTTAAAAACCAAACAGATATGAAGATCTGATAGTGGAGGTGAATAAAGGTCCAATCAGTTTGAAGACTTTTGTGACCATTGTGGAATCAAGAGATAGTTCATGCAAGCTCACATTCCATAACTCAATGGTGTAGTTGAGCGCAAAAATCGTACAATCGTGGAAAGTTCTATGGTCTCAAAGCATCACCATCTGTGTGGTAAAGCAGAATTGATGCCTACTTTTGTTCAAAGGGGATGGTGAAAACACATTCTGACTCTAACCTTTATGTCTTATGCTTTGATGGTATGATTGCTTTTACAACTAGGAAGAACTGCCCTCCAAGCTTTTGGGTTGATGGCCAACAATGCCTCCAAAGAGCCTTCCAAGGTGCCTCTCCTCCAATGTTCCTAAGATTCTTCCTAAATAGACAATCAAAATGACCTCAAGAACTCACCACCCAACCATTGCTAGATCCATGCATGAGCAAGCCAATCTTGCATTCCCTTGCTTCACCACAATCAATCACATAGCTACCATCACAAACACAAGCATACTCAAAGATCTGATGGAATGAGGGGAGAGAGAGAGAGAGAGAGAGAGAGAGAGAGAGAGAGAGAGAGAGAGAGAGAGAGAGAGAGAGAGAGAGAGAGAGAGTGGCACAGCTCCCCCGATATGGGATGCTACTAACTACTAGCAAAAACGATCTCGATAAGAACAAGAGATTGTAAATGCCAAATAGAATCTCAGCTCATGCATTCATGACCGCTATAATGATTGCCTACTCAGATAAATTGTGAGCACAACCACCAAAGAGGATTGATAGTTTGTAGAATCAATTTGAATGTAAAGTTCAATACAGAATTAAAGTGATAATGCAGAAAGATAGCGTATGTTCCTCAGACGTCAAAGACAATCGTCATCTGATCAAATTCTGAGGAGTTGGAGACGTCCGTGATTTGATCAGACTGAGTGAATGAGCTAGGACAAGTAATTAGAAGAGTGCATTCAATCACAACACACATACATCTACGTTAACACAGATAGTAGAAGGTGTTGGTTCTATATTACACTGAATGCTTGTCATAAGAGCAATAGCAACACAAATGGTTACGGCCTGAATAGCAACCTAACTTAGATGCTAAATCTTTCGCTCTGTTGCATCTTATTATGAATGCGAGCTGGAGATGTATTTACACACAGCATGCTTGTTGTTATAAGAATCGTTCAACTGATCTATAATTACAAGACTAGTTTAGTTTAACTATGTACTTGGTCGTGTACTTTACAAATATTTGATGTACAATGACATCTATACAATGTGTACCTTCTTAGTTAGATGACTCAAAGTTGTTGAAATGCACAAGTTTGTCACATTCTTCACAAACTTCGGTCACATATTTCGGATACTTCAGAAGGTAGTTGGATTTGTTGATCATCGAAGTAGCCGGATTTGTTGGACACTTCGAATACTTTTGAAAGACTTCACATTCCTAAAATGGTCAAAATGTTGAGTAGAACTCTTTTGTCGAAGTCTTTGCATTTTTCGCCTGTTGGAAAAATGCGAATTTTTTTCGCCTGTTGGAAAAATGCGAATTGTGTGAAAAATCGTTCATTTCTGCAAGCTGTTGCCAAAACCGTTCATTTTTGTAAAGTGTTAAAAAAGAGTGATTTGATGGTCGAAGTTCTTGAACATGGGCAGGTCTTCGATGTTCTTCAAATAGTTTAACATTCAAATGTAGTTAAGAACAAGAATGAATACCCTTTAGTCCGGACATGAAAATTATCCGGAAGGTGGATGTAGTCATCCTTCGAATAGTTTGGTTGTTTCTGTTGGAGAAAGAGGGTGTGTCGTGTGTGAGAAACGAAAATAGCTCAAAAATAAAACGAACACGAAAAAGAAGCGAACTCAAAACTCGAACGAGAAACGAACTCGAACAGAAGTGTTCATGCGTAGCAGAATGAACTATATTACTCTTTCTCTAAGCATGACTACGTCTATCAGAAACGAACATAACGTTAGTCATAGAAATCACGGTCGTTCTGATTACATAGCCAAACATTAATAAAAACACCAGAAGAATAATTTGTTGTGAACAACTAGACAAATTATTTGTCGCGAATGATTCAAGGAGAGCTAGACTGAGCTCGACTGATAATCAGTCGCAAATGATTCGCGAAAGACAAGATTAAATATTAGTCGTCAATAGCTAGACTAATAGTAACTCGCTAAAAATAGATTACTAGATTGAGCAACAAGAAAGTCGGACAGAATGAAAAATAAATATAGAAATATTGACACAAATCTGAACGTAGAACAAAAGAGTTGTTATTAGACTACGTATAGCAAAATATACATGTCAATAATACGGTAGAGCACAAGACAATAGCGGACGAAAAAGCGTGCTCTACAAAGCTAATTCAATCTGTAAAGGAATGAACCTATTACTGACAATAAAGAATCAATGTGCAAGGCATCTACATCATCTATCTCTGATAAGCTTCTGATGCTATATTTTACACACACTTGATCTTTGATCTCTTAATCAGCTGTATACGCAAGTGGTATTCAATATATATACACAATGTTGCAGGTGTGCAGATGAAGAAAGTACAAAGTGGACATGTTGTCTGTAGGAGATCGTGGGCAGCTGCTGTCGTTGTCAAATCTGTTAGCACAGTTGCATGGGGTGAGCATGAAAAGGATGCGACGTCAGCCTTGGCTGAAATGAACGTTGGTGAAGATCCGAAAAATGCGTCACTCTGACGAAATGCCTTAGGATTTGATTTATAGGGTGCCTTCGCTTTTCCTAGGGCACCTTTGGCATTTTGTAAGGCAGTGTCGTCTTTTTCGTCTGTCACAAAACACGTGTCAAAACACAGTGTCTCGTTTTTTGGCTTTTCTTCGCCTATGAGAATTTACTTGTATTTATGCAAACAGTCGTGTTTTATTCGTCTTTCTTATTTTACATGTAAATATGCAAACTGTGCGACAACGTGAGTAAAAATGCAGCATGAATGGAGGCAGATTAAAATGGGATTTAGGAGAGTAGAGGAAATAAATCCAACCTCCTTGTTGAGGACCTTACCCTTGATGCAGTGATATCTGATTTCAATGTGCTTACTCCTAGAGTGAATCTAGGGTAGGCCGATAAGGCAATAACACTCTAATTATTACAAAATAAAATTATAGAGCTGTACTGATACAGATTAACGTCTGACAGTAAATTTCTCAACCAAAACGTTGTCGTTGCTGACATCTCCATAGCATATGCACTGGTCCATGGTAGCTTGAATATACCTTATGACTCTTATGAGAGCCTTCCAAGCAATGTATCATTCACGTATAAGGTGATGATAATGAAGGATTGTTGCACTGACTTGGAATAGACATTGCAATCAGCAGTGCATGGTTTGAATCCTTGTTCGATGAGGAATCTGTTGATCCTCTGAAACCAAGCTCTCGTTGACTGTTTCAAGCCATACAATGCTTTGTGAAGTTTACAGACATGATTCTTCATACCTTCTAAAACGTATCCTTCGGGCTGGATCATGTAGATGTCTTCTTGTATAACTCCATTCAGATAGGCTGTTTGTACATCAAGTTGATGTACTTCGAGGTCGGCAGCTGCAGCATAAGACATGAGCATTCGGATCGACGAATATTTGACTACTGGATTGAAAGTCTCACTGTAGTCAACGTTCGGGATCTGAGTGAATCCTTGTGCCACCAGTCTTGCCTTCCTTCGATCAATTGCTCCATTGGCATTGTATTTGACCTTGAAGATCCATTTACAATCAATGATATTGCAGCTAATAGGAGCTTTGACTAATGACCACGTCTGGTCCTTGATCAGAGAGGAATACTGTCTGTCCATAGCTTCTCTCCAGAGATCAGAGTCTGGTTGGCTGAGTGCCTCTTCGATTGTCGTCGGTTCCTGTATCAAGAGACATGCAGACTCGGGAGTATACCTTGTGGGCTGTGTGCACACTTGGCTTGATCTTCTGGGAAGATTCGACTGATGAGCCAGTCTTGGGACTTGTTGCTGGGTAGCAGTGACGTCTTCATCTGATTCGCTTTCACGAAGTGGGTCAACAATGGACATGCCTGAGCCAGAAGCTCGGACAATCGTGCCAATGACAGGTGATGAAGGTTCTCCTAGAGCAATATCCTTGCCTTTGATGTCAACGAACTGATCCTCGATAAAGACTGTATCCCGACTGGGTATCAGGATCATACAGCTTGTATGTATTATCAGATGAAGTATATCCAATTAGGATGGTCTCGAGACCTTGGAAGTCCATATTTTCCTCATGTATTTGGGGATCTGCGCGTAGGCAACGCATTGAAACACTCTTAGGTTCTTCACAGAAGGTTTAGAGCCTATCCACACCTCGTGGGGTGTCTTGCCTGAGAGGGCCTTAGTCGAACATATATTCTGTAAGCTGCAGTGGAGACAGCTTCAGCCCAGAATCTCTTGGGCAGCGATGCATGCACTAGCATACATTTGGCCGATTCAACCAGGGTACGGTTCTTCCTCTCGACTAAGCCATTAGACTAAGGACTGTAAAGAGTGATGAATTGTTGATCAATGCCTTGGCTTTGGCAGTACTCCTTAAACTCGATAAAGATATATTCTCCACCATTGTCTGACCTTAGAGCCTTGATCGTCCGTCTAGTCTCTTTTTGCATGCTCCTTGAAGATTCTGAAGCAATTGAAGGCTTCTTTATAAAGTACACCGTAGTCCTTTCGAAAAATTCATCAATAAAAGTTATAAAATACTTTGCATCCTTCAACGAAGGATTTTTCATCGGGCCACAAATGTCTAAATGTACAATGTCTAACAATCCTCTAGCAATATGCCGATGGCTTGATTTAAATGGTTTCCTGTCTGTTTACCAACTAGACAGTCTTGATAGACAGGTAACTCGACTTTATCATGAGGATAGTCGAGATCAAGAACAATAGATTGTCTAGACATTTGTTGTACAACATCATGATTCAAGTGACCAAGTCTATAATGCCAAAGTAAACTTTTATTTGCATGAATAGAAGTACTGAGTGCCTGACTAGAGGTAGAAAAGCAATGACTTAATTCATACAATTATCCATGCCTCTTTCCGAGTGCTAGGATCTTGCTTGTCCTATCAACTACTTTGCACTGATCACATTCGAATTCTACTCTATGTCCTAGATCTGTGATTCTGCTTACAGAGAGCAGATTCATAGATAAATTTGGTACATACAGGACTTTAGGAAGTGGCTTAGATTGATCATTTTCAAAGCTTAATCTTACGATACCTTCACCTTTAATAGCTTGTGCGCTATTGTCGCCAAGGTGAACATACTTCTGGGTACTGTAAGGTGTATAGGACTCGAAACAACCAATGAGGCTAGTCATGTGCTGAGTGGCTCCGGAATCCAGGAACCAAGAACTGTCGTCAGATGCTCCTTGATGGCTGGTCATGAAGGCATCATGATCCGCTTCTTGAATAGGCTGTGGAGCTTCTGCAGTTGCATTTGCCACTTGATTTGACTGCTCCTTGTTGTTGTTCTTTGCTTGCAGTATCCGACAGTCTTGAATTCCGTGGTTGTTTCGCTTGCAGTATCTGCAAAATAGCTTCTTCTTCATCTGCGGATTTGATTGTTCTTTGTGCTGTGCTGGTTTCTGGTCTGGCTTTGATTGTTTTGGGCCTTTCTTCTTCTTCTGTTTAGTCGTGCTCTTGTTGGTGTATAAAGCGTGAGAATCAGCTGAGGAACTTGAGGCTTCGTTCCTCCGCGTGTCTTTCTGCAACAAAATAGTAATGACTCTTGAAAGAGTCAGTTCTGGATGTGTCGTGATGATCATCACCTAGTTGTCGTATGAGCTTGGCAAGCTTGTAAGCAATTGTGTGACTACATCTTGATGTGGATGTGATGTTTGTAGGATATCGTGGGTGGCTGTTGTCGTTGTTAAATCAATTAGTGCACTTGCATGGAGTGAGCGTGAAAAGGATGTGACGTCAGCCTTGGCTGAAATGAACGTCTGTTGGGGATGTGTGATGACTGATGAATTTGTCGGATTCACGAAAGTTTCGCAAAAAGATGCAAAAAATGCGTCACTCTGACGAAATGCCTTAGGATTTGATTTACAGGGTGCCTTCGCTTTTCCTAGGGCACCTTTGGCATTTTGTAAGGCAGTGTCACCTTTTTTGTCTGTCACAAAACACGTGTAAAAACACAGTGACGCATTTTTCACCTTTTCTTCGCCTGTGAGAATTTACTTGTATTTATGCAAACAGTCGTGTTTTAAGACTGTTATATCATATGAATTACTACTTGTGTGAATAGACTTGGAATTCAGATAAATTCTAAGATTAAAGTGTTTCAATTTTTTAAATTTAGGATATCTCTTTTGCATAAATGGATTTTAGAAAAATGATAGTGCTATAACTCGGGTTGAAAATATTTGAAGAAAAAAGTCCTAATGTAATAGAGTGAATCCTTCTATGGAATGCAGCTATTACTGACTTTTAGTGGATTTAGATATTTTCATATATCATCTTTCCAGTTAACCTTTATGGATATTGACGTCTGTCTTATTTTACATGTAAATATGCAGACTGTGCGACAACGTGAGTGAAAATGCACCATGAATGGAGGTAGATTAAAATGGGATGTAGGAGAGTAGAGGAGATTAATCCAACAGTTTCTGATTTTATGTAGAAAGTTGCAGATGTCAAACTGCTTTGCAGACACCCGTGTATTTTACCATGCATTAGACTATACACAGAATGAGAGTAATATTGTAGGTATTAACGCCTGTGTTAGGAAACACGACTAAATATGTAGAATAGCAAAACAAAAACTGTAATTCCTACAAGTATCAGATGACCATACATAAAACCTAAAGAGGTTGCATCTGATTCTTAATGATTAATTCAAATATCGAAAAATGTGCAAGAAGAATCTTGAATAAATTTTATTACCAAGGAGAAAACTATGGGCTTAATTCCAACAGTCCCCCTTAAGGTCACGGTTGGTGCTTTGAGTGTCTTCGTCAGGTTCAGCATGTTGAGGAACTTTTGATGCTTGATCCTCGAAAGAGCTTTGGTGAATATGTCTGCAACCATTTCGGATGTGGAGTAGTATCGAAGGGTCACTTGTCCTGAAAACATCTTTTTCCCGAATAAAATGATATTGGATTTCAATGTACTTTGACTTGCCATGAAATCTGGGATTCAATGATAATGAAGTACAACTCATGTTATCACATGGAATGGTAGTAGGCTAAAATTGAGTGTGATGTGTATTCTAAAAATGAATGAACAGAGCCTAGATCAGTCACTCTTAGTAGTGTGCAGAAAGAATGTGTCATTAGACAAAATAAATGCATCATCTACGTATGGAGCTATGTGACTTGAATTGACACCTAGGTATTTGGAATAAACATTGTAGTATTGTTTGCAAAACCTAACTGAATGAGATAAGCATTACTTCATTCGAACCAAGCCCTTGTAGCTTGTTTCAAACCATAGATTGCTTTGTGCAGCTTGCACACTTTGTGCTCCTTTGACTTTGAATACTTTGGGTTTGAAGGTGTATAGCTCTTCTTCGACGTAGCCATTGAGAAATGTCTTCGAGGTTTTGACATCCATTTGATGCATTTTGAGGTCTTCGGCGGCTGCTAGTGCAATGAGAGTCCTGATTGACTGCATTTTGACAACAAGACTAAAGATTTCTTGATAATCCACTCTTTGGATTTGAGTGAATCCTTTGGCCACCATCCTTACTTTCCATTTTGCAATGGAAGCATCAGAGTTAATCTTCTTCTTGAATATCCACTTGTCGTCGCTCCACTTGTACTCTCTTATGAGTGGGGAAGTCGACCAGAGTCCAGTTCTAGTTCGACAGAAGTGAGTTGTATTCACTTCAGCTAGGGTCTTTGGATCTTCAGATGAATTCCAAATGGACGACATCACAAGATCATCCTTGGAGCTTGGATTACCGATGATAGACATAGCACATATTTTTTACAATTACAGTAGAAGCGAGGGTTGGTCCATGGAGAGCATGAGTGTGGCACAAACCCTATTTCTATCATGGAGGGTTCGCAGTGAGGGATATTATGGTGCTAACTCATCTCCTTTGGAATACATTTCAGGTTCACACCGTCTACGTCAACCTATTTGTTCAATTTTGTCTTGTTGGGCTTTGTGAGTTCTCAAGTACCAGAAATAACATTGGTTTTTTCTTACAAAAAATGGAGAATTGTTGGACAACGTATATCGCCATGGATTCCACGATATATATTGGTGCTATGATTTTGAACGAAAGGTTTTCACCTACGTAAACATCTCGACAAATAAGTCAGCAAGATGTGGATGGTCTTATGCCAAATCATAGGATGCTTAATGATCTCCACAATTATCTGGCTGATGGTTATGCATGCCATGGTGAGGAAGCTTCAACATGTTTTCCTATGTATACACAGTGTATCTTTCGATGTGCCATCAATGTCACAAGCAAGGAATCTATGGAAGCAATGCAATGAAAATAATTGTGAAACATCATGCGAAGAGTTGCTTAAAACCAAGGGGATTGCTATCACTAAGAAAAGAAAACAGTACCGTCTGACGTCAGAAGAGGAATTGAAGTATGCCAAACATTTTTGGAACGTAAGTGAATGCAATGGCCTCTTTGAACAGGTCACCGCTTACAAAATGTATTTTTTGATGGTGATGTTTATGCCCTAGGACAACATGTTGTTGTCCGAATGGATGGTCTGAATGTGAATGTTGGCGTTGGACATTGGAAAGCACAAATAAAGTCTTTTTTTTCATTCAACACCATGGAGAGGTTATGATCTTCTTTGGCGCCGAGTACTATCGACAACATATCCAAGAAGAGGGAGGTGAAGAAAGCTTAAAAATTAATTTTGTAACGAGAATGAGCATTTTGGACAAGGCACACCTTCCTTACAGCTGGGATTATGTGAGGCCAATCACATCATTGCTACACAAGTTTATTCCCCTCCCTCATAGATCTCATATTGTTGCTTACGAGACCATGGATTTAAGTGTTTGAAAACGGCTGCTAGAGCTCGGTTATCCAGGATGTATCCCTCCTTGGTTTGAGGGGAATGATATTGTATTGGTGCAACGCTCTGAAAGTAACAAACATGCTAGGGTTATACGCAACATTGACACTTCCACAAAGCAATCTATGTAAATTGGTTAAAAAAAACATGACCTGGCACTTGGAGAGTTGAATCTGAAAATATGGAAAGTGTGTCTTGGGACCAGTGCATTACTCTTTTGGAGCAATGGCATGCAATTAAATATAAAACCGTCCAGGAAAGTGCAAGCTCAAAACGAATACCTGTGATGTGGTATAGCGAACAATAAAAAGTTTTTTTTGCTTTTATTTGATATTGATTTTGAAGAATTTCCTTTGAGCACTGTTGAGCAAATGTCCATGATTCATCAGTTCTAGGATATTGTGGTCATTTTTAAAGTTCAATACAAATTTGTTAATTATCCTTGATTCCTTAGTCGTATTCTTGTAATTGGTGTGGATAATGCATATAGCATTATGTATAATCCCAGTAAGTGAGATGATTTCACAATTGAAATGTGTCCAACATCTTTGTCCAAGTAAGATTAGCATGTTCAATTGATGATAACATTTGCTATTTGCACATGTAACATGATAACAATGCATAATAGTTAATTATTTACAGCATCTTTTTTTGTTATTCATGTCACTTGCAATAAGGTTCTTTCTTCTATTATGTTGGCCTTCCATACAAGCCGTTTAGCACTCCAGGAGATGCATTGGGTCTCGATGATGGGCAGGTGAGAAATCAATGAAAGGTTTTCAATACAATTCTTCCTTTGCAATTAACATAAGTATAATATTTATGTTTATTAAATTATTTTCATTTCAGATTGCTGAAAATGAGCCCATTCTGTTGACAAATTTTGAAGCAGAAGTGCAACTTGGAGTGGAGGTTAGTTCTTATTTTTCTTTTCTTGACTAGTATTCAATGGCTTTTTTGTATGAAGTGAAATTTCTACTTCTTTGATGCAACTTGTAACGTGTTGTCATGGATTATCTATCAGTTAAATGACTTGGCAAAGGTTGATCAACCTACCTCATTGATGCAGCTTTTTCATTATGAGATATGCGGAAATGTTTCGGATTGTTCCGTATTCACTAAGTCTAATATGTTGAATGTGCAAAGTCAATCTTGTAGGCCTTTTGCTATTTTGTTCCTTTTCAGGAAACAAATGTTCAAAACGAGGAAACACCACATGTAGGTCATGTTTCATACATGACTTTGTTGGATGGGACGTCTAAAAACGACACCCCCAACACGAAAAAAGTGCAGTTGCAGGTCATGTTACCAATGGGAAGATAATCACATCTAACTTGCTTAATTCACAGATAAATTATACAATTGTTATAAATCTTTTTTTTTTCAGGACAATGAGATGTCATGTACAAAGTTAGAATCGACGTCATGCAAGATAACTCGCAATACTAGAAAACGGAAGGTATACAAAGAACGTGATGTTAACTACAGAAAATTACTTTTTATTTTCTTGCTATTGATTATATCCATTATATTGCCTTGTAGATAATACCAAAGTATTTGGAGAGTTTGCAAGACAATCGATGCAACAAAAGAGAAGTCAATGGAGCTCTCAAAGAAAAAACAATGAAGGTAATTAGTCTTATGTCCCAATATTGATTGTATTTGCCTATCTTTTGCATGTAGCTAGTATAATGCATGTGTTTTACAGAAATCACATGTATATTTTACTGTTTTTACGAGAATTTCATTATGTTTTGGTTGTGTTTTATTCTTTTTAAAATGTGTTTGGAATCTTAGGTATTCATAGCTACACCATTATGTTTTTGATTTTCTATGCATGCTTCAATTTGACATTCTGAAACTTGTTTGGACTGTTTCAACCCCAAATCATAATAAAAAAGAAGGCAGATAATAATACTCAAATGCAAGTTGTGTTTGATGTTTATTGTAGGTGGCTGACTTAGAAAATTTGACAGAAGAAGATGGGAAAACGATTTTAATGGAGTATTTTTTGATCCCCACTGTCTACTCTGCATTATCTAGAACTGCCAGATATGGATTACTATTTGCAAAAAGTATTGGCGGTGATCACTCTGTTACGAATATGATAACAGATTTGGCAAAAAATTTTATTAGAGAGAACATAATTTTGATCCAAAATTACTCTCCTGGGAGGTTGAATGTAGAGGATATAGACCTTTTGTGATGAGTTCTAGCTTGTCGTTAGACCTATTTTGGGAGGGTTCTTCATAATTGAGCAGTTCATGAAATTTGTCATAGTCTTTTTGTATCTTACTCTTTTTTTTTATTGCTTTGTAAAGATGCAAGCCTGGAGGTGAATTAAGCCCTCCATGCCTATCTATTGAGAGATCGATCATTACTATTTGGCACTATTTTATCTTTTATCGAATATCTATGTTTTGATATTGAATTTCTCAATGCTCTAGATTTTCTCAATAAAAAAGACAACATTATATCCTCTGTATTTGAGACAAATGCTGACTTCTAACATCATAAAAGTTTGTCTCTTCTATTTCTCTTTTGATGGTGGATGAGTGATTGATCAGCACAGGTGCAAGAGTTATTTCCCAGTTTAAGTGCTCTTGCAAAGGTTCCTAGTGAGAAAAAGACGGGAAAATCCAACAGAACCCTCGCAAACACCAAAATTTTTAGTCTCAATGGCCAAGAACCTTCGTACCAGTGAGCAAAAAATTGGATTTAAGTGCTTAAGAATCACTAAAATCAGAAGATCCAACAAATCCTTGCACAAGTAACATTCGCAGACCATTCCATTCGATTCAGAATGTCAATTTTCATAAGTGATGAAGTTTGCGAGAGAGTGTTTAACCCTCACAAACAATGAAATATTTACTCATCGTAATCACACTATCGGCCTATCTAATTGATCAGATCACTTATGATCCAGATTGAATTCCATTGTACCAACAAGATCCAACATCCTTGGACTCTACCACCGAATGAATTTGAGATCCGAATGATCAATCGCGAGAAGAACAGCAAATCAAGCACCAAATCTTCCCAAAGCAGCAGTTGTGAATCGACGATAGACACGCCTGAGCCAGAAGCTCGGACTGTCGTATCAATGGCAGGTGATGGAGGTTCTTCTTGAGCAATGTCCTTGTCTTTGAGGTCAACGAACTGATCCTCAATCAAGACTGTATCCCGGCTATACAAGATTTGTTGGGTATCAGGATCATACAACTTATAAGTATTTTCAGATGAAGTATATCCAATCAGGATGGTCTTGAGACCTTGGAAGTCCAATTTCTTCCTCGTGTCTTTTGGGATCTGCGCATAGGCAATGCACCCAAACACTCTTAGGTTCTTCAAAGAAGGCTTAGAGTCTGTCCACACCTCGGGGGAGGCCTTGTCTGAGAGGGCTTTGGTCGAACATCTATTCTGGATGTAAGCTGCAGTGGAGACAGCTTCAGCCTAGAATCTCTTAGGCAACAATGCATGCGATAGCATACAAAACCCGCAGATTCAACCAGAGTACGGTTCTTCCTCTCGGCTAAGCCATTAGACTAAGGACTGTAAGGAGTGATGAATTGCTGCTCAATGCCTTGGCTTTGGTAGTACTCCTTAAACTCGATAAAGATATATTCTCCACCGTTGTCTGACCTGAGGGCCTTGATCGTCCTTCCAGTCTCCTTCTCTGCACGCTCCTTGAAGATTCTAAAGCAGTTGAAGGCTTCTGATTTCTTCTTTATGAAATACACCATAGTCCTTCGGGAACAATGCCTTCACCTTTAATGGCTTGTGTGCTATTTTTCCAAGGTGGACATATTTCTGGGTACTATAAGGCATATAGGACTTGAAATAGCTATTGAAGCTAGTCATATGTTGAGTGGCTCCGGAATCCAAGAACCAAGAACTGTTGCCAGATGCTCCTTGATGGTTGGTCATGAAGGCATCATGATCCGTTTCTTGAATAGGCTGTAGAGCTTCTACAGCTGCATATGCCACTTGATTCGACTGCCCCTTGCTGTTGTTCTTCGCTTGAAGTATCCGGCACTCTTGTATTTTGTGGTTGTTTCGCTTGTAGTATCTGCAGAACAGCTTTTTCTCTGTTTGTGGATTCGACTGTTCCTTGTGCTGAGCTAGTTTCTGGTCTGGCTTTGATTTCTTCGGGCCTTTCCTCTTCTTCTTCTTTGTCGTGCTCTTGTTGGTGTACAAGGCGTGAGAATCAGTTGAGGAACTTGAGGCTTCGTTCCTCCACGTGTCTTCTTGCAACAACATAGTAATGACTCTCAAAAGAGTCAATTCTGTATGAGTCGTGATGATCATCACCCAGTTGTCGTAAGAGTCTGGCAAGCTTGTAAGCAGCTGCATCACTGCGTCTTGATCGTCTATGACAGATCCGACAGTGATCATTTGTCTTAGTAGGTTCTTGAACTGATTAATGTGATTTTGTAGAGAATCACCATTCGTCATCTTGAGGGAGTAGAATTTCTTCTTGAGATGTAGCTTGGAAGCTATATCTCGCACTTCTTCGTATAGTGTGCTCAAGATGTTCCAAACTTCTTTTGATGTTTAAGCCTCGGATACATGGCCGATCAAGGTATCCGTGATGTTGAGGATGATCAACACAAAAGCCTTTCCATCCTTCAGCTTCCATCTGGCGATTGCTGCGTCGTCTGCTTTGGGTTTCCCTTATGCACCTGTAACAACGTCATACAAGTCTTTAGCCATTAGTACAGTCTTCATCTTAAACCTCCACATATGGTAATTGGCTCCATCAAGCTTGTCCATGATATAACTGGCTTTCTCTTGGGAATCCATGTGGAATAATTAGTCTAAGTAATAGGAGAAACTATCAGTGACTTAAGTATGAAAATCTGATACTGAAAATACAGAACAAGAAAACAATTACTCTATCAGCTAGTAGAGTCTTGTACTGTGGAGGCTTATCAAGCTATGAAAATAGCTCTGATACCATGTTGGAGGAGAGAGAGAGAGAGAGAGAGAGAGAGAGAGAGAGAGAGAGAGAGAGAGAGAGAGAGAGAGAAAGAGGGTGTTGTGTGTGAGAAACAAAAAATTAGCTCAAAAGGGGTAAGATGAACACAAACGAGAAACGAAACACAAACAAGAAATGAACTCGAACAGAAACGAACTCGAAGAGAAAGTGTTTGTGTGCAGCGGAACGAGCTATACGACTCTCTCTGTAAGCATGACTATGCATATCAGAACGAACAGAATGTTAGTGATGGAAATTGGTCATTCTTGATTACGCAGCCAAACATTAATAAATGATGCGCCAGAAGAATAATTTGTCGTGAATAGCAAGACAAATTATATGTCGTGAATGATTTGCGAGGAGCTAGACTATGCTCGACTGATAATTAGTCGCGAAAGATTTATGAGAGACAAGACTAAATGTTAGTCGTCTATTACCAAAATGATAGAAAGATCAGACAGAATGAATAATAAGCATAGCAATATTAACACGGATCTGAACACCAAACAAAGAAATGTTATCAGATTAAGTATATCAAGTATACATGTCAATAATGCGGTAGAGCACAAGACAATAGCGAATGAAACCGCGTGCTCTACGAAGCTTATTCAATCTGTAAAGGAATGAAATCTTATTGTTGACAATAAAGAATCAATGCATGAGGCATCTACTTCGTCTGTCTCGCTGATAAGCTTCTGATGCTAATTTACATATACTCTCCTGTTCTCATCTTTTTTGTCAGGACTCAATCGTCCAGCATTCAACATCATACACAAATGGTATTCAGTATCTACATACATAATGTTACAGGTGTGCAGATGAAAAAAGTACATGGTGGATGTGCTGTCTGTAGGAGATCGTGGGTGGCTGCAATTGTTGTCCAGTTTGTTAGCACAACTGCATGGGGTGAGCGTGAAAAGAGTGCGACGTCAGCCTTTGCTTTTCATCTTTTCATCGCCTGTGAGAATTTGCATGTTAATATGCAGACTGCACGACAACGCGAGTAAATAGGCAGCATGAATGGAGGCAGATTGGGATTAGAAGAGTAGAGGAAACAAATCCAACAAAAATATATGGTGTTCAATTTGCACTCATAACCATACATCCAATGAGTGTCCGATGTTAAAGCAAAACCTAATATTGACACAAAGATTTTGCCATCTGTGCAACACATTATCGCACGAGACGACATTTTGCCCATTTAACTCCCGAATCATATAGCAGAAGAGGAATCCTTATCCAACCTCTTATCCTTATCATCAAGGGGCAGCCAATGTGGCACCGAGATATGGCGCGCCGAACAATCAACAACGCATGGCCTTACCTGCACCACCAGGGCCAGCTAATAACCAAGTGGCTCATGTGAATTAAGTAGCAGCAGAACATGAGACACCAACATCACCTCAACTATGGTGATTTTGCTTTTGTCACTAACAATCTCATTTCTAATCAAAATGAGATTTCTACCACTTGTCGCCCATGACTTGGTTGCATCCAACATTCTCACCTGGCAGATGACCAAATGTTGTTGAAGCCACATTTTCGCTATGCTCAATGGTTTCACATTGCACTTGTGTCTACTTATTATCTTCGTTTTTGACCTCCATATGGTAATCCAACACCACTCTTGAAGTTAAAGCTGTAAACAAATTTCTTGATGACGATGTTTTCTCTGCAAGCAACAAGTCTCCATACAGCAAGACACATATTCTCTAAGACGAAGACATATCTAAAGGACGAAATATATGAAGAACTATCTTTTCGCCTTAACGAAAGTCTGACGAACAAGAATGTTTCGCGAATAATCCTCGAAATGAAATTGATATGTTCATGAGGACGTTTCACATTTGAGGAAGGGGATATGTGATGCCACAAAATTATTAAATACTGAATATCAACGTAAATATGGCATGATATACTCGAAAATGAAGATATGAGCCGGATAACTATAAATCATGAAGAGGCCTAAGTCATTTTTTGGGAATATATCTCCTAAGTACTTGCCTTGTAATTAAGAGCAAGACCTTTAAAAGGAAAGACATTGCCTTGGATAACCTTGACTAGGTCGTCCACACGAAACGACTGGTATGAAAAGACATGTTAAACTAGAGTAATCTTAACTCTAGTTAAATATACCTTTCATGGTATAATTGAACGTATTTTTAATCTAATTGTTAACTAGACCCTTTCGTGGGAGCGACGCACCTGTTGTTTTAGAGGTGTGTTTGTTCACCCCGTAGAACATATATTGATCTCACACTTCAGTCTCGAGCATCGAGAGAGAAGATTTATGCATATGTAAGAGATTGAAGAAGTGAATAGAGTTCTGTGAGTTTTCTCCCTTATCTCTGTTCTCCGCACTATTGAGTGTGAGTGATCTTGAGTCTACTAGCAATCTCTAATGCATTACATGAATTACTCTCTGATCAGACAGACTCTCTAGCACATTACAGTCATTTGCTGTGTATCCGTAAAGCATGCTCTAAAGAACTGTCTTAAGCCATCTTATTCGTCTGTCGCAAATACTTTCTTTTTGGCACTCGAATAACGACTATCTTTGGTACAATCTAGCACGATCATTGAATAAAGATGTATGTATACAAAATGAGATGACAGTCCCTGTCTGAAGAATTGAGTCTTTGATCTGTTTTCCTGACTGTAATTGACATAAGTTTCTAACGTGCTCTAAAACTATTCGTGTTCTTTAACCATTAATTTGGACTTTAGTTGTTGAGGATTTTTGTCTAGAAACAAACAGTTCGCGAACATGAGTAATTAATTGTCTGCATAGTCGTGAATACATCGAACAATTCTTGACTCTTTGTTGACACCTTAACCAGCCAGAGTGTAGTATTGTTGTACTACTCTAATAACATCTCAAACGCGTTTCATTGGATTTGACAGAGGCCAGATTGTTGTTCTGAAACTATTAACATTACATTCCCCAAACACAAGTAATACTGGTTACTTTTTAATGTCTGTCGACAATCAGAATAACACTCGAAACCATTTGCCATAAATTGTACCAAATACATAACTTTCTAACGCTGTCCTCTGTGTGAACGACATTATTTACTATAAGAATCTATATTAACCTTGCTGGTATAGTACGACAACGCCACTGGGTATAGAAAGCTCAAGAGGAGAAAAAAGTACAAGCAAAATATGTACCTATAGAACCTCCTATCGATGAAGAACCAGTACCACAAACGGACTCACCATTGCGAACTGATCAGAACGATCAGTTGCATCGTCATGAACCTGTCATGTGCTGCATGTAATTAGCCCATGAGCTTACTAATGAATTGCCAAATATAGCCATGGAGCTAAATTAGATTAGAACTAGTCAATAGGATAGTTAATAAAGTGGTTCAAACAACCTCGCTATAATTGAGAATAGCGGAATTGCAATAATGGTTGTAAGGCCCAATTTAGCTAAATAAGGTCCCAAACTTTTAGTAGAGGCACAAATGACCACTATAAATAGCTGAGGTTGTGCTAAATTTGGAGGCTATTGTTCATTTTGTAATTTTGAGTTTGAAGAGATCTTGGAGCTTCTCTTGGAGAGCTTTCTTTGAAGAAAGTGGTTCATGTGCCTAAAATCACATGAGAGCTATGATCATGCTCTAGAATCAGGCCCCTATCTTGTGAATGATCATGAATAAAGATACCTTATTTTGCCTATTTTGGTGAAGTTTTGCTACTTCTATTTTCTTGATTTTTGACTAGTTTCTTGATTTCTTGCACTTCCATTGAAATTTGATGTTTAATGAATGGATTAGATGTTTGAATGCTAAGGTTGGCACATGACAATTTTGGTATCAAAGCATTAGATCCCTTCCCCATCAGATTTGGTGGTTTTTGTTAAATTTGGTAGAGTTTCTTGTTCTAGTTTTCTTGTTTTTTTCAATTTCCAGCAAGGTTTGATTCAATTTTTGACCATTTAATCTTCATTATTTGTGTGATTTCTTATTGTTGATTAGTAGATCTTTTGTTTACTTCTTGGAGGTACTAAACTTTTCTGATTTGGAGCTATAATGACCAAGTTATGGCCATTTTAGTGTTTTCATTCCAATTTTAGCTAGTTATTTGTAGTTTGTTTTTCTCCATTTTGGCTAGATTTTTGGCCGAATTTTTTGACTGTAAGTCATTGATTGTAGATCTTTTTCTTAGCTTGAATTTGAGCCAATTTGCAGCCAATTTGGCTGAAAATTGAGAGAGATGGGACAATTCTTGTGAAGGAGGTCTAAAATTAGTTTTTGGTCGAAATTTGGGAGAGAAGCACTTCAACTTTTCATTTCTGAAGTTTTGCTTCTTTGATATTTTTTTTCCTATTTCTTCATTCTGAAGTTTTTGCAGGTTCATTAACAAAAAAAAAATCTGACCTAACCCTACCTTCGCACAATTTAGGTTAAAAAAAATGCAAAAAAAACAAAGAGACACCCTGGCCAATTTTCCTAACCCTATCCCCAGAGCTTGAATAAACATTGAAAAAAAAAAAACTTATCCTAAACCTAACCCTCCCCACGCGTACACTCCCCGCCGTCACCCCATCTCTCGCACGATCTCTCTATGATCTTCTCCTTTTGCTTTGCCGACCCCCCCCCCCCCTCCCTCTCACTCCACGCGACCCCGACGCATTCCCTTTACTCTCTCTCTCTCTCTCTCTGATGCTGTCTGTCCGGCCCAGGCCTGCGCCTCCCTCCGGTTTCTGAAATATTCCAAAAAATATTCTTTGAATATTCTCTCCCTCCCTTCAACGTGCCAGATAATTTTTTTTTTCCTAGTTATTCCTATTTCTTTGATGGGTTTCATATTTTTTTTGTTACGAGACAATATTTCAAGGATTTCAAATCTTATAGAATTAGATTTGGTAAAATAATTCTAGAACCCCCATTCAAAGTTTTAGCTAATTCATTTCATATTCATCTTTTAACTTCCGTAACTTTCTTGTTTGATCTCGAAATTCAGTGCTTCAAAAACAAAAAGTGCTTTGTTCATTGAGCTGAATCACGTGATCATCATTTTAGTCATCATTATTCACTTTCTATTTCTAAATTTTTTAGGTTCCATATTGCCTTGGTTGTTACATTTTTTTTAATCCATTTCTTCGAACTTCCATATCTGATCTCCTGTGTGACCTTAGATTTTGACGTAGTAAAAGCAAAAGTGATTATTACATCAAGCTTCACATGATAGCACTGATATAAAGCCAAAATCGATCAATGAAACAAAGTTGACATTTTGCCAATAGCTATTGTTGTTTCCTAAATCTTGCAGGTTACATTCTTCGAGGACTCAGAATTTTGGGACGGTGGAGAAGCACAAAATTGTTACTAGAAAATTTGTGATTTTACCAGTGAAATTTATAATTGTTCCAAATTCTTTTCACTTCATTCAGTTTTGTGGACCCATAACCCACAGATTGTCTGTCACTATACCATGGACACTGATAATGAATATATATCCGACTATGAAGTTCAATGGGATGGAAATGATTATGAGTACGATAACCAAAGGGACTGTTATGATGATGGTGGTCATGGCAAGATGAGGAGGAATGTAATGACGGTAGAGATTGTCAACATGATGATCAACAATGTGATGATACGGACGAGCATGAACAATATTCCGATGGGGATTATGATTGTCAACTAGATGATCAGGATTATCAGCTTGGTGATGCAGACGAATATAACGATGGTCCATATGAGAGGGATATAATCACTCTGAATGGCAACATGAGGACCAATATGAGCCTACAGGTCAACCAAATTATATCCCTGAAAGTTGTGAGTATGATGAGGAAGATAGTACTACATCGGTGAGGATGGAGACTACAATGATAATAACGAAGCTGGTTCCGAACAATACGAAGTTGAAGAAGATAATTTTGAATACCAATCATCTCTTTGTACAATGGCATTCAACAGTACATCCATGCAAACAGAAGAGGCTTCATCTATGGAACTTAAACCAATTGTTGGCACAACAAGGTTACAGTTAGAGGACAATACCAATTATGGGAGCATAGTGACCATTCCTAGTTTTGTTACAATGGTGAGAGCAGTTCGTCAGAGGCACATCAACATCAACAAATCAATACTCAACAAAATCATGATGATTGTCCGTCATCCAGAGTATGAACCGAAGTCATCGGATGATTTCAAGGAGTTTTGTACAGAAATATTTATAGATTATTATATGGACTCTTGGAATATGCTAGAACAA
Organism: Diphasiastrum complanatum; assembly: GCA_029204225.1. Classification (NCBI taxonomy): domain Eukaryota; kingdom Viridiplantae; phylum Streptophyta; class Lycopodiopsida; order Lycopodiales; family Lycopodiaceae; genus Diphasiastrum; species Diphasiastrum complanatum. The sequence continues at coordinate 44,056,160 of CM055096.1, forward strand.
ACTGGTTCATTGAAGGCATATAATATGAGATTCTGTCTGGTAGCATCTAAACAGAGGTGCCTTGATGAAGAGTTATCCCAACACTATCTACGTGGTCTTCAAGATCACATCCGTCAACATTTGGATAAAGTACCTCAAGTAAATCCAACTTTGGCAGATGTAATGCAAAAGGCGTTGATTTGAGATCTAAGGATAAGACAACAAAAGGTGCAACTACGGATCAAATTGGAGTCTCAGCAGGAAGAAATTCCTACACCAGTGTGTTCAGCTCTCCATCAGCAAAACTCTCCAGAACTATCAATATGTCAATTCCAAGCTCATCAAGGTGCTAGTTTGAACAAAAGTATTTCAGAAAAAAATTCTTCAACGGATGAAGGATCGAAAGGAATCAAGGAATTGCAGAATATGTCTCTTGAACATCCAATCATGTCTCAACATCAACAACAAATGGATTTTGACTTATCTTCCAATATTGTTGACTCGAGAGCTTTTGAGATTAATATTACTACTGCCTATCATTGTATATATGACGAATTTATCTTTGGAGATCGAACTGAAGATAATCACTGCTTACAACATTGTATATATGACAAATTTATCCTTGGAGATCAAACTGAGGATCATCATTGCTTACAATAGAATGAATATGAGTTGTTCATATTCCAACATAATGACACTCACTCTCTTGGAATAGAATGATGAGTTGAAAACAACTGGAATGTGGCCAAATTTGGACAATGAATCATTTGATTTGGAGCATTACTATTTTGATCTATCAGGAGCTATACCCATTGCTTCACTCATAGAGGATATCAATGGATCCATGGCCATCCATCTTCAGCGAGATAACGCTACCAATCTTGCTCAAAATAATTCAACAAGACAGAACTCCAATGCTCAATCAGATAACTTGGATGAAATCATTGCTTTGGAGTCACAAAAGGATATTGTGATCCTACATCAAGGAGCAATGCGCAAGGCAACAAAACTGGATGCAAGGACAAGAAAAAACACATCTGGAATTGGATTGCCTATCCAATCAAGGCAAATACTACGGAAGAAGACTATTGAATGTCTAGTTGCTTGGATCTTGTCAACCCATACAAAACTAATGCAACTTGAGGCTTTCCTGTGTTTCATCAATCTCTTCTTTAGTGATCTTATTAATTCTATGGGATCAGTTGTAGATCAAAGGTTCTCTATGAAGAAAACTCGTTGCAACTTTTTTCTACAACAATAAGCTGGAAGTTGAACTTGAGCAACAAAAATTAAATGGTAGATGGCTACTGACAAGAATAATACAAGAAAAAATGTTTCTTATTCGAGGTGGCCAAATACTTCTCGACTACCGCGAAAGGATTCACGAGACATGGCACTAAACAAAGGACTACATGGTCTTCATTTTTTAGAGCAACTTATGCTTAAAGTAGGGGGAGTGTCATGTGTTGCATGTAATTAGCCCATGAACTTACTAATAAATTGCCAAATATAGCCATGGAGCTAAATCAGATTAGAACTAGTCAATAGGACAGTTAATAAAGTGGTTCGAACAAGCTCGCTATAATTGAGAATAGCGAAATTGTAATAATGGTTGTAAGTCCCAATTTAGCTAAATAAGGTCCCAAACTTATAGTAGAGGCACAAATGACCACTATAAATAGCTGAGGTCATGCTAAATTTGGAGGCTATTGTTCATTTTGTAATTTTGAGTTTTAAGAGATCTTGGAGCTTCCGAGTCTTGGAGAGCTTTCTTGATGAAGAAAGTGGTTCATGTGCCTAAAATCACATTGGAGCTATGATCATGCTCTAGAATCAGGCCCCTATCTTGTGAATGATCATGAATAAAGATACCTTACTTTGCCTATTTTGGTGAAGTTTTGCTACTTCTATTTTCTTGATTTTTGACTAGTTTCTTGATTTCTGGCACTTCCATTGTAATTTGATATTTAATGAATGGATTAGATGTTTGAATGCTAAGGTTGGCACATGACAGAACCACCTTTCCACATGGTGGAGCCCGAGAATCCACATTTTGAGATACTTACAAGTTTGCTAGCAAGTCGTGTTAACTTATCCCTTGGAGAGTTACTGCAAATTGCGCCACAAGCCAAGAGTCTTCTGGCTGAATGGGCCAAAGCGAAAGCGAAATTAGTAACACAAAAGCCCATATACTGTGTGGGCTACAAAGAAACGAGCAACGTCCTCCACATTGGAATAGCGTGGGAAAGCGAAGAACACAATATCACCTTGTCAGTCAAGTACAAGAGATTTGAGGATGAGGCAACAATGGTAGATGGAGGATCAAGTGTGAAATTTGATCTCCACTACCTCTTGTACCAGAAATGGAGTTTGCAAATATTGAAGCCAACAAAATTTGCCATTAAACCAACAGATCAATCATGTGTTAAACCAAAAGGTGTAGTTGACAACATCCCTGTAAAAATAGTGGGAATGTATTTTGTGACCACTTTTGTGGTGACGGACATACCAGAGTCCCCTTTTGTCTACTGCGTTTTGCTAGGAAGACCGTGATTGAGGATCGCGCAAGTGGTTCACAACTGGGGGACTAAAAAACTCACCTTTGAAAATCGAGAACCGGCTGTAAAGGTTGATCCAACCACATGGGCAATAAAACCAGTTACACCAAAAGCTGATGACGGATCGTCCACCATAGATCATACTATTGATCGCCCAAGGCAAGCCAAGGGAGGTCACTACGACTCTGAAACAGATATCATGAGATGGATGGATGCATTGGAAACTGTCGACTATATGGCTGGGCATGCTTGTCAACAGGATTCAGATTCAAAACCCAGCACATCATCACCCAAGTGCTATACATTGGACACACCAATCACTTTCAGGGTGAACATGATCAATGTGGCATGGCTATCAGTGGAAGGTATTGAGAACCTTGCGGATGATGATTTAGTCCCTTGGCAACATGTTTTTAACCTACAACAAGGAGATTGAGCTGACAGATGAGTAGTAGCTACGACATATGGACCCAGATCGTTATGGAATGAAGAAAGTACCAGCTCAGCCACCACAGAAATCCACAATGTCTAAAGTTTCCAAGAGAGATCCACCCAAGGCACCTGCCAACAAGAAGAACCAGTTGAGACAATGTTATAACTAGGTGATCCGATGGAGCGATCTACCAGAGGAGGCCATAGCTATGGTGGATGTGGATATTTGCAATCACGAAGCGAATGTCAAGCCAGTCCTGAAGAAAGACAACAAGGATGAACCCAACTACGTGAGCCGAAAAGAAAAAAAAAAGGTGTTGGACTCCTTGAAGTCAATTCGAATGGACTCAGATGCAACATCATCTTTCTCATAGATGACTAATAACCCAAAAATTACAAGTTGGGCTAAGATCAATATGCTGAAGGAGGAATCTTACCGAACTCCAGTTCATGAGATGCTAGAGACCTTCAAGAACTATTCCTTAGACGATGTAGTAATCATGATGCCGCAAGCTCAAAGAGAACCTGATTAAAGTCAAGAACCAACGGAGCAAGTCTTCGAAGCGCGAATGCAACCTATGAATCTGGCTAAGCCAGGTGAAGAAGAAAAGATCCCCACTCAATTCAAAAGACTACACTCATTATCGATGGAATACAAGGACTCTTTTGCTTGGAATTACACTGATCTGAAGGTATCCCACCAATCGTAGTCCAACATGCCATACCCTTGGTGGATGGAGCAGTCCCTAAGGTGAGTCGTTACTATCGATGCAACCCGAACTATATAGAGTTGATCAAGCAAGAGTTGCAGACATTGCTAGATGCTGATTTCATCTATGAGATCAATCACACTGAATGGGTGCCGTCTATAGTAATAGTACCCAAGAAAAACGACAAAATGTGAATCTGTGTGAACCTGAAAGCATTAAATGCAGTCACCAAGAAGGATCATTTTCCATTACCATTTACAAAAAGTGTTCTAGATAGAGTAGCAAGAGCAGAAGCCTATAGTTTTCTGGATGGTTTCAGCGGCTACAATCAAGTGAAAATAGTGTTGCAAGATCAGCACAAGACAACATTCACTACAAAATGAGGAACCTATGCTTACAAGGTAATGCCGTTTGGACTTTGCAATGCCCCAAGTACTTTTCAACGAGTTATGCAGGCGACATTCAAAGAGTATTTGCAAAAATTTCTAGAGATTCTATTGGATGATCTGTGCATGCACAGACCTAATTCGGAGCACTTATCCAATCTGGAAAAGGTGCTAAGAAAATGCCGCGAGTATCAGTTATCCTTGAATCTAGAGAAGTGTAAGTTTTGGGTGACACATGGCCTAATTTTTGGCCATATAGTATCCAGACACGGGATCGCCACGAACGTATCAAAGATAAGGACCATAGTCAATCTGCCACAACCAGGAACAATCCGTAGAGTCTACATTTTCATGGGTCACGCTACCTATTACAAAATCTTCATTTTAGACAATTCGGAGTTAGCACGACCAATCTACAAACTCACAACGGAACCACATTGGACGAAGGAAGCCCTACAGACTTTTCAGAAGCTTAAAGATGCATTGGTCTCAGCACCAATATAGTATTCTGCCCAATTGGTCCATATAGTTTCACGTGCATATAGATGCATCGACATATGCAGTGGGAGCATTCTTAACCAAGCCAGGAGAACACAAAAAGGATTTTCCAATCTGATGATGGAGATGCTTAGATGATCAAAAGGAAGGATGTCTTGACTGAAAAAGGTAAAAGGCAAGGGAAGTTGTTCAAACTAGATGCTTGTGTTATTGCTAACCAAGTTGGATGTGTTGCAAGAGAGCAAATACCTATTCAAGAGGTTTGGCATAAAAGGATGGGACACCTCAACTTCAAGTCATTAGATGTAATGGCTAGAGAGAAGGTTGTGATAGGTCTTCCAAGTTTCTTAAGTGGCATCTATCATGTTTGTGAGTCTTGTGCTTTGTCTAAGTCACATAGACTCCCTTATACTAGATCTACATCTAGATCTACAAAGCCTTTTCAACTTGTACATTCGGATATTCATGGAATTACTACAATTAGAAATAGTGGAGCTAAGATGTATGTAACTTTCATTGATGATTTTAGTAGATCATGTTGGATCTATCTACTAAAGAGCAAGGATGAAGTGTATGATGTCTTTGTTAAGTTTAAGTTCCGCAAGATCACCATTCAAGAATGCATTTGAAATGTCGAATTGACATAGATCCCATCCATAAACTGTAGCAAGTGAGATGATGACTCAAATTCTTACCATATTTGCCACGGGTGCAAAAAAGGTCTCATCATGGTCAACAATCCCTTGTTGTTGAGCATATCCTTTTGCCACTGACCTTGCCTTGTACTTGTTGGTAGATCCATGTTGGTTTGTCTTCACCTTGAAGATCCATTTGCATCAAATAGCTTTCTTGTCCTTAGGTAACTCCACCAATATCCATGTTCCATTCTTCATAAGAGCTTGATACTCAAGATCCATTGCTTGGATCCACTCCTCTTCCTTCCTTGCTTCATCTACACTTGTAGGTTCATCAAAAGAGGTTAGGAAAGCAACATAATTTCTAGAAACTACTTGCTTACCCTTTTCATCATATGTGAGCCTTGAAGGCATATGTCTTTCCCTTGATGTTCTCCTTGGCTTTTGACTTGATGAAGGTCCATCATCATCGCCATCTAAAGTAGGATCCTTTACATCAACACCAAGAATGTTAGATCCATCCACATCATCATAAATAGTACTTGAAGACCCTTTTGGAATTTTCCCTTCATCAAAATGACATCTCTACCAACAATCGCTTTGTTAGTAGAAGGAATGTAAACCTTGTAGGCTTTACTCACCTCACTATATCCAGCAAAAATACCTTTCCTTGAAGATGGATCCTCCTTGGTCCTATCATCAATCCTTCCATCCAATATAGCACTCGGCCACCTATTGCACAAGAAATTGGCACACAACAAAGCTTGATTCCAAAATGGTTTATCAAAATTAGCACTTAACCTCATGGCTTTAGCACTTTCACATAGAGTCCTATTCTTTCTTTCAACCACTTCATTTTGTTGTGGGGTCCTTGGTGTTGTATACTCCCTCTTGATCCCATGCTCATCACGAAAGGCCTTGAACTTGGTAGATATGTACTCTAGAAGGTGTTGGATCGATCAACATTTGAAACCATAGCTACCTTGAGAGAAAGAAGAAGCTTTGAAGACAAAGAGGCAGTCATGCCAGGAGAGAGACGGGCTATCGCGCATGCTGATGAGAATTATCATGATGTGTAAAAACGTGTCTAGCGGATGCAGGGGCAGCTTTCAATGCACAAGAGGGGCCAAGAGTCATCGGATCAACAAGCATCCTGATCAATGGCCGTGATAGTGAGGTCAAGGGGCATTGTGGACCACAAGATGGAGAGGAGCCATTGGATTTAAGGGAAAAGGGTCCCTAGAAAATTGAAGGGCACAATAGCCTTCAATTGCATTAAAAACCTTCACTCTGAAAGTCAATGAAGGGGCTCGACTGGTGAATTTGGGTTTGATGGGCATGATTTCTTCAAAAGGAAGAAACATTTCATTTTTTGAACTCATTCTTTAAGGCCACTTTGGAAGTGGATAACTTTGGCTAGAGGAGGGCTTTTGGGGTCAAATAAGGGCCATTTTGGAGCATGTAAAAGCTTGCACAGAGCTGACAGACAGAGCGATGACATTGTCAAGAAAGAAATGCATTTTGATGCATTCTTGACACCATTCTATGGAGCGGGAGACGAGTGACCCAACGACGTACAATTTTCACTATTTGGTGACCTGTGTGCCAAATTAAGCCCAATTCTGTGTTGTAAAGCTGCGGGGCAGGTTAGGAAAAGGTGCGTGCCTATAGCCAAGAAGGTCTAAAGTGGTTCTCAAGCAGTTTTGAGGAGCCTAAGCATAGTGCATTGTGAGGGAGAGCGGAAATGGCAGAATTGCATTGTAGAAAGCTAGTAAATGCGATCAAGTTGCAATGAGGCATCATGGAACTCTTGATTGGCAAGAATTGATAGAGGCAAACCAATCGTAGATGAGATTCGGGCATTATGCCAAGTTATGTTAGTGAATATGGTGGAATGACATGGGGCTTCTAGTTCAACTTTTCGGAAGTTAGAACCTACCAAGGTCATGGACGCTTGGAGTGGCATCTCAAGGTGAGAATCGACAATGGCATTGTCAGATTCGGTGGTGACAGTTACTTCACATGCTTTTGCAAAGGGAGAAATGTCACATCTCAGGGTGGATGCGTGGAGTTATGGATGCATGGTTGTTGTAGTAGTGGATCTACCTATGACAAAGGTGTATGGTATAGGAGGATATCTTCTTCAACAGGCTGTGATCATCAGTTGATATGTTTGTCATTCGTGTTGGTTGCATGAATGTGATTGCTTGCATGTGACTTTGTCATGAGAGTCTTTTGTGACTAGACGTAGATCTGAGTTGGAGTTTGATTCGTTATGCATTTGCTACTGAAAGGAAAAACAAAGTACTCATTTGATGCTCAGTGACTTGTTGACATGTCATCAAGGAGGAGATCCCAATCATCTATTGTGACAACCAATCAGCCCAATCACTTGCCACTAATCCTATGTACATTCCATGCAAGGAGCAAGCACATCGAGATTGCTCATCATTTCGTGAGGGAGAAAGTGCAAGCCAAAGAGATCAAGCTCCAACATGTGCCATCATCAAGCTGCTTGGCTGATTTGTTTACTAAATTTTTACCCAAAGATTCATTTGTCAAGCTTAGATCTTCACTTGGAGTGATTGATAAAAGCATTATTGTTTCCAAGGCTAAATTTGAGGAGTGTAAAAAATCGCCAACATTAGCAAATCTAGCCATGTAGCATATTGTACATTTTTGTCTATAATTGGGTTCCACACATGTATTGTGGTTAGCTCGAGTCAAGAGAGGTGGTTGTGTCTATTTGGTGGAGGTCCCTAATTTATAGAATCTAGACCTTGATTTGATATGAGATTTTGACCAACCATGCACCTACCAAGCATGACTCTAGGAAATAGACTAGGGTTTCATTTTAGAGCAAAAAGAGTGAGTTAACTTTCTTATTACATGCTGGAAATTCACCTAACTTTACAAAGGAAGTGAGTTTTGCTATGTATTCCAAGCTCCCATAGTGAGAAGATAGATTATTTTTGGAGCACATTGGCAATCTCAAATTTGTCCTCTCCATGTACATTGACTTCAAACATTGTTCGAAATCCGTACATCAGGTTGCTTTTCACACGTGTGGGCTCGAATTTGTGTCTTTGATCTTTGTTTTTTATTATCAATGCTTGTTGTGTGTCAATTTGCCAATCTAGATCAAGATTTGATGACTAGTTTTTTGATGCATTATTAAGCAAGTACATAATCACTCTTGTGGATCATTTAAGATCCATTTATGGTCTAAAAAATACTATACTTTCACACATTGAAATTTAAATAATGGACATGGGTGAATCTTATAATATGAATGTATTGTACTTTTGGTGCAATTATAAAAAATTAGGTCTCAAATACATGTAATATACTACCTACTACATTTTAAGAAAAATGAAATCTTAGATGATTTTACACATTGAGACATTTTTTTGATATATTCCTTCTTGGTTGCTTCTTCCAACAAACCAGTGAAGCGGCAAAATAGGAATGCATATCATTAACCTACTATGAGTTGGAAACAACATGTTTGATGTATTACATTCTACCTATCAAATAAGTTAATAGGGCCCATACTCGAGACATTCAACCTTTGAGTTTTCTACCTTAGGCATTTCTCTTTGGATGTTGATGTAGACTCTATCACCCACCTTCAAGTCATGTGCTTAAGATATTTGTCTTCTGCTAGCTCTTACCATCACTTTGTTGGAATTGATGATATTTTGTTCTATATTATGGATATCAATTGCATAAATAGAAAAGCGAGAATGTCCCTTGTGGATGCCATTGGAACTCTTTTGGGTGCTTGGATGAGATATTTCTAAAATGGTTTTAGTGGAAGTGAAGCTGATATATATATAGCAAATTTGAAAACATGACATATGAGTAGGTGAAGAAATACACTAGCTATATGCTTGTTGCTTGTAAGTGTAAGTGAGGATGCCATTGGAACTCTTTTGGGTGCTTGGATGAGATATTTGTAAAGTGGTTTTAGTGGAAGTGAAGTTGATATATATAGCAAATTTGAAAACATGACATATGAGTAGGTGAATAAATACACTAGCTATATGCTTGTTGCTTGTAAGTGAGGTCTACAAGTGATTTACTACATCCCTTGGTGTGAATTCTAATAATTTGGAATATGATCCTATTGACAACCACATATTTTTCAAATTTTTGGGGGTTCGAAATATGCATGAGTTCCCACAACATAGTCAAAACACACTCAAAGATCTAGAGAGCTTACTATTGAATGTGGATGAGGGTAGACCAAAATAAATTGAAACACGATTTTTTTTGCCTTAGATGCAATGACATCTCACTTAGTGATTCACTACCCTCCGTCTTATGACAACATGGTGCGAACATCATGATTCGATTTTTGAAGAGAGAGAGAGAGAGTTGTCAATAACGTGTGTGTGTGTGCGTGTGTGTGTCCCTGTCTTGCATCATTTACATGGGCATGAACATGGGCATGATCTAAACTACATCACATCAAGTAATGTATGAACATTTTATGCACATCACTGAAATTCAAAGCATTGCATGAAGCAGCTAATAGCTAATAGCTGCTAATTGAATGCATTGTCTCCCATTACCTTCAGCCCTGTCCTATGTGCTTAATCCTAATCTCTCTCTCTCTCTCTCTCTCTCTCTCTCTCTCTCTCTCTCTCTCTCTCTCTCTCTCTCTCTCTCTCTCTCATGTCAAGTTTTTTGAGCTAACAGTAATGTAGATCTTATAAAAAACATAAGAGCAGACAAATCCGGACAGCATGTTGTATATCATAAGCGTTTTGGGATTCCAAAATGTATACATAATTCTTATATTCAAACTGAGCAGGACATTGCACATTTCCTATTTGAGCTTGATACCAACTGCTGTCTAAATAGAAACGATCACTTTCGCATATAGATAGCAAAATTTATGTTATTCTGCTTTATTCCTTGGGATTTTATCAGCAGCTTCAATACAGTAGCTGCTTTATGGTATTGTCAAGAGTAAGTAGAACTTGCAACGACTTTCTACTGAAAAGTGCTTTCACCTGTTTTTTTAGATGCAATCGCTTATATAAATACAAACACTATAAATACCAAATGTAATAACTAGCTGATGTCACCGTAAACTGCATGCGTTTCGTGGCTATGCTTGTAAATGCTTCATTTTCATCTATCTCTTAATTTCAGGGGAAATTCATAGACAAGTGTAGACCCCAATTGCCTTTGCTTTTTCTGATGCCATTGATCTTAGAAGCCGCAATGATCCCAGTGTGATAGGCGGATCATGGGATTCTGCGTTAGCAAGCAACGAGTCTGTTAGCTACAGAAATGCATGTGAATGCTGAGGGAGCTACTCAACAGAATGGAATCATCAAAGAGCTGGAAAGCTGGCACAACGTCAAGACTGAGCTGCAGCATCAAAATTCAAATCAAACTTCCTGTAGCAAAACTCTGTGAAAGAATGAAGAATTCTAACATGAGAACATGTGCAGAAACTAATCACTTGATCCAGAAATGAACGTACTTGCTGCCCACATTAATGAGAAACTGCTTAGTAACTCCGAGGCGGTGGTGGAGACTTGTAGTGGTAGGTAGATGGTGGCGGATGTGAGGGAGGTGGGGGAGATTTGTAGTGATATGGAGATGGCGGTGGATGTGATGGAGGCGGTGGCGATTTGTAGTAGTAGGGAGAAGGTGGTGGATGTGATGGAGGTGGTGGAGACTTGTAGTAGTAGGGAGAAGGTGGTGGATGTGAGGGCGGTGGCGGAGACTTGTAGAAGTAGGGAGATGGTGGAGACTTGTAATGATAAGGAGATGGTGGTGGATGCGAGGGGGGTGGAGAAGACTTGTAGTAATAAGGAGATGGTGGTGGCGGGGGAGACTTATAGTGATATGGAGATGGAGGAGGTGGCGATGGAGGTGGAGGGGACTTGTAGTGGTAGGGAGAGGGTGGTGGGTGAGAAGGTGGCGGAGGGGGTGATTTGTAGTGGTAGGGTGAAGGAGGAGGTGGAGAAGGAGGTGGGGGTGGCGGAGATTTGTAGAGATATGGAGGAGGATGGTGCGGATAGTGAGGAGGTGGGGATTTGTAGTGATAAGGAGCTGCAGGAGGAGGGGGAGACTTGTGTGCATACTTTGGATGGCCATGTCCGTGCGCAGAGCAGAAGGGCAAGGTGAGAAACATCAGCAATGCAGTCCATTTCCACACAGAATCATCCACCACAAGCCTCGCCATGGTCAGCAAAAGAACTGAAGCTTTATTTCTTCAGCTTGCGAAGAACCAATAACTTCAATGGCAAACGGTAGAAGCTACTCCGTAGAGACCCAGTAAAGAGCTTAATCCTTCAGCATTCCTTGCGACAAGAGACAAAGTATTATCAGCACAAATGGAATATTGAAGGAGTTGAGAATCAGACCAAAGTCTGATCGAGCTGCAGTTGAGCTCGAAGCCCCTAGTGGGAATATGGTGAGTTGAGAATGGACGGGGGAAGGGCTTTAATAGGCGAAGATGGAGTAGGAAAACCGACTATGCGCATCATAGAACCTTCCAGGCCGAAAGAGACTGGGGCATGACTAATCACTCATGAGTACTCAATGCTGGAGTGTATCCATGATGTATCTCATCACGCTTCTGGAATATGCAGTGGATCTCAATTTCCAGTGCTGCAGAGAGAGTCCAGATTGCAGCTCAGGTATGTACTCTGCTGCTACTGTAAGTCTCCTGCAAAAGCTGCTTAAAAACATGTGCAAGCAACGAACATAACGCGCTGCATCTCTCTCTCTCTCTCTCTCTCTCTCTCTCTCTCTCTCTCTCTCTCTCGCTCGCTCTCGCTCTCGCGCTCTCTCTCTCTCTCTCTCTCTCTCTCTCTCTCGGTAGCCACTAGTGTATAGACTCTTCTTAGCATTCTCTTTAAGGAATTCAGATTCATGAAATATTCATTAATATTTGACATTTTGTTTCTGTTTTGATTCAATACCAGGAGTTACAAACAATTAGTATACACTCCTTTAGCGTCTAATTTGTGATGCAATACCGGGCTTGGCATTGTGAGATGTTGAATCCAAAAGAGACGGTCGCATATGGTGAAGTACCTGTTATGAATAATTGACATAATTCGCTAGTTTGATTTTTATGATTTTCATGGTTTAGTTCAATCAATTCTAACCATCTCATCACATAAATAACCTTTTCGGAGAGTATCCAAAGCTTGATGTTGCATTAAAATTTACATTATGAAAACACATTGATTAAAAGTGGTGCATCTTCCTTGATTGAACTACTCCAAGATGTGAGTACAATGGGACATGACTCATGGAGAACTGTGCCAAAAGCATAGAAAAGTAAATCACACAATCAATGATTGATTTGTTCAACTTCTTGACGCAAGGGACTTTTCCCGACCATTTTAAGAAATCTCAACGCTGTTAATTGATTTGGCGATCTCAGGTCTTTCAGGTGATTGAAGGTCAATTGTATAGATGCGGTCATAATCAAATCTTGCGATGTTGTCTTCAGACAAAAGACATTCCTTTGCTTCAAAAATTATGGTAAGGAAGATTTTACAGGCTGGTCTCTAGTAACCTATCTTTGGAAGGACACTACTACATTTTGTCGGAACTGTGATGTGTGCCAAAGACAAGAAAGGTCGATACCTACAATGGATTATTCGATGGTACCATTACGACCTATAGTACCATTTCAGCGATGGGGATTGGATTTTATTGGAAAAATAAACCCACAATCGGTGGATGGTCATACATATATCATCGTAGCAACCGATTATGCTACGAAGTGGGCAGAAGCAAAAGTGTTGCGGGATAACACCGCCAAATCAACTGCCAGATTCATATTCAATGATATTCTATCACAGTTTGGATGCCATTAAAAATCGTGTCTGATAGGGGACCGCATTTTGTGAATGATACGATAAAGGAAATGACATATTTGTTTTGTATTATCCATAAAATGTCCACCCCATATTATCCACGCAAAAATGGTCAGGCTGAGGCTACTAATAAAACGTTGAAGGCTATTATCGCTAAACAAGTGCTAGAAAAAGGAGGCTCTTGGCATGAGTTACAACCAGTGTTGTGGGCTTATCACACAGCAGCCTATAAGATTTCTACGAGTTATACACCATTCCAATTAGTCTATGGAACTGACGTAGTTATGCCATATGAATTCATTTTGCCAACCTTGCACATTCAAGCTGCATATAATTTGGGCCATGATGAGGCTATGCGTGAACAATTAATTGCATGGGAAAAGTTGGAAGAACATAGAGGCTGTGGATACTGGATGAACTGGGTGATTAAACAACAGCAGGTCCGGTGGTTCAACAAGCACATACATGAGCGAGACCTTGAGAAGGGCGATCTAGTGCTATACTACCCAAGGAGTATCACAAACACATTGAAATCAAAGGACCAGCATTGGGAAGGACCATATCGGATTCTCAATATTTTTGGAAACAATGTGACCGTAGTGTGGCATAGACTACCGGGTTTACCATTTGTTGTCAACAACAATCGTGTAAAGGGTTATAATTCTCTGGAAGAAAGGGGCAATATCAATAGAGGATTGATTTATTCTCTATTTGATATCATGAAAGCCGGAATTACATTCAACCAACGTTAGTTGGGAGGATCGTGACCTAAGCTTGGATGATGGTTCCGTATGGAGACACATGTGACAGAAAAGCACATGGGGGAAAATAGAAAAAAAATATCATTTTGAAGCGAAATTTTCCGAAATTGCTAGTAGAATCACATCTTTGGGAAGTGATAGGATATATCAGTGGCAGTTGGGTAATGATGATTTCCTTTTAAAACTCATGAAGACGACCTGGAGTATATAAGGTTCCTCCAGGTCCATTTTGGAGGATCACTAGAGAATTACGCTGTAGGTGCTTGTTTTTGTTATTGTTGAAGAAACAAAATATTTCTAATGCCAAAGCCATGCTAGCTCTCCAGAGATTTTGACAGAAGACACAAGAAACAAAATTGTTCGTGAACAATTTCACGACACACGACACGAAACAGTTTCGCGATACAAAATCATTCTTGCTCCACGAACGGCCAAGAAGATCAGCCAAGTACCAAGGGGTACAAATATTTGATCAGATGTCATGACATCATCGGAAGTATTCTAGATCATGGCTAATCTGCCACTCTTGTAATTCACGATTAGTTGTAGATGTTCAATCTTTCTAATCTGTAAATTACACGACGCGACACGAAAAAGTTCGCGAACTATATACTTTTTGTTTTGATGCATAATACAGTAAGCAAGACAAGAAGTCTAGAAAAAGACAAAATATACAAAATACAAGTCCGCCTGTGTGCGAGACAATTTTGTAGAGGATCTGTAGATCCAGAAGTCCACTAGTAAGCGAGACACAATTCGTGAGAGAACTGTATTTCTCTCACGCCAATGCACTGCGTGGATCTGTCATGCAGTGCTTGAAAAACTAGAAATTCAATAGATAATATTGTAGCTGTTGTGCACATATTAATCTGTATGATTGTATGATCTTGAATGTATTTTTGTCTGTTACAATTCGTGTATCTGATACACTTGTTCATTCAATTTCGCACTTTGGTTTGATATTGTTAAATGCTATATTAATCTGTTAACGTAGATCAGCAGTGTCTGTCTACACTCTGAAGGATTGTAGGAATGATATAGCCAGCAGTGACCAACAATATTAATATCTGAATTCCTGACGAACTATCTTGTTCGTGAATCCTTTCGCTTCGTGTTTCGCTTCGCTCTGCTTTACTTCGCGATCACTTGGCTATAAGGGTGAATCAATTTCAGAGCTCATTTTTATTTCGCTTCATTTCGTATTGTTTCATTTCGTCTCATTACAGAGCCTGATTGATCTTTTCATGAATGCTTTCATTTTGTTTCATGTCGTTTCCTAATCTCTATGCTTCCAGCATAAATCAATGTCAGAGCTCATTTAAATTTCGTTTCATTTTGTTCTCATCTAGATTTCGTTTCGTTTCGTTGTGTTACACAGCCTAATTGATCCAACAAGAATTATTCTCGAACAGAAATAATTTGAGTTTTGCGAAATTGTTCGAGATTTTTATCGGTTTGTCACCAGAGTTCTAGCTGGAATTTACATTTTCTAAGTGCATTTTTTGCATCAATCGTGAAGACATGGATGCAGACAGAATTCAACGAAGGTCGGAACAACGTCGACGCTAGGAGGACATCGTCTCAATTGATATGGAATATCGTCTCCCTATGAATTTTCAGTCGTTGATGTAGTATCAGTGGCAGGAGACAACTGAGTTGGCGAGAAAGTTATGGGAGCGTCAATAGCTGGCAATACAACAACAAGAACGTCTATAGCCGGAAAGGCAAGAGCTGCCAAATCAACAACTGAACCACCAACAATTGGAAACGCGACAACTCGAGGAACAATAGGACCAAAGCTTTGAAATTTGGAATGCAGAATACCACATCTGTGGAATCAACATATTATGCTGGTTTCTCGGGTTAATCAAACTGTTCTATATACTAGCTACGGTCATACACAAGTAGTGCTAAACAATATACCCGGCTGGATTATCAAGCGGCATGCTTCATAAGCAAAGTAGCACAGATTTTGTATAATTACATCAAATGTATAGGACATAGTGGTGTTTTGAGCATGTGCGCTAATGGTTGCACATTCATATCTTTCGACATGGTCAGGACTGATTCTCAGATACATACTAGTAATACTATAAATTTTTGGAATATATGACATTGCATGTGATGTAGTAGTAAGGCACACATCCACTAAGGCAAAGCATGCCATAGGTGAATATTACAGAATCTTATACTCAAGAGATTTTGATAGGTTATGTAGTGTTGGTAGACGTTGACCACCATAGGTATGAAGAAACGAATTTGTGGTGTGAGATAGCTAATAGGGGAACCATAATGGATGTATTGCGGTCATGTTACGGATTCCAGCTTTGCACAATATAACGGGCTACGAGGTTGCGAGTTGCGATTTAATTATTTAGTTGCAACTACATTCAATAAGTGTGTTACGGATCCATTGCGAGGCAGTCTACGGTTTCATCATTACGGTTTCCACAACGAGAAGTTATGGCAAGAAAAGCTCTTTTGAAGGTTCTATAAGAAGGTTACATTTTTGGTTGGGATTGTGTGGCTATTACATTTTTTAGGGTAATGCAATTTTGTTAGAATATTAGATTTTTTCAAATTACGACAATTTTGTAGGAATATTTTGAGGCTTGAATTGTTACGATTTGAGGGCATATTGTGAAATTTCAGAGAAATAAAGACCAAGAATGGATCTAGGTCAGATCCTCAAAAAGTGTTGGAAGCTAGATTACTTGATCTACTAATCAACCAATGATTAGATCTAGAATTAGATCAATTTCCCATAAAAAATCTAGCAATAACAACAAGCAAATGATTAAACTTGAGACCTACTGCCTTCTCACGTGTGAAGAACAGTACCTATATGGACTTACAGCAGAGAGTGAAGTACACAAGTGTTAGAAAGCAATAGAACCATAAAATGACAACACAAATATGAGAATACTCAAGATATGCCTCCAAAACCAAGATCTTGCTTCATTGATTTCTCAAAGTGGATCCATCATGGATTAAATACAAAAATCATTATACTCTCTCTCTAAGCCACTTCCAGCACGTGTGAGACAGGTCATATTGCTTATCCCTATCCACTTTGGCTAAGATTCCATTAATTTGCCACATCATCATTGGTGGCTAGTGTTGACCTTCTAGATTCCTATATGATATTTCACACGTGGGAGACCACTCCTACCCATGTGATATAGCATTTTCTACCACTAGAATGGTGCCAAGTGGCATAATACTACTATACTAGTTTTTGGCCAATTTAGCCTCTAGTTTCCAAATCAAATGATATGTACAACCTATATGATCTATCTAGATGACTTAGGCATAGATTTTACATGTGGGAACAGGCTCCACACATGTCTAATGATGATAGGTACAAGTCATTATGGTATTTACAAGATTTAACCAAGTTAGCTTTTGCCAATTTTTACACTCCTCAAAACTAACTTGATACATCTATGGTACATCTATTTACAACACTTAAGGCTGATCATTGTAGGTTCATAGGTGTGAAGATCAGCCAATGAGTTTGATGAAGATCCGAGATCACCATATCCATGATAGTGCCTCCTTGATGTTGATTTCTTTGATGAACTTGAGAGCTTTGCACCACTTGATCACTTTTTCCATTGATTTGTTCCATCCTTGAAACATATGGTTGATCCAAAAGCTCCTCCTCCTTAAAAATAGCTACAATTCCATGAGAAAATAAAGAGTCATTCTTGACTCATAATGATCACAAAGATCCAACATCATCTTACCAAGATCTCGAGAATTCGGTTCATCAACATTGGCAAGAGTATGCATGCTATAATAACCAAGAGTTTGCATCATATATTCATGCTTGATTTCCATGCTAATCTCAGATCTAATGAGGCTAAATACTTCATTATGTAGATAAGTGTCCTTAGAGGATGATTCACTTACTCTCATAAAGAGTTCACAATTTGTCTCAATACATGAAAAAAGACAAATTTTCACACTATGAGTGAACAAATCACTCTTGCTCTTGCAAGACTCAAGAGCATACATTTGATGAAATAACCATTTTCTTTTTAATTGATCTAAAATCAATTTCAAATCATTAAGAACATCACCTATGTTCTCAAGAGAGACATCATACTCAACTAGTATTGCTTTACTCCAACTTTGAGTTGCAAAAGTCTCATTAAGGCAAGTTGATTCACCAAATGAATTAAGAGAAGCAATCATGAGATGTATACCACTTGAAATGTGCTCCTCTTCCCCTTGAAATGTGAGACATATGAGCTCAACCATGTCTCTTGATATTCTTCTTGGAATCATAACTTGAGAAGGACTCTCCTCCTCAATCCTTGGCACACTTGAACCTTGAGATGACTCCTCAAGATCAACTTCTTGGTGCTCCTCCTTGATGGAAATCCGAGACCTCCATGTCTCAAAATGATCACAACAAACATGATCATATAATATGCACTTCATATGATCATCAACATTACTCATGCTAGAACCATAAGTCCAAAAATCACCATAGCTTGGCATGATTTTTCTAATATTGAAATCAAAAAGTATTTCCATCTCAATAAGGCTAACTAGTTGCTTATGGATATAAGTGTACACTTTGGGTGTTTCACTTGTTCTCATAAGAAGTTTACAACTTGCCTTTAAAATTGCAAATTTACAATTTTCAACATTATGAATGAACACATCATTCATGATCTTATTGAAACCAAAAGAAAATACATCATGAAGACATTTCCATTTCCTTGTCTTTATACTCAATGTAAGTTTACAAGGAAAACATGCTTTGTTATCTATTAAGGCATCACACTCAACTAGTATTGCCTTAATCCACATTTGAGATACAAAAATATCTTCAAAGCAAAATAGTTCTTCAAAAGATGTCATGAGAGCATAAATGGAACGATTTTCATTTTGTGATTGCTCCTCCTTAATCTTGCTTGGTTTCTCTTGGATCATAACAATAACTTTAAACTTATCCAAAGTTCCAAACAAAATGCATTCCAAGGACATGAAAAACTTCAAAAGGTTTGAAATGTGTGGTGATGGACAAATCTTGTAAGTCCTTGTGAGACTTCAAGCCTCATGCATCTTTCCACAAAGGAAACACGTTTCCTTGGATTTGTCCTTCTTGCCTTTGCACTTTGAACTTGAAGCTCCATCCTTCACCTCGGCCCCCTTGCTTTGGTTCTCCTTGGATGGATTGGTCTTCATTTTGTAGCATCTTGAGACAAAATGATCTCTCTTGCCACAAAGGTTGCATTTAGGATCCTTACTTGCCTCCAATAGGTTGCCACTTATTGATGCCATGATGAGGAAGTAAAACCTTGTGATATGACTTTTCAAAATGTAATTTGTGACTCTCAAGAAACTAGATTTGAACACATTCAACAATCTAGAAGGATCTACACAAGATCTAGATCACAAATTTTGAATCATATCTCTTTTCAACCTAGTCAAATGGAAACTAAGCTTTGCTTTGATTACTAAGACAAAAGAACTCTATCAAATCACAAAAATCAGATCCAAACACCCCTATTGGACTCAAAAAACACCAATGACTCTTTCTTTTGGGAGTTGAAATGGATTTGAAAAGATTTGACACCTAGATTTTCCTTTTCTCTTGACTAGTTCACTCAACTTCTGATATTCTTGAACAAAGGATGGGTTTTGTTTCAAATACTTGAAAATCAAACTTAATCACTTCTTTTGGAATCAATCTTGACCCAAATAATCTCACTCTTGAGATTTGGATTGAATTTGACAACAAATTAAACCACTATTTTTCACAAAAAAAAAATGATCTACACTAGATCACATAAACTTGACATGTATACTTTATTCAAACACACAAAGATAAGATCCAATCACCCCTTTTGTAATCCCTCTTGACCCAAAGAATCTCACTCTTGAGATTTGGAATGGACATGAAATGGTTTGATAACAATCTATGTCAATAATTTTTCACCAAGCTTAAAATTTAGACATCTAGAGATTCACAAAGATCCCAACCATGTATGAACACTCAAATATGGAATCCTCCTTGTTCTATACTCACAATGGGATCACAACTTGACACCCTCACCCTATCACAAAGAAAATTGAATTAGAACTTATTTGAGCTTCATACATACAATGTCAAATTTTGCTCAAAAATTGAGTTCATTCACCCCTATTGGACTCCACCAAGTACCAATGACTCTACCTCTTTAGAGTTGGAATGAAATTCAAATTTTCAGAAATGTGATACTTCTCTCTCACTAAGATATGTGCTTACAAGGAGCTAATGCCACTTAGCAAGATTTGATCACAATGAAGAAGACAATTTTTCCACCAAAGTCAAGAAATGAGTTACTAGATCTTGCTCTCTACAATCTCTTTAAGCCACTTCCAGCATGTGTGAGACAGGTCATAGTGCCTATCCATATCCACTCTGGCTAGAATTCCATTAATTTGCCACATCATCATTGGTGGCTAGTGTTGACCTTCTAGATTCCTACAAATTAGGAGATAGGTCCTACAATCTAAGAGATTTGACTTTTGACTTGTATGAAAACTATATACAATGGATCTGAACTTTCTATATGATATTTCACATGTGGGAGACCACTCCTACCCATGTGATATAGCATTTTCTACCACTAGAATGGTGCCAAGTGGCATAATACTACTCAAGTAGTTTTTGACCAATTTAGCCACTAGTTTCCAGATTAAATGATACGTACAACCTATATGATCTATCTAAATGACATAGGCATAGATTTCACACGTGGGAACATGCTCCACACATGTCTAATGATGATAGGTACAAGTCATTATGGTATTTACAAGATTTAACCAAGTTAGCTTTTGCCGATTTTAACACATATTACGAAACTTTTCACTATTTTGATAACCAAACAAGTTACAATTTTATGTTACGGTTTCCATGAGTCCATTTGATATTACATAGAACTCAACTTGGAGTACTATCTAAATCTATGCTAAAACTAGTTGAAGAGAGAGTGTGAGAAATTGTCAACTAGTTTGAGATTTATCGTGTTAAGTTTATTTGGCAATTTTGGCCAATATGCATTTTAAACTTAGAGATAGATTTCACAAAATTAATAAGGCCTCAGAATAGTTGATTTACTATTTTTGACAACTTGCATGTTGATAAGGTCGCATGTAGACCTACTCTAATTGGTTGTTATAGATGCATTGAATCTAGTCATGATAGATCTAGGGTTTGGAAGGGATCTAGAACTTTTCATAAGTTGATAAGCTTGAGAAAGAGCATCCAAATAGGGCAAAGGGCTGTTATAAATAGTGTACAAGCATGGGAGCATTTCATCTCTCTCATTCTTCTCTCATTCATTTTTATGGAAGATATTGTGATTGATCCACACGTGTGATTACTATTGTTTTACGGATGTTGTACGGACTGGAACAGTAAATTAACTTACCTAAGTGATTTTTTCAAGTTCTTATTGAGTTTACATCTTATCTTCTATGTGTAGTAGGTGCAAGATTTCTACATTGTTAATGGTGCTAGATGTGCTTGCCATTATAGATCAAAGGGCATAATTAGATCTTTGTGATCTGATTTTCTTCACTCATTTGAGCTTTTCGAAATGTTGGTTCAATTTTTTGTTCCACTCAATAGACGACAAACTAGGTTGACCTTTCTTCTTTTTCTTATTAAATCTGCCTTTAGTCAGATTATTAAGAGGGGCTGCGACCTTCTCACAATCTTCAATAAACTTATGAAAGAAAAGTATAAAATCGAGAAAAGATTTAACTTCTCTAACCGTCTTTGGTATCAGCCACTCAAGCATTGTCTTGACCTTATCTCATCTCAACCCATCAAGGGTGATCTTATGAACAAGGTATACTATCTCATGCTTGTGCATTCATCAACCCAAAAGGAAGCACTAGAAATTCATAATGACCAAATCTTGTCCGAACACCAATATTTTGCAGATCATTCAGATGTATTCTAATTTGATGATACCCAGCTCTGAGATCTGTTTTTGTGAAGTATCTAGCTCCACCTAATCGATCTACTAGATCATCCATTTGGGGCAGTGAATATTTATTCTTAATAGTTATCTTATTCAACCCCTTGTAATCCACACACATTCAGAATCCTCCATCTTTCTTCACTTTTAGAAAGATAGGAGCACCCCAAGATGACTTACTAGGTTGTATATGACCCATCTTAAGAAATTTTCAATTTGATTTCTATCTCTTCCTTCTGAAAAAACTGGTACGGTTGTCTAGAGATAAGGTGACTACTTAAAATCAACTCAATCATGTGGTCGGCCGACCTAGACGGTGGTATACCATAAGCTAATTTAGCTAGAAAAACATCTTTAAATTCATCTATGATCTTATTCTTGTCTATTTGCTCTTTACCTAAGACCATTGAGTTAAGAATTTTAGACGATTCATAGTTACTTAGATGCATTTAGAAAAATACAAAATGGGTTGGCAAACAAATAATAAGCTTCATATTGTGAATAAAAATCTCCATTGTATTAGCCACTGAAATCATCCTAGATGGATGTACATATCTGTCTCCAAATGTAACTACTTTATCCCCTCTTGAAATGAGAGCACATGATATCATGAGATTTATTAAATAACCATTCATACCCTAGAATAATGTCTATACGTGAATCAATCATTTTGAATTCTTTCAAAAGTAAAGCTTTTGTCTCATGCATAGCTGATTGTCGATTTTTATTCTCTGATGTGTATCACAACTTGATGATGATTGTAATGGAATACATATGGATCAACTTCGTGAAATGGCATTTGATTTCTTGCCTACACACATCAAATAATCAAATAATAAATAAGATAGAATGATAAGCATTGCAAAAAAGTGTAAAAGAGCAATCATTCAAAAACAAATATCAACATCTTCTAGATTTGATGCTTGACTCTCATCATCCAAACTTCCACAAATGATTTTTAACAAATGTGTCTTTCACGCATCTCTTATCCATTACATTTAACACATGTGTACCATATTTTGTCTTCAAAATAGTTTCTATCAAATTTTTAGATGATATTTGCATATTTATTGTATTCAAGTTTTTTTTTTTTTATATGACATTGTTAAACCCTAAGTTGTATGTGATGGATGGCAAACTATGGATGGACGGCTCCCCACTAGAGAAGTACAACTTTGCATATAGAGATTCATATGTTGAGATGTTCATGTAGTGCAGAGGTCGAGGTGACATTGTAGATGATTTTGATAATGAGTAGGTTAGGTTTAGATCAGCTACTATACAATTTTAAAAAGACTGCAAAAGTAGCAATCTTGTAAAACATTTATCAGTATGATATGGATTCCGACATGACTAATATATTGTATGTTTAAAAGTCTCTTGTGCTTCTCTATTTGAAATGCAATTGTAATTTTTAATTGTAACGCGTATGTGTAATGTAGTTTGACATATATGAAAATGTGTTTAGGAAAGCCGACACAGTATAGCAATGAAATCGGCATATTTTCTCAAAAACTAGCATCATGAAAAATTTGAAAATTTTGATATGCATATAAAGCCTTTTATGAGTAGCAATCCTTAAAAAACTGGACTTCAAAAAATAGAGGGCTTTTTGAGGATAACCCAAAAAAGTTTTCTTGAACATTACCTTGGGGTGGCAAGTGGGTACTTACATCTCCTATGTATATGACATAGGTACATGATACATTGCCTATCTCATGAATACACTCATCTCAACAATCTCATGAATTAAATAACTTTCTCCACCTAAATGATTGGCCAACAGCTCTATTCAATAATCAGTTTGAACTTTGTAGCTACTACTCTGAACTTCGAACACAACACATAAATTATTGATCTTAAAATATAGAGCATAACTAGTAGTAGCAAATAGAAATAGTTTTCCTTGAGCGAACGCACCTTATGTTGAGCCGACTGCCGTGCGACTTCTGAATTCTGATCGATCACATTTCTATCACGTCATATCATATCATATCATGTCACTCATTCCCCAAGCTCAGCTACTACTAGCACACAGATGACAGTACAAGGCTCAAGCGCTGAAGCCTGATGCTGATCTAAGTGCGAGTGGGATACAACTGTAATGGCAATGGAAAGGGGAAGTACGCGGTGAGTGAATGATGATGAGAGCAGAAGCCTGAAGGATGCGTCAATCAGATTTTGATGGGGCGGCCGATTATTCTATCCCCTAAGGACCATTTTTCCTGACAACGTTGAAAACTATACTACTATTCTGGGCTGCTGCAGTGGTGCCAGCACTGCCAGGCAATGTCGTTCATTCGCTGTCAATCAAAGCTTTCTTGGGCACTCTCTTCCCAGGAAGAGTACCATTTGCGAAGACTGAGTGTACTGGGAGCAACAGGTAAGCAAGTATCGGAGTTAGATACGAAGATGTTGTGCGTGCACTGTAAAAGAGAAGAAGAAAAGCTTGGAAATGCGCAGGCTGCAGCGAGTAGTATTATGTAGTAATCGCAGGCATCGCTCTCAGTCACATTGTCCAATGTCTAAGCTATAAAGGCCCTCCCTCAGTCCCGACTCCCTCCCTCCCTCCCTCCTCATCTTGGGCAAAGGCCTCCACAGGGCGGTTTCCAAGGCAAGGAGGCAGCAGCAGGAGGGAGGGACTCGGGAGCAAGTAAATAGAAACAAGGACCATGGTGAAAGTAAGAACGGAAACTCCTGCAACTCCCACTTCTGGTTGGCTCCACGGTGATCACAACCACTTGGTTTTAAAAAAAAATTAATTCTTTATTTCCCAATACTTGCCCAAGCTTTTGTGATTGACATGTGTTCTTTTGTCCCATAAGATTTTTACACTGCTTACAACTTTCACAAATATATTGAAACTAAACTAATACCCTTAAAATGTATGTGCTCGTGTGTGGATTTTGGAGGCCCCCAAAAGGTTTTGGGGCTTGCCTTGGGCGTCTCTCCTACATGCGTGCATACTTGAATGCGTGTGCGGATTTGGAGGCATGCGCGACCTGGGCGTCGCTCACGTGTGCATGATTGCGTGCCGGTATGCCAGCGTGCTAAAATCAAAAAATTCAAAAAAATCGAGGCCCACCAAAAATTTGTAATACAAATTTTCGGTGGGCATATTTGCTGCCCACTGCCACATGGCATGATGACAGCACGTTGGGGACAAAGGGCAGGGCAATGCCTTTAAGGCTCAACGAAGGGGAACAAGACTTATGCTATGTAGTTGCAAAGGGGCTTGATTTTTCATTTCTCCACTAACTTCAATTCAAAAAGTGATGGAGGGTGATGGAGACTTTGTAGTATACCTACATCACATAGAAGTAGGATTCCAAGGCTCTTGAGGACAAAATTAATCGTCCATCTGCTTAAATTGAAATTTTTGTTGTGGTAACAACCCGGGGATACAAGATCACCTCTAAAAATTGCAACCTATCTAGGGCTTTGGCTCTCTCAATTACCACATTCTAGACAAAACTATATTGTCTTTCTATCGAATTGTTGCTACCACTCTTGCCATTGAAAGTGATCCAAAAATACCATTGTAATTCACCTATGTGATGAAGCAAATACTGAAGACAAGGGTATTCAACACATTGACAAAAGTATAGTGGACAAAATTCTAAAGGACAACCCTAGAAGTAATTTTCCTAGAAAACTACTCAAGTACTGTAGCATGGTCCAAAAACTAAACGAGTTGTCTGCTCAATGTAATGAAATCATTGTGTTTGAATTGCCTACACTTCTTGTGAGTGGCAACTTCCCAACGACAGTGATGGCAACTTCCCTCCAGAGAGTTAAAAGTTGATAGCATGGAGGAATCATCTCATTTACATTATGTGTGATTCTTCATGGCATATTGAGGGGCAATCTCACTTTACACCTACAAATGTACTCGCATATCATTTAGGAGTACTCAAAATTAATGGTTAAATTTGAACAGGATGAGCATACCCGATTTATACCAATGAGTATGGAAGTAGATATTTGGAGGATTTGCCAATGGACAAAGAACAAATGATATAATATAATGTATTCACAATGAAAGATATAAGTACGTGTAAAGAGGTTGCATAATAGAATTTATAATCCATACATAACATAGCCATCATAATGTTATCGTCACTTGAATGCAACCATTGAATATAGCTCAATTAGTCTAAATTTCATTTGAATAAACACTTTTTGAAAGTGTGGGAAAGTTAGAATGCGAGTTTGAGTAGATTCAATTTGAATAGTTGGGTACATTGAATCTAGACCCAAAATTAGTAGGGTTAGCATTTTGGTGGGAAAGCCAAGTGGCCAAATAGGGTTTGGACCTATTATAAAAGGATGTAACTCGTGGAGAGAGTGATCTTCTCTCTTCTCTATCTCATTTCATGATTATACATGGTTCTCTTGGGTTCTACTATCCATTGGTGCACTATCTTGGTGATTGCTTGCAATTCTATGTGTAGAATGATCTATATTTGCTATTTTTGGGTCCACATGTGTGAAATACAGTAGCTTGCTAGTTTTGTATGGACAAAAATAGTACATAATCATTTCATTCAAGTTTGATCAAGTTCTATTAGTGTTTGCATCTCAAATTGTGTGTAGATGCTCATTTTCTACATTGGTGAGATTTGTAGTGTATTTCTCTTTCTAACCAAAGATCATTCAAGTAGATTGGATCTTAAGGATCTGAAATCTTTCACATGGTATCAGAGCTCTCTGTTTCAGGTTATAAAGGAGGAAATCAGATCTATCAATGATTTGGTGAAGATATCAAGTCAAGAGCATGATAGAGAGGATTCTACACCAAAATCGAATTTTTTGCTTTTGTAGATTGGATCTTTTGTAGATCAAAACACTAAATAGGTCAATATACTTGTTCAATTTCAATTTTTGAATTCACATACTGGATTTGGCCAGTTTTTTGATCATTGGTTCAGCCTAAGTGGTGGCTTATAGATTGCATATCAAATTTTCAGCATTTGCATGTAGATTTGGAATATTCAATTTTTTGTGATTTTGTCAAAACCCTAATTTTGATTGGATATCTAGATAGTGAGGTTGCTGGACTTCATTTGAGTGTGTTTCAATCGTAGGAAGTGGCAAAAGTCATTAGATTGAGGATAGATCATAGGTTGATCAAGATTCCATGATTCTATGTGTTGATTTGCTTGGATAAGTGCTAGAAGAGAATATGTGAGATAGTTTCAAATCTTGGTGATTTCTTTTGAAAGCATTTGATGTTGTTCAAAGGAGTGATTTGTGCATTAAAACAGGTTGAAAGAGAAGATCAGGTCATTGCTACATGGCAACCTCAATTGGAGTCATGTTGGAAGCCAATGATAGGCTTACCCCAAGTAACTATTCATTGTGGAAAGTGAGGATGGAGTCACTTCTTGAGATGAATGATGTTTTGGATATTGTTGTAGGTTTGGTGGAGAGACCAGAAACACAACAAGATCAATTGAGATATGACAAGAGGGCCAAGAAGGCTCTACACATGATAAAGATGAATGTTACCAATGAACTTCTCAAGGAAGTTGGTAAGTGCACATCATATTTGGAGGCTTGGAATTCATTGAAGAAGCTTTATGAATCCAAGTCTACTTCTAGAGTGTTGACTCTAAGAAGGCAAATCTTCTCTTGTTTGCAAAAGAATGAAGAAATTCCAAGTACTTTTGTTTTGAGAATGAAAGCATTGAATGATGAGTTAGCTTGCATAGATGAAAGCATTAAGGAAGGAGAGCTTATTCAAGTGATTCTTAATGGCTTGTTGGATGCTCATGCTAACATTGTTCAAAGTATTGCTATTCAAAAGGCTTTGCCAAGTTTGATGGATCTTCAAGAGATCTTGATCAATGAGGAATATAGGCTTCAAGCAAGAGGTGGATCTACATCGACACTTCAAGAAGATGCTATGTTCACAAACGGAAAATTCAAGGGCAAATCCAAAAGTAAGTGGTCTAAAGGGCAAGATCAAGTGGATGCTTCTTCAAGTGGCAAAAAGAAGGATAGATCAAAGCTCAAGTGCTTCTATTGTGGCATCAAAGGACACTTTGCAAGTGAGTGCTACAAGAAGAAGAGAGATCAAGGAGACAGGCAAGGTAATCTTACTCTTGATGAGGATGGTTTGGATGTTCAAGATGCAAATGATGATGCTTTTGTGATGTCTTCATGTATGCTTGCTAATGATGGAGATCTAGATCCTTGGTGGATTGATAGTGGAGCAAGTTCACACATGACCTTTCACAAAGAGTACTTCACTTCTTTGTTGGCATATGGAGATGACAAGAGGGTGATCTACATGACCAATGATGGTGAGTGTGCAATCAAAGGGATCGGCACAATTCCTATTTCTCTCTCTACAAATAGGAATGTTCATTTGGAGGATGTCTTGTCTATTCCATCTATTATCAAGAATTTGCTTAGTGTGAGTCAAATGCTAAGTAAGGGCCTCAAGGTGGAGTTTGATGGAGATGCTTGTTTGATCAAAAGGAAGGATGTCTTGATTGGAAAAGATAAAAGGCAAGGGAAATTGTTCAAACTTGATGCTTGTGTTATTGCTAACCAAGTTGGATGTGCTGCAAGGGAGCAAATTTCTATTCAAGAGGTTTGGCACAAAAGGATGGGACACCTCAACTTCAAGTCATTGGAGGTAATGGCAAGGAAGAAGGTTGTAATTGGTCTTCCAAGTTCCTTAAGTAATGACAAGCATGTTTGTGAGTCTTGTGCTTTGTCTAAGTCACATAGACTACCTTATACTAGATTTATTTCTAGACCTACAAAGCCTTTTCAACTTGTACATTCGGATATTCATGGATTTACTACAATTAGCAATAGTGGAGCTAAGATGTATGTAACATTCATTGATGATTTTAGTATATTTTGTTGGATCCATCTACTAAAGAGCAAGGATGAAGTGTATGATGTCTTTGTCAAGTTCAAGGCCTTTTGTGATGAGCATGGGATCAAGAGGGAGTATACAACATCAAGGACCCCACAACAAAATGGAGTGGCTGAAAGGAAGAATAGGACTTACTGTGAAAGTGCTAAAGCTATGAGGTTAAGTGCTAATCTTGACAAACCATTTTGGGATCAAGCTTTGTTGTGTGCCAATTTCTTGTGCAATAGGTGGCCGAGTGCTATTTTGGATGGAAGGACACCTTTTGAGATGCTATTCAAGAGGAGGCCAAGTGTCAACTTTCTAAGAACCTTTGGATGCACATGCTATGTCAACATTACTCTTGACGATAGGACCAAGGAGGATCCATCTTCAAGAAGAGGTATTTTTGTTGGATATAGTGAGGTGAGTAAAGCCTACAAGGTTTACATTCCTTCTACTAACAAAGTGATTGTTGGTAGAGATGTTATTTATGATGAGGGGAACATTCCAAAGGTGTCTTCAAGCATGATTGATGGTAAAGTGGATGGATCTAACATTCTTGATGTTGATGAGAAGGATCTTACTTTGGATGGTGGTGATGATGGACCTTCATCAAGTCAAAAGCCAAGGAGAACATCAAGAGAAAGACAAGTACCTTCAAGGATCACATATGATCAAAAGGATAAGCAAGTAGTTTCTGGAAATTATGTTGCTTTCCTAACCTCTTTGGACGAGCCTACAAATGTGGATCAAGCAAGGAAAGAAGAGGAGTGTATCCAAGCAATGGATCTCGAGTATCAAGCTCTTATGAAGAATGGAACATGGAGATTGGTGGAGTTGCCTAAGGACAAGAAAGCTATTGGATGCAAATGGATCTTCAAGGTGAAGACAAACCAAGATGGATCTATCAACAAGTACAAGGCAAGGTTAGTGGGAAAAGGATATGCTCAACAACAAGGAATTGACTATGATGAGACCTTTGCACCCATGGCAAAGATGCATTAGAGGAGTTCTAAATCCAAAAAAGACCCTTTGTAAAGATTCTTTTTATATTTTTTCTTACACATGGACCAATCAAAACACTCAAATTTGAAATCTACGTAACGTAACTTTTTGAGTCCACATTTTGAATCCACACTAAAAATGGCATAACTTTTTAGTGGTAAGTTCGAATTTAGTGGAGTTTGGTGCATTGGAAAGTGCTTGACAAGGGTTTTCCAATGATGTGTTACATGAATACTTTTGGGCTACGATTAAAAAGCTATGGCAAATCAAAAGTATTAGTGTTATAATATTTTAATAATATAAACTACATCTTGCACGAATTCTTAAAGGGTCTTTTTGGAGCTCAAAACTCCTCTAATGGTAAGCATTCGAGTCATCATTTCACTCGCTACACTTTATAGATGGGATCTATGGCAAATGGACATTTCAAATGCATTCTTGAATGGTGATCTTGAGGAGGAAGTGTACATGGAGCAACCTGAGAGCTACATTTCATCAACAAAGCCAAATCATGTGTGTCTTCTACAAAAGAGTTTGTATGGCCTTAAGCAAGCACCAAGGATTTGGTATGCTAAGCTTAACACTTGTTTACTCTCTCAAGGATTTGTTATGAGTGAGTATGATCATTCACTTTATTATAGGTTTGCTGGAAATGATGTTACCATCTTGCTAATCTATGTGGATGATATCATCTTGAGTGGTGGAGACAATCAAGATGTGGAGGATATCAAGAATGCTCTTAAGGAGGAGTTTGAGGTGCATGATCTTGGTAATTTGCATTACATTTTAGGAATAGAAGTCATTATATCTTCTCAATCTACTTTCATTTGTCAAGAGAAGTATGCTAATTCTATTCTAGAAAGATTTAATATGGTAGATGCAAAAGCTATTGATACACCTATGGAATCTCATGTAAAGCTAACTATAAGAGGTAATGAAAGATCCTTCAAGGAAATTACTCTCTATAGGAAGCTAGTTGGTTCACTCATCTATCTAACCATTATGAGACCTAATCTAAGCTATTGCGTTGGAAGATTGAGTCAATTCATGCAAGATCCTAGTGAGGAGCATCGGAAGCTAGGAAAGCAAGTTTTGAGGTACATCATTGGAACTCGAGATTTTGGCATATTGTATGAGGGATCATCACCTAATCTTTTTGAATTTTCAGATTCAGACTGTGCTGGAGATGTAATGGATAGGAAATCCATTAGTGCTTATTGTAATTTCATAGGTGATGGAGCTATATCATGGATGTCAAAGAAACAAGCCACTATCTCATTGCCATCTAGTGAGGCCGAGTACAAAGCTCTTACACATTGCACAAAGGAGATGGTATGGATCAAGAGGATGATCAAGGATCTTCACTTGCTGGATTTTTCAGAGAGCCCAATCATCTTTTGTGACAATCAATCAGCCCAAAGAATGGCATCCAATCCTATCTTTCATGCTAGGAGCAAGCATATTGAGATACAATATCATTTTGTGAGGGAGCGAGTCATTGCAAAGGAGGTGGAGCTTCAACACGTGTCTTCAAGGGAATGTGTAGCTGATATCTTCACCAAAGCATTGGGAAAAGACTTGTTCATGAAGCATAGGACTTCACTTGGAGTATTATCAAAGTCTATGCTAAAACTAGTTGAAGAGGGAATGTGAAAGATTCAACTAGTTTCATCACATTTTGCAATATTTTCATATTTGGCATATTGAGGCCAAAACTTGTTTTAGACTTAGAGGTTGAGTGTGAAGATGCTGATTTTTCTACATTGGTGAGATTGGTAGTGTATTTCTCTTTCTAACCAAAGATGATTCAAAATTGTAGCATTCAACTTTTGCAATTAGAAAATTGGATAAAAACAATGCCTACCCCCTTGATCTTGCACGTGTCACCATTTGCTTGTAAAACTGATGTTCCATTATCCAACTCTTTAAGGCTACTGAACCAATCTTTATTACATGTCATATGTTTGGTGGCTCCCCAGTCAATGTACCAAGCTTGATCCTCTTGTTTGATGACAATGTTGATATAAAGATGCTAGAGTCTTCGACTTCACCTTCGTCGACAAATATACCAGCTTGCTTTGGTTTCTCTTTGCCTAACTCCGCCAAGAATTTCCAGCATTCACTCTTCCAATGGCCCTTTTTGCCACAATAGAAGCATTTGTCTTTCTTCTTGGTCTTGTTGGATGACCCTTCAAATTAAAATTCTGTTAGGATCTAGTGCAGTATACATATCACATCACACAAGTCACCATAGTTTCACCTCACAAGCTCTCAAAGATGGCAAAACAAAAGTTAATTGTATTGAAAATTGTAGATATACCAAAAGCCCTGACATGCATGGGCTTTGACAAGTGTCAACACTCTAAAATAGGCACATGTCTGACTAATAGGCCGAACATGGGCTAAAATACTGACAAACTCAGGACATGCATATGGGTATAGCAAATGCTGTCAAAAATATATTGTACAGGCTAATTTCCGTACGTGTGGCTAATCGACTACCCCAAGTAGCTGGCTACGGGATTAGTGCCCGATCGATATATCCATAGCAGGTCACGTCTGAGACACAATGAGATACAATATACCAAATAAACTGTACAATAAATACAGTATCACATTTGGAGCTCATACTAATGAATCAAATCAAAACTGATTTCTAACTCTCTCCCTTAAGTTCAAATGTGATAGGAGTAAAAAATACAATTTGTAGCAACGTCTAGAGTATCCAAAAGATGTTATGCATGTCTTGCTACCCTATACTTTATCACACTCAAGCACACCAACAAACCATCGGCTTGACTCACAAAGTATCATGCATACACAATGCTCATGCAGAGAGTCTATCACACTCTCGATCAGACTCGTCCCCTTCCAACTTGAAACACAAGTGGACCACATGAGAGACATTGATGACAATCGCGAGCGCGAAACAATTCGGATGGATTTCAGATATGATTGTTGGTCACTGCCAATTGTATCATTCCTACAGTCCTCCATAATGTAGACAGACACTGTTGATCTACGTTTTAAATTAACATAGCATTCAGCAAAATTCAACCAGTGTGCGGAATTAACATTAGGGGAGTTTTGAGCTCCAAAAAGACCCTTTAAAAATTCATGCAAGATGTCTTTTGTATCATTAAAATATTATAACGCTAATACTTTTGACTTCCCATAACTTCTTAATCATATCTCAAAAGTATCTCATGTAACATATCATTGAAAGCCCTTGTTGAGCACTTTCCAATGCACCAAACTTCGCTAAATTTGGACTTACCATCAAAAAGTTATGCCATTTTTAGTGTGGACTCAAAATGTTACGTTACGTAGATTTCAAATTTGAGTGTTTTGATTGGTCCATGTGTAAGAAAAATTTAAGAAAAGATATAAAAAGAATCTTTACAAAGGGTCGTTTTTGGATTTAGAACTCCTCTAATGTAAAGTGAATGAATGAGATACACAAACGATAGCGAACAACAATTCATTCAAGATTGAACAAAATAAGAGTGATAAGTGCGCAACGGCTACAAATTCATCTATTGATTTTACTGATTCTTTAGGCACTGCATGTAGGTCCATGTAGTGCGTTGGCATGAGAGAAATGTAGTTCTCTCATGAATTCGTGTCTCGCTTACTAGCGGACTTGTGGATCTACAGATCCTATGTAGAAAAATTGTCTCGCACGCAAGCATACTCGTATTTTGTATTTTCGTCTTCTTGCTTACTAGCATTAGACTTCTACATAGTATATCATGCATCAATCAGAAGGTATATAGTCATGTTGTGTAACTTCTAGATTAGAGTGATTAAACATCTACAACTATTCGTGAATTACAAGAATGGCAGATTAGCCATGACCTAGAGTGTATTTGTTGATGTCATGATATCAGATCAAATATCTGTACTTCTTGGTACTTGCATGATCTTGCTGGTCCTTTTTTGGAGTGTGAGGACAGAAAAAGATGTTGTGACAATTTTCGTGTCGCTTCGTGTCATCCGACTTTCACGTCGTCTGACTTTCTCCTGTTGTAGCGTGAAAAATTCTCTTTCGTGAATCTTTTGCATTCGTGTCTTTTCATCAGGGTGTTTGCAAACATTTTCGCTTCACATCTTTTGACTTTTGCGTTCACGAACGTTTTCGTCAGAGTGAGGACTGAAAGATAGCAAAGCTTTGGTAATAGAAACGTTTTGTTTTTTCAGCTCCCTCTCAAAGCATGATAGCTTGATGACTCCAAGATTGCTCCTCTGTCTCTCAAAAAGTCCTTTGTCTAGGGCTTTTGTGAAAATGTCAGCAACCATGTCTTTCGTTCCGATGAAGGTGGTCTACAGCATCTTCTTCTCAATCAGATCCCTGATCAAATGGTACTTGATCATGATGTGTTTCGTTCTTGAGTGGTACACGCGATCTTTCGTTAGATGTATTGCAGATGTATTATCCATCTGCATAACCAAAGGCTCGTTTCTTGTTTTGCCCGATTTGTCCATGAACTGCTTGAGCCAAATTATTTCATTGGCCATCTTTGCTGATGCAACGTACTCTGCCTCGCAGGATGACTGAGCCACAATGGTCTGCTCCTTGTTGACCCAGGGAATTGCCACTCTTGGCACGATGGTGCATCCTCTTGAGACACTTTTACAATCGTCCTTGAGGGATGCCCAGCTAGCATCATTGTAGGAAAGCATCTTGAACCCTACATCATGACAATAACACAAGCCATAATCTCTCGTTAATTGAAGATATTGCAAAATTTGTCTTGCAATCTTCCAATGTGTCGAACCTGGAATCGTGCAGAATTGGCTCATCCTGAACACTACATAAGCAATGTCAGGGCATGTGTTGTCTACAAGGTACATCAATGAACCTATCAGCTTCTTGTAAGGTGTGAGTTGCATTTGTTCTCTCTCTTCTTCATTCCTCGGACAATCATCATTTGTCAGCATCGTTTCTGTGAGCATTGGAGTATTCGCTCCTTTGCAATTCAGCATCCCAAAAACCTCTAGGATTTTTTAGGTGTATCTGGACTGGTGAAGGTACAACTTACCTCCCTCATAGTCCCTTTTAATTTGCAAGCCGAGGTAACACCTGGCTTCTCCTAGATCCACAATCTCAAAATGTTTTGAGATGTCTTTCTTCACTTCAGCAATCAGCTTCTCACTCTTGCTGAGTATCAGAGTGTCGTCCACATATACAGCCACAATAATGATCTGCTCATCTGTGACTCTAACATACACATTGGAATCAGCCATCAGTGGCTTGAATCCTAATGATTTCAAGGCTTGATCCTTCTTTTTGTACCATTGTCGAGCTGACTGTTTCAGATCGTAGATACTTCTATGCATTCTGCATGCATAATCAAGAAGTGAATTCGAGACATATCTTGGGGGTTTGATCCATGTAGACCTCCTCATCTAACTCACCATGCAAGAAGGTTGTCTTCTCATCCACAATGTGGATCTTGAAGTCATAAACAGCTGCATATGCAAATAACAAGCATAGGGACGAATGTTTTGGATCCATCTCCAAGAACAATGAATCTTGAAGGATTTGCACTTCTAAAATCAGACATAATTCATCTTGATGTCATGAAGTGTGAGGTGGATCCTAAATCTAGGATCACCTCATGTGTGTCAAACGTAGACGCTGCACATAGATCTGCACAAATGTAGGCAGTCGAACAATTTCTGTTTGATCTCTCTTCGCCCATTTTTGAGCTCTCAGGCTCCTCGACATAGGATGAACTGTTGCTATCCTCCTGTCTGTTCTGTGCTGATTTGTTTCTCGGATTCAGGCAACAATTAATGGCTGCATGGCCCTTCTTATGGCAGTGGATACATTCAATTTTTGAATTGAGCCAGCATGTGTCAATTGTGTGCCCATCTCTTTTGCATCTCACACAAGTCTTCTTTTCTCCACCTTGCTATTTCGACCTCCCTTTGTTCTTCCACTTGTCTTTGTTGGTCCCCTCTGCTTGCTGATCATGATCTTGCCTTTGATTAGACTTCCTCTTAGGCTTGAATTATTTTTTGGATTTCTCTTTGTTGTCGTAGAGGGCTTGGTCAGAACCATCCTTGTGAACAATGTGTTCTTTAGCCTCGACTTCCTCTTGAATCTCGACAATTACCTTTTCGAGGGTCATTGTAGGACCTTTCGCGAGTAGGGTTCTGGTTGTCTGGAAAGATCTAGGTAAGGCTATCAATAGGTAAGTGAGCTACTTCTTAGCTGACACTGCATTCTTTACTCCAGAGTTATGTAGTGATAGAAATAGATCCTTCAT
This sequence comes from Diphasiastrum complanatum, assembly GCA_029204225.1. Lineage (NCBI taxonomy): Eukaryota > Viridiplantae > Streptophyta > Lycopodiopsida > Lycopodiales > Lycopodiaceae > Diphasiastrum > Diphasiastrum complanatum. The sequence continues at coordinate 44,092,120 of CM055096.1, forward strand.
CTTCCTTACAAAAGAAGTGAGGTCTTTCCCATCCCACTGTAGATTTGTCAACTGATCTTCTAGCATCATTATTTGACTTCTTGATTTCGTTTGAAATCTTGTGAGCAGTGTATCCCACATTTTCTTAGCTTTGGAGAGTGTAGCCAGGTCAAGTTTGAGACTATCTTTGATGAATGAAGATAGCAAGGCTACTGCCTTGTCATTTTTCTCCCTCCACTCATGTAGCTCTTTGCCTGATGTCGTAGGCATCTCCTCTATACCACCTAGGGGAATAAACCTTCACCCTTGAGTATCAATGATGTCTTAACTTTCTAGGCCAGAAATTTTGATCCTGAAAAATCCAGAGCTGTAGAGATCTTGCTCTATATGCTGCTAATTGAAGCCATTGCATTTTAAGTGTGTTCTCTTGTTCATAATTGTTTGAATGTTTGGCCTCCTAGATCTGATAGCTTTTTGGCTACGTCAGACTATGACAAGGTAGGCTTTGATACCATTGATGACAATCGCAAGCGCGAAACAATTTGGATGGATTTCAGATATGATTGCTGATCACTGCCAGCTGTATCATTCCTACAGTCCTCTAGAATGTAGACAGGCACTACTGATCTATGTTTTAGATTAACACAATATTCAATAAAATTCAATTAGTGTGTGGAATTGATAAAATTAATGAATGAGATACACAAACAATAGCGAACAACAATTCATTCAAGATCAGACAAGATGAGAGTGATATGTGCGCAACAGCTACAAATGCATCTATTGATTTTTTTGATTTTGTAAGCACTACATGCAAGTCTACGCAGTGCGTTGGCATGAGAGAAATGCAGTTCTCTCATGATTCGTGTCTCACTTTCTAGCGGACTTGTGGATCTATAGATCCTATGCAAAAAAATTGTCCCGCACGCAAGCGGACTCGTATTTTGTATTTTTGTCTTCTTGCATTAGAATTCTACATAGTATATCATGCATTAACCAAAAGGTATATAGTCGCATCGTGTAACTTCTAGATTAGAGTGATTAAACATCTACAACTAATCACGAATTACAAGAGTGGTAGATTAGCCACGACCTAGAGTGTATCTGTTGACGTCATGATATCAGATCAGATATCTGTACTTCTTGGTACTTGCATGATCTTGTTGGTCATTTTTTGGAGTATGAGGGCAGAAAAAAACGTCGCAATGATTTTCGTGTTGCTTCGTGTCATTTGACTTTCGCATCGTCTGACTTTATCCTGTTGTACCGCAAAAAATTCTCTTTCGTAAATCCTTCGCATTCGTGTCTTCTCATCAGGGTATTCGTGAACATTTTTGCTTCGTGTCTTTTGGCTTTCGCGTTTGCGAACATTTTTGTCAGAGTGAGGGCTAAAAGCTAGCAAAGCTTTGGTAATAGAAACGTTTTGTTTCTTCAATCATGCCAATGCAAGCTCATCCCTGAGTCACAACTCACGAGATCCTGAGACCAATGCCTTCCAATCTGATCGTATTGAGGTATATGGCTCTGAGTGACTTTCTCTAGGCTTCTTCCTGATCTCATTGACTTAGAATATGAACCAAATAGGTTCCAACACCTATGCCAAGCCTAGACTCTCCAGATTGGACGATTGAATTTCATGTTCACACGGATGCCTCAAAATATGCCATTGGATCAGTTTTGACGCAGCCAGGTGACTATAAGAAGGATTATCCTATACGATTTGCAAGCAGACAGGTTACAGATCCGGAGAAGAATTATTAAACAACAGATTGCAGGACAATTGTATCATCGTGGATCAGACAATATTCTACGAAGATGTGTTTTATCACATGAAATCCCAGATCTAATCATGTTTTCACATGATGGCATGGGCAGAGGACATTTCTCTACAGATATTACTATTCGCAAACTTTTGCAATCAGGTTGTTGGTGGCCTACGCTTCATAAGGACATAGAAAATTATATTCAGACATGTGATGTTTGCCAGCGAGCACGACGACCTACTAGACAAAACTATGAACCCTTGCATCCAGTTTTATCGCAAGCACCATTTGAAAAATGGGGACTGGATTATGTTGATCCTATTCATCCTGTCGCACAAGGATCTCAGGCCCGATACATTATCATAGCAACTGATCATATGACCAAGTGGGTTGAAGCCAAAGATGTCAAAGTTGCTGATGCGGCCAAGTTTGTTTATAAAAATATTATAATCAGATTTGGATGTCCGATCGAGATTGTCAATGATCGGGGTACACACTTTTTTAATCAAACAATAAAGTTTTTATTAGAAGATTTTTTTGTTATACACAGATTTAGTACTCCCTACTATCCTAGAGAGAATGGCCAGGCTGAATCTTCCAATAAGATTCTCTGCACTATTATAACAAAGACAGTTGAAGCAAGTCGGTCTGATTGGGAACATAAACTATATGCAGCGTTATGGGCATTCAGATTTGCTTACAAAAATATTACAAATCAAACACCCTTTCAACTGGTTTATGGTCAAGATGTTGTCATGTCAATTGAATTTTTAATCCCATCTTTACACATAGCGGCAACATAACTGTTAAATGATAATAAGTCTTTACAACTACGTCATAAAGCATTGCACAAATTATGTGAAACCCGATTGATGGTAGTTCATGCGTTAGTAGCAAAGAAAGCCCGCCGAAAGGCATGGCACGATCGTCGATTGCACAAAAAGGATATGAAAGCAAGAGATCTTGCACTGATGTACAAAACCAAGCTGATCAAGGGAAAACTGAAGTTTACCAATGAAGGCCCGTATAAAGTGAAGGAAATCCTAAACTATGGCGTAGTAATTCTTGAGCATTTGGATGGAAAACGATTCGATACTCCGGTGAATGGCAGCCGATTACGCAAGTTTTGGAAGCCTGCACCGCCAGTTCAACAAGCCTGATCTCAATGATTTTTAAGTTTATTTGTTTTTCAATTTTTTGTTTTGAATATTTGATTGTTCAGATTTTTGTGAAAAAGACAATAAAAAAAAATGAGAAAAGACTGATGAGCAAAAGTCAGGAAAGTCATCGGCATGGAAAAAAGGAAGGGCAATATTTTTTATGAGAAATGACTTATAAAATCACTGTTTAAGTCAGAACATGCCTATATAGTATCAGAAACCTTTGCTGAGCCTCCAGAATGTCCATCCACTTCAGATTTATCTAAATTGAGGTGGGCGAAGGTTCTTTTGCAGGAGAAATCCATCTTTTGAGTCAGGCGAATGATCAGCAATATGCCATTTTGGGAACCTTCGTCGAGCACCTTACTCTCATTATGAACCTTCGCTAACATGCTAGATGGTCTTAAAATGTCAAAATTAGGTTGGCCATAGCCTTAGATCTTAAAAAAATGCATTTATGACAGTACTTGGACGAAGGACCCTCCTGGGCGGAGGTTCATCCTTCGCCAACCTTGGAAAATGTTCACCGAATATGTTCAGATCCCCAGAAACTTTTGCCGAGATTTTTATAGCCTATTTTCGTAGTACTGTACATGCTTGCAAATTTTTGTTCATAAACTGACCAGCCAAACTAGTATTTAGTGTAATGGACCCTCCAAATTCACCTATAAGTTGGCTGAATTCGATTCATTCCTCACTTGTGCTAGCGAAGCTCTTGCAAATTTTTCCCGTGACCAAAGCCTTCCAAACTTTCTAAACTGCTTTTTGATATACATTCACACGTCTTACTTTTTGTTCTAATCATCATGTCTTCTACAAATACATCCCAGTCTCCGCATTATACTATCCATTGTGATGTCCCATCTACAACGGATATCATGATACTTCCTAGCACAATTATGGTCACTCGGTGGATGACCCTTGCGGAGCCTCTGCTTACTGCAATGGGTATTCACGAGAGAGTCGTTTCTGGGAGAATCAACATGGATTTCATCACTCTTGCCTTCAGTACGTGGAAGGAAGAAAATCCAAGTTTTATATCACCTTTCAGGGAGCCACACACAAAGTGCGCGTATTTGAGGCCGCCCTTGCTGCCATAGGCATAGCGTCTAGAACCCAAGCCTCACCAAACCATAAACATGCCAAACAGGCTATTAAGCCTTACATTGACCTCACAAATGATCTGCATTGAACTAATGATGGCTATCTCCTCGATGCCATCACTGAGCCTGCCATACACGCTGCTGCCCAGCTCTTGAATAACTTTCTGATGGTTAGCAACCTTAGGAAAGACCACATCACTTCACAGATCCTACGTAGGATAGTCGAGTCCTATGTCAAGATAGCTAAGGCCCCTCTTGCACCATATAATTGGTTCAAGACTATTTTAGGTGAGCTCAAACGATCTATTAAGAGTAATACCAAGCAGTAGTTCGCTGCTGGCTCCCTATCATCTCTTCCAGCATTCTCCCACCTTGAAAACAAAATCCATGTATGGCTTTGAAGAAGATGATGTTTTTGAAGAAGAAGAAGTACCGGAACCTATTTCACGCTAACCAAGGATGGTACCATCAGGTCCTACTACTGCTATCGTTTCCATGACAGTAGATTCTGGTGATGTTCTTGGTTTAGTCTCAAGCCTTGCGCAAGTGATCTAGTCTATGCTGGATAAGAAAAAAAAAATGGAGCAGAGAATTTCCGACATGGTTTCCAAAAATACTCTTATCAGCCAGAAGATTGTTCAGTTGGATAGAGAATTGAAGATTGCCAAGCAGCACACAGAAAAATATGAAGCTAAAAAGAAGATGACACAACAACAGGCTTGTTGGCTAATTCTGATGAATCCCCAAGATACTCGGATAGAACTAATGAAGACTGAGAGCCGAGTATGAGAGCTGAGAAATACTAGTTAGGAAAGAAATGCCAAAACTGTGTAAGCCTCATGGTGAATCTCGGAAGATGGAATGACCATGTAGGAACTAGTATTTCTAAGCAAATGTAATAAATGCAAGTAGGCCCCTCTTAAAAAAAGTAGAGTGAGCCACCTTTTGATGCTGACCTCTAGTGGAGAGCATTATTCCACTTGTAATTTATAAAATGTGGAAATTCCACTAGGATGCCACCTAAGGAGATCTCTTGCTTATTTAAGAGACTCCCTCTTTGTGAAGAGGAGCTCTTTGCATTATATCTACTCCATGCATTATAAGAAGATTTTCCATGAGTCTGATGCTACACTAAGCTCCTTGATCATGATGGTTTTCTTGAGTGATGCCCCTATGATCATGCCCTTCCATTCATATTGTATGTGGTTGTGGATTAGTTTTCTTGCTTACCTAGTTGTGGATTAGATTTCATGTTTTCTTGTGGATTAATGTAGGAGCCAGCATTCAAGTAAACTAAATAGGCTAGAAATGTGGCATAAATCTTGCATATTCTCTAACATTCCAGTTCTTGATGTTCTTGGGATGTCCAAGAATCAAAAGGCTGGTTAGTTTCTTGATTCTTGGACTTCTAACATGTTGTAGATTAGTTTTTGTTTCTTGTTTTGTCAATTTATGCAAGTAAAGTAGTGTAGGATCTGATTTTAGTTCATTTTGCAGCAAAGTAGAAGTAGAATTTCATTGTTTGTTCAACGGATCTACACACTAATTTTATGGTTGAACGTTTTGGCATGTATGAGTGGTTGTTTATGCATGTGCATTAGTTCAACAGTGACTTCCCTAGATTGTCCTCTGACAGGCAGGACATTTACTACATCGATATCAGTCCCTTCTGCCTGGTTTCGGCATTGAACTAAGAAGCTAACATTCAAGAAATGCCAACAAGCCTCTAAACAGACAGAAAATAGTTCTTGTAAACAAGGAAGACTAGTAAACAGATTCTATAAGCTCTGAAGATGTCAACATTTGGCACCGTTGCTGCTTGAACTCCACACCTCATAAACCCACACCTGTTGCAATAGTGTCCTTGAACAGATCCATAACAGTTCTGATCGGCAGTCTACCTTGTAAACGAACTACCCTACCTGCAAAACGACCTACAAGAAACAACAATCGCAGGCAAATAGACTTGCTTGCAAATTCGTCTGAAAACCAACTTGCTTGCACCTGAACCTGCAAACCAACCAACAAGCCACAACAACTACACACACAAGCGATCAGACTTGCCTTAGTATCAAACTGCAAAGCCAGAGCCCACACCCATCCACTACACTCCTTCAGCCGCCCCGTCATGCTCCATTTCCTTCATATCTCAACCGATGTTCCATTTTCTTCATATCTCAACCGACGCTCCATTTCCTTCATAATTCAACAGACGGTCCATTTTCTTCATATCTCAGTCGACGCTTTCCTTCAAAACTCAACCGACACTTCCCTTCACATCTCAGCCGACGCCCTCTGCTCACATCTCAGCCGACGTTTTCCTTCATATCTCAACCGACAATTTTTTTCAAATCTCAACCGACGATTTTTTTCAAATATCAACCGAAAATTTTTTTTCAAATATCAACCGACGATTTTTTTTTCAAATCTCAATCGACGTTTTTTTTCAGATCTCGACTGATGAGTTCGCGTCAAATCTCGACCGACGGGTTCGCATCAAATCTCAACCGACGGGTTTTCGATCAGACCTCGACTGACAAATTTACGTCATATCTCGATCGACGGATTCGCGTCAGATCTCGATCGACGGATTCGCATCAGATTTCGACCGACAGGTTTTCGATCAGATCTCGACTGACGGGTTCACGTCAGATCTCGACCGACGGGTTCGCGTCAGATCTCGACCGACGAGTTCGCGTCAGATCTCGACTGACGGGTTTTTGATCAGATCTCGACCGACGGATTTTTTATCAGATCTCGACCGACGGGTTTGCGTCAGATCTCGATCGATGGATTTTCGATCAGATCTCGATCGACGGGTTCACGTCAGATCTCGATCGACGGTTATGGGTCCAATCTCGACCGACGGGGTTCCTCACCATCTCAACCGACCAACTCCATGCCAGACCATAGAACTTTCAAACGACACCTCTGATTGGCATTTCGACTGAAGCACCATCTCCCCAAAGCCTTAGAGATTGAGAAAAAAATAATTCAAAAAAAATAAAACTCATACCAATAGAAAGCCCTTTTTATACTGAGTCTCCACCTTCACTTTCTTCAACACCCAAAAAAATCTAAAAAAATCCAAAATCCACCAAAAATCTAAAAACACCAAAAACCCTAAAAAAATCCAAAAACACCAAAAATTCTAAAAAATTCAAAAACACCAGAAACACATACCCAACACAAAAACGACACAATAATACCCAATGGCCGACAATACAGATTCTGAAATCCCCGAAGATTATCCATACGAGATCAGGTCCCCTGTAGCTGAACAAATCAGACGTCACAGGCTCTACCGAATGCGGGCCCAAATACACGAGCCATCCACAAACCCATTCGAGGGACAAGAACCTGATAGAGCTGAGTCCTCACACGCACGACCCCAATTTTATGGTGCTGAACTCTCACAGGCCAGAACCAACCTTAATGGAGTCTCTGCTACCCACAATGCTCATCATGAGAGACGTACACCCAAGCTAGATCTACCAAAGTTTGACGGTAGTTCGGACCCTCAAAGATTTTTGCAAATCTTTGAGATGCATGGCGAAACATCTCCCGATGCTATGGTCCAACTGTTTTTGATGACCATGATCGGTAAAGCATGTGATTGGTTTTTCAACCTTGATCGTGAAGATAAGACAGACTGGTCAATCTTGAAAGAGTCCTTTATCAAGCGTTTTAAGCCCTTTCGCTTGATCGAGAGTCCTTTTGTCAAATTGAGTAACATCAAGATGGCAAAGGATGAACGTGTACGAGACTATATCGAGCATTTCAAACACCTCAAAAGTCAAGTACAAGAACATTCTTTTTAGATGACTCCCTCTTAAGCTTAGACTTCTTAGAAGATTTATTCTTCTGAGTAAGTAGAGCAATTTCGGAATCACCATTGTCGTCATAGTGTTCACGAGCTTCTACTTCCTCTTTAACTCCGTCTATTGCCTTTTGAAGTGTCATTATTGCATCTTTCCCCAATAAGATTCTTGCTGTGTGGAATAACCTGGGTAGGGCTCAAAGAAAACAACTAAGCTATTTTTCCTTAGAAATTGTATTTTTTGCACCATAATTCTGCAAGAAAACAAACAGGTCTTTTATCTTTCGTACACATGTGTTCAGGTCTTTGTCGTCCCACTAGTTTGCAATTCTTCCCATAAATCTTTTGCGTTCGAAATTGATGTAAGATCTAGCATTATATTGTCATGCACTGAAGACGCAATAATTGTTATAGCTTTGTCATTTCTTAAACTCCATTCTCGAAGTTCTTTACCAGGAGTAGCTATTGGTTCTCCTCTATTGGTTCTACCCATTGCCATAGACCTTCACTCTTCAATAAGAGTGAAGTCTTTAATTTTCAAATCAAGTAGTTTGAACCTTCTGGATCCAAGATAGTAGTGATCTTAGCCTGAATATTGCTGATCGACGACATTTTCTAATTTATAACTCCAGATAGTAACTTACTGATGATGTATGAAGATTTCTAAGAGGGGTGCGAAGATACCACTGTATCGACTCTGATTCGTTCTGATATCACTGTATCAATTTTGAACTTGTATGCTCTAATACCATTGTAGGAAAAATAGTAATTATTCTTCCACAGAGAACACGATGAAAGTTTGAATAAATCAAATTAATATCAGTGTCTTCAATCGGATCTGTATATGATCTATGTACTAATAGAACAGTATTTGCTTTGATTGAATATGCATGCGGAAATAAGAAACAACTTTAGACAATTTTAGACAATAAGAAACTATTGATCAAAAACAAATTTTTATAATTCTGAATCTGAATCATCAATATACATCTCTTGTTGTCTTATCTCGATGTTGTGTCTCTGATTGAGTGAGTTACAACGAGTAGTGCACATGTATTTATATTGCTACAGGACACAAATGGAGACTGAGAGATGGCAAGGCATTTGCCATGATTACTCTCAATATCAAGGATACACAGAAAGTTCACATAAGAAATTCTCAAACAGCCAAGAAAGCATGGGACATCCTAGCAACCCTGTATGATATCAGGGATGTTACTTCCAAGTTATACTTGAGGAAGAAATTCTTCAACTTGAAGATGTCTGAAGCAGAAAGTGTTACAAGTCACATCAAAAATCTTATGGAGCAAATGGCTGCAATTGGCTCAGTCATTGAATATTCTGATGCTGTTATGAATCTATTATCAAGTCTTCCTGAAGCCTATGAAAATTGGGTCATGATAATTTCGACCCATGAGCAAATTATCCTATCAAAGGCAATGTTAATGCTTCTACAAGAGGAAATTAGAAAACATGCATCATCCTCAGGCTCAGGGTCGGGGATCCTCAAGCTCTATATTCAAAAAATCATAAGCTCAGATCCAAAAAGAAGAGCAATATGTCGTCAGGGTCGAATTTTGGCTCAGGGTCGAATTCAGGCTCGCCTCTTCTCATAGGGTCAAGAATGAGGCTTATAAAGGGTTTTTGGATCTACAACTAATGAGTGCTGCATTTAGTATGGGTTTAGATCCAACAAGGAGAGAGCAAAACTATCTAGAAGTGGGTAAATGGGCAAAGATTAACATTAACAAAACGAGCATTCACAACATCCATAGAGTGATCACATGCAAGGAAAGTAAGAGGGCCTTAGACAATGGAAGTAGGAGGAATCTCTCTCTCTCTCTCTCTCTCTCTCTCTCTCTCTCTCTCTCTCTCTCTCTCTCTCTCTCTCTCTCTCTCTCTCTCTCTCTCTCTCTCTCTCTCTCTCTCTCTCTCTCTCTCAAAAAATGAAAAAGGTATTTACAAAATGGTGCCACATGCCCTTATATAGACAAGGCTAGGGTTAGGATTTGATTGACTCAAAACCACGTGCCATAACAACTTGAGTTGCAAAAAAACCTTATATTTAAATTCATATTTAACTACTTGTTTCTTTGTACATTTGGGCCCAAAGAGAGCTATTTTACCATTATTTCTCGTGCCTTTGGCTTGCGAGTACATTGCACCATTTAACGGTTGCACTTGCATGCACTTTTCCAACGCAACCATGCTTTTGTTTTGGTCATCGTAGAATTTGGGATGCGCCTAGCTTGTTATTTATTTGTTGGTCGATCCGTTACTTGTCAACTTTATTTTGATGGTAGAGCTCCTAGTAGATATAAGTTCTGGAGCTCCCATTGCCAATCTTCTGTTGACACTCTTTGTAGTCCTGTGGTTGCGATTTTGCATATGAATATTCCCTTATGAGTGACGACAACTGGAAATCCAGCGAAAGATTGTGTGGAAATCTGATAACAAATACCCACATGAGTGGCTACCAAGAAATATGTTCCCGTGAGTAGCAAGGGGACGTCTTGCTGGCATGTAAAGTACATTGAGGTATGTCAAAGTTTTGAATCTTATGTTTCATGTATGTGGCTTTCAAACTTTCTATTTTGGGCTTACCATCTAATGTCATTTTCTTATACTACAAAAATGCACTCCTATAGCTACCAAACCACATCAATTGTCATAGTAGAGCCATAATGATGAGGTTAAGCTTTTTGATGCCATAGAGCTCAATGCTTTTAGCTCTTGGCATGCCAAATCCTACATTTTCTTATGGATTTTTTTAAGTTCTTGCAAACTTTCCTTATAGTCATTGACCTTTTGGTTGTACATGTATTGATGTCTCATAATTGTGGATGACCTTTCTATTCAGCAAAACAACAAATACAAGATCTAGTCGGATTAGTGGAGGACCTTTACAAAAAGGAAATTCATAACACAAATTTGTATCATGCTACTTTTATATAATTGAAAAAAAAAAAATCAATTTCTAAAAACATTTCTAATCGTTTGACACAAGTTCATTGTTGGTTTTTTGGAAAATTATAGCAACTTTGTTGTTGTTAAGGGTTGGCTATTGAGATCACTACAACAAAGCATTTTCTTTGTGTACATGGAAAATGTGCCAAGGATGTATAAAATACATGTTGAATATTTGTTTATTCAAACCAAAGTTAAATTTGACACTTTGGATTATTGTTTGATGCTGTAGCATTATTTGAGTGCTTGCACTTGACTAGGAGTGATAAAATTGCTTTCAAAATAGAAATGGCTTTGCATCAGGTTTTAAACTTCTGGCCTTTTCATATTACTACATGACATAATGTTTTAAATTTTCATGTGTTTTATAAAATGTGTCTAGCACCCAATTATTTAAGGTTATAAAAAAAAGCATCTCATTAACAGCCAATGAAGATGTACAAAATAGTGAACTAAAAAGAGGGCCAAGATATATCTCGAGTGCTAAGCTGAATCCTAGAAAACAGTTCCTTACGAACGGTTTCTTAGTGGTTCCTTAGGAATGGCTTCTAAAAGAACTTAAAAGTAATTATAAATAGACATGTTTTACATTTTCATCTACAGCATTTGCTGAGATACAAATCATTCTTCCATTATCTGAAATTTGAATATATCATTCTATAGTTTTGCTGATTTTATTAAGGGTTGCTAGAAAACTATGTCGACTTTATACTAGTTCAATAGTTTTGCAAGTTTTTTAAGCATAAACTTAAGAGCTCAGGAACAAGAACAAAAACAAGAACTTACAAACATGAACCCTTTTTTTATGCACGAAATCCTTTTTCAACTACCTCAAAAACCAGCCTCAAATCATTTTTATGGATGGGTTTTCAAACCCTGTAGAGCTAGGCTGTGATAGGATTTTGGAGGGTTTAAAAATCTTCCGTTGATGCCCTAGGAACGGTACAGAAATGCTTCCTTTGGTGTCCTAGGAACGCTACAAACCATTCCTAGGGATGTATTCCTAGGAAAGGTTTGGTTCCATTCCTAGGAACTATGATCTATAGTGCCAACTCTAAAAAAAGAAAATACCCTTAAATTAATAAAGACACTAAAATATCTAAAACATGACTTGTCAATTACAAAAATGATTGTGTACACCCATGAAGTTCCTTGTTGATAATCCAACAAGATATCCACATCCAAATTGGGGTATCACAATTGGCAGACACACGTATTAACTTTGAAAGTCATCACATGAATAGGTGGAAAACACAAGCATGTGCATATTCACTCAATGTCATGGCACTTTCTAAGACCCAATTCACCATTCATAGAAGAGGAAACCCATTTTCCACAATATGGCAAAAGTGTTCGGTACAAGAACAAGAGGAAAAGCTATCCAAGCACCAATTTCACCATTCATAGGATGAAGTGGAAATCCATATTCCAGAGTACGACATTCTAGTGCAAAGAAGAAAGAGAAGATGCTATATAGTTTCAAGTATATGTGGCTATGTTGACAAAATAGAGGAGCCACTAATTCTATAGCCCCCCACGCATGTGAGCCCCTAGTTCTCCAAACTGATCATCGGCTTCTTGAGTGTCAAAAGATAGTCGAACGCCATCAAGCTTTTGCCTCAGGATATTAATTGCATTTAAGAACATGTCTGCTGCCTTGATTGCACCTGTTGATTCAACTGTAAAAATAAAGCTATCCTCTCTACTGATGATTTCAACTAGACCTGGTTTTCCCATGGCGTCTGCTTTCTTGATGACCTCTTCGTCATATGCGTAAGCTTCCGGGTCAACCACCACCACCTGTTGTGTGACTTGATCAATATCAAAGACTTTTGTAGGGCTGCTCTCAACCCATTCTCTTTTCTGGTCAAGGGTGAGAGTTTCTAAAAGGGTCTCATTTAGATGGATTTCGGGTTCATACTGAAACGTGACTGTCGCTGCAGGTGACCATTTGGCATGATCTTTCCCAATACCTTTCCTAGCAATGGCACGAAGCTTTAATTCCTGGCCTCTGCGCAGTTTCACAATTAAAATACCTCTGCATTCATAAGCATCTGTCAGCATATCAAACTTTTTGCTATTTTCTCAGAAAATGTATGTGTATGTGTGTGTGTGTATTTGTATGTATATATATATATATTTGTGGCAGTCTATGCAACCTTGGACGCTCAGCAAGTGCCTGAATGTAATTACATGAAATGACACGGGGCTTAATACTTGAGAGAGTCAGGGAGAGAGAGCTTTTGGGAATGTTCTTCTGTAGGAGGGCATGCAAACCACTGTCATGTTCTTCTGTGGGAGGGCCTGCACCCCACTGTCATGTTGGTTGCCTGTTGTTCTTAGTAGGAGATTACTACTTGATCAACATCATATGGTGTATATTTTGATCATTAACAAACTTTGGCCCTTGTTTCTGCCCACACATATGCAGGGAATTGACCGTGGGTCCCAACCCAAGCACATCAACACACCAGGTAAGGGCTTATTGATTCATTGTAATTGACCATTTTACATGTAACTATTCAATATCAAAAGACCATAAAAAAACATCTTTAGTTTTTAGATGAAAATACATTCTAACTATACATATTTCAAACTGCAGTTCCCTTACAAAAGGGATACAATTTGGCAATATGAGATCTAAAATTTATTTATCTTATCTTGAATAGGGCTTTGGCGAAGTGTGGGCAGGGAATCAAACCTGGGTGAGCAAGCCAATTCAAGCGCACTACACCACACCAGATGAGGGCCAATAATATGATATCTCAATTACGTAGCTCAATTCAAAGCAAAGGATGACTAAAAAATTCTTGCTAGCATGTTCGTAAATAACAGACCATATAATGTTATATTACCTTTGCTCAAGAGCTGCATCACCCATTGACCCAGTGTTTTGCCCAAGTGAATCCACTGGAACCACAGAAAGATCACTACTCCGCAAATCCTGGCTTGTAACATCCAGAGTTTGATCTGTAGTGCACTTGACATCAAGAGTGAATTCCACGGAACAGAAGTCACACCTGAATTTCAGAAAATAACTTGATAAGCATGTCTTGCAATTTTAAATTTAGCCATTTTGTAAGTAAGTAGAGGCATTACTAGGATTAGCTTCAGATAGGAATAAAGTATAGAGAATGAGTAGAAAACTTAACTTTCAGAAACTGAAGAGCTCAAAAGTTCTTACAGTTGACCCAGGAGAAACAAATTTTTGATCCAAAAGCAGCCCAAAACTGATTGGTGTCAGATCAAATGAATTCAATCCATAACATGGAATTTTGTTCCAAAAGCATCCCTATAGATTAAAGGAAAAAGGCCAGTAACAAGGATTTACGCATCTCCAGATTACGTTACTATAGATCAAATGAAAAAAAAAAAAAAAAACCTAATAGTGAACATTTTTTCCCAAAACATCTCCCAACTACGTTGCTACAAATTAATTAGAAATACCAGCAACAGGAATTTTAATTCTAAAGTATCCCAAACCAAGTTGCTACAGATCAAATAACAAAACCAGTAAAAAGGATTTTCATCCAAAAGCATCCCCAGAATAATTTGCTATACATCAAATAGTAAAACCCAATAACAAGGATTTGAGATATGAAAGCATCCCCAAGCTAAGTTACTGTACATCAAACAAACAAAACCAATAGCAAAATGTTACATCCATACAGGATATATGCATAGAACCCACGATTCCCAGAACCGTGGGTCCTGGGAACCATGGAAGGAACTGTACCATGGTTCATTGAACCGTGGTATGGTTCCAGTACTTAATTGATTAATTAATTAATTATTTATTTAATTACCAAATTATTACAGACAAAGATTTGGATCTGATTTGGACACAGATTTGGACCTGATCCACACAGACCTGATAATCCACACAGACCTGTTAATCCACACAGACCCAGATTCCACACAGACCTGTGTACTGAAAAAAAAATTTAATTAATTAATTAATTAATTACCTCCACATTTCACACGGTTCCTGTGTACGGTTCTCAGAACCGTACTGAACCGTTAACGGTTCATTAATTCTATGGATATATGACACTTATTAGACCCCCGGGCCCCAACTAATGAGGTCCCGAAGTTTTTATTATTTTCCAACCTCTTTAAAATACATTTAAGACTATTTCACATGGTTCCTAATATTTAAATTTTCATATTCCCTCCAAGTTAAATCGAGGGCAGGTAGCTTGTGCTTAGTATAACTAGCCACTAGGGCTATTCATTAGTCATTCATGAGTTTGAAGTCTAGAGCTCTTTGAGGGGGAGCTCTTTGTACTGAAGACCTGCCTGAACTATCAGCAGTCATTGATTGCATTAGTCTTCTTTCTTGGAGAATGCTTGTAAATGATTATTTTGCGACTTTTATATATGCTATTTGCTATCTTTCATGCCGAATCTGTAGATGCATTCTTAACTTGGCATTGGACCACTTTTTTGGTGCACCATGGCTATTGATATAGTACCCACCTTGGTTGTTCTAGTGTCCAGTTCTGAGGAAATTTTTCAGCGCCCACCTTGCCGTGTCTAGCGCCCATTCCTAGCTGTCTAGCACCCATTTCTGACCTATTTTTCAGCATTTACTTGGCTGTTTCCAGCACTCATTTCTAAGAAAATTTTTTCAGCATTTACTTAGTTGTTTCCAGCGCCCCCCCGGCTGCTCCAGCACCCATTTCTAAGGAGTTTCCAGTATTCGTCGGCTGTTTTCAGCGCCCATTTCTGGCTGTCCAGTGCCATTTCTTGAGGTATTTTTCAGCCCACACCTTGTTTTCAGTGCCCGTCCCTACTTGTCCAATGCCACTTTTGGAGATATTTTTTCTCTCATTTCCAACACCTATCCTTGGTTGTTCCAACAACACTTTTGGTGGCACTTTTCTTTTAGGTAATTTTGCATTACTCCTGGTTTTCACAACGCCTAACTCATTGTTTCCTGCCTTTGTTTGTTTTTATCCTTTGATATCATTCCAAGCACATGGGCCTCCTCTAGTATTTGTTGAAATAAATGCCTATTTTGCCCCTTAAGGCTTGTATACTTGTAACTTGTAAGTTGTGCATAAGACATGGGGGTAAAACATTTATGTACATAGTACACCCCACTTGTGCTAATTAGGCAAGTAATAACAAGTAGGTTGAGGACCCATGTGGGTTCTAGAGCTAGAATTAGCAAGACACCACCTCTATACATTACATGCTAAATGTAGCCCAAAGTTTGGAGGGGTTTCCACGCCCTACTACACTAATAATCATTCAAGTTGTGTGAGCTTTGAAGTCCTCTCTCTCTTGCTTTTGTCTTCTACTCCACAGCTGGTTTTTTCAAGCTTTCATAGTGTGCTTACTATGTTGTTATGATACTCCATAGCTAGGCCTTGGAATTTGTCATGGTATCAGAGCAGGCTATGTTGCCTGTGGTGTGGTGAAAGCTTGGACCTGTTTTGATCGGATTCCTGCCATTCCTGGAGGAGCAGCTTACCTTTGAGGAGGGAGCACTTTTTGTAGGGGCATCTGATCTCTGTGCTATCTGCATGGTTGGAGTACTGTTGGCAAGGGAAGTACAAAGAGCCAAAAAGTTTCTAATTTGGGACAAAAAATTTTGAGTCTATTTGGACAGCCAGGACTGTAGGAGGGCGCTTTCTACAATGGGGACTTTAGTGAAAGTTCTGAGTGGATCTTAGACAAGGGCTAGGACAACCATACAGGGGGATAGTTTCAAATCCAGAAGCTGAGGGTTATTGAGCAAGTGGCTGCATACCCTAGTTGGGTGAAACCCCAGTTTGCTTTTGTGTTTTATTTCTATCCAGCTATGTCTAGTCTTGCAGAAAGCATGCTGAGTGAAGCCAACCAGCTTGATGGCACTAACTTTAGCATATGGAAATTCAAGATCAAGAACATTCTTGAAGACAAAGAATGTTGGAAGCTTGTGACAGGTGAGGAGCCTATTCCAACATCTAAACTTGAACTCAAGAGGAACATAATCTATACAGGTTGTACACTTCTATCCCTAGTCAGCATGCTTATACAGCAAAAGGAAGTGATGTGGATAGATTGTGGCATGAGAGGTATGGACATCTTGGCTACCAAAGCATGCAGGTGTTGAACCAGCATCATATGGTGGAGGGGCTTCCAGTTGTTAAGCCTGGCTCTTCAGTTTGCGAGGCTTGCGCTATGGGAAAATAGCAAAGACATAAATTTCCCAAGGAGAGCACCACCAGGGCAGCAGGCATACTTGACTTGGTACATTCAAATTTGTGGGGGCCAATCCAAACCAAATCTGCAAGGGGGGGCATATTACTTTATGACCTTTATTGATGACTTCGGATTTATTTCTTGAAGTTAAAATCTAAAGCATTCAAGTACTTCCTGCATTTCAAAGCTTTGGTAGAAGAACATTCAGGAAAGAAGATAAAGATGCTCAAGTCAGACGGTGGTGGAGAGTTCATTAAAACAGAATTTGTGGAATTCTGCAAGGCCAATGGGATCAAAAGGCAGCTTACAGCTCTTCATACCCCTCAGCAAAACGACGTAGCAGAGAGAAAGAACCGAACTATTGTGGAGTGTGCAAGGTGCATGCTCAAGGCAAAGGGGTTGCCCAACTCTTTTTGGGGCGAGGCAATGCACACAGCAGTGTTTCTGTTGAATAGAAGTCCAACAAAAGTTGTGGAAGGCAAGACTCCAAAAGAGGCATTTAGCGGCATCAAGCCCAAGGTGGGCGCTTTGCGAGTGTTTGATTGTACGACCTATGCCCATATTCCCAAGGATAACAAGAAGAAGCTGGATGCAAAATCAGCAAAGTGTATTTTCTTGGGATACAGTGAAGAAAGCAAGGCTTACCGACTTTACGATCTTACTAGCAAGAAGAGGATCATAAGTCGAGATGTGATCTTTGAAGAAGATCAAACGCCTCCTATGGAGGAACTTGAGATGGAGGATGATACAAGTGAATTTGTGCCAATACTTGATGATCCACATCCATATATTGGGGAGCCTCATAATGATCATATGAGTGATCAAGAGGAAGAATCCAAGGAGGCTAGGAAGCGGAAGGAAAGGGGCAAATCTGTTAAGCTTCATCACCAACTGCAAGGAAAAAGTTTCCCAAGTGGTATTGGCAAACTGTGCAGGATGGTTTGATATTAGATGAGGGAGAGAGCAGCAATCCAGGGGCTAGGAGGTCTCAAAGGCAAGCCCAACAGCATGAACACCAGGAGAAAAACTATGCACTTATGACTACTATTTTGGATTCACAAGATCCGCATACATTCGTTGAGGCAGCAGATGAGAAGGTATGGCAACAGGCTATGCAAGAGGAGTACGACTCCATTCGCAAGAATGATACATGTTGGGATTTGATGAAGTTACCAAAAGGAAAGCGTCCTGTTGGCTGTAAGTGGGTCTACAGGACCAAATACAAATCGGATGGGAGCATCGAAAAGCATAAGGCAAGGCTGGTTGCTAAAGGCTATGCACAGAAGGAGGTCTTGGACTATGATGAGACGTTTGCACCGGTAGCTAAGATGACGTCTATCAGGTTGGTTTTAGCATTGGCTGCATTTTTTGGTTGGGAGGTCCATCAAATGGACGTGAAGAGTGCTTTTCTCAATGGACAGTTGGCTGAAGAAGTCTACATGGAACAGCCACAAGGTTTTGAGGCTAAGGGCAAGGAAACTATGGTATGCTGGCTTAAGAAGGCCTTATATGATTTGAAGCAAGCACCCAGGACCTGGTATAGTCATATTGACGACTATTTTGCCAAGGAGCGATTCATAAAAAGTCAGTCGGATTGCAACCTGTTCGTGAAGGAGGAAGATGGGAACATTGTTTTGATAGTTCTCTATGTGGATGACTTGGTCATCACGGGTAACAATGGGCAGCTTATTGAAAGGGTGAAGGCTCATTCATCACATGAGTTCGAGATGAAGGATTTGGGTTTAATCCACTATTGTCTTGGCTTGGAGGTTTGGAAAAAAGGAAAACTGTGTGTTTATTTCCCAAGCTACCTATGCATGTGAAGTCTTGAACAGGTTCAACATGCAGGATTGCAAACCCATTTCCACGCCCATTGATACTAGCAATAAGCCATCTCGAGATGATGGCACTCCTTTTGTGGACGAGACTCTTTATAGGCAGCTTGTGGGTAGCCTGATTTATCTCACCACTACGAGACCAGACATTTCCTATGCGGTTGGGTCAAAGGGACAACCTGCTATGGGATTGAGTACACAGATGACGGAAAGCTTCAGCTTGGAGGCTTTACCGATTCGGATTGGGCAGGTGATAGGGATGATCGAATACACTTTCAACCTTGGTTCAGGGGCCATTTCTTGGTGCAGCAAGAAACAGCCCACAGTTACCTTATCATCAACAGAGGCTGAGTACAGGGCAGCGGCAAAAGCTACCTACGAGGCAATATGGCTCAGGAGACTTCTTGGGGAGGTGCAGATTCCACAGGATGGTCCTACTATTCTTCATTGTAACAGCCAGAGTTGCATCCAGCTTGCCAAAAATCTTGTGTACCATGCTCGTACGAAGCATATTGAGGTGGATCAGCACTTCTTACGAGAGAAGACACAAAGCAGAGAAATTCAGCTCGAGTACTGTGATACCAACGATCAAGTAGCAGATATCTTTACTAAGGCACTTAGTAGAGAAATATTTGAAAAGTTTCGTAGCATGCTAGGTGTTGGTATGAACAAAATAGCCATTGAGGGAGGGTGTTGAAATAAATGCCAATTTTGCCCCTTAAGGCTTGTATGCTTGTATACTTGTAACTTGTAAGTTGTGCATAAGACATGGGGGTTGTTGGAATATCAATCCACACTCTAGAGAGAACTATCAAACAGGGCGAATAGCTTAGTGGTAGAGCATCCCATCCGGTATGAGGGAGGTCCTGGGTTCGAATCCTAGTCTGTCCATCCATATTATGATTTATGGATTTCTAACATGGTATCAGAGCCAAGTTAGACCTAATAGTTCATGGTCTCAAAGCCATGGTTAGGTGGCCCAAGTTGTGGGGTAGGTGACAGCTAGGACCCCAACCAAGTGTGGCTTGAGGGGGGGTGTTGGAATATCAATCCACACTCTAGAGAGAACTATCAAACAGGGCGGATAGCTCAGTGGTAGAGCATCCCATCCGGTATGAGGGAGGTCCTGAGTTCGAATCCTAGTCTGTCCATCCATATTATGATTTATGGATTTCTAACAGGGGTAAAACATTTATGTACACAGTACACCCCACTTGTGCTAATTAGGCAAGTAATAACAAGTAGGTTGAGGACCCATGTGGGTTCTAGAGCTAGAATTAGCAAGACACCACCTCTATACATTACATGCTAAATGTAGCCCAAAGTTTGGAGGGGTTTCCACGCCCTACTACACTTTGATTCAAGTTGTGTGAGCTTTGAAGTCCTCTCTCTCTTGCTTTTGTCTTCTACTCCATAGCTGGTTTTTTCAAGCTTTCATAGTGTGCTTACTATGCTGTTATGATACTCCATAGCTAGGCCTTGGAATTTGTCAGTATTGAGGATGTCGCTGCCCAATTGGATGATCACACTTTTCAGCTTAATAATATCGGAAACATTGTTGCTGATATTGCACAACCTTGTAATGCTCAACCTCATTCTCCTTCACATGATTCCCAAGCTGATATCTTGGATCCACCCATTCCTATCCCTCCAGCACCACCTGCTCCTAACACTGTATTGTGTGATTCCCATGATAAAGTTCAGACAATGGTTCTTCAGAAGGCAATGAGCTTGCTAATTGGCTCCGTAAAATGGAGACCTATTTTTCTTTGACACCGTGCAATCCTGCTTAGCAAGTTCAACTTGCAGTCGTACATCTCAATGGTCAGGCCTATACATGGTTTTGAACGCAGACTTTCGACTTTTCCACTGATATTGCATTACTAGTTACCATAACTAGTTTCCTTAGGTGATGTTACTTTTAAATCTCTTACAACAAAGTATTTCTATTATTCATGATGGCACTCCTCATACCTTTCATGGTATCACTTTTGTAGCTGATTTTTCCTTTAGTTCAGCTCAGAAGTGTATGCATTCCTTACCCAAAGCTCATGGGGGGGCTTTACTACATGTTCGTGTTGTGCCTTTGATCTTGCACCAGCTTTTGCTATTCCCTTATCGATTGAGGCTCTATTACAACAATATCAGCATGTTTTTTCTAAGCCTCTGACTTTACCTCCACTTCAAAATATCAATCATCATGTTGATTCACTTCCCAGTTCTACTCCTGCTTCATGTGCTCCTTATTTATGACTAAACAAGAACAACCTGAGATCTGCAACTGGATTACTCACTTATTACATCAAGGCCTCAACAAGGAATGCAAAGAGAGCCATAATGATACAATTGATGCTCAACAAGAGTATGAACCTGATAAGCTATGCTAGAAGGAGGCTCAGCTATAGCATAATGAGTTTGAAAATCTGGACATGTAGAATAAGCATCTGCAACATGATCAAACCAATCAGGATGAATACTAGTAAGGGCGTGGATAGATGTTGGTAAGCGTGAAAGGGCACTAGCACTAGCATTACTTTTACCAGATTGATAATAAAGGTCATAACAAAAAGTTTGTAGAAATTGCATCTAACGGAATTGTCGATAGCTACGAGTCTTCTGTGAATGCAAATATTGTAAAGATTGATGGTTAGTTTAAAGACCAAATGTAATATGTCGAAGATAATGATGCCATTTCTAAAGAGCATATACAATGGCAAGCAATTCTTTTTTATATGTAAAATAATGTGTCTCACAAAACGACAAGATTCATAAGCAATAACACTAGTAGGTTACCTCTAGGTCTACCAGGGCCGCTGCTCCCTCTGCCTATGATGTTGCTGCCTCTGGCTCGACATGTAAATCCATCAAGTGTACCCTACGCCTACCCCCCTCTGCGTGCAGGTGATGCAGGCTCTGCTTGTGTCTCGGCATCTGGATCCACCCACCCCACATTATCCCCAATGTCCATCTCCATCTCGTCATCCAAGGCCTCATCCTCATCCTCATCATCATCATCATCCAATCCCCCCCTCAGCCTCATCCCCACCCTCCTACATCATCTGCATCAGCCCTGGCCATGGATCTAGTGGTCCTGCGCTGCCTCCTATCATGACGTGCCAGCTCTCGATCATATTCTAAAAATATCTCATCATCAGCCGTAGCCTCTGTGTGTGCATGGCCTGCTGCAGTATCCAAGGATCTAAGTCACTCTCCTACCTAGGTGTGCCATCTCTCTGCTTGTGTCTGACTAGCCTCAAGTTGGTGGTGCAATAAACCAACTTGTTCCACTGGGGAACACTGAGCTTGTTGCGTCTCTTTGTGTGCATAAGAGACCGAGTGCTCCAGTTCCGCTCACAAGCCGAAGCACAATCCTGAGCAAGGATGCCCACCACACCTGTTAGAATCCCCATCGTCGTTTCCGGTCATTGTTAAGCACAATCAGGTGACCACCCATCCATAGAGGTACTGCCACCTCTCCCCCGTGCACTAGAGCTATAGACCACCATCAAGCAAGCTCGGATCTCCGATAAGCCATGGTGTCCCATACCACCATACCTTAACCTCGACCCTTGCCTACCTACATCTTGAGGCCTAGATAATCGTCCTGACCTGACCACCAGTGGAACAGCCCTTCATTCTCCACGGGAGAATAAATCACAAGCTCATGAAGATCCACCTCTATAT
This sequence comes from Diphasiastrum complanatum, assembly GCA_029204225.1. Classification (NCBI taxonomy): domain Eukaryota; kingdom Viridiplantae; phylum Streptophyta; class Lycopodiopsida; order Lycopodiales; family Lycopodiaceae; genus Diphasiastrum; species Diphasiastrum complanatum. The sequence continues at coordinate 44,114,623 of CM055096.1, forward strand.
ACATTGTCCAGGTGGGGTCATCTCCGACCATGGGAGTCACGCATGACCATCGACGCGCTTACATGAGGGACATGACTGGCAATATCAGGAATTGCAAGCAACAACTATTACCAAACTGCTACTATCAGTATTCCACTTCTGAATGATTGTGGCCCACTCACTCATCACAACCACTAGTAGTCAAAAAATCATGCAAATGAGTCTTAGTACCTTTTCGTGGTCCAACAAACTTGGCTTTTCTATGGCTAAATGGGTGATATTTGTTCTCTTGACACTTGGTGATTTGATTCCCTTGTCAATACTTATCTTTAGATAGTATATGGGTGTTTTTTTATCATGTATAACAAATTAGGATAATTTAATATTCATCTTGAACTCAAAGCACAATGCCTAAAGAAGTGGATTTAAGTAGCAAATGAAATGAGACATGATAAGTTTATGCAAATGTCAAACTATACAAGTTTACCCACAACCTTTTGAATCGTAGCTGACAAACAACAACTATGAGAATAAAGAGCGAAGAAGCCAACAAGGAACAATGAGTGATATTATCTGGTCACTCAAATAAGTAGCATTGTTTGTGGCTCCTTATAGTAATATGGAATCCTCCTGTGGTTTCAAAACAAGTGAAGTATATAGCCTACATTAGCTGAATTGAATGAAAGTGATTTTTACATCTTTGAAGACATAGGCTCAGTATCCAATTGTTGTGGGAGCTTCATGCTCCAATCCTGTTTTCTAACCCCCAAATCATAGACTCTAGACCATAAATTCTAAACTCTAAACCCAGCAATGTGAATATTGTTCTTCAATCTTGGCTTGGCCTGTACCTTAAACCCTAGACCCTGAACTCTAAAACTAAAACCCTAAACCGGACAATATGAATATCGTGCTTCAACCTTGGCTTGACCTACATCCTGCACGTTAACCTAGACCCTAAATCCTAAACGCTATATATGATGCATATCCAAGCTAGTGCTATCAGATACATTGCAAAGCTAAACAAATGAAGACAACCCTGATCAAATGCCAAAGCCTCCTTATACAATAAAATGGAATTGGTATTAACCTGCCATCGCCATCACAGGCATTGCAATCCCGAGATAAGAGCATATTGACTGCTTTTTCGCTTTTAAGGGGAATGAGTCCCAATCTATGCGCAATGAACTCATCATTGAGCACCGAGGAGTTGGCCTCTATCTCCACCAGATCAATAGCAAGAGTGGGCACCTCGGCGATCATGATGCGGCGCAGGGCATTGGCAATGCTGGCATCGGTGTCACGCAGCTCAAACTTGAGAAAATCATCCTTCATTTCCCGGATCCTCACACTTGGCACCCGCTGATAGGACGATGACATGTCCATTTTGGCACGCTCTCACTCGTCCAAACCTAAACCCTAAATCTCTCTTCAGAGAAGCGCAATGCTGAGCGCAAAATTAGGGCTAGCTCGGAAGAAAGAGATGGCTCTGATTTGTGCTTTATCTACGTACACCGAGAGACACCATATTTGAAGGGGGATAATGGGCGCGAGCTATTGATATTTTGGCATTTGGGCTGCATTTATGAGGTTCCCACACGTGGAAATTCATGGGTCAGTTCATTTGTCCCATAGATCAAGATAGTGCTGGAAATGCCTGCATCTCTCTTGATACCCAATACCAACGGAAATTTTCAAGGATGTTGAGTTTCAAAAGCCCACAATTTTTGGCCTCGAATTGCAAAGGCACTACTTGTGTTGAGGTAGGTCAATGTAGTTTGAAATAAAGGTACGTTAAAGGCTAAATTGTGGTGGTGGGGCAAAAAATATGAGATGACTTCACTGATATGTGTATCATCTGCAACAGGAGGAAAAAGTTGTAGTAGTAGCATGCAAGGCACAATAATGTGCCAAAGCAAGGAGAGGTCCACATAAGAGATCCCCCTATCGAGTTTCCTTAGTAGATGACATAATAATAACATCACATGTATGAGAAGCATGACTAAAGTATAAAGGAGGACTTTTAGAATAGGAGCACACAAAAGGAATGAGTAAGGCTAGCGTATCATGTGCACCATGAAGTCTTTGAAAAATAGTTGCTCGATAAACAGAATTGAAAGTATCATTTACATTGCCAAAAATTTGTCATCCTACGTGGCAGTCCTTATAGGGCCCTTTCCAAGGCCAAATTTTCTCTAATGCCAATTTTTGACCTTTGATGATTTCGTATTCATCAAGTTTCATCACAACAGTCAACTTTCCATTCGCTTGATGATCATTAATTTTATAGAACCGAATAATTTATTTTTTAACATTTTCAATATCGAGAAAAATATTATTGCAATCTTTGTAATTTAACTCACCACTTTCAGATTTATATAAATTAGTTATATGAAACATTTGGCCAACCACTTTGAACATTCTCTCATTAGCATAATTTCTTGTTAATCTTACTCGATATGGACGAGGAAAATAAGTTTTCTTAATCTTCACTTGAGAAAATGCTTCTTGTACAATTCTAAAAAATGTGGAATAAGCATTTATGCAACTCTAGCCTGATCACATGTACCTTGTATCACATTTACACCTAAATAAGTTTGGACCTTACTCAAGACCATCCCTGCAATTTCATATTTCATTTTTTCAAATCAAGAATTTTTCATCAATGCCCTTGCATATTTTTTTGGGACAACATAACTTAAAGATTCTCCAATACATGAATGATCTTTCAAATAGTCCTTTGCTACTAAGCATGCTATGCAATACACATAACTCTATCAAGATGAACAAGTTCAAATAAACAATTTGCAATCAAACTTGAATAACAGTCATACTTGAAAGCTCGAATTCTTTTCTTCTAATTGCCACTGTATAAGGATAAGTCATCAATATTCTTCTTTGATACCCTTTTTCTTTTTCTTTTCAGTATTGTCTTTTTGATAACATCTACATCATCAACAGATTTCAAACTTTCAAATTGTAACTTCTCCAATGATTCTAACATATTTTGGTTTGAGCTCCAAAGACTGGTGATTATAGTATTCAGTTCTAATATAGAGCCCTTTAGTGCAAAGTTCTCATTTTTAGTCTGTTGCACATAATGTTGCAATTGTTGACAAGCACATTGTAATTGTTGATTAGCATACTATGATTGTCGATTAGCATACATTAATTATGCATTATGCATGCCAAAATCTCGCAACCTTTGACGATATTCAAGTAATCCTCTATGTCCTTCACATACAAATTTGAGGAGATGACTAAAAGACTTAAAATGTAAATCAATACTTGAAGATGAATAAATTGTTGTCTAACCACAGATCTACATGCTTATGGTTATTTTTTCTCAAATCTTCAATCAGTGAAGCAACATTTTCTACAACTTTTGAATTTTTCTTTAAAAATGGAGAACATCCCATAGGAAGTGCAACATGCAAATAATATCTCAAAAAATTGATCATCAGTACAATTCGTAATCCTCTCGCCTCATATTTTACTATGAGCATACAAAAATTTAAGCTCATACTGCTCCCAATACATATTTTGCAAAGAGCATACCAAGTTTGCTTGCGTTATTACAAGCACGCTTACCTAATAAATGCCTGAAGTTAGAACTAGTTTTAACCACAGAAAGTGGGCATTATCGGAAACTCAAAAACCAACAACCAAACGATATTGTTTTTCATTCTCTCTCTAAAGTCAAATTTCTTAAGGGGCCCATTTTGAGCCCATATTTTTCCTAGTACTAAACTTAGTGAAGATCATTATCTATTTACCGGCTATGCTACATGCCATACTCCACATGTGTGAAGTCGAATTTGCATGTTTTGATTGCTCTTTATTGAAATTGCCAATCTAGATCAATTTTTAAGTGCTTGTTTTGCAATACTTGGTTAATCAATCAATCAGTCACCCTTGAGAATCAATTAGAGATTCATTTATGGTCCAATTTTTTGTAGTTTCAACATTATCAATTGAGAAATGGTTTCTAACTACATATTCTATTTCATTGTAGAGACTAGCACCACTAGAAATTTTGACATTTGAGTTGTACCTACAAACAATTGAGAATATTAGTTACAGTAATAGAGAAGTACAAAATCTTGTTTGAAAGTTGAAATTGAATAATACATGCAAATACAAGAACTTCTACTTACCAAATTACATTTCGATGCCAGTACTACAAACTTCAAGCAAGGCCTTGTGCACATGTACTTGTTGCCAACTTGAGAGATACCACTATTCTCCGAAGTGATGCCATAGTAACCTCCATGAAACCTACAACTACATCCTTAATCTCTATGTATTTGAAGGGTCTCTCATCATTTAAAGACCCTCTCAGTTTGAACTTGTATGGAATATCTACGATGCAAAGGGTGTAAGGTGTTACATTTTTTTTAATTGTGGTGACTTCCTTTGCATCACCTTATTGAACTATGTAGAAACAAGACTGGCCATCAACAAATTCGGGGATTTAAGCTAGGCAGGCTAGATCCCAATCATAGGAGTTAGTTAGTCAATATCACAATTCCTAAAATTAAGGGCCAAACATCACAAATCAAGGATGTTGGTGAGTGACCTGACTACCAAAGTTGGTAAACCTAATGGTCAAGTAAGATTGACATGTTTAGGTCATCCTAATGTTGATTGGACACCCGAGACCTACTCAACCATCCAAGGATAGGATCCTCATTGTACTATCACTGATCCATTCCATAGATGAGAGATCAAGATTTGGGAGTTCATTGACAATCTCAAGTTTTTGTTCTATTTGTATAATGATATTATGAAGTTGTTGGAATCTGATGCATGGTTCTGATTTCTATTCTACCTAGATAGAGTCAAACTCTTAGCCACAACTACTATTACATACTAAGATCTATCCTCTTCCAAGACGGACACTACCGATCTAACTCTGATACTGATAAGCATTCAAATAAGAGCGAGCCTTTATGCAGAATAGAAATTAACAACTGAACTTATGAACAATGAGCAAGCATATAACATTCATACATTGTACACTTATGCAGGAAGATAAAAAACATCTGTATTACAGCAATGATTTGTGGGTGTTGTCTGGCATACCAAACATCGCGTTACCACAAGAGAGTTTCTGTCTCTTACGAACTAATTGTGAAGCTTACTAGCTTGCCCGTCTATCTCTCTATCTCTGGCATTATCATGCTTTACAAATGGTCTTGCTTACTAGCAGACGCTTTCTTCAACAGGTGGTCTCGCTTACTAGCTACTCTTCCTTCATCAACATTGTGCAACCTCCTGTCATTCGTCCTGTAACAGAGGAATGGTTTGTGTCTAATCATTAAGGATTACAAGAACTAGTTTAAGCTCATTCTAGCAGTTTCAATTGTCCATCGACGTTGTCCGTGGAGTCCGTTCTCCATGCTGGTACTTCGTTGATTTTGCCAGTACTTTGGGTCATGAAGATGCGCCACTTTTTGAAGCCATATGTGAGTCGTACATGACCGCAATCGTTTCCTTGCAGTGTATTTACGATCATAAAGGTTCTTCAGAGCATGAGGCCTTTGGCAAGCAACCGTAGACAGACCATAGCAGGGGCTTATGCGGTGCTCGAGCGGTTTGTCTCTTTGAGAGGAGAGAACCATTGTGAACCATAGGTGTTGACTTTGCAGTGGCCTTCGGTCAGCTTCCTTTGTGGACTACTTTGTGTTTGCTTTGTAGGTGACCGCAAGCTCTAGCTTGTTGGTGGTTGCCTTCGGTTTACTTTGCATTGGATCGTAAGCTGGACTCTTACGGTTCGGCTTCTCACTTTGTTGCCTTGGTCTTCTATGTGAAAAGCAAGTGTTGACCTGAGGTTTCCTTCGATTTGTTTCCTTGAACATTGAAATTGTTTGCATGCCATATCTGAGGCTCCTTCGATAGCCTTCGGTCTTCGCTAGTTGACTGCAAGTAGGTACTTGTGGTTTCCTACGGTTTGCCTTGGTTTCATGATGAATCATATGCTTTGCTTTGTGGTTGTCTTTGGTGGCCTTTATTGCCTATGTTGAAACCGTTGGCAGCGTGGTTGCGGTTGTTTATGGTCTATTTGTGGGTAGTTTCCGTGTATTTCTGCAGGTAAGGCCTGTTGGCCCTTTATGTGTATTTCTACACGTTTTGGTTCATCAGCTAGCAATGCTTTGGGTAAAAACTTCATATTTCTTCATAAGTGAATGCAATCAAACCTTGATTAGGATTATTCTCTGCTCTCTGGCCATATCCCACACATGTGAGGTCAGATCTTCATGTTTTGATCCATTTTTATTGCTCTTGATTGAAGTTGCTAATCTAGATCTAGTTTTGAGTGCTAGTTTTGTAATAGATTGCTAATCAATAAATCACTCATTCTTGAGAACCAATTAGAGGGCCAGTTATGATCTTTTTTACTATACTTTCAACATGGTATTAGAGCCAAGTACAAGAGATTTATTGATGATCAAAACACATTCCAAATTTAGTTTGTTACTAGAAAACTAGTTTTGTGAGGGCGAGTCCAATCCAAGAGATTGCCTCAAGTTTTGAGATCTATTTGGTAGTGGTCATTAACTATACTTTCAACATGCGTGGGAACCTCTATACTTGCATTCCATTTCCATAATTCATTAGATCCCAATAGTTTCTATCTAGATCATCTTGATGAAATTTTTGATGCAAATAAAAGAGAAAGCATCAAAGATTATTAGCCATTATTGGGATTTGACATTAAATTCATCTAATAGGTGCTAAGAACAAGTCCTTTAAAGTGGTTTTACAGGTCTTGTTGGATCATCAAGGAAGAGTGAGAAAGAGTCATTTTGTGTCCAGAGTCATTTATATTTTTTGATGAGATTTGATAGAAATTTGATGCACTATGTTCCAGAAATTGGTTTGATTCAGATGTCACTTCTTCTTCCATCTTCTATCAAGTTTGCTATTCTCGATCTCAAGGGATATTTTGTAGAGGGTGATCCTATCTCCCCATGGAGTCGCTGCCTGGGACTGTTTACTCGTCACTTTGTTATGTTCGATGAGGTTGTGAGATCATTGCTCTTTATGCGATGCTAACCACATTCTAGCCATAACGTTTAGCTTGATTCCATCATACTTCATTGAATCTCTCAGTGTGAGTTCACCATTGGTCACCATTGGTCGTTTGTAGCTAACACAGGTCTTTCTAAATTTCTTTTGGCAGACGTACCAATGTTCGAGCAAATTTTGACTAGACAAAATGCCTGAGGAAAGGACCCACACTGTCCTTACGCGAGTAAGCAGACCAATCCCAGGGGTCCCACTAATTACCCCGTACTCTCGGGTCAATGAGAGTTTTCCATACTCTCAGATATATGACCAGTGGGAGATCGTCATCTTCATCTTAGTGCTCATACAAATCCAAGGGGGGCTAGTGTACTATTGACACGCAGTGAATAGACGGCCTATGCTACCCAACGATGGTGTTCTCATATGTAAATAGTGGTTAGGATGAGGAATCCATGAGTGTTTATCTCCATGGAAATGTCTCCAATACGAACCTCTCGAGCTTTGGTGTCAAATGTTATGACATCTATATTGATGGGCCCTAAAACATGTAAAATCAAACAGAATCTACGTGGACCAAAATGTATTCCATTCATAGCGTAGATCTCTGAGTGTGCCTATGGTTGTCGAGACCATTTGTTAGTTTCAAGTGTAGAGGTTGGCTCTTCTGAAGTTTGAGTGATGTGTCTAAGAATGGCAGTTAGATCGTCATCGGTAGGAGCTGGTGGAGGAGGCCGACAGGGTATCACTAACTCAATATAACGGATGGTTGTTAGGCCTACACATACCCAATTTAAATTTGCTGCTAGTTCATACATGCTTAGAGTACTTTCATCTACTCTATGTCTCACTCAAAACAATCGACCTCCTGGGATGAGAACACATTGGACATAAGGGCTATAAAAGTAGTAATAAGTTGCCCCTTGTCGTACTACCTGATAGAAGTCTCCTGGTAGGGGAAGGTCACTTAGTGTTGTACTTGTCATGGGAAGTCTATTGCGGTCAACGCTTGCTCAATGGGCTACAATTATAAGGTCCGTGTGGTCACTAATATCCATTGATGATTTATTTTGATGTATAGTGTGGCCCTTACCCGAAATCCCTGTTTATCAACTTCAAGTGCTAAGTCTCTAGTTCAAAGACCACGTACTGTAGTATCGAGTCCTATGATGGCCACATAGAGTCCGGTGAAACGAAGTATAGGACAATATCACCGTGGTCGGCACTCATCTGTCATGCCCTTGGTGTTTAGGCCCTTTATCTCACTGTATGATGATATGTTGTGGTACTGTTCTAGTGGCAAAGATTCCCTCTCAACTTGGGTGAATGCTTTGAGATTCTCAGCAACTTTAGAAAGTGTGGGTCTTGTTCTAATCCAGTCTCATATTTATCATAGATTTTATTGAACTTTTAGAACATTCCACTCTCTCCAATTCATTCCTTTCTACACCCACCCCTTGATGATTTATATAGCACCTTATCCCGTATGTTGATCGCTCACACGCTTGAATATTTTTGTGGAGTAGGTGTGATCTCAATCACAATTTTTCACTGTTGTTCCCCAAAGATGGTTCTAGAAAACGTGTATTCCATTTATCTAGAGTTTGTTTTTTGATGACAAGAGAAACTACTAAAGTTGATGACCTGTTCACATTTTTTGTTTATAAGTCATTTTCTGGAGACAACTAATGATAGCATTTTCTTGAGAAAACTAATGATAGCATCTGTTGTCGTAGAGTATCTTCCTGGATGTTTACCCCAAATTCATGTCTCACTTGTAATTCAATCACAACTCATTAGAATGGTATCTCAAGCATGGTGACCTTTAAAAAATATTGTGGTATAAGGTTCTTAGGATGGTATCACATATTTTGCATGACCTCCCAACGGTTGGCATAAAAATCTCTCTAGTTTGTAGGTACAATACCAAGGCAAACCCTTCTTACAAAATCCCCATGTATTATGTCATGATTTCTTTTTCGTGCTTCCTAGAAAATGTTTTTTGTAGTGTATGAGATGACATTGTTAGCTTCTTTCAAGTAAGCCCTTTATGCACACTCCTCCCTTTCAAATATGTATAGGTTGTGGATTTTTATCTAGGTTGAATGAAAGCTTGAAAGATGCACACAGTTGACAAATGAAGTAGCAGAGAAGAATGACATCAAAAGACTTGCTATCATAAACTGGAGCATGAACCACTTGCAAAGAGTCTAATCATCAAACAAACCAGCATCCTATTCACAGAAAAGTCTTCATCACATATCTACAAGGATTTTCACACCACCATTTTGGATTAAGTTCTAGGAAGCAAACCTCAACACATTCCTAAATGTCTAGTAAATATTTTCCACCAGGCCTCTAAAACTCCCTCTTGAGTGGGATCATAACTCAGCATAACAGTTTCACAATCAGGGAAGATGCCATCGTAGTATTAGGAATCAACATGAGAACACTTTGTGAAACACAGAAGACAGGTCCTGATAATGCCAAAGTAAGCCATCAACAGACTGGTTTCCTCATGGCTCATAGAGCAGGATCATCAGCAGTGTCAGCATCATTCTTGAACCTTACTCAACATAAAACCTCAACACCATGTTGGTGATAATAGCTAAGTGGATACCATCACACAGGTCAGCTTGAGAACACATTTTGGTGCAGTAAAATCTCAGCACAAGAGCATGCAACTGACAGTGAAATAGAAGGGCAAATCTAAAGCACATAAACCATAATAGAATTTGAACCTCATAACAAAACTGCAGCCATTTTTCAACAAAATGTTTGCCCATTTAATAAGCTTGGAGGCCACCTATCTTCTTCATTTTGCCATCTTGCTCCTCTTTTAAGTGTTGATTTGATTTTTAATCCATGTGCCTATGGAAGACTCCCTCATGCCTATTTGGTTTTAGGCCCATGGTAGTGGATGATGGCTCTCTTAAAGAGCCAATAACCTTTGAATTGCCCATTATGACTCCTTTTCCCTTTGGCTAGAGCATAAAAGGATGGTTGGCCCCTTTTTCATGTGCCAATTAGAAGGGCACTTTACCAATTACCAAGCCCACTTGCTTTTCTCACCATAGCCTCAATTAAAGATCTTCTAATGGAGTTAGCTCTCTAGGCATCATGTGGCTATTCCCTTATGCTTTTAGCCCATGGTCCACTTAGCCATCAATTCTTGACATTTGACCTTTCCTTTGATTTTTTTTCATTTTGTGACCCCCTTAACCTTGGCGTATGCACATCCTAATTTGGAAGACCAAGTCATTCCATTTGAAACTAATACCTAAATTTAGATTAGATAAGGTCAAATATTTTGATGTAACCCAAGTTGGCTCTTTCAATGCCACCTAGGGCAAATAGGACTTTTTATTGTGAAATAGGAGAGTCCACTTGAAATGGCTTCCACCAATCAAATTTTAGTATATGGGCCATGTGAAACCAAGCTTATTCATCTAGTTTCACTTATGCATTCCTTCAAAAAGTGAGTTATTTCTTCAATTTTGAGATGAACTATTTTAGTGAGCTTGCCATCTAGCATGTGAATCACCCAAAATGTTATTTAGTTGCTTTTTGGAACAACGTTAACATGTCATCATTAATTTGCCACTTTTGTTAATATTTAGCATACCAACAAGGGTTTTCAAGTTGGAAATACAACTTTAACTATAGTTCAAATATAAAGTATTCATTCAAAAAGCTTTGATAAGCTAAGAATTTTATTGCAAGAGTTTTTGAGATGCATCTTTATATGCAAGTTGTAAATAATAATAAAAATTCCTTTCTTGCATGCATGCCAAGGCTTCATATGGATGTATGTATGCAAGTAATAAATACCAAAAAATTCATGCCCCTTATTTTGATTTTGGGGCATGCAGGCCAACACCTCCATGATCTACCAACATCACCAACAACTATCAAATAACAACTATATATTTGCAGTCACAAATCATGTACCCATGTGGGAGAGAGTACCTTTGATTACTATGGCAATGTATCAAAGGATTTCAGAGAAGCTGAAATCCATTTCCTTCCACCCACAACTCAATACATGGAGATGTCTCTTATATTAGTGTCAGCCTTCGATCCCAAAGTGTTTCCGTTTCTAAGGCTAGGAGGGAAAAATGTGTAGGTGAATGTGGAAGAGAATATCTATGTACATACCAACCCAGTTCTACATTTTCTGTTAAAATTTAATTGCGAGTACATGGACAAATCAATCAACCCAACCCATCCACCTTGGCTAAAATAGTTGAATGTATGATCGTGAAGGACTTGAAAACCAAGTTTGATCACATCTATTGCTGAACTGAGCACAAGAAAATTGCTCATTTTTTATTGGAACTAAATTGCACAGGCAGAGATTCAAAACTAAAACAAATCACCACATATGTATGCAAACAATGTGTGATTGGACTCGTATTTATTGTCGAAAGCTTGAATTTATTCCGAGAAAATATAGCAGCAGCTCTTACAATACAAGCTGTTATGGTAAGAGCAAGAATAAATAAAACTTTGCGAAGTCTTTCCTAAACAGTCCTTTTCACTGTCTTTGAGGTACTGCTTATTGAGATATAGATACTGCGAACATCAACTGCAATTACCAGCTGACCTCACTTTAACTGAGTGGATATACTTGTATATGCTTCAATAGTTCTCATTTCATTGACAACAGGTTGCCTAAGCTTTTTCTCATCCTATTTAATGTTGCTGTCGCAGAGATCCCAGTGTGATTGGTTCTGCAGTAGCAGGCAACGAATCTGTTAGCTGGAAATGTATGTGAATACCGAGATAATCAACAGAATGAATTCGTCGAAGATAAAAAGCATAAACTCAAAGCACAACTGTTTGAAAGAAAGAAGGGCTCTATGCTGTGAAGGACTATGGCTTTGATGTAGAAATGGAACGCACCTGCTGCTCACATCTTCAAACTGCTTAGTAGTTCTGAGCTGGTGGTGGAGGAGGTGGCGGAGACTTGTAGTGATAAGGGGATGGAGGTGGAGGTGACGGTGGTGGTGGGGGTGACTTGTAGTGATAAGGGGATGGAGGTGGAGGTGACGGTGGTGGTGGGGGTGACTTGTAGTGATAAGGCGATGGAGGTGGAGGCGACGGCGGTGGTGGCGGAGACTTGTAGTGATACGGGGACGGGGGTGGAGGTGACGGTGGTGGTGGCGGAGACTTGTAGTGATAAGGAGATGGTGGTGGGGGTGATGGTGGAGGGGGGGATTTGTAATGATATGGAGAGGGAGGTGGAGGCGATGGAAGTGGAGGGGATTTGTAATGGTAGGGAGAGGGTGGTGGAGGAGGTGGTGATTTGTAGTAATAGGGAGAAGGGGGGGGTGGAGAAGGATGTCGGGGTGGCGGAGATTTGTACAGATACGGAGGAGGATGGGGAGAGTGTGGAGGTGGAGATTTGTAGAAATAAGGAGGCGGAGGAGACTTGTATGTGTACTCTCCATGGCTATAGCCAGAGCACAACAGCATGGTGAGAAGTACCACCAATCCAGCCCATTTCGCCAGAGAATCGCCAACCGCAAGCACTGCCATAGTCAATAGAAAAACCAAGCGTATTTCTTCAATTTGAAGAGAAGCAGATATCTTCTATTGCCAAGGATCTCTAATTGATCAGATCAGAATCTCATACAGCTGCTGCATTAGAGCTATATTGAGCACGGGGATTGAATCCTTTGGTGTAACGACTCGGTTGGGTATGAAGTATGAACTACTATGAAGTATGGAAGAAGGATGAGCCTAAATAATGGAACAGGAGCAGGAGGTAGCGCGCTGCGGTGGTGCATGCCATGGCAGGGAACCTTCTGGGCATTGGGGATGGTGCTGCAGCAGCAGGGTGATCAGTTATGGGATATGCTCCGCTGGAATCTATCAATCACTCAGCTTCATCTCATCACTTAATCTCAAACCGTATCTAGTATGTAGCTGCAGGCTCTGCCCATTCTATAATTTAAATTCCAGAATCCAGAGTCCAGAGTCCATTCCCAGACTCCAGATCGCAGCTGCAAGTTGCAACTGTGCAGTCTCCAACTCTACCTACTGGAAAAGCCGTGCAGAACCATGTGCAACGTCAACACAAGCGCGTGGACGCCAGCTCTCTCGCAGTCTCCCTCGAAATTTCGATCGGATCGTACCCTGAGTCTATTCTGTACTATGCATTCAGTTCTCTATTCTTGTATTATAAAGTATGATTCTCATTAAATGCTCATCTACAATTCTATTAATGTTACTCGGTGATGTAAGTGGGAGTGATGAATGAGGTGCAAATGCTTGTTGCCATTTTCTATGAATGAGCTGCAAATAGCCCCATTCCACTTTAAATGTTCATATGAAAATGTTAGATTCTTTATAAGGCCAGCTAATACCCATTTTAAAGTTCTTTGGAAGGAGAAAATTTCACATCATTATTTAAAAAAATAAAAAATAAAAAATTTATGTCATCAATTTTTTTAATGATGACGTGGCCTTTTTCATTTGTCTCTCTCGCTAGTTACATAGTTACGTCGACCCATTCGATGTCTTTTGCCATATATCACGTCTCTCTCCCGCCGCGCACTATTTTGTCTCCCTCCGGATCGATCGATCGATCGCGCTGGTTGTTTTGTTTTCTTTGGTTATATTTCGCGTTCCTTTGTTGCATGCGAGCTGAAGACTTCGTTTGTTTTTTTCGTAGATTGTCGATTCCTCTCGCTCTCATCCTTCCTCTCGCTCTCCTCCTTCAGCGATGGCAACAAATCTGCACGATCTCCCTTCCGCGCGAGCATTTGCTTCTGCGTAATCTCTGATGTTCCAACAAGGAGGAATTTGCCATTGTTTTTATGTATCTTCCCTCAGTTTCAACTCCCGTTTTCGATATTTTCAGATATGCTTTGAGAACCTGGGGTTTGGTTGTGGATTCGGGTTACTCGCCTCTGTTATCTTTGTCTTCCTCTGGATTGATCGATCACATTGGTTCTTTCTCCTTCAGCTCGTCCCTCGAAGCAGAGGTTTCGACTTCATCCTTTCGGATGATAATGAACGAGAGCTTTCATTCTTTAAGGATTTGTTGCTCTTCTATTGCTTTGATCTAGATTCTGTGAACGTAGGTTGATCGGGTAAAGTTAGATCGTAGGCTATGGCGAACACAAGAGCGCCAACAAGAGGAGGAACAAATAATAGTAATGTTGTTGGGGAGGGTGAGGATCTAGGTATCATTTTCGAAACTATCCCTGGATTGGAGGTTGTGAATAGCTTCTATAAAATGGAGATTCATGAAGATCTTTTGCGAGGGATTTATATTGATGGTGTTGACAAGTCGTTGGCCATTCAGCAATGTGTCGTGCTTCCCATTATTTGCTCAGGGGTGTTATTGTGCAAGCGCAATCAGGAACTACAAAAAATACTTGGTTATATATGCCTCATAAATTATCTTTACTGGTTGGCAGGGGTCCTCTTTTAGTGAGAAATGTGGGGTTAGGATTTACTCACTGCATTTCGATCAATTCTGATGTGTTGCAGAGAGACAATAGGGGAAGATAACGCAGCACAACGGAGTGTAGATCAATTTTAATCACCTAGTAAAGCTCATTCTCTCTTCGTTTTCTCTCAAAGCAGCAGGAAGTAGGTCTTTCACTGCACTTTAACAGATCTCCCTTTCCTTTGGCTACAATGGGTTCTATTTGGTAGTTGGATTGTTTCTTTCACAAAATACTAGAGCTTTGATCCTAGGCGATAAATCTTTAATCATTTCAGCAACAGAGCGAGGGTGAGTGGTGGAATGCTTATACTTCTGCCGCTGTAGACTGGTGAAGTTGAGTAGAAGAGAAATGCAATGTATCACTAATAACTTCAGCAATTGTGACCAAATCCGCAAAACAGACATGCATGTCGTAATTAAGAAACTTGAGGCAAAATTTATATCTTGAGATTTTTGATTTTGCATACAAAATGTTCTTAATTGCGGGTCACAGACAATTGACCGTATTTCAGAGAGAGATACAAAGAGACGGAGAGAGATTGCATATGCTTTGGTTTCTATTTTTTTTCTAATTATCTCAATGCTTTGCCATTAGTGATGAAGTCTTGGCATGAATTATAAGCAAGATGGTTATGTCATTCCAAAAATCACATTGTTTTTATATTTCTATGATGAAATATAAAAATAATTTTCAGCTTCACTTTATTGTACAATTTTTAGATTATCACAAAAAAAAAAAATTGTCTTCAATCTGTACTACTCATGGCAAAAATATTGCAAATAATTTAGAATCATCCTATATAGATTCATTTGCTTTATGTGGTTCAAATGGTTATAACATATTAAAAATCAACCCAATCAATTCCAAAATAATTGGTACATTGAAAAGACATCATTAGATATGAATATAATAATAAAGTTGAATATCAACTATAAACCGTTAAATTATGTTTTCATTTATGATTAAATAATTTTCAAGTTAAAGTATTAGAGTCACCAATATATGAAACATTGTAATGATGTCAAGGTATACCTTGCCAGTTATATCATTCTCAAATTGTTTTGATGAAGTTCCAAGACAAAAATACATGTTCATGCATTCTAGAACATTGAACCTGAATTTAGATGTATTTCAATGTGTATGATGTTGGCCTTCGTTTCTAGTTATATATTGATGTTAAAGTTTAAGACTGGACTCCCACTCCTTCCTACATGCAGCCAGGCTCCTCCTGGCAGTCCCAATTGTTGCTGCCCTTCAAACAGAGGTAAAACATTTGGCACGGCCTTACTTGAGACGCAGTTTGAAAAGTTAACCTTCTCATGAAAAGGCAAATTCTAAAAGTTAAATTTCATGTGGGATCAAAATTAAGTTTTTCTCTTTAAAAAAACATAGGATTGTTAGAAATTTTTTTTCCTTTTTTCTAAGGCTTACAACTTTAGCATATAGTTGTCATATGAGAGACTATAGTAAAACTAACAACTTTTTTTTAATATGAATTAGCAAGAAGGATGGCTATATGTGGCCATTATGCTAGAGTTAACCGTGTACCTCTATAATCTTGAACTCTATCTATGTTAATTTCTTTACTCTCAAAATTGCACAAGGAAATTGCTCAACAACTACTAGGTAAAACAATATATACTCCTTAACGAGTTTGGATAAGAATGACTTCAAGCTTTGCAAGGAGTTCAAGTATATCATTTTACGTCGAGGTCTTTTACTAAGTGCAATTGTGAGCAAAAGAAGTGGACTTGTTCTTAATCATTTCATTCCTTCTTCTAAATGTCCATCCTCCATCAATGAGGCTTAAACATTACAAACATTGAGTTTGCATCTTCTTGTAAGTGTTCAAGGCTTCAACTTGGCTCACATTAGTAGCTTGAAGATTTTAGCTCAGGTTCTCAAATTATCTCCATCATAATATTTTGCCATCTCATGTAATGCCCAACCCTTTAAAATCATTGAGCAGATGTCCACTCTAATGAGCCACAATCTAACAATTATCTCATGAGTCGTTGCAATGAGTTTTTTGAATGCTTGCTCCTAGAATAGTGAAAATTGTCTTCTGAAAATTCTCCTTATTATAGAGGCCAATTATGAACCACTCTAGACTATTTATTTTGTTAATAATCCTCAATCACATTACCTTAGAAATGCAAAGCATGAGGATGATAAAAACAATCTATCACAACCAAGTTCGTCGGAAATCTACCAAGTCCCATGTGTCTAAAGTCACAGTTATGACATCTAGTTTTCAATTTTCTAAGTCTCCAAGTTTGAAATGTAAGTGTCTAGATCGTGCCAGATTTAGATGGAACTATAATACAATCATATGCACTTGTAACAAATTATTATTAACATCTTCAAATTAATATATATTGATAACAATGTTAATTAAAATAAAATCATCAATCACGTAACCACTAAAATAAGAAGAAAAAAATTACTTATTTTTATTAAAAATTGAATTTATTCTTTAAGATTTTAACACATTCTTAAATAAAAATACTTGTATTAAAGCAAAAATTTTAATCGATGTTTTCTAACTTTTTACATTTTCAAAAAAAAATAAAAGATTATAGGAATTTATAGTGATATTTGAAATCTAAGTAAATATTCAAATAGCTATATAAAATAAAACAAACAATTATTGCAAAATAAATTATCTTAAAACAGCCAATATTAGATTATTTACAAAAGAAATTGAATATTAAAAAAAACTGTTAATAATGTAAAAAAATTGAAATATTAAAAATCAATTTAAATAACGTTGATTATTCTTTTAATAAAATGAAATAAATGAGACTACTAGAAATGAAACTACTAATTTATTTTCCATTATTAATCATCAAAAAATAAGATTGCAAAAGACTATTTAGAAAATGTTTTCAGTATAAATAAATAATAAAAATTCAATTAATCTTAAAAATTTCATGACACAAATTTCCAAAAAATATGTTCATGAACATAGTTTTTATAATAACAAAATAAAGATACACAACCAAAAAATAATCCATATCATTAATATTCTTTTCGTTTTCTGGAGAAGCATCGGTAGAAACATTGGCTACCTCCTCTACTATCTCCTCAACAGTAATAACATTATAATTTTTAACTAGGACATTAGCAAATTCTCTCGTTTCACCAACTTTTCCTCTAGCGGGAGGTTGTGGTTCCTTCAACAAAGAAATTATCGAGTCATTATCTATACTCTTTCTTACCTCCATCAACTCATCCGAAAAAATTGATAGAGATTTCATTCTCATTTGTATAAGTTTCACTAAATTTGAATCTAGCTCTACAACAATAACATGTCTACCTTTATGAATAACACATGCATTGATAGTTCCACTACCACTAAATAGATCTAAAATCCAATCTGCTGAGTGCGAAAAAATATAAATGAAATAATTTATTGATTGTTGGGACATTTGATAGGGACAATCCACAAAACCCATCATCGGATTTTTGGACTTGTGACTGTTGGAAATTGAAACAAATTTTTAAAGCTAGTTAATTCGATGATATTATAATGCAGTATTAGGCACTTGTCGTCTAGAGAATAATAACCAATGGTTATGTATTCTATTTCATTGCAAAGTCATGCGTCACCCAAGTTTCTAATATTGGGCTTATACCTATAAAAAACAAAAATGATTAAGTAATCAAAAAGTATTAAGAGAATATAGATTTTTAACTAATAATAGAATAAATAAAAGATTTGTGAAGATGACTGCCCCTGGAGCTGCTCCTGGAGGTGCTCCACAGAAAGTCAATCCAATTATTGTTAGAAGAGCACCCCGATTGGATCTACCCAAATATAATGGATTAACATATCCAGTTAGATTTCTTCAGATCTATGCTGAATCATGTGAAGTCTATAGTGAGATTTATCCTTAAGATAAACTTAAGCTATTTTCTATGGCCTAAACAAACGCAGCACAAGATTCGTACTATAATCAAGATGAAACTGAGCGTACAGATTGGGAGGTTGTTAAGCGAGCCCTGATCACACAATTCAAACCTCGGAAGTTTATGGAAGACCCTTTCCTACTTTTAAGTAAATTTAAAATGGGAAAGCAGGAAATGGTTCGAGATTACATTGAACGGGTGAAATGTCTTAGATCTGAATGCGAACCTAAGCTGATTAACGAAAATGCCATGATTATGTGGTTTTTGTCAGGTCTACCTAAATGGATCAGACGTGAGTTGAAATGCCATAATGAGTATGCACTCTTGCAAAATGCTATGGACGATGCAATTCGGGAGGAGGATGAAGATTCAGATGACGGGCCAAATATCAGTATATTGCCTTATACAGTAGGGTAGACTACTACGACATCCACCACTATTGCATCAATAAATGCCAATGCTACTGCAGAAATAATGCTCAATGAGTTCGAGAAACTTGGGAAGAACCAGTAGAAATAGATGAAAAAGTTGCAGTTGCAATTTGATGAGAAGATCAAAGCATTGGAAAATTTCCACGGGGAAGCAAACAAGGAACCTGAAAAGCTTGCAAGGACTTTTTCTACTAGGGAAAATGTTTGGTGTTCTATTTGTACAGGAAATCACACAGTGAACGAGTATCCTCAATTGAAAAAATGAATGAAAATCAATGTTTGCCATCTGTGTAATTCACCTGATCATGAGACTGCTTTTTGCAACTTCAACCCTCGGATAATTCAACAACGGTATGCCCAGATGGGATATCAAGAACCATAGTATGGAGGTAATCCAACAGTAAGACCGCGACAATCTCCCAATGGATACCCGGAACGTTTAGCTTTACCTGCCCCACCAAAGCACTCCGCTCCTCCAGCCAATTTGATGGAACCGGAACCTTACGGAAACGCTGAGCAATGGAACTATGAAAATAATCAAGCAAGTGGATCTTCAGGTGGATCTTCAGAACAATATGCCATTTATGCTGCTGCTCAACAACAAGCCTCCAGAAATTGGACCAAAGCACCACTCGGATGCTTTGTATGTGGAGAAAATCACAGAGTTGCAGAATGCCCAAATAAAGAAAAATTTGTACCATTCTGTCATGACTGTGGTTATGGGCATTGTTATAAAGACTGTCCAGCAAGACCGAAGCCACCACCAGCTACAACACCTATAAATTTGATAACAATCAAGCAAAGACCAGTAGCTCAGAATAAACAAACGCACCCTTGATGGTGGTCACCAGAGCACTGAAGCAGAAAGAACTAGTAATGGATCCAGTACCTGCTGATTCTATACCATTGAATGATATACCAACAACATCGGGAGTCTATCCAAATCTTAATACAAAAAAACGAAGATATCAAGATATGAGACAGTGGATCAAACATCTACAAGAAGAAGAGGAGCTTGAAGCTGCTAAAGCAACAGCTGAAGTTCAGTCTTCACCATTGCAACCGCCAAGAAATTTACGTACGGATATGAATGATCAGTTACATCATCTTGAAGAACCCTTCAAGATGACTGAACCAGAAGCACCGCATACAGAACTACTCATGAACATTTTGTCTAGCAAGATCAATATTTCATTAGGAGAGTTCCTGAAGTTGGTGCCAAAAGCAAAAGAAGTCTTAGCGCAAAAGGTAGCTCAAGAAGAACCAGAAGTCCATCAGGAGCCGCTTTTTTGTGCTGGATTTGAAAAATCTAACGAAGTACTTCATGTTGGAGCCGCTTGGGAAAGTGAACAAAAAAATATCACTCTACCGATAAAGCATAGACAATTTCCTAAAGAAGCAGCCGTGATAGATGGAGGTTCAGGAGTTAACCTGATTTCTACAAAGCTATGTGCAAAATGGGGCCTTACAAAGATCAAGTCTGCTACTTTTGCTATTAAGCTAGCTGATCAAACGATAGTTCGTCCACGAGGAATGGTGGAAGATATATCTGTCAGAATTGCGGGAGTACAATTCGTCATTACTTTCGTAGTGATGGACTTACCAGAAGCTCCAAATGTCTACCGAATTCTATTAGGACATCCATGGTTACGAGTTGCGCAAGTAATTCATAACTGCGGTACCGGAAAAATCACTTTTGAAAATCGTGAACGTGCAGTTAAAATTGATCCTACAACTTGGACTATCAAACCAGTGGTTTAAAAAGAGGATGACAATTCGTCAACAACAAATCATACTTGTGATCGACCAGAGAAAAATTTGGGAGTTCATTACGATTCTCAAACTGATACTGTCAATTGGAATGAAGCTCTTGCAACAATTGATTGTACAGTAGGATATATGTGTCAACAAGATAATCAATCAGATTTGAGCGAGATTTTCTTATTAGATTGAACTTTGGATACACCAATCACATTTTCACTGAATGTGCTGAATGTAGCCTGGATATCAATGAAACCTATACCAGTTTCGATTGAGGATGAACTCATTCATGTGAGTCATGCCTTGACTTATGATGGCAATGCAGAAGTTACGGATGAGCAGATTCTAAATCATATGGATCCGACCAGATTTGGAGTGCGTAATGTTCTTGATGAAGTCACATAAAACCGCCCAAAACAGTTATATTAAAGGAACACTGGATCACAGGATCGATGACGAAGAAACAAGCTTAAGCAATATTATAATACGGTCCTGAAATGGGAAAACCCCCCTCGAAAGATTGATTCAGAGACAGTGCCACCCTTATTGGATAAAGGCACAGGAAAAGTCGAGGATGATTCTTCAAGTAAGATTTCTAGTAAAACATTATCGTCTAGGAAGTCTTCACCTGTGAAGAAAGATTTATCATCTCGAAAGTCATCACCTCCACGATCAATTCCTGCTAAGAAGGCTAAGCGAAGATCCAAGACAAGTTCTTTCGAAAAAGAACAAACAGATGTAGTCCAGCATGATATGCCTGAACATTTTAAACGTTATACACTGGATGATGTGGTTATCATGTTACCTAAAGCACATCGTGAACCTAAAGAATATATGTCGGAATCTAAAGAGGTTTACAATGGCCCAGCTAGGACACAGCCAATGGATCTTGCCGAACCAGGAGAACCAGGAAAGATTGTACAAGTTGGATCACAACTTACTCCTGAACAGTATCAAACACTCCGCTTGTTACTTATTAAGTATCAAGATTGCTTTGCATGGACTTATCAAGATTTGAATGGTATTCCGAGATCAGTGATTGAACATACCATACCTTTAGTATCTGATGCAGTTCCAAAGGTTACAAAGTTCTATCGCTGTAATCCTAATGTGGTGGACCTGATAAAGAAAGAACTTCAGAGATTGCTTGACGCCGATTTTATTTATGAGATTGAGCATACTGAATGGATTTCACCGATTGTCATTGTTCCTAAGAAAAATGAAAAATTGCGGATCTGTGTGAATCTCAAAGTGTTGAACAAAGTGACGCGAAAGAATTACTTTTCGTTACCTTTTACTGAAAGCATTTTGGATCGCCTTGCTGGAGCGGAAGCTTATAGTTTCCTGGATGGATTTAGTGGTTACAACCAGGTTAAGATTGCACCTGCCGATCGCCATAAAACTGCTTTTGCAACAGAATGGGACACTTATGCTTACAAAGTAATGTCGTTTGGACTCTGTAATGCACCAAGTTCATTCCAAAGAGTAATGCAATTTGCTTTTAAAGATTATCTGCAGAAATTTTTTGAGATTTACTTGGACGACTTGGGGGTTGGTAGTACATATACAGATCACCTGGATCGATTGGAGAAAGTATTTGAAAGGTGTCGCAAATATCAGATTTTTCTAAATCCGAAAAAATGTCAGATATGGGTTTCCCACAGAGTTGTGCTTGGACATGTGATATCAAGACATGGTATTGCCACGGATTCTTCTAAGATCAAAGTTATTGTGGAATTGCCACCACCAGCAACAATTTGTGGACTTTATCTGTTTATGGGTCATGCGAACTACTATCGAATCTTTATTATTTTTCTTGCGGATTTAGCATGACCTATATACAAACTGACTATTCCTATTTGGACAGTAGAAGTGTTAGAAGCCTTTGAAAAATTAAAAAAAGCATTAACTTCAGCACCAATACCGCGTTCTCCAGATTGGACGATAGAGTTTCATGTTCATACAGATGCCTCAAAATACGCCATTGGATTAGTTTTGACGCAGCCAGGTGAATATAAGAAAGATTATCCTATACGATTCATAAGCAGACAACTTAAAATCCAGAAAAAAATTATTCAACAACAGAGCGTGAGGCATTAGTCATGATTTTTTCTGTTCGAAAATTTCGTCACTACCTCATGGAAACGCACTTTGTATTTTATACGGATCATCAACCGTTACTTTACTTGGTAAACAAGACATGCAATATTGGACGTATTGCAAGATGGTTTTTTTTATTGACTGAATTTGACTTTCGAATTGTGGTTCAAAAGGGCAAGCAACATTATCAAGCCGATCACGTTTCGCGAATTGAATCTGCACCAGTTAATACTGAAGTGGATGATGAACTGCTAGATGTTGCATTGTTCTATGTTGAAGCAATACCTGAGTGGGTAGCAAATATTGTTGAGTACATGATGCTAGGACAACCAAATTACTCCTTGACAAAAGTACAGAAGAGACAATTGACTCATAATCCTCAACCTTATCAATTAATTGCAAGACAATTGTATCGTCGTGGATCAGATAATATTTTACAAAGGTGTGTTTTACCGTATGAAGTACCAGATTTAATCATGTTTTCACATGATGGCATGAGTGGAGGACATTTCTCTACAGATATTATTGTTCGCAAACTTTTACAAGCAGGTTGTTGGTGGCCGACGCTTCAACAGGACACAAAAAATTTTATTCAGACATGTGATGTTTGCCAGCGAGCACGACGACCTACTCGACAGAACTATGAACTCTTGCATCTGGTTTTATCGCAAGTACCGTTTGAAAAATGGGGACTGGATTATGTTGGACCTATTCACCCTGCCGCGCAAGGATCTCAGGCCCGATACATTATCGTCGCAACTGATTATATGACCAAGTGGGTTGAAGCCAAAGCTGTCAAAGTTGCTGATGCAAAATCTACGGCCAAGTTTCTCTATGAAAATATTATAATCAGATCTGGATGTCCAATCGAGATTGTCAATGACCGGGTTACACACTTTGTTAATCAAACAATAAAGTATTTATTGGAAGATTTTTTTTGTTATACACAGATTTAGTACTCACTATCCCAGAGGGAATGGCCAAGCTAAATTGGAGGGATACCCAACTTTATTCACTAACTTGACATTTAGGCCTTGCGACATTAAAAGTCCTGCAAAAAGGCCTAAAGTCTTGACTTTTAACTAATCAATCAAATAACTGTGTGATCATCAGGTGGGACTTACACACGCAGGGTGCCAAATCCCTCTCACTTATTAACTAGAGTTAGGGTTGCCTTGAGATCCGCAAACCCTCCAACATTAACAGATGAAGAAGAGTGGGGGACTTAAAAGTTCAGATGTTCAACGTTAAAGCTAAGAAAAAGAAAGCAAAATCAAATGCTAATGTTTGGTGTACAGCTTGTGGTAAAGAGGGACATTCTAAAATAAATTGTCCTGATTTACAAACTAGCTATGTGGAGGAAGAATTATTCCTCGGTTCGGTTGATAATCATGAGGTGGTAGCCTATACCGCTACTCCTTCTAACCAAAAGAATTTTACATCTAAACCACGCAATAGCCAGTAGTATACTATTTTGCATAGAGGAGGGACAAAAGATTCCACTCCTCCACCAAGAGTAAAGGGTTCATGCTATAATTGTGGAGCCCTGGGTCACTATTCGCCTGACTATCCCGAACCTAGGAGGTCAATAGAATATGTGCCACTTTGCGCTAATTGCAAAGACGAAGGACATGTCACTACTGAATGTCCCTAGCCACAACAAACACAGTCTAAACCGCGGACATGGTAGTCCAAAGGATAGAAGTAGAGTCCGAATAGAATATGAGCCACGGCCATCTAAATCTAAATCTAGCACTGACATGGTATTCCAAAGGATAGTAGAGTCCGAGACCGTAGAAAATCAAGACCAAAATTGGCCTGAATTAGACTTAGATTTAAATAAAATCACAACTAGAAGTAGGAAGAATATGCCGACTTTTAGAGATAAATAAAAACTAGGATAAAAATGCGAATATTGCGAAAACTACGAAAAAAGTGGCAACTAAAACGCAACCTGCAGAGCAAATTGCCGAAATTCCTAAAGACCCAGACTTTGATAGCTCATTGTCTGCTTGATTTAATCTATAAAAATGGCTGCCCCTGGAGGTGCTCCTCAAAAAGTCAATTTAATCATTGTTAGGAGAGCACCCCGTTTGGATCTACCCAAAAACAATGGATTAACAGATCTAGTTAGATTTCTTCATATTTATTCTGAATTTTGTGAAGTCTATGATGAAGTTTTTCCCCAGGATAAACTTAAGCTATTTCCAATGGCCTTAACAGGCGCAGCACAAGATTGGTACTACAATCAAGATGAAACTGAGCGTACAAATTGGGAGACCGTCAAACGAGCCCTTATCACATAGTTCAAACCTTGGAAGTTTATGGAAGACCCTTTCCTACTTTTAAGTAAAATTAAAATGGGAAAGCGAGAAATGGTTCGAGATTACATTGAATGGGTAAAATGCCTCAGTTCTGAGTGCGAACCTGAGTTGATTAATGAAAATGCCATGATTATGTGGTTTTTGTTAGATCTGCCTAAAAGGATTAGATGTGAGCTGAAATGCCACAATGAGTACGCAATTTTGCAAAACGCTATGGACGATGCAATTCGCAAGGAGGATGAAGATTCAGACGATGAGCCAAATATCAGTATGTTGTCTTATACAGCAGGGCAGACCACTACGACATCCACCACTATTGCATCAACGAATGTCAATGCTACTGCAGAGATGATGTTCAATGAGTTCGAGAAACTTAGAAAGAACCAGCAGAAACATATGGAAAAGTTGCAGTCGCAATTTGATGAGAAGATCAAAGTATTGGAAGATTTCCATGGACAAGCAAACAAGGAACCTGAGAAATTTGCAAAGACTTTTTCTACCATGGAAAATGTCTAGTGTTCTATTTGTACGAGAAATCACACAATGAATTAGTGTCCTCAATTGAAAAAATGAATGAAAATCAGTATATGCCATTTTTGTAATTCGCCTAATCATGAGACTGCTTTTTGCAACTTCAATCCTCAGATAATTCAGCAATGGTATGCCGAGATGGGATATCGAGAACCACATTATGGAGGAAATCCGACAGCTAGACCTCGTCAATCTGCTCTTGGATACCCTGAACGATTAGCCTTACCTGCCCCACCAAAGCACCCCGCTCCTTCTGCCAATTTGATGGAACCAGAACCTTACAGAGGTACCGACGATGAGCAATGAAATTATAGTAATAATTATGAAGGTGAATCTTTATAACAGTATCTTATTTATGATGTCGTGCAACAACAAGCATCTAGAAACTGGACAGAGCACCACTTGGATGCCTTGCATGTGGAGAAAATCACAAATGTCCAAATAAAAACAAATTTGTACCATTCTGTCGTGACTGTGGTTATGGGCATTGCTATAAGGAATGTCCAGCAAGACCAAAGCCACCACCGGCTACAGCTCCTGTAAATTTGATAACAATCAAACAAAGATCAGCAGCTCAGAATAAACCAAGTGTACCCTTGAAGGTGATTACCAGAGCACAGAAGTAGAAAGAACTTGTAGCAGATCCAGTACCTGCTGATTCTATACCATTAACTGATATACCAACAACATCTGGAGTATATCCAAATTTTCATGCCGAAAAAAGAAGATATCGGGATATGAGGCAGTTGATTAAACATTTGCAAGAGGAAGAGGAGCTTGAAGCTGCTAGAGCAACAACCAAAGTTCATTCTTCACCAATGCAACCATCGAATAATTCACGTACATATATGAATGTTCAGTTGCATCATCATGAAGAACCCTTCAAGATGACTGAACCGGAAGCACCGCAAACAGAACTGCTCATGAATATTTGATTTGTCTAGTAAAATCAATATTTTGTTGGGAGAGTTCCTAAAGTTGGTGCCAAAAGCAAAAGAAGTATTAGCGCAAAGCTGAACCAAAAGTCCATCGAGAGCCACTTTTTTGTGTCGAATTTGAAGAATCTAATGAAGTACTCCATGTCGGAGCAGTTTGGGAAAGTGAATAAAAAAATATCACCCTGCCGATACAACATAGACAATTTCCTAACGAAACAGCCGTGATAGATGGCAGTTCGGGAGTTAACTTGATTTCTACAAAGCAATGTGAAAAGTGGGGCCTTACAAAGATAAAGCCTGCGACTTTTGCCATTAAGCTGGCTGATCAAACAACAATTCGTCCTCAAGGAATGGTTGAAGATATACCTGTCAGAATTGTCGGAGTACAGTTCGTCATTACTTTTGTAGTAATGGACTTACCAGAAGCACCAAATGTCTACCGAGTCCTATTGGAAAACCCATGGTTACGAGTTGCGCAAGTAATTCATAACTGGGGTACCGGAAAAATCACTTTTGAAAATTGTGAACATGCAGTCAAGGTTGATCTTGTAACTTGGACTATCAAACCAGGGGCTCAAAAAGAGGATGATAATTCATGACCAACAGATCATACTTGTGATCGACAAGTAAAAAATTGGGGAGTACATTACGACTCTCAAACCGATACTGTCAACTGGAATCAAGCCCTTGCAACGATTGACTGTACATCAGGTTATATGTGTCAACAAGATAATCAATCAGATTTGAACGAGATTTTATTATTGGATCGAACTTTGGATACACCAATCTCTTTTTCATTGAATGTGCTGAATGTAGCTTGGATATCAACGGAGTCTATACCAATCATGCCTTGACTTATGATGACAATGCAGAACTTACTGATGAGCAAATTCTAAATCATATGGATCCAACCAGATTTGGAGTGCCTAATATTCCTGATGAACCAACAATAAAACCGCCAAGAGCAGTTATATTGAAGGAAGACAGGATCACATGTTCAATGACAAAGAAACAAGCCAAGCAACATTATAATACGGTCCTGAAATGGAAAAATCCTCCTCAAAAGATTGATTCAAAGAATGTGCCGCCCTTACTGGATAAAGGCAAAGGGAAATTCAAGGATGATTCTGCAAATCAAAGTTCTAGCAAGACATCATTGTCTAGGAAATCTTTATTTTTTAAAGAAGAGTTTATCTTCTCGGAAGTCATCACCTCCACGATCAATTCCTGTTAAGAAGGCTAAGCGATGATCCAAGACAAATCCTTTTTGACAAAGAACAAGCAGATGGAGTCCAGTATGATATGCCCGAACATTTTAAACGCTATACACTAGATGATGTGGTTATCATGTTACCCAAAGCACATCATGAACCCGAAGAACAAGTGCCAGAATCGAATGATGTTTACGATGGCCCAGCTATGACACAGCCTATGAATCTTGCTGAACCAGGAGAACCAGAAAAGATTGTATAAGTTGGATCACAACTTAATCCTGAACAGTTTCAAGCGCTACGAACCTTACTTATTAAGTATCAAGGTTGCTTTGCATGGACTTATAAAGATCTCAAGAGTATTCCGACGTCAGTAATTGAACATACTATACATTTAATACCTGATGTAGTTCCAAAGGTTACAAAGTTCTATCGTTGTAATCCTAATGTTGCGGATCTGATAAAGAAAGAGCTTCAGAGATTTCTTGACGTCGATTTCATTTATGAGATCGAACATATCGAATGGTTTCACCAATTGTCATTGTTCCTAAGAAGAATGAAAAATTGAGAATTTGTGTGAATCTCAAGGCCTTGAACAAAGTGACGTGAAAGGATCACTTTTTGTTACCTTTTACTGAAAGCATTTTTGGACCGTCTTGTTGGAGCGGAAGCTTATAGTTTTCTGGATGAATTTACTGGATACAACCAGGTCAAGATTGCACCTGCAGATCGCCACAAAACCTGCTTTTGCAACAGAATGGGGCACCTATGCTTACAAAGTAATGTTGTTTGGACTCTGTAATGCACCAAGTTCGTTCCAAAGAGTAATGCAATTTGCTATTAAAGATTATCTACAAAAATTTCTTGAAATTTACTTGGATGACCTTGGAGTCCATAGCACAGACCACCTAGATCGATTGGAGAAAGTATTTGAACGTTGTCACAAGTATCAAATTTTCTTAAATCCAAAAAAGTGCCAGATATGGGTTTCTCATGGAGTTGTTCTTGGACACGTGATATCAAGACATGGCATTGCCACCGATTATTCTAAAATCAAGGATATTGTGGAATTGTCACCACCAACAACAATTCGTGGATTCTATGTATTTATGGATCATGTGAACTATTATCAAATTTTGATTATCTTCTTTGCGGATTTAGCAAGACCTATATACAAATTGACTATTGTTCCTATTTGGACAGTAGAGGCGTTAGAAGCCTTTGAAAAATTTTAAAAAAAAACATTAGCCTCAGCACCGATACTGCGTTCTCCAGATTGGACGATTGAATTTCATGTTCACACTGATGTCTCGAAATATGCAATTGGATCAGTTTTAACGCAGCTAGGTGAATATAAAAAGGACTATCCAATATGATTTGCAAGCAGACGGCTTACAAATCCAGAAAAGAACTATTCAACAATAGAACGTGAAGCGTTAGCCATGATTTTTTTTAATACAAAAATTTCGTCATTACCTCATGGAAACGCACTTTGCATTTTATACGGATCACCAGCCGTTACTTTACTTAGTAAACAAGACGCGCAATACTGGGCATATTGCAAGATGGTTACTGTTATTGACTGAATTTGACTTTCGAATTGCGGTTCGTAAGAGAAAGCAACATTATCTTGCCAATCACGTTTTGCGAATTGAATCCGCACCAGTTAATACAAAAGTGGACGATGAACTACCAGATGCTGCATTATTCTACGTAGAGGCAGTACCTGAGTGGGTAGCGGATATTGTTGAGTACCTGATGTTAGGACAAGCAAACGACTCTTTGACAAAAGTACAGAAGAGACAATTGATTCATAAGGCTCAACCTTATCAATGGATTGTAGGACAATTGTATCATCGTGGATCAGACAATATTCTACGTAGATGTGTTTTACGACATGAAATATCAGATTTAATCATGTTTTCACATGATGGCATGGGCGGAGGACACTTCTCTACAAATATTATTGTTCGCAAACCTTTGCAATCGGGTTGTTGGTGGCCTACGCTTCATAAGGACACAGAAAATTATATTCAGACATGATGTTTGCCAGCGAGCACGACGGCCTACTAGACAGAACTATGAATCCTTACATCTGGTTTTATCGCAAGCGCCATTTAAAAAATGGGGACTGGATTATGTTGGTCCTATTCATCCTGTCGTGCGAGGATCTCAGGCCCGATACATTATCGTAGCAACTGATTATATGACCAAGTGGGTTGAAGCCAAAGTTGTCAAAGTTGCTAATGCGAAATCTAAGGCCAAGTTTCTTTATGAAAATATTATTATCAAATTTGGATGTCCGATCGAGATTGTTAGTGACCGGGGTACACACTTTGTTAATCAAACGATACAGTGTTTACTGGAAGATTTTTTGTTATACACAGATTTAGTACTCCATATTATCCCAGAGAGAATGGCCAAGTGGAATCTTTCAAAAAGATTCTCTGTACTATTATGACGAAAACAGTTGAAGCGAGTCGGTCTGATTGGGTACATAAACTGCATGCAGCATTATGGGCATTCAGAACCGCTTACAAGAGTAGTACAAGTCAAACACCCTTTCAACATGTTTATGGTCAAGATGTTATCATGCCGATTAATCCCATCTTTACACATAGCAACAACAGAGCGGTGTTGGGGGTGTTCCCAACAAAGTGTAAATAAATAAAATCATCCAATAAAATGTGTTGCGAGGGCATGGCATCCTGCGCGCGTAAGCCCATGGCCCAATTGTGAAAATTGTCAACATTTCTTAGCTAGTTTGAGTCCTAAATTGGCAATTTTTGTACATAGTTTTGGATCTAATCTTTCACACGTGTGAAAGAGACCTAGATACTTTTATTTTAGTATATATTTCATGTTGAAGAAGTCTCAAACTTCAGGACTTTCAAAATGACACCAAAATCATGTTATTTGGACATATAGGCCAAAATTGGCTATTTTAGGTTATTGGTGCCCTAAAATTGGGTCCTAAGTTCTAGAGAGAGGAGAGAGAGTCATCTCTCTCACCTATATTAGGCTGAAATTCGTGGAGAAAAGGTTGGAGAAACTTATTGTTTTGTTGAGAGAGATCAATAGATCATTGTCACAGTTTCTTCCTCCATTGAGAGCATTGCTTTGTGTATTGTCTTCAAGCTTTTGTGTATGATCTTAAGAGGTTCCCAAAAGTGGTAGGCTGCTGTTGTAGGGCTGGTATGCTATTGTTTTTTACTGCCATCAGTACCTTTTATTAGTTTCTTTTGTCTCTTGAATGCTTTGTCAAGTTCATGTGTATCAAAGGTAGCATTAGGATGCTTTGCCATTTCTAGCTTTTGTAGCTTGTTGTGCAAAGATCTTAGCCAAGTATTTTGGGAGTTTGGATCCATTCAAGATCCACTTTTTTCACACCAATGAGCACGCAAGTGAAGTTGTAAATAAAATAAACTTGACTTGGGCCTTGGAATTAAAATAAAACTAGAGGCCCAAAGTCATTCTTAAACTTAGAGATTACTTTTTAGAGTTGGGTCCAAATTGGGACTCACATGAATCTTGTGATTACCAATGTACTTTTTGTGGACCCTTGGATCAAGTTGGGTCCAAGATAAATGGATAGGATCATTGTGAATATTAGCCAATAGGATTGAGGGGCAAGGGCCTTCCCCATTTTATAAAAAGACACCATTTGTACACTATTTTCATGCTTAATGAGAAGGAGGAAACTCTACCAAATTTGGAAGAGAAACATCTTCATTTGCAATTCAATGCTTGCTATTGCTCTTGTTGTTTTCAATTGCTTTCAAGTTCATCTTTTTAGTTTCAATAATTTATGTTTCTCCTTTAGCAAGTATAATGTGCATTTGAGCTAACCTCTACCCTCCCTCTATCTCTCTCTTCTATCTTCTTTTCACTCCATCTTTTCTAATCATCCCCTTCCTTTCACCTACAATCATGATGAATGTTAGTGTAGAGGAGTAGAGTTAAGGGAGAGTAGTATTAGTGGTGAGTAGAGTTAAGGGAGAAAATAGGAAACTAACTAAAAATAGCATCTATGCATAGTTAAGTACCTATCCAGAAATCAAACCCTTGTTGACAGGCGGGAGGGCTATACTACGCAAGATCTTCGACTTTACAGTGGCGCCGTTGCCGGAGATAGGTTTCCACTAACTAGTTTAGCTGCATTTTAGCTATTTTTTCTTGCTTTTTAGAGTAGTTTTAGATAGATTTTTGGGAGTTTAGAATTAGTTTTCTATGTTTTTTGTGTTTGGACTATTCACAGCCAGCGGAGGAGGTGTGACAAGGTAGAGGAGGCCCTGAACAACCTCTAAGGCTTGAAACCCAAACCAACCAGCCAAAAAATCCAAAAAAACACACCAATCTGTATTTTGGAGAAAAAAAGAGCCTAAAATCTCATCAGATTTTTATATCTCCAGAATCAGTGAGAATTAACCCTTGCATGACTCGCAGCAGCTCCAGGGTACTATTCCAGACCTGCATAGAAGCCTGCGAGAGTTAGTTCCAAACATATTGTAAAAATCAGAGAAAAATCATAAAAAATTCAAAAAAACCCTTGAAAAAATCCAAAAAAATTCAAATCTTCATAAGAACTCTCGCAAAGCCCTCTGAAGTTCCATCTCACCAAGACACAAAGAAGCTTGCGAGAGTCAGTTTGATGTCTAAGTGTTTCTGCGAGAGTTCCCAGTGAAAAAAAGATGGGAAAGTACCAATGAACCCTCGCAGACAGCAAAATTTTTAGTTCCAGCGGTCAAGAACTCTCGTAGAGGATCTTGAAGTTCCATCTCAGTGAGACAAGGACACAGAAGAGCTTGTGAGAGTTAGTCTGATTCCAGTGAGCAGAAAATTGGATTTAAGTGCCAAAAAAATCACTAAAAAGTGAAGATCCAACTAAGAACTCTCGCAGACCCTCTCAATCGATTTAGAATGTCAATTTACATCAGTGATGAAGCCTGCGAGAGTTAATGTGAAGATCTAGTGAAGATCAAGCCAAAAAAGTAGTTTTGAACCCTCACAGACAGTGAAATTTTCACTTCTTGCGAGAGTTAACTCTCGTAGAGAATTCTATAGTAAGATCTGACCCAGATCCAGCTATTGTGAGCCTTGCGATAGTTGATTTCTAGAGATCTGAAAGATATCAAGTTTTTTACCTGCAAAAACAGCTAAAGAATCTTTGCACAGCCAACCCTCGCACAAGCTAACCCTTGCAGACTAGATCAGTGGAAAGATCTGCATCAGATCAAGCTACTATCAAAATCTCAGGTCAATCAGTGCAAGGAGTAAAAAGATATCAAGGAAAAACCACCGTAAAAGGCCTAAAATTCACTTTTGGCCGATCAGATTGATCAGATCCTTAGGGATCCAGACTGCATCCTACTGTATAGGCAAGATCCAATCACTTTGGAACCAACCGTCAGATAAATCTGATATCGGAACGATCAATAACACGACGGATAGCAAATCAAGCACCACACCTTCCCAAATTAGCAGTTGTGCAACAAGAGGCAGAACTGGAACCAGCACCAATGGATCCAATGGGCCAACCCGTACTTGTCGCTCCCTTGCAAGCAGTCCAGAGAGCACCACAGATGGAAATATCAAAATACGACGGATCATCAAATCTCATCCGATTCATCCATATCTACGAGCAAGCTTGTAAAATATATGGTGAACGGACACCTGCGGAGAAGCTGATGATGTTCCCCATGTCATTATTGGCAGTGGCTCGGGATTGGTTTTTTAACCTATCGGAGGAAAGAAAATCCACCTGGGAAGCGGTTAAGGCAGCTCTCATTACGCGCTTTAAATCGAGAAAGTTCCTAGAAGACCCGTTTCTCTTGTTGCAGCATTGTGGGCATTCAGGATAGCATATAAAGAAAGCACTGATCAAACACCCAAACTGTAAGGCTGAACAGTACCATCAGGTCCTCCTGCTGCTATCGCCTCCATGACAGTAAATTCTGGTGATGCTCTCGGTTTGGTCTCAAGCCTTGCGCAAGTGATCCAGTCTATGCTAGATAAGAAGAAAGAAATGGAGCAGAGAATTTCAGATGTGGGATCCGAAAACACTCTGATCAGCCAGAAGATTGTCCAGCTGGATCGAGAGTTAAAAATCGCCAAGCAGCATGAAGACAAGTCTGAAGCTGAAAAGAAGCTGGCCCAGCAACATGCTGATCGCCTAGAGGATATGTCAGCTCCCTGCAAAATGCCCTGACAACCGCACAGGATCAGGTGGATAAGGGCGTGTAGGATGCAAAACAACATGTGCAACTGTTGAAGGGTAAAATGCAGATGGCAGAGCAAGATCGCACGCGTCTTCAAGGTGAATTGGATGTGACCACCCTTGAGCGTGATGCGTATCTTCAGACACATATACTAGATCATCTGGTCACACCGACGGAGATCGCGTATTTGTTCAAGAAAGTGGAAACATGCAAAGTGGTCCTTCAGGAATTCCAAGGCTGCTTTGACAGGTTCAAAGGAGCAGTTTCAACTGAGTTGGCCAAGGCTAAAGAAACCATCAACGCCTATGAAAAAGCAGTTGCTCAGGTATTAAAAGACGGACCACAAATTCTCGTATCGGTCATGCCGCAATTCTCCCCGACGCGCCAAGAAGATGTACCAATGGATACAAGGTTAGATTCGGGCAGGGACCAGGGGGGAGCTCTAGATATAGAAGAACAACCGCCAATTTTACTGGCAGTGCAAGCGGGTCCATCCTCATCTAGGACCAAAAACAAAAACCAGCATCCTAGAACTTCAGAAATTTAGCCATAAGACTCTAGTAACAGTCCCCAACTTAGGGAACCTTATCATATCGTTCTACAACCATCTTCCAAGAAAGGACCAACAAGTTAGTCTAAACAAAATAAATCATAACAATTAGTACCAACTCCGTTCAAAGCCCATTCCCAACAGGCTGCCCTATGAAAACCCAATAACCATAAGCCTTGTCATCACGGAAAGTAAATAAACTGGAACAGAAAAATTCCAGCACATAAAGAAAGACTTGCTTTAAAGGAATGTGTACTGAATTCGACATGTTTAAGTCTAAAGTTTCATCCACACTACTAGACAAAAACAACACACCTTATGTTCTGAGCATGTGAATAAGTTTTTGTAGCTCAGTATTTAAAAATAGGTGAAAAAGCTTGCTGAGACATTAGAAAGAAAAAACAATAAGCAACCATGAACCACGACCCAGGAGCAGAAATTGGGACTTTATTTTTGTCACATCCATAGAACCCACGGTTCCAAGAACCGTGGGTCTTGGGAACCGTGGGGTGAACCATATCACGGTTCATGAACCGAGGTACGATTCATGTAATTTATTAATTAATTAATTAATCTTTTTTGACCTTTCCCCCACAAAACCTATTGTAAAAACAAACAAAAAAAAATTAATTAATTCACGATTCACCACGATTCATGGTTAAAAACTTTGTGAACCGTACGGTTCACTGTACGGTTCCAAGAACCGTGGTGAACCGTCCATAGTTCATGGGAACTATGGTCACATCCAAGTATAATCACGACTTTTAAAACATCTTTCTTGTTTTTGCCATAAGGTGTACACTACTAAGTAAAGTAAACTCATATACTTTAGCTCAACTATATTATTATCATCACCTTAAGGACAGTTGAGAAGCTTGGTAAAAAAGTAGGTAACAAGTTGCTAGCGTACAACCCATTTAATTAAAGAATAGAGCTGATGTAAACTGTGAGATCATTTCTTCCTTAACAAGGGGTTTGTTTACCATAAAATAGTCTGCCTTGAGTTGTAAAAGAATTTCCTTTTTTTATTGAAACATGTTTGCTAAAAACCAGTTCACAATAAACACGAATATTTCATTTCATCCATAAAAAATCAACCTTTCAATGAATGAACATCTTGGAGAAAAGTAGGAGAGAAGTAGCCCAGACTTTACCCCTTTACTAACAGATTAGCATAGAAGGACAAAGCCCAATGACACTTAGAACAGGATGACTGCATAAAAAGCAACATTTCGTCCATCCCAACATTAATGCATCAAAGCCGACTTTTAGAGAAAGTAAACAAGTTTATGTAGTACAGACTTTAAATATATGCTCAAGGGGTTGCCTTGACAAAAACGCGTAAATCGGCATTAAGAAAATTATACCCCAGTAAAAGTACAATAAGAAGGGTACTATTTTCCAGCATTATTGAGCAGTTTCTCTCTACAACCAGCATAAAAGTCTTAGTTTGAAACTTAAGGTTCGTCATAAAAGTGCAAGTTCATAAACCACAAAGCTCGTCATTGAGCAGTTTCTCTCTACAACCAGCATAAAATAAAAATTTTCTCCAAGACAGTAGTAGCTTTCCAATTGCAATTTTAGTCGTTCAACGTCATTGACGTCTCCTTTTTTTTGGCACTGTGACATGAACAAATCAGTATTAGTAACATTGCTACCAGTAATAAGCGTATGTGTGTGTGCGTGTGTGTGTGTGTTATCCCACCATTCAACCCTCAAAGCAAGATAACCATACTAGGTCGTGCGACAGGTATACCTAGTGTGGTTTTACCTGCCGCACACCTGAAAAACGGAGAACTTACATAGACAGTTAAGTGTAGACATCGCAGAACATCTTGCACCAGGAAACCATCCTCTTAGAAACTTTCCAACAATACGCAACAATCTTTTCTCATCAAAACCATTTTCAACAAATGCCTTAACTACTACCTTAATTTGTAGAGCAGCATCATACTGATTATCACAAATATAAAGTAGACGAAAAATTTGTGATAAAATCACTTTGTAAGCATAAGACGTAGGCCTATTTGAATCTTTCCAAATATATTGCGCAACTTCAAAGGGAAGGGATTTCCTTTTATCAAATTTTGTAATAAAAAAAGAAGCATATTTAATGGAAGACACACCAATTTCCATATTTAGAAATGTGGTCTTCGTCCCACAAAGCGCTCAATTACTGCATCTAGCAAAACAACTCGTTTCAGCTTTTATCTCCACAAATTGGGTATGGTAAATCCAAAAAATATTATCAGCAGAAGTCACTACCTTATTGTCTACAAATAGCTGAGGGTTAGGTACATTGATTAAACAGATATCGTCAATGTATCTGAAGGGATGACTAAAAGTCTTTAGAATATCCCATCTATCCAATTTGGCTAACCTCATACAAAAGTTAATCTCGAAGTAAGAGAGGTATGGATTGCACCAAATAGGGGAACATGAAAACCCCATGGGAATTCCACAAATCTGCTTCCATACTTTATCAGCTAAGCTAACATGCATGTTCTGCACAAACCAATTATTTAACACGATGACCTCGGTTAGAGTAAACGACAACCCATTAGAACGTCGTAGTCCATATACCTCTCCCTGGGACCTTTGGAAAGTTCCAGAAACTCATAAACGTAGCATTGGCATATTTAAATGCAATTTTGATCATCTTAGCAAGAACATCATGTAGGCCATCTTTTTCCACAATAGGAATGGATTCGTAGCATCTCGTAATATCAGCCAAAAAAACGCTAAAGATGTCATCATGTAGATTGACAGAAAAGTCAACATTGTCCATCATCCAAAAGCATGTAGGTTTGCAACCACCTCTAAGAAAAAATTCATCTTGTTTATGCTTACAGAAAGTTTGTAGTGGCTCTAAGCAAGACATAAGTAGACAAGTGATAAGCAAAGCAATTTTAGAAAATATGCAAGAATGCGCATTAGTCAGCCATCTGAAAGATCCCTTATGAGCCTTATATGTTCCATCAAAAAGGGAAGAGAGAATTTTGACAACGTTATCACATGGATTAATTCAGTAATACACGTATTTAATTCTCTTACAATCTCATGTAAAGGCCTTAATATCTCACTGAAGTCAGAACTTTTAAGCCTCTTTAACGCTTCTTGTCTAATCAGCTTCTTGCAAACGAAAACCGGGTTATTTGGAGCTTTATCTAATCCACAAATAAAGAAGTGGGCAAGAAACCAATTAAGTTCCCTTTTGAATACAATCACATCCACAGACTCACATTTATCAATCAAACCAACAACCTCTTCTAACCTCATTAGAGTAGTCCTTTTAAACAAGTGAAGAACATCCTCTTCGTTAGAAAAACCAAAAAAGTTAGCCAATTAAAACCAAACACATTCAAGAGCCAAGTAGGCATCTCTAACATTGGGCTCTCTAACCGGAATGTGATTTAAACCTTTCTTGAGTTCATTTCTCAACCATGAATTAACAATCATATCGACATTGTAAGAAACAACATGGTTCCAAGTTTTATGTACATTCAAGACAAAGGGTGCCAGTCTATTACTATCATTACAAGTACAAGTAAGTGGTACGTCAAGTTTATAAAGACAAAAAGTATTTGTAGGCTTGTAAAGTAAAGAGGACATGCTTGCAGTAAAACGCCAACCAAATTTAATGGCGAGCCAAACATCTTCATCAACATCAATCTTACATAAATCTAGCATTCCATTAAAGAAAGTTTTAATTGGGAATGCATCAAGGCATTTATTGGCAAATAAAACATGAAAGAAAAGACTATCATGGGTAACATACTTGAAAAGTTTACGTCTTCCATGAGGTAAGCGTACACTAGATCGTACATGCATCTCTTCGTCGTCAATATCCTGCACATCAGTCATCATACAATAAGTGGCGAATAGGGTACTCATTGGCGATATTTGATGAACTGACCTCAGAAACATGAAACCTTCCTCTTCCTCTGCTACTTGAAACACTTGAGCTTTTTGGAGTAGCAATACTAGTAACGGACGGGGAAAATAACTTAGTATTGGGAAGGAATGATTGTTTTTGTGGGCGACTAAAAAAGTCTCTATTACCCCTTCCACGTGAGGGGAACCGCCACCCCAAAGAGTCTTTATACGAGGAGTTTTCAAACGTTTTGCAGGCGAATCATCAGAGTTTTTCAGTAAAGCAAGAGGTTTCAAGGCTTTTTCAATGAAAATCAAACCTTTTCCATTCAAACCAAGGAACAAAGGGCTATGCGGGTTTTCGACCAACTTCTTCATTGCTTCAATAATAAACTCTCAAAAGTAGATGAAAACCAAAAACGCTCTTACTATCATTTTTGTCTCTGAAGATAACCACATAAGAAAAGGATATAATTTTATCTTTAGGTTGTCCCCAGGAATAAAGCTATCCAGGTTGTTGAGAATATACCAGATAGCATGATCAAACCAAAGAATTTGACCATTGCACTTAGTATTTTTCCTACCACAGTCACATTTGATGTAAGGGCGTAGGAAGTTCCAAGCTTCGTCAAGGTATTTTTTTGTCTTTTTTCCATTTTCACCTTGACACATCTTTACCCGTGAGAAGATCCCATGAGGAGACGGACATCTGGTAGGTTCAAATAAGTCCATACCAAATATTGCCGGTAAGCGTAGATGACTATCAATCAAGTAGTGTTCATCAATAGCCATCTTCTTGTGAATTTCTTTAATTTTCCTTGTTTCACCACCATCCAGATCCCCTATAATGATCCACATATCTGCCGAAATAGGGGTCATCATGGAATAGCTTCCAGCCAACCAAGCTTTATTACAACCACCCTAAGTAAATCTTCAAAAAGTCTAGCTGGCATTAACGGGTTGGTGAAAGGTGCCTCACTGGGTTTAAACGGTGATACTTCTGCAAGAAGAGGCAGGTAATATTTTGTGTAACAGTCTCTACCTCATCTTGCGATCACTCCTCCAACGAAACGAGGCTATGCTTGGAAGTACTAAAAGGGGATGAACCATCTTTTTAAAACCTAACAAAGCTAAACAACAATAATCGCCACTAATCATTACACAAATAAGTCAAATCGTAATGCTCTTGTATGGTCTCATAGCAAATCACATATGTTACAAGGCAACTTGAAAAAAAAAAAAGGCTCACCTGCATCCATCCACAACAACAACCATGTTAGAACAGGGGCATCCTTGTGGGAACTACAGGTGTCTACACCTATTCTCGGTTGTTATCCACGTCACAAGTTGAAGTAGTAACAAAAGTGATAGTCCAATTAAAAGTGTTTTATAACTATAGCAAGTACCAAGAAAACAGCCACCTTGGGAGTATTATGTTAGTACTCAAACCAGGGCATCACGAAACGAGAATAGCTTCTTAGCAGACAATGCTACACTCGGATTTCTACAATGATTTTTTTAATTGAGTATAAATATACATACTCAATTCATCAACCATTCATAGATTTCAGTAGTCGGTCATATTCATAAAACTAGTCCAAAGATTATTCCTGTTTATGAACTAACAAAAACCAGCATCCTAGAACTTCAGAAATTTAGCCATAAGACTCTAGTAACAGTCCCCAACTTAGGGAACCTTATCATATCGTTCTACAACCATCTTCCAAGAAAGGACCAACAAGTTAGTCTAAACAAAATAAATCATAACAATTAGTACCAACTCCGTTCAAAGCCCATTCCCAACAGGCTGCCCTATGAAAACCCAATAACCATAAGCCTTGTCATCACGGAAAGTAAATAAACTGGAACAGAAAAATTCCAGCACATAAAGAAAGACTTGCTTTAAAGGAATGTGTACTGAATTCGACATGTTTAAGTCTAAAGTTTCATCCACACTACTAGACAAAAACAACACAGTCTATTTTCTGAGCATGTGAATTAAAGAAAAAACAATAAGCAAGCATGAACCACGACTATCGTATCCCAGCAGCAGTACTAAAAAATCGGGACTTTTTTATTTTGGACGCTGGACGCGTACAGCAGACGCGTATTTTATAAAAAAAAAAACCGGCCACGGGGGAAGAGGGAGGGAGATTAGGGTTGAGGGAGGGAGGGAGGGAGAGTGAGCGAGAGAGAGATTAGGGTTTTGGGGGGGGGGGAGAGAGAGAGAGAGAGAGAGAGAGAGAGAGAGAGAGAGAGAGAAAAAGAAAGAAAGAAAGAAATAAAGCTTTATTAATGTCTTTTCCATGCCAAAAGGCATATAAGACTAAAAAGTACATGTCAAGTGTGTGGTAACCATGGGAGCGTATAAAACGTCTCCAATATGTAATAAAGAAAAACATCTAGTATAAACTAAAATAGACACGTATGCGGTGTGTGTGCATACTGATCATATTCATCTATGTCAAGATGTCAAGACTGTGAAGCCTGTGCTACTGCTGTTGTTGTGCTGATACTATAAAAAGATGTAATGCGAGCCACAGCATGAGAAAGTGCTAGAGCCTACTGGCGTCGTCTATGGACATGAGCGTGTGTAGCAGTGGCACGTCTCTGTGTATGATGTCTGGTGATCCTGGTAGTAACGTGATGGTGGGAAGTACACTGTCTCTGGTCTCTATGAGCATGTGAGCGGCTATCATCCTCGTCGTCGTCGTAATCCTCCTCCGGCACTAGATCACGCGATCTCCGCCTAGTAAAGAATGAAGTGATCAATGGCTGTGATGTAGAATGTTGTGGTGTCCCGTATAAATCACTCCGTAGTATGAACATCTCACGTATCATCAGAGCGACACATCGTGGGTCCTCATAGGCCACGAGAGAGCATAGAGTGGTAGGCATGTCTCAAAACAGGCAGTGATACCACCCTCTGATCTCATAGTATACATTTCATCGAAAGATAAAGTGCTCCTCAGACTCCACCTCACCTAGAGAGCATAACTGGCAAATCCGCTCCTCTCTGGAAATACCATGAAATCTCCCAGTCTCAATAGCTAACTGATGAGAAGACACCCTAAGCTGTCCCAGTGTGAATCTGAGGCAATGTGATAATCCTGAATCCAAGTAGCGTGGCATAACCGGGGACCCTAATGTATCCAGCTCCAAGAAATGGGTCTGGTAGAAAGCTGGCTTAACCCCTAACTGATTATGCCAAGTCCGCTCTAGGTATGTGCGATAGAGGAATCGTCTGATATACTGGTGGGTGCCTAAGAGTAGCTCTGTGATGGAGATACCAAATGAATCAGGTAGGAGGTGAGATGCCTGAGAGAACCATGATAACCTGTAGCCCTGATCATGAAGATGTTGTGAAGAGAATAGTGCAACCTGTATGTATCGTCTGTCTATCTTTGGTAACGCCTGTATCCTCTATATATAAGTGATGAGCTGAAGAGTTGTCTCGATCTGTAAAGGTGGAACTGCAAACTCAGCCAAGAGAATCTCATGTGGAACAGAAGGCTTCGCTCGAATCAGCCGAGCTAGCATGGTGGTCTGTAATCGTGAAAGACTGGCCCAATATGAGGAGGGGAGACTTGTACACCATGTCTCTGCTGCATATAGAGCCGTGGGGGTGACAATGGTATCAAAGAGGCGACACTTACTGCGAGCATCCTGGACGGACTTCCGGAAACAAAATCGCTCTAGCTGAACAAGGGAGGCATGCCCCTTCCCCAATCGAGTGGTGGCAGCCTGTCTCATGCTAAAAATAGGATCTGAGAAAAGGATCCCCAGGTATGTGTAGGAAGGGACCAACTCTAAAACCTGTCCACCCAAAGTAAGCTCCTGTCGCTGCATGCTCGTGAAGTGTTGAAGACCATAACCTTGGTCTTCCCAATGTACACCCCTAGGCCCCATCTGGTGCAAAACTCATGCAGGCAGTCCAACTGTCGCTGGAGACCCTCTCTGGTCGGTGAGACCAATACCACATCATCGGCATAAAGGAGGATAGCAATCAAAAGAGGACTCGTGAGAGGGAACAACCCTGCTTCACCCCAATAGTGCTCCAAATGTGATTGGATATGCCACTGCTATGCCGAAAACATCCCAGGACACGCTCATAAAGTGCCATCACAGCAACGATCTCGGTGGAGAAGCCAAGGTCTCGGAGTCTCTGGATGAGCAATGAGCGAGGAACAGAATCAAAGGCTTTCCTGAAGTCCACAAAACAACAGTAAACCCTCTCTCTCCTGTGCTTAGCCTCCTCAATCAGTGCCCGCAATGTGAAGATGTGGACTGCAGTAGAGTAGTGGGCTCAAAAACCTGCCTGACCCATGGCATGTAATCTCCTAGTCTCCGCCTCTGTGCTCACACCGACTGTAGTATAGTACCAGGACATGTCCAATCATGATGGTGCGGTAGTTACTTGGAATCATGGGGTCACCATTCTTATGGATGGGGTGGATAATGTTAGTGCACCAGGCTGATGGGAAACCGGCAACAATTGCGGAATTAAGAAGGGTGGCTATGGTGGGGGCAAGTAAGTCAGAGGCATGGGAAAGGAGCTCAGATTCAAGGTCTTCAATATCTCTCGCCTTGTGGGACTTCATCTTCCTAATGGCTGCAAGTACTATGTCAGAGGTGAAGAAGGAAAACTTGGATGGTCGTGGAGATATAGAGATCGGCGAGTCGGTAGGGACGGCATACAGGCTGGTAGCATAATCAGTCCAAATGCGAAGGTCTTCCAAGCGAGGTGGTGGAGAGCGAGGGATGAACTCACGCCGAAAAGCGCCCGAAGAAGAACTGAAAAGAACGTCAATAAACGTTTCCCTTCAGAATCGTCATAGGAATGCTTCTTACGACGGAGAACACGATGGTAGGAGCGTCTGGAAGATCAAAGCAAATGTAGGGCATGGATATGTGAATAGGTTACTGACTGATGAAGGGAACGGCACTCGGTATCGTACCATGGAGGGTGCAATGGTCGAGGTGTGCGGCGAGTCTTTTTGGAATGGGGTTTTGTGGGGAGGGTTAGTGATGCAGCTGTGTGGAGAGAGGTGGTGAGGAAAGCAGCCTGGGTGTCGATTGGGCTGTCGTGAGGAAAGGAATGTAAAAGTGAAGCCAAGGACTGACGGTACAAAGGCATGTAAGTGAGATCAAATATGTATGTGGGTGCGCGGGTAAGCGTGGATGGTATAGATGAATGAGTGGGTGGAAGGTGGCCAATATCGAAGGAGAGAAATGAGTGATTAGAAAGGGTGGTGGGAGAGACGTGGAAGTCAAAGACTGTGGGTATAAAGAATGGTGACCCCATGAGATAGTCAACGACACTATCTCCTCCACTGTGAGGGTGGCATGTATAACTGTGAGGGAGAGGGAGAAAGATATATATATGTGGTGAGAGAGAGACATACGGTTTAGGGTTTACAGAGGGAGAGAGACAGGTTTAGGGTTTAGGGTTTAGGGTTTAGGGATGAAGTTGTAGCATGAGTAATTAGTAAGTTGTTGAAGTTCATCCGAGGAGAAACCGATCTCATCATATAAGACATAGTAGTGTGTAGGTCTAGGGTTTAGGGTTTAGGGTTTAGGGATGAAGTTGTAGCATAATTAATTAGTAAGTTGTTGAAGTTCATCAGGGAGAAGTAAAACTGCAAGAAATCTAGGGAGAAGTAAAACTGCAAGAATACATATTGATTAAGCTATGCTTGACCACATAATCTGCTAGGATAAATTTTTCCAGTGATGTTTACTATCCTGCCTCTCCTGTCATCCCCAGGCACTAAAAAGACCTTTTTGACCATTGCTTTCTTACAAATCTTCCTGGCCAAATATCCAGGTGAAAGGGTATCGATCATTACCCCCAAAAGGCATGCAGCTTCCTTGGGTGTTCGAGATAAGGAAATGGGCAGTGAAGCCAATTCTTTTACACAACCTGTATGAAGCCCATGAAACTGTAGAGAAGAACGTGGTTAAAAGTTTTTTAGATGAAGGGCATTTTCCACGCACAAAGAACACAAGGATACTTCTCCCAAAAATCTTCTGGTCTTGAGAGA
Source organism: Diphasiastrum complanatum (assembly GCA_029204225.1). Classification (NCBI taxonomy): domain Eukaryota; kingdom Viridiplantae; phylum Streptophyta; class Lycopodiopsida; order Lycopodiales; family Lycopodiaceae; genus Diphasiastrum; species Diphasiastrum complanatum. The sequence continues at coordinate 44,158,987 of CM055096.1, forward strand.
GAATTAGAATTAGAATTATTATTATTAACGTCTTTTAGTACCCAAAGGTACATAAGACAAAAGAGAGTACAAAAGGTGAGGAGCATTGTCCGCATACGGACTTAATTACTAGTAAAAAAGAAAAGAAGACAAGAAACTAGCATATCTATCTCGCTATCTCTAAGAAGAAGAAGTATCCAAGCTTGACCACCAACTTGCGAGGGTACAATGCAAGAGCTTAACCACCTGCTCTGCAAAGGAGACTAGCTACGAGTAAGCTGAAAATAATGAGTGATAGTAGTAGTGGAGCGTGTTGTAGACTGGCGAGAAGCCCGTGAAGATCTGGTGATCCTGGATCTAGCAGAAGTATGTGAGACTCTTTGTGTCTTCGATCTCCGAGTGGGGACTTCAAAATCCAAAACAGAAATATCCTCTCTGTCTCGCTTCTGGAAAAACTGGGTAATATGAGCCTGGCTGTGATCCAGAGAGAGAGAGAGAGAGAGAGAGAGAGAGAGAGAGAGAGAGAGAGAGAGAGAGAGAGAGAGAAAGAGTTTAGATATAAGCTCCTTTGCAGTGTATGTTTACATTTTTGAATACTCAATTTCAAGACTCTTCCACCAGGCTCATACTTTTCTGAATATGATTGAAGTTCAGCATATTTATTCTAATGTAACCCCATTTCTTGTGATGGTGTTTAGGCTCGAGCTACCGCACCTCAGATTGTCAGAAATATATATTATACACTCAACTATACCACGACCACCCTTACCCAAGAGAATACTATTTTTGAAAGTCCTTTCCCAAAAGATACCTCGATTATCCAAAGCACAACTCAAATCCTGTGTTTTTAACATCCAGAGCAGCAACAAGAATAACTAAACTGAAGGCAAAATTTGTTTAGGCAAAAAATGTGAATCTGGTTGACTTGAACCTTGGATAACGAACCTTGGATAAAGGAGGCTTTGTTAATTGGTATAAAGGAGAAGTTCTAGAAAACTTGTCTGGTATTTGTGACTTCACAATTTTTTTGAAACGTATGCCCGGACAGCATAAGGCACTTGGATTACCTGAGAAGACATGTACAAATAATAGAATGAAGCTAGAGGCCTCATTGACAGGGATATGTATTGATCCCTGTCTGTCCTTAGATTGGTTTGTCGTCTGAGGAAAGTAAATTTGGAGGATTCCTGTTGTAGCACGAAATGCAATTTCCCAAGCATTCAGAATTGGTCAAAAGCATAAGGTCTTTGTTTATCGCCTTGTGGCAGAAATAAATGCAGAGAAAAAGATTGAGAAGGCTTCAACTCACAAAGAGTGGCTCTCAAAAATTCTCATCCTGCGATCCGATCATCCCATTATGTTCTGCTGCAGCCGTGACAGAATTCATGTTTCCTTTGTGTTATTGTTGGACTTCATCCCAAAACCCTAAACCGATCTCATCATATAAGACATAGTACTGTGTAGGTCTTGTGGTTCCCTGTGGTGAATGACACAGTTCTGCTTATTAATTAGTAAGCATTCATTTCTCCTACTGGATCCTACTTGGAGATGGATCTGAACACAAGCAAATATCTGCCAAGACTATGCGGTAGGGAAAATTGAAGGGCATTAGAACAAAGCGTCGAGTCTTGTTGTCAGGTACTATGTCTCAAAACAATTTTGAAGAGCTCTTCAATCTTCTTAGACTAGACAACCTGACTTTTTGAAAGTGATTCCTAGTTATGCAGTGAAATTGACTTGATCGGTAAAGTTTAGATACAAACTCCCTTTGCAGTGTAAACATTTGAGGACGATACGGATTGGATTCCTGGAAGTCAAAAACACTTCAGTATCTCAAGTGGAGATGAATCATCTGATGATAAAGCTCGCACAAAAGTTTGTTCTCGTCTGGAAACTAGTTCACACGGTAAAGCAAGAAAGCATATCACGATATTGACACAGATGCTTGCTCTTTTGGCCAGAGAGAGAGAGATAGCGAGAGCACGAGAGAGAGTTTTTTGGTCGAAATTACAAATTGTTTGCTCTTTCATGCCCTATTCTGTGGCATCTTAGTTATGGGAGGCATGGGCAGTGGTTAGGTTTGTTGCAAATTTTTTTTGGTACCTTTTTCGTTTTTTTTAACAAGAGGGGCCAGGTATGTACCAAACACTCTGATAATTAATTCCGGGGGAGGGGGGGTTAGGGGAGGAAAATTATTTTTATTTGTTTTTGGGCATGTGGGAGCGAGCGGGGAGGGGCCTGTATTTTTACTTTTTTATTTAAAAAAAAAATTTGAAAAATGGCGGACGCGTCCACCCCCGGACACACCCCTGGCGCGTCCGCGTCCGGACGCGCGTCCGTGTCCACCATCCGCTTCCTTAGCATCCAAGTATAATCACAATTTTTAAAACATCTTTCTTGTTTTTGCCATAAGGTGTACACTACTAAGTAAAGTAAACTCATATACTTTAGCTCAATTATATTATTATCATCACCTTAAGGACAGTTGAGAAGCTTGGTAAAAAGCCTATAAACCTCATCCTCTTCAGTAGTACTCATCCTATTTGGATACAAAGATATAGGAGAACTACCAGGAATCAGTTTAATACCATGGTCCACACCCCTAGAGGGGGGAAGACCCTCAGGAGGCTGCTCAAGAAACACATCGTTAAACTCTTGCCTAAGTTTCCTCCTGGTGAATTTTCTTGCTTTAGGTTATTAAACATTAATTCCATTTGGAGATTGTAAAATTGTAAAGTACATTCTTCATGGTAAGTAAAATCTTTTAACCAACATAAGCAAGAATTACAATCCACAACATCCATACATTTAACTGTTTCTAAAGTAGAAAGCATATATGAAATAGAAATATCAACATTTCCATTTAATTCTATGAGTGAGCCGTTATGCAAGAACGACAAACTGTGAGTTACATAGTTTTTTTTCATAGACTCGTTCCTCTCATAGAACCAATCCTTTACCCTATCTAGATTCATAATGTGAAAGTCTAATTTATCCTTATAGGCTTGAATCTCAATTGGTAGACGTGGGACTATCCGGTCCCAAACTTGCTTTCCGCTCCTGTTGTCAGCTTCACTGTGTAACGGTGGTCACTTTGCCTTGTCTGCAACAAATTAGCGTTAATAAAATTATGTGTGGAACCATCATCAAATAAAACTATAACGACTTGGCCCCCACAAACCCCTTCATCCGAATGAGGTCATGAGGACCAAAAACAGCCGTGTTAAAACAACAATGCTCGCACACAGAATTACTAGCAAAGGAAAGATCGTCGACACTATTATGCTAGAGTTACTTGGCGTCTTAAAAGATGCCCCTTTAGCCTTCCGTTTCTTTGGACATTCCTTCACGACATGACATGGTTCCATGCAATTAAAGCACAGATTGTCGCTTCTGGCTTTCATGAAGGTTTCCTGATCCAAGGTAGATCTTTTCTTCGACTTACCCGAACACCCGAACCTGAAGACCCATCTTTCACCTTATCTTTCGATTTCTTTGTAAAGAAAGGCTTCTTACCCTTTACGTCGGGCAAGACACCAGTCGTAGGCTTGGCCACAATACGAGTATCATCGTATATCCTGGCAAAGCAAACAGCATCCTCGAGGGTAAGAGGCTGGTTCCTCTTGACCTCTAGCTGATAGTCTCTTGGCAACCCAAGTATGAATGCAACTTTACTAGCAAAGGATCTATTCTAGTTGCAAAATGAGAATAGACTTCCTGAAATTCTTGTAAATATTGATCCAGGGGCCGGTTCCCCATATGGATCGTATTGACGATAATTTTCAAAATCATCAAGAATAGGAAGGAAGGCCACCTTAAAGGCCTTACAAAAACTTCCCAATTCCTAGGAACTTCAGGCTTACCCCTTACATCTTGCCACCACGTAAAAGCTTTACCTCGCAAGTACATGACAGCTAGATTGATCTTGTTGTCATCGTGGAGAAGTGCGAATTCCATCGATCCAACCATTGCAAGACCGCTTATGGGGTTCTATCCTTCTTTTTCCAAACAAAAACTTCAGGGGTGAACAAGGGTTGATGCAATAGCTGCCTTAACTGCGTCAACTCCTTCAAATCATGCTGATCCCATGAGTGTTTGGATTGCAAATCAACAATCTGTTGTTGTAGATTGTTAATTCCAAGCAACAAAGCATCGGAATCCATGGCAGAGGTAGATGTCGTTACCTCGTGAGCAGGAGACATCGGCTGTGTGGTAGGATTAGGATCCATTTACAAGAGCAAGAGAGGTGAATTAAGAAAGAGTGATATGATAGAGATCAAAAACAACTCAAGAAAGGTAGATACAAGACTACTCTTGTTGTCTCTTCACAAACCAAATGGTATTGTCCATGGCTGCCAAAAGGAATAAGAGGAAGCAAAGAGAAGGATGCACCACCACCTCCACCTCTTCTTCTCATGAAAACAAGCATAGGAAAAGCATGCCTCCTTCCCCATGCTTGCCTACCTACTGCCATGTGGCTTTACCTTGCCACCTTGGCCTCCACGTAATCAACCTGGCCACCTCCCCTGAAACTTGCCAGCAAGCAGCTAGCTTTCACCCCCCCCCATCGCTGGATTTTTTGCCTCTCTTCCCCACGGACAGACCTGCGGAACAGGTGTTCATTGCTGTGGTCAGCGGGCTAGGAGACAAAAAATCATTTTTTTTAATAGCAGGGGCCCACGGGATACCTATGCACCTCCTTCTACCTGAGCGGAACTGCAAACCACAGGAGATGCCACCTGTCCGACCACGTGGCAGGCGCTGAGGGCCCCACCAACTGTTTTTTTTTTTAAATTTCATTAACTCTCAAAAAAAACAGCGGAAGGAAGAACACAAAAAGGTGCATAAAAAACAAGATTCAAGCCTGAATTGAATTCCGTCAATTGCATCGAAACTTACAAGAAATCTACTACGGATCAACGCACCTGCTTTCAGCATGCAGTGGCTCTGATACCATATATTACAAACTTACTGCAGGGTTGGACGCGGATGCGCCCGGGTGCCGGACGTGGCCCCCGGACGCATTGTCCATTTTTAAAAAAAAATAAAAAATACACTAAAAAAAACGTGCGCCCACCTCGGACGCGCCCACCCCCGGACGCACCCGGGCGCGCCTGGGGTCCCCTATTTGAGATATAAATATTATATCTAAGGTAGGGGACCCGGGAGCGGACGCGCGTCCGCACTCGGACGCATGCATGGGCCTGTCCGGGGTGGGCGCACATTTTTTTTAAGTGTATGTTTTATTTTTTTTAAAAATGGACGCGCCCGGAGGTCGGACGCAGATGCGCCCGAGCGCCGAACGCGGGCGCAAAAATGGCCTGAATCTCCCGGACGTGCATCCGGCTGCATTTACTATTAATAGGTATATAGTTGCAGCGAATCGCGATTCGAACCCAGAACCGTGCAATTTTTTTTTTTTTGAAAAAATAGCTTATGGCTGAAATATTTTTTAGGGGAGCAGCATTTTGCCTCCCATAAGTGTAGTAGATAGGGCACAAACAAATCTTATTTTTAGTAGCTATTTGGTCGTTATTTGCTCTGGTTCTCAGTAAATGTTAATGCCACAGTTTGGGCTAAATATTGGGCCCTTATTGGCCCCATTTTTATCTTAGGGGGGGTGCAAGGTGGGCAGCGCCCCCCCTGCTACTGTCGCTCCCCCCCCCCCCCCGGCGGGGGGATCGGGGCGCTGCCCCCCGAAGCAAAAAGCGAGGTGCAATTGCTCTACAGTTCTTTGTCGCTGTCCCACTGGAACCATCTATGATCGTAACGAACAGGCTAGAGGTTAGTTTTGAATTTTTATTCTTGACAGAACCCAACATGGATTAATGCACCTAAACTGGACCATCCTGCACCCGTTTTTTTTCATTTAATCAATTCAACTACTTCTCTTCTATCTGATCTAGCTCATGGCCACCCAACATAAATAGTCGGCAAACTACACGGTAATAATGCTCTTAATCAGAGCTTTCATTTGATACCCATATTGCCCAAAAAAAATTCAGAAAAAAAAAACGATTCTAAACGATTCTGGTTTTTTTCCAAATCGCGATTCTGACCGCAATTCAGAATCGTAGTGCATCTATGATTAAGATATGCTAGAGCTTTGAGTTATTTCTTCTCTCCTATAGCTCATGTGCATGATTTCTTGCTTAAGGAGATCTATAGTGCAAAGCCGCTAGATTGCTCATTATTCTACCTTTAGTAAAGGTTTTGTGCGTTTTGGGATGGGCTTTCAATGTCCTTGCATTATATCCCTCTAGGGATTATCTTATTTGGGTTTGTATATATGTTTGAACCATGTCGATGGGAAACATAAGGTCAAAGCTATTTTGCACCAGAATGGTGTTCCGGGACCCCATGTTTCGGAACACAGCATTCCGAAACGCTATCCTGAAATTTTTTTATTTAGGCCCGAGATGAGGAGCTTGTGGAGAGAGGAATAGGAGGCCAAATAGCTTGTGTGAGCACTCTATGTGTGGAAGGTGATTGTAGCACATAGAAGAGGGCAAGAGTGACTATGTGGAGATTTGCGAGCAGAGCAACTTCTTGAGGCTGTTTTTCACCTTGTTATTCTTTGCTTTGTTTGGAGGCTATAGTGCATCATTTTGAGTGATTCTTGTTGCTAGGATTGGCTATAGGGTTGCTAGGGAGAGAGCGATTATGCTTTTCAAGAATATGTTATGATGCTTTATGCCAAGGATAAAATCCCTCCATCTGAATACTTGTATGGTCTCTTGAAATAGGAGGAGATGAGAAGGGTGACCCTCTTGTAGAGGGAGGATTTTTAGGAGCAAGCCTTCACTTCTAAGAAGCAACAATTTTTTAAAGATAAGAAGAAAGGTAAAGACAAACCAGAGGGATCATCACATGACTTGGAACAAAGTATAGGAAATTTACAAGTGTGAGAAGGACAGACCTCAAATTCCTCTTCTACACCATGTAGCAATGGGATCTGCAACTATTGCAAGAAGTATGGTAGTAGGAAGAAGCAGGGTAATCAGAGAAAAGGATCCAACAAGCAATTTGAGAATTATGTTGGAGTTGCAAAAGAGAAGCAGGATGACATGAAGCAGATTGAGCTCTGCTCTGTTGCATTGGCTGCACAAACCACTTAGGGTGGTTGGTACATTGACTTTAGTGCTTCAAAGCACATGAATCTTCATAGGAATTGATTTAGTTTCTTTGAAGAGTTAATTGATGGATGGGGGGGTGTGCTCAAGTGACAATTTTACACACAACGTCAAGGGCAAGGGCACTGTTCCTGTCAAGCTTCAATCAGGAGAGGCAAAGGTCATCAACCTTCACGTACCAAGGCTTGCAAGGAAGCTTCTTTTAGGTGGTGCTATCTTGAAGCAAAATATGAAAGTTGAATTTAATGATTCGACTTGTCTTGTCAAGGACAAGTGTCATTATATGAAGATTCTGGCCAAGAAGATGCAAGAAGATGGCTTCTTCAAACTATATACGACTATCCCTAAGCAGCATGCTTATACAATGTGGGTAGGTTGTGGCATGAGAGGTATGGCCATCTTAGTTACCATAGCATGCAAGTGCTAAACAAGCACAATATGGTAGTGGGGTTTTTATCAATCAAGCCAAGCTCATTAGTTTGTGAGGCTTGCACTATGGAAAAGCAACAATTCAAAAATTTCCCAAGGGAAGCATTGCTAGGGCAATGGAGATACTTAAGTTGATCCATTGAGATTTGTAGGGGCCAACCAAACTAGATCGGCAATGGTGGCACGTTACTTTTGACTTGCATAGATGACTTCTCTAGAAAGGTTTTGGTATATTTCTTGAAGTAAACATCTAAAGCCATCAAGTACCTCAAGCGGTTTAAAGCTTTAGTGGAGAATCAAACAAGGAAGAGGATTAAAATGCTCAAGTCGGATGGTAGTGTTTAATACATTGTTGGTGAACTTGTTCCTTTTCAAGTGAAGCATAGTTACCAGGGAACGCGTTCCACCCCTTGGGAACGTGTTCCCCACATTCTCACCTATCAAGCGTTCCGGAAACGCGTTCCAAGGTGGGAATGTTCCCGTAGCAGTGGGAACGCATTCCCAGCTGTTCCCAGGCACGTTCCCAGGGGTGAGAATGTGTTCCCAAGTAGCTAAAGCAAAATCTTCTAATTAAACATGCTTTTTGTGAAGCTTCTCAGTTTTTTTGACTGTTACCCATAAAAGGGTTCATATGCCTATATAAAAACCCATCAAAAGTATCAAGATACTCGTTTTTGAGAAATAAGGTCGGTTCCATTCCTACACTTTGCCTGTTTTCCTGAGCACTATTTCAAACTTATATTTAATGACGTGGCATTCCCACGTTCCCAACTTCTCAAAACGTTCCCGTTCCCATGCGTTCCCTGGCAACTATGAATTGAAGTGCAACGGATGTGTGGAAGAAAGACACAAGAGGAGGCATTCAATGGCAACAAGCCCAAGGTGGGAGCGTTTCAGGTGTTTGGTTGATGATGTATGCTCATATCCCCAAAGATAATTGGTAGTTTTGAATACATTGCTAGTGAACTTGTTCCTATTAATTGAAGTCCAACGAATGTGTAGAACATATGATATTAGATAAGGAGCGGAAGAACGCATTCATAGCATCATTCAAGTAGACAGGATTCTCACGGTTTAATTCTCACGAGTTACTACTTAGTACTAGTACAGCCAAGAGGAAAGGAAATGATACTCTCTCAGGATATCAAGGCAGATGACAGAATAAGCTATCATGTCCTTTCCTCTTGGCAGGATAAGCATGTCACAGATTTACATATGCTTGCATCCACCAGTAGACGAAAAGCAGTTATTCAGCGTACTACATGTTCTGACCAGCTTAGATGTCTTGTAAAATAGCTTCCTTGCATGCTACCAGATTCCTATACATGGTATCCAAAACTAGTATCGCTGGCTCTGGTTCTTAGTCAATTCGGCAACAAAACTTATTTTTGATAAATAAAAATATAGGGTTAAATCCTTTGGTGGGAAATTGAACCTTCTTGTGGATTATCCCTCTTTTCTCTCTGCTTGCTAGTGGATGAATTAGAAATAAGCTCTTCATTTTTATATGCAAATAAAATTCCTCACGAGTTTAGTCAATATTTCTTGATATGGTCCAATAGTTTGTTTGCAGTGGTGCATAGATTTCTATATGAGGTTTATGGCCTTATTTCAAGCGAATAGCTCTTACACGTCAAATGTCTAGTGTCTACAGAAATTTGTTTATTAACGTAACCTGTAAAATGGTAGCCCTGTGTTTTTGAAGAAAGCATTCAAAATTTCTGATCCAAAAGTTCCAGTAACCAAGTTATTTCTTATCAGAAGATTATCTTTTCTTCTTTTTCATACATAAACATATGCCAAGTGAAACCTAATATTAAACCAATGATTGGATATGATATCGTTTGAATGACTTTGTGATACGATTTGAGTGCAAAGAGCAAGAGCAATGTTTCATTTCTCTCTTGATTTTAGGGCAGATGACAAAATAAGCTACAAGGGGGGAAAGGTGATTTACTCATTGTAATCTATCACCCTTTCACAACAACTTACTAAACCAACAAGGTTTCAGTTTTTCAAGTTTATATCTAATTCAAATTTTTGTAAACATGTCAATTAACTAATAGAAAACTTGCAAAAACACTAAATTTATGACTTCTCAAATTTTTTTCTTGAACAAAGTGATGAATTTTCATGTGCTTTTGTTAATAGGTGCTCTTTTCATGGAGGGGTTCATGTCACTAAAAGAAGACCTAAAGGCAACCGACACCACCTTTGTGTGTCGGTGCCTTTAGGTCTTCTTTGTCGTGTTGTCCGAGAATAGCCGAGCACCGTGATACTTCATCCTGTGTTTTATTTGGCTAGATTGTACTCCCTGATCTATATGGGTTTTCCAAGCCCACAAAGGTACAATCGTGTCAAGGGTATTATTTCAAGACATACTCGATTGTCCTAGGACCATGCCTATAGACAGTTAGGAACATCACCTCAAGATGCCCACCACATAAACTGTTGCCTTAAATTTCTAGGGGTACGTCTTTAGAAAATAAGGGCTTTACTAACTATAAAGGCTCATAAAAATTTGTCACTAGGGTGCCAATTTCTTGTAATTATACGGCCTAATTCTCTACATGCCCACCACAGAAGAATCCTTTCGTCGAATCATAAATAACAAAGACCACATTTTGCGGTGCCAAAAGTGTCGAGGTTGAGGGCCCTTGGGTGCCCATGAATTGAATTGCAACGTGGGTCCTGAATGACATGATCTATGTGAAGACATAATTGGGGTTGATTTCTTATAGTGAGAGGGATGGATCTTCCACCCATCTCAGGTATTATGGCCTCACCCCATCTTCCAAGGGGTTGGTGTATATGTTAATTTGCAGCTTTAGCATGTGAGATATAAGTAATTGAACACCCCTAATTGAATGAAGTTCATACACAATCACCACATAGAAACACTTGATAAGAGACTAATTTTCCGTGTTCATGTCCGATTCTGTAGATATCAGACATGGGAGGCATGGGCCCACTGGTTAGGTTTGTTACAAATTATTTTGCAAATTTTTTTGGGTACTGTTTTCCTATTTTTTAACAGGAGGGGGCAGGTGGGTGCCAAACACCCTCTGATAATTAATTCCAGGGGGGGTAGGGGTCATAAATTATTTTTATTTCGCTTTCGGGATGTGGGACAGTGAGGGCAGGGGCCTGTATTTTTTTAATTTTTTTGAAAAAAAAAATTTGGAAAATGTCGTACGCGTCCACCCCCAAACGCACCCTTGAGGCGTCCGCGTCCGGACGCGCGTCTGCGTCCAGCCCCCGCTTCCTTAGATATATATATATAGCTAAGGAAGCGGATGGCGGACGCGGACGCGGACGCGGCACGCGTCCGGACGCGTCCGATTTTTTTTTTTAATTTTTTTAAAAAAAAATTATACTTAAAAAAAATTGAAAAGAAAATATGGCGTCCGGACCCCAGACGCCTCCGAGGTCCGGACGCGTCAGTTTTTTCTTTTTTAATTTTTATACACAACATAGTTCCCCATGACACCCGTGCCATGGGGGCGTAGGTACCGTACCACTTGCCGTGGTACGACACCTAGTTCTTTTTTTTTTTCCCTTTTGAGTTGTTTTTAACCAAAAAATGACTGAAAAAATTAAAAACTTAAAAGAAAAAAAAAAAGAACAGGTGTCGTGGATGCCATGAAACTGAAGTTCCACGGCACCTGTACGGCACCTACGGAACCCATGCGATATATATATATATATATATATATATATATATATATTTTCTTTCATTTCGATGTTCTACAATGATCTGCCAGTGGAATGTTGTTCCCGTGCAACTAAAGGTCACAACAACCATACAAACATCAAATCAAAAAAGGCAAAAATAGTCAAAAAACTCCTTTCACTCATCTCTCTCTCTACTCCATGTGCATTGTGAACCCACGTTCTCACTCAAAAATCTCCACATCACCAATGCAAAATATCCTCCACAAAGGACAAGAATTGTTCACTGTGCAGGTCCCAGACTTTGTTTAAAAAATAGAAAGGAGAAGGTTGTTTGTTATGTCACTACGCTCTGAACATCTTGAATGTGGGTATTCAAAACTACAAATTCCAAAGCAACTAAGGGTCACAAGAAATCAAGCTGAGCATTGCCATCGAACACAAATCGATATGGTTGCAATCCTAGCAAGTAGCTGTTTTAGTCCGAGATTTCTTTGAGGGTTTAAAGTCATGAGTAGAATATATAACCAAACAAGCAAAAATATCATCTGCAACATCTAGTAGGCACAAGTTAAACTCTTTCTTTCTTAAATGTCATTGGGCAAGAGAAGTGAAATGAGGCCTTATCTAAGGGAAAAAAAACTCTCATCAACAAATACAATGTCATAAGGTGGAAAATACTATGAATATGTCAAAAAATTAACAATCCCATACTAAACTATAGAGCAAACACGAGATAAAAAATTCCAAGTCAACCAGTGTCACACAAACATTACCTATAGAATACATGTTATATGCAATATACTTTCTTGACATTGTACCTACTATCACGATTCACCAACGTGGATTGACCAGTTCGTGACAAGGAATGCTTTTGGATAACACTATGTTAAGATTTGGTAAAAGTCAAATACATTTGTCCTCCATTTGGATTTGTCATTTAAAAAACAGCTTTGAAAAGATTGGCTGGCCACGTGCACAAATTCTTTTTGCTTTTGGTTGTTGATGAGAAGATAATTTCTCTTAACAACAGCGATCTAACCCTAAATTCTTGTTCAAAAAAGCTGAAGTTCTGAGAGAGTGAAAAAAATGTTCGTAGAAATGATAACTTATAAGTCAGCAATCTCACGAAATTGCAGCAATCCTCAAAACTCAAAATGAACGGCAGGAAGGAGTATGTTGACAGATGAGTTCTTGCCCAAAAATGGAAAGATCGTGCTGCCCCCCCCCCCCCCCCCCCACTTTAACCATTCAAAAAAAAAGTTGGATCCGCAAACCAATGGCCTAGAAAGCAAAAGGATGAGATAGTCTTACAGAAATTGAAGATGAGAAACCTTCCATATGCTGTGCTGCAGCCGTCTTCAGAATCATAGCTCAAGCCAATTGCCTGGAAGCACTAAGGCTTGCTGACGATTCCCACAGATGAAAGCAACTCAGGATCAGTCTTGGATACTATATCAACAAACCCAAAAACCTCGGCAAAGACCTCAATAAGCTGCTTTGTTACGGCCTCCTCAATGACTGGAGTGAAACAACTCTCCTTTTCCAAAGAAGTGACCTCCTTGTCGCGAATGCCACAGGGAACAATGTGGGAGAAGAATCGCAGATCAGGCTTGATATTGAAAGCGAGCCCGTGCGACGATATACTGCCAGAAGAGATCCTCACTCCGACCGCCCCAATCTTGCGATCTTCCACCCAAACCCCTGTCAACTTCTCAAGCCTCCCCCTTGCATGCACTCCATATTTTTCCGCCACCTTGATCATACAATCCTCAAGCCCTTCAACATATCGCCGCGCTCCTAATCCCATCTGCCTGAGGTCAAGGATTGGATAAAGAACGGCCTGTCCAGGACCATGAAATGTTACATCACCGCCCCTTTCTGCAAAATGAACCTCTGCACCCAGGGTTTGCAGCTCTGTAGGGCTGACCAAAATGTTATGCGCAGTGCGGCGCTTGCCGAGAGTGAAGGTGGGGGGGTGCTGCAGAGAGAGGAGCGTGTCGGCTATGGCATTGCCACGGCGCTTGCTCACTAGCAAATTCTGGAGAGCTAGGGCTTGAGGATATTTTACAAACCCTAAGTTCCATACTTGTAATTTTCTGGACGCCACCATCGCCAAGAAGCAAATTCACAAACTCACAGCAAAATTGTTGACTATTTATGATCTACCTCAAGCGTTCGAGCAGCAGCTGATGCAAAACAGTTAAGGCAGATCGATTTGATTACAACCAGCTACAGAGCAACAACCACCCCCTCAACAACACTTCCAGCAACCACCATGACCTCCTGTACCGCAACCTCCCCCTGGATTCTCCCGTCAAACTGCTTCCCTTCCTGACCTTGCTATGCGGGCTATCCAGGATGTGCCTACCATGACTTATGCCAACAATGCCTTCCAAGAGAACAGGCAGTTGGCACAAGAGGTCGAAGTTCTCGAGGACAAGGTGGACGATATCCGGCAGGAGGAACATAAGAAAGATCACTGCGCGAAAGCGAAAGAGAAAAATTCGGACTTCACAATCGCCAACGCAGGGTTAAAAGCCGAGAGCTGGCGTATGCATTCCCTCATAGCTTGCGCAGGTACGCTTACGACCAATCTTTTCACGTTCAACTTCCTATACTCCATTTTATAAGAATACTCAATTTTATAAGAATAATGCAAAAGCTCTAGAAAATGAGATTGCAATATTTATAGATTTGAGACTAAATAATCTATCCTGAAGATCCAAATACCGGTTTATGCCTAGATTTTAAGTCCATTTGTAATCTTCTCAAATTTGTATGTGAAGAAAACGATGGATTACTTGGATGTTGTCAAAGGTTTCGTGACATTGGCTTGCATGATGCAAAATTGTTGAGTCTCAATCAACATTTGCGGTGTGCTAATGAACAATTGCATTGTGCTAATCAACAATTGCAACATTATGTGCAACACACTAGTAATGAGAACATTGCACTCAAGCATGTTATATCGAAGTTGAATACTACAATCACAAGTCTTCGGGGATTATTAGAATCATTGGAGAAGTTGTGATCCGAAAGTTTAAAATATGTTGTTGATGTGGAAATGATCAAAAAGACAATGATGAAAAAGAAAAGAAAAAGAGTATCGAACAGGAACATTGATGACTTATCTTTACATAGCATCAATCAGAAGAAGAGAATTCGAACATTCAAGTATGTTAGATTATAGAATGTTTATTTCATTTGTATGTTTCTATTTAATTTTTATTTATTTATTTGTATTATTATAGACTAAACGTCACATGTCTTTGATATGTGTGTTGCAGATCAAGCTTGGTAGCAAAGGACTATTTCAAAGATCGATCATGCATTGGAGAATCTTTAAGTCATGTTCTCCCAAGAAATTCAGCAAGAGCAATGAGAAATGATCGATTTCAAAAAGTGAAAAAGGAGATTGCACAAATAGTTTTGAGTAAGATTCAAACTTATTTGGATGCAAATGTGATACAAGGTGCATGTGATCAGGCTGGAATTAGCAAAAATGCTTATTCCACATTTTTTAGAATAATATAAAAAGCATTCTCTCAAGTGAAGATTAAGAAAACTTATCTTCCTCGTCCATATCGAGTAAGATTAGCAAGAAATTATTCCAACGAGAGAATGTTGTAAGAAGTTGGCCAACGATTGCAAAAATATTTTTCTTGATGTCAAAAATGTCCTAAAATACATTATTCGATTCTATGAACTACCTGAACATCAAACAAATGGAAAGTTGATAATTGTGATGAAACTAGACGAATCTGAAATCATCAAAGGTCCAAAGCTAGAACGAGTGAGTGTCACTTTGATGAACAAAATATTAGATGCCAATGATAGCACATTTAGCGTTTAATCGAAAAATTACATATGGTGGATAGCTGCGTTCCAGATACATTTGACTTATTTCTATTCTTTCTATTTTTTAATACATGATTAATGTAGAATACATTACTTGCTTTTCTACAGGTTTTGAAAGAAGATCATAAAATTCTCTCATAGATATTTTCGCATACAAATTATGGCGAAATTATAAAGGGACATTAGGAGGGTCAGAAACTTAGAGTGAAAAATCATGGATGTTTTCAAATTTAATGGCACCTTGCAGGTGATTTAAAAACACTGAAATGTATGTATAATGTCTCTCATGGGGCAACATAAAACATCCTTGTATTTATTGCATGAAGGATTGCTACGATATGAATTTGGGATGAGCAAACAATGGCCCAACAACAGAAGTAGAAGATCCAAATCTGAAGAGTATTCTGCCAATTCCATTGTTCATATATGCACATTGCATGCTGAGGTACGTGTGATTAAGAAACTTATTTATCTTCACATTCTATTTGCTTCAAATAAAAAACCAGAGCCTTTGGCTAAATCAGCTATCAAAAAGTTGGAAGAAGTACTTTCAAAAGCATGACTACATAGAGAAAATATCACAATTGAAAAAAGTGACAAACTAACTGGAAAGTCAATAAATGTTCCTAATAAGCCATTAATTGGAGGTGCCGAAGCAAGGAGATTCTTATCCAATCACACTTGCAAAGAATCCAATGTCACTCATGGAATTTGGAAAGATATTGTTTCGGCAACACAAGATTTTGAGAATAGGGGAAGTACTCGAATGCAAAAGGCACAAGTATAGAAGAACTTTGACACACTCATTGGTGTTATCAAAAAGGAAAACTTATCATCACAAGATATTAGCAATTTGCAAAGCATTGCACCACATTTGTAAGATCCATACGAGATTGTTGGGAAAAAGTTCACGTAACACATTACATATGGTATTGTTCTATTACTTTGTTAATGTTCTGATAAGAAGAATCTCATTCATAATGTTACTAATTTCTACTGATGTTTGCACTTGTCTTTCTGAGGACAGAGAGTAACAGGTGAAATGTCATGTACATGGACAACAAAATGTACGGGCCCATTGGACCATATGTTTTGGGGTCATGGATCCATCGCCTATTATTGTATGTCGTTTATTATTTGGCATTTATCAAAGTCATTTATGACTCATACACTCGTAGTTGTTACTCCAACCCTAACTCATGGACAATAGGGCCTCAAACAATGGACTTAGTATCGATCATTGATTGATCAGATGCTTAGCTCTTAGCTCAATTAGTGTTAAAAATTCACAATTCTAGCTTGACTAGTTTTGGTCATATGACTTGTAAATAGTTAGATGGTCATGATGTGGCTTGTCACACGTGCCAAATAGCATAGGATTCCATTCATAAGGATGTTCTCAAGTAGACCTAAGTGTTAGAACCTTTGGAATGAGTCCAAATTATGCTTAGATACAAGGGAGAAAAAATAGGAGCTATTTTTGGTAATTTTTGCATTGTTGAGGGATCTCCAAGATTCCAACCCTAACTTGGTAGGGATGAAAGATCCACCAAAATTAGCATTAGGGATAGGTTTAGGGCTACTCATACCTGCCCAAAACCATGATGGATCATGTATATATAGGTGATGATATCTCACCAAAATCAATCAAGCAATTTCATGTTTTTTCTCTCATAATGGTGCAATTGCTCTCTATGTTCATAATTGTTTGAGTACTTGTGATTACTAATGATTATAGGATTGAATGTAGGTCTGGTGTACAGTACTCAGACTGTGGGAGGCCGTACTTTCACACGTGTGAAGCCTTCTTCAAGGATTTGGGCCGTTTAGTGAGGTTCAAGCATAGATTTTTGATGGATTTTGATGGTTCAACTTGTGCTAATCTTATGAAATCATAATCTATTGTTTCCCTCATCATTTCAAGTGTTTTAGGATCCTTATTTGCTATAATTTTTACAATTAGCATCACTTGGCTTACCATATTCACTTTTGTTTGTTTGTTTTTAGCATATTCTTTTAAAGATCACTGATTATGGCAGTTCAATGTTCTCCAGTGCTTTACCAATGGATATGCATTCTTCTCTCTGTTATGTGTTCTATTTGCAATATTTTGTTGAAATTGTATCACAAAAGAGAGAGCACAAAAACACATCTTTCTACATCATGATACCTATTTTGCGAAAGAATATAAGAGCTTAAGTATCTGGTCATAACAAGGTATGGAAAAGTCACATTGGCAAACAAGAGGAGCATTTGATCAAGCTACAAACCATGGTGGACATAATTCAAAAAATAAATATTTAATACAACTGGTCCAATGGTTTTACAAATGAGTAAATATCAAGCTAAAAATTTGTCATCTGTTATGACCTTTCACGGAGTTGATCAAGCAAGAGTTGCAGATGCTGATTTCATTTATGAAATCGAGCACACCGAGTGGGTTATCGCCTATAATTATAGTACCCAAGAAGAACGACAAAATGTGAATCTATGTGAATCTGAAGACACTAAATGCAGTCACCAAAAAAGACCATTTTTCTTTACCCTTTACGGAAAGTGTCCTTGACAGAGTAGTAGGAGCAGAATCCTATAGTTTTCTGGACGACTTCAACGGTTACAAGCAGGTGAAGATAGCGCTATAAGATCAACACAAGACAGCGTTCGCCACTGAATGGGGGACTTATGCCTATAAGGTGATGCCATTCGAACTTTACAATGCTCCAAGCACTTTCTAGCGAGTGATCCAGGCGACATTCAAAGAGTATCTGCATAAATATCTGGAAATTTTCTTGGATGATCTGTGCGTGCACGAGCCTAACTCAAAGCATTTATCCAATCTGGAGAAGGTGTTGCAGAAGTGTTGCGAATTCCAGATCTCCTTGAATCTAGAAAAATGTCAATTTTGGGTTACACATGGCTTGATTCTTGGCCATATAGTGTCTAGACACGGGATTGCCACAGACCTATCGAAGATCAAGATAATTATTGATCTACCACCAACGAGAACGATCCGCGAGGTCTACACCTTTATGGGTCACGCTAACTATTACAAGATTTTCATTCTAGATTTTGCGGAGTTAGCACGACCAATTTACAAACTCACAACGGATCCACATTGGAATGAGAAAGCCCTAAAGGCTTTCCAGAAGCTTAAAGATGCATTGATCTCAGCACCAATCTTATGCCCACCCAATTGGTCCATTGAGTTTCATGTGCATACGGACACATCGAAGTATGCAGTGGGAGCAGTGAAGAATAAATTATAATATCGATACTATGCATACATGGTTGCCGTTATATCACGAGGATGTCTTTTTTGCTATGAATTTGAATGCAGTGGTAATAACGACTCACCTTGGGGACTGCTCCATCCACCAAGGATATGGTGTGTTGGACTACTGTTGGTGGGATGCCCTTCAGATCACGGCAATTCGAAACAAAACAATCTCTGTACTCCACCAACAATGATCGTAGCCGCTTGAATTGTGTGGGTGTTAACTGCTCTCCCATGTGCACGATCCTTTCTTCTTCACCTGGCTCGGCAAGGTTGATCGGCTGTGTTCGTGCACGTCCCTCGAAGACTTGTTCCGCTGGTTCCTGACTTTGATCAGGTTCTCGTTGCACTTGCGACATCATAATTACCATTTTGTCCAAGGTATAATTCTTGAAGGTCTCAAGCATCTCGTGTACTGGTGCTCGACGAGATTCCTCCTTCGGCATATTGATCTTAGCCCAACTGGTCATCTTTTGATTATCTGTCATATGAGAAGAAGATGATGTTGTATCAAAGTTCATCCTGATTGACTTCAAGGAATCCAACACCTTCCTCTTGCCTTTTCTTGTCACATAGTTGGATTCGTCCTTGTTGTCTTTCTTCGAAACTGGTGTGATATTCACCTCGTGGTTGCAAATATCCACATCCACTGTAGCTATAGCTTCTTCGGGTAGATCACTCCATCGGATCACCTGGTTGTAGCATTGTTTCAACTGGTTTTTCTTGTTCGCAAGTGCCTTTGGTGGATCTATCTTTGAAACTTTTGCCATAGCATATTTTTGCGGTAGTTGAGTTGGTACTCTCTTGATTCCATAGCGATCTGGGTCCATATGTTGTAGGACCTGCTCATTTGTCAGCTCAATCTCCTTGTTGTAAGTCAAAGCATGTTGCCAAGGGACTAAATTGGGTTCTCAATAGATTCCGCTGACAGCCATGCTACGTTGATCATATTCACTCCAAATGTAATTGGTGTGTCCATGGTGTAACACTTGGGTGAAGATGTGTTGGGTTCAGGATCCGATTCATATTGACATGCTTGGCAGTCAATCGTTGCTAATGCATCCATCCATATCACGACATTTGTCTCTGAATCATAATGACCACCCTTGGCTTGCCTTGGACGATCGATCGTATGATCTTTTGTGGATGATCCGTCATCGGCCTTGGGTGCAATAGATTTCACCGCCCATGTGGATGGATCGACCTTTACAGCTTGTTCTCTATTCTCAAAGGTGAGTCCCCCCATACTCCAGTTGTGTACTACTTGTGCAGTCCTCAACCATGGCCTTCCCAGTAAAACACGATATGCAGATGGGGAATTTGGTATGTCCATTACTACAAAGGTGATCACAAATATGCCTGTTATTTTTACCGGGATATCGACAACTACACCTTTTGGTTTTATACAGGATTGATCTACTAGTTTGATGGTGAATTTTGCTGGCTTCAATCCTTGTAAACCCCACTTTTGATACAAAGTAGTGGAGATCAAATTGACACATGATCCTCCATCTACCACTGTTGCCTCATCCTCAATCTCTTGTGTTTGATTGGCAGGGTGATGTTGTGTTCCTCACTCTCCCACGTTGCCCCGATGTGGAGTAAGTTACTTGTCTCATCATAGCCCACATAATATATGGGCTCTGTTGCTACTGGTTCCGCATCTGTTTTGGCCCATTTAGCCAAAAGGCCTTTAGCTTGTGACGCAATCCGCAGTAATTCTCTGAGGGATAAATTAACATGGCTTGCTAGCAGGCTTGTGAGCACTTCAGTGCGCAATTCCTCCGGCTCCACCATGTGGAAAGGTGGTTCATGATGATGCAACCGATCATTCTGATCAATGCGCAGTGGTGAGCCCGTTCGTGGCTCCGGTTCTTTATAAGCAGGAGGTTCCGTAGGGTTGGCCTTTTCTTGCGTTTTTTCCTCCGCTTGTGCTCTTTGTACCCAATGTCGTATCTTCTGATACTGTCTCCTTTCTTTTCTCACATTCGGATATGGAAATGAAGTTGAGAGTTGGTCATCAGTGACCGATGGTGGAGGTGAGGGAGCCACTTCCTTCCTCTTATGTGCTCGCGTGACGGCTAACACAGGGGCATGGAACCGTTGTTTTTCCAGTGGCATTTTCGCTGGAATTGTTGCTGGTTGTATCGCAATGAAGTTCAATGGTGCACTAGTCCCAGGTCTCAATGGATAGTTCTTGAAGCAGTTTCCGTAGCCGCATTCCCGGTAGAAGGATGTATATTGTCCCTTGTAGGGACATTCAACAATTCCGTGTCCTTCGTCGCATCCATAACAGCCATAATTTCTTCCGCCCTACATTGAATTTGAGCTACATAGGCCGCACAATATTCATTTATGGCGGGATCCATATATGGTTCATCCATCCCATACCATTGTTGCTGCTCAGGTTGAGGTGGTACTGGCATCTCTGGTTTTGTTGTTGTCAAGTTGGCCGCTTGTTGATTAGTTGGCCCTAGTGGTGCAGTTAAGGCCATGCGCTATTGATTATTCGACGCGTTGTTGATTATTCGGCGCGCCATACCTCGGTGCCACATTTGGTGCCTCTTGATGATATGGATAAGAAGTCTGATACTTCCATTGGACAATCTGGGAGTTAAATGGTATTGGGGGTATTCCCAACACATTGTAAATAAATAAAATCAACCAATAAAATGTGTTGCGAGGGCATGGCATCTTGCGCGTATAAGCCCATGGCTCAATGAGCACGCAAGTTAAGTTATAAATAAAATAATAGACTTGGGCCCCTTTGTAATTAAAATAAGACTTGAGGCCCAAAGTCAATTTTAAACTTAGAGTTTACTTTTTTGGAGTTGGGTCCAATTTTGGACTCACATGAATATTGTGATTTCCAATGTACTTTTTGTGGACCCTTGGATCAAGTTGGGTCCAAGATGAATATATAGGATCGATGTAAATATTAGCCAATAGGATTTTGGGGCAAGGGCCTTCCCCATTTATAAAAAGGCACCATTTGTACTCTATTTCCATGCTTAATGAGAAGGAGGAAACTCTACCACTTTTTGGAGACAAGCATCCTCATTTGCTATTGCTAATGCTTTTGATTGTGTTTTCCATTGCTTTCTATTTTCATGTTTATTGGTTGTCTTAGTTAATGTTTCTCCATTAGCAAGCATAAGGAGCAATTTAGCTAACCTCCACTCTCACTCTCTATCTCTCTCTTTCTCTCTTCTCTTCTCAAGCTCTTCTAATCTTCCCTTTCCTTTCACCTACAATCATGATGAAGGTAGTTTAGGGGAGTAGAGTTAGTGGAAGTAGTGTTAGTGGTGGTAGAGTTAGAGAAAAAGTAAGGAACTAACTAAAAGTAGCATCTATGCATAGTTAGGTGCCTATCCAGTGAACTAACCCTTGTTGACAGGCGGGAGGGCTACTACAATAGTAGATCGATGACCCTACAAATGGGCAAAAGGTCGTCTTGTGCGATGTTGCATTGCACAGATGACAAAATCTCTGTATCAGTCTCAGATTTTGCTTTAGGACTGGACACTCATTCTTTGTATGGTTTTGTGTACATACTGAACACCATACATTTTCGCGACGGAGATACTGTAGCCGGTTCTGTTCCGGTAGATTAGACGTTGTTGCTACAGCTCCTTGTAAGGCTTTCAATTTCTGATCGAACTATGCCGTAAGTTGCTCCATCTGCTATTTGTGTAGTTTTGTCATTTATTCCAACAACAGTTCTGTGGATAGAGTGGAAGCGGTTGATGATGCTGACGCTATCGAGGGAGTAGGAGTATGGGTGGTTGGATATTCGTCTTTTGATCCCTCATCCTCTTCCCTGATGGCATTCTCCATAGCTTCTTGAAAAGTAGCGTACTGCTCCCGTCATTTCAGTTCTCTTCTGATGCTACGTGGTAACCCCGCAAGGAACCACATGATCACCGCATGATCGAGAGTTAGGGCTGCACTGCATTCGAATCATAGATGTTTGACCCGCTCAATATAGTCCATGACCCTTTCTCTTTTTTCCATCTTGACCATGTTGAGCAGGAGAAACGAGTCTTCTAAGAACTTCCTTGGTTTAAAGCGCGTGATGAGAGTCGCTTTAGGTAGATTTTTCTTCCTCTGACAAGTTGAAAAACCAATCTTGAGCCACAACCCTCCGGACTACTTGCAGGGGAGCAACATGTACAGGTTGACCCATTGGATCCATTGGCACCGGTTCCGGTTTTGCCTCTTGTTGCGCAGCTGCTATTCTGGAAAAGTGTGGTGCTTGATTCGCTATCCTTCTTGCTACTGATCATCCAAATCTCAGATTCATCCAATGGTAGAGTCCAAGGTAATTGGATCTTGCTGGTACAGTGGGATGCAATCTAGATCTTATGGATCTGATCAATCTGATAGGCTGGTATTGAGGACCTACTGAAATCACAAAACAATCAACACAACCTTTAACTAAGTAAATGGGAATCCTACAAAGTGCTTGCTACAAAGTCACTCAACATTTGTAACAAAAACTCCTCAGGGAGCTGAAACTAGAAAACATCATAAATCAGTGGAATGGTAGATCAATTTCCAAGTCCTGCACATCTACCTGATGCTAATCCCAAACCAATCCTTAAGGGAAGAATGAACAACAAGCATATTCATACATTAGTTTCCATCTTTCAAGAATTACCACGGGGCTCACAACTGTACATTTTAGCCTAGCATTAATAATTCTTGTGCTCTCAGACTCGGCTCTCAACATCATCTCTGTTTTGGGTGACGAGTCACTACATCGACATGTTAGGGGCATCGCATCAGCTAACAGAATGTACTGCCTATGCTCATGTCCCAAAGGACAATAGAAAGAAATTAGATCATTCAAAACTATTTTTCTTGGCTATTGTACTTTAGATGGAATGTATAGATTATATAGTATAGAAACATCTAAAGTTTTCACTAACAAGGACGTGATTTTTATTAAATATCAGTTTATCGATTTGAAGGGTAAGGACCAGATGCAGTCTACAATTTCTACCTCGACAACTGATACATATCAAAAGACTATTTTGATTTCTTCTAGTAGTCACTCTATACAGTCAGACCCAGAAGAACATGAAGAAGCTGCAACTCAGGAGCAGCCGACACAAAGCCAAATTTCGCAACCAAAAACTTCAATAAAAAAAAGCAACAAGAACTCGAGCTCAGCTTGTCCGGTACACTGATGAGTTTGCTGACTATTCTGATGCTGAAAAATCGTTGGAGTCGCAGTCGTGAAAGAAACGCGAAAGCACCACAACAAAGCAAAGCAATTCGGATGGAGTTCAGATATGATCGCTAGTCACTACCAGTTGTATCGTTCCTACAGTCCTCCAGAATGTAGTCAGACACTGCTGATCTACGTTAATAGATTGATGTAGCATTCAACAAAGTTCAACCAAGGTGAGAAATTAAATGAACAAGTGAGTCAGACACACGAATAACAGCAAACTAATTTGCATTCAAGATCAGACATGATAAAAGTGATATGTGCGCAAACGGCTACAAAATCATCTATTGATTCTCTGATTCTTCAAGCACTGCATGCAAATTCACGCAATGCGTTGGCGTGAAATACAATTTTCCCACGAGTAATGTCTCGCTTACTAGCGGACTTGTGGATCTACAGATACTATGCAGAAATTGTCTCGCACACATGCGGACTTGTATTCTGTATTCTCATCTTCTTGCTTACTAGCATCAGACTACTTCATGTATATGTCAAGTATCAAATATCATCTAGAAAGTATAGATAGCCGTCATTTGTCCAATACAACTCATTCATCAATATAAGGCTTAATAGATTGATTTGTCTGTTTATGGTTCGCTGAAGCTTGGAAGAGGATGAAATTCCTATGGCAGCAAGGGCAACTCAGTTACATGCACCTTGTTTGTGGCTCCTTGAAAGGGAATATAAAATTTGGATTTCTCCTCCTTCCAGGTACTAAAGACAAGAGTAATAAAATCCATGTTAATTCTCCTCGAGAAGGCTCGCTCATGAATACCCATTGCAGTGAGCAAAGGCTCCGTAAGGTCATCCACTGAGCGACCATAATTGTGCTAAGAAGTATCACGATGTCCGTTGCAGATGGGACATTACGATGGATAGTATAACGAGGCGACTGAAAAGTGTCTGTGGAAGACATGGTGGAACAAGATCAGAAACTGAGAGTAATGAGCGCGAGTGTATATCAGAAAGCAGTATGGACAGTTTGGAAGGCTTTGGTCACTGAAAAAATTGGCAAGAGCTTTGCTAGCACAAGTGAGAAATGAAATCGAATTATGCCCTTTTATAGGCTGATTTGGAGGGTCCATTAGACAATGTATTAGTTTGGCTGTTCAGTTTTGGACCAAAATTTCCAAGCATGCTCAATACTATAAAAATAGGCTATAAGACTCTCAGTGAAGGTTTCTGAAGCACTGAACCTATCCGGCAAAGGTTTTCCAGGTCTGGCGAAGGTTCATCCTTCCCCCAAGTACTGTCACAAATACAAATTTTCAGGATCTGAACCTATAGCCGACCTAAATTTGGCGTTTTAAAGCCGTCTGGCATGTCGGCAAAGGTTTACGAGTACATGAAGATGCTCGACGAAGGTTCCCAAAATAGCATAATGTTGAACATTCGCCTAAGGTAAAAACAGGTACCAACTGGTTAAAAGAATATTCTCCCAACTCAGTATGGGTATATCTGAGGTGGATCTTGCTTCTAAAAAGTCGGCGAACAATTCTAACACAATTTGTGCACAAAATGACAAAAAAAATAATTTTCCAAGTCATTTTTCACATAAGATCTGATTCCTGAAAATACTTTCCTTCAATTTTTTCTAATCTGATGATATGTCTGGACTTTTGCACATCAGTCTTTCCTCACTTTTTTTTTTAACACTGTCTTTTCCAAAAGAAAATATCAACTAAATAGTAATACCAAGAAATTGAAAAACAAATAAAATAAAGGCATCATTCACAATCATGCTAACTGAACTGGCGGTGCAAGTTGCCAAAACTTACGTAGTCCGCTGCCATTCACTGGAGTATCAAAACGTTTTCCATCCATATGTTCAGGAATAATTGCTCCATAGTTCAAATTTGTTTTGACTCTATACGATCATATACCGGTAAACTTCAAATTTTCCTTGATCAGCTTAGTTTTATACATCAATGCTAGATCTCCTTCTTTCAAATCTTTTTTGTGTAACCGTCAATTGTGCCATGCCTTACGACGAGCTTTCTCTGCTGCTAATGCATGAGCTGCCATCAATCTGGTTTCACATAAACTCCAGATGTTGTTGGTATATCAGTTAATGGTATAGAATCAGCATGTACTGGATCTGCTACCGGTTCTTTCTGCTTTTGAGCTATGGTAACCACCATCAAAGGTACACTTGGTCTTTGCTTAATTATTATCAAATTTACAGGAGCTATGACCGGTGGAGGCTTTGGTCTTGCGGGACACTCCTTGTAGCAATGCCCATAACCACAGTCATGACATAATGGTACAAATTTGCTTATGTTTGGACATTCTGCAACTATGTGATTTTCTCCATATGCAAAGCATCCAAACGGCGCTCTGGTCCAATTTCTAGATGTTTGTTGTTGTGCGACAACATAGATAGCATACTGTTCTGAAGGTCCGCTCTCATTACTGTAATTTCATTGCTCGTTGCCTCTGTAAGGTTCTGGTTCCATCAAATTAATAGGAGGAGCCGGTTGTGTCAGTGGAGCTGGTAATGCTAATCTCTACGGATACCCAAGATGAGGTTTGGTTGTAGGATCCTTTCCGTAATGGGGTTCCCGATATCCCATCTGGGCATATCGTTGCTGGATAATTCGAGGATTAAGTTGCAATAAGCAGTCTCATGATCAGGCGAATTACACAAATGGCAAATACTGGTTTCTATTCGTTTTTTCAATTGAGGATATTCATTTGTTGTGTGATTGTCCGCACAAATGGAACACCGGACATTTTCCTTAGTAGGAAAAGTCTTAGCAAACTTCTCAGGTTCCTTGTTCGCTTTTCCATGGAAATTTTCCAATACTTTGATCTTCTCATCAAGTTGCAACTACAACTTGGTTCTTCCTCGTTGAGCATCATCTCTACAGTAGCGTTGATATTCGTTGATGCAATAGTGGTGGATGTCGTAGTGGTCTGCCTTGCCATATAAGGCAACATACCAATATTTTTCTCGTCAATTGAATCTTCATCCTCCTCTCGTATTGCATCGTCCATAGCATTTTGCAAAATTGCGTACTCATTATGGCGTTTCAGCTCACGTATGATCCTTTTAGGTAGACTTGACAAAAACCACATAATCATGGCATTTTCGTTAATCAGCTCGGGTTCACACTCAGATCTGAGGCGTTTAACCCGTTCAACGTAATCTTGAACCATTTCCCGCTTTCCCATTATAACTTTACTTAAAAGTAGAAAAGGGTCTTCCATAAACTTCTGAGGTTTGAACCGTGTGATAAGGGCTCATTTAACAGTTTCCCAATCTGTGCGCTCAGTCTTATCTTGATTGTACTACCAATCTTGTGCTGCACCCGTTAAGGCCATAGGAAAAGACTTAAGTTTATCTTGAGGAAAAACTTTGCCATAGACTTCACAAGATTCCGCATAGATATGAAGAAATCTAATTGGATCTGTTAATCCATTGTATTTGGGTAGATTCAAACGGGGTGCTCTCTTAACAATGATTGGATTGACTTCCTGAGGAGCAGCTCTTGGAGTAGCCATCTTTACAAATTAAATCAAGTAGACAATGAGATTGGATCTAGATTTTTCAACCAGGAACTGTCTCAGTTCAGATTTGCAAAATTCCTAAATTGTGAAAAAGATTCTACGATCAAACGATCGACACTTCTCAAAATCAAGAATTCTCAGAATCAGAATCAAATTGAGCCAGATTTGACCAAAAATTTGACAGACTTGATCTTGAAAATCAGAACCTAAAAATAATCCTGGCGAAGGTTTCCTAGGCGAAGATTGACTCGGCGAAGGTTCAATAATGTTATTTTTAGTAAAAACTCTCTGATCAAGTTTTTCTGCCAAATTTAATGGAAATAAACTTCGTCGAACTCTCAGACAGAGAATTTGACTTAGATAAATCTAGGGTAGAACTGGCGAAGGTTCCTAACACATAAAAATATAATTTATGTAGTTTGGCGAGGGTAAAAATAGAGATTTTCTGTGATCATGACAAATCTAATTTTTGCCAACTCACAAATGGAAATTTACTATATTTAGAGTCTTCAAAAAACTTGGCGAAGGATCTAGCTAAGAATAAGAGTAATATTGGTATTTTTGCAAAAAAGAGACTTTTTTTTGGCAAAAATAAGACATTATGACAACTGATCCTCTGAAATACCTTCTATTTTTGGTACTATTCTTCGTCGACCTGGCAATAGATAGCTCTGAATCACACCTATGCAAAATGAATCGGACGAAGGTTCTTTTTCTATATTTCTTAGGATTTTGGTGATTTTTTGGTGTTTTTTGATAGTTTTTCTGATGTTTCTGAAAATCTGCTGGGAAGGAACGTTTGCCCTTCAAACTGAAGGTTCTATGATCAAAACCAAAGTTGCTCGCAACTCAGAGAACATTTCCTGAACGAGGGTAAAAAGTTATCAGCTCTGATGACGATTTTTGCCTCCTTTTGACCAAGATCTGGCAGATTTGACCGATTTTTGTTGTTTTTTCTGATATCTCAAATCTAGATGGGTGATCTAAATAGCTTCCCCTGTTCAATAATCAGATCAGACTCCAAACAAGAAAATCCACTCAAATCAGCCAAAATCACTTCCAAACTAACTCTAAACGTAGATTTAACACTATTCATGCCATGACAAGATGCCTAATGCAAGCTAACCATCCAACAAACATGCTGCAAACTGAAAAATTGGCGTAGCTCCCTGGCAACAGCACCAAAATTGTAGTGGATTTCTTTCGTAGCCTATTCTCAACCCAAGATCTAAGCAATCTAGCATCAAGGAGATGAAGTTAGTTGTCACACGTAGGTTCATTCCCATGAGAGCGATAACATATCTCAGATTTCAGCATGAATGTAAGATCCACA
The DNA here is from genome assembly GCA_029204225.1 of Diphasiastrum complanatum. Lineage (NCBI taxonomy): Eukaryota > Viridiplantae > Streptophyta > Lycopodiopsida > Lycopodiales > Lycopodiaceae > Diphasiastrum > Diphasiastrum complanatum. The sequence goes on from CM055096.1 coordinate 44,187,414, forward strand.
TCTAACTCTAACATCCATTAACCCTAAGCATTAACACTACAACCATTAACATTGCGATCTACAATGAAAATAGCTTACTCTTTCTCTCTCTCTCCTTCTCTCTCACAAAAAACATAAGAAATGGCAATACCAATGATACTCAGATCCAACAATTAACAAATGCAACAAAAGCATGAGAGATGGAAAAAAAAGATAGAGAGCAAGGACATTCACAAATCCATTTCATAAGAGAACCAACCTGCTTGTATTGAAATGAGGATATGAACATGTGCAACAAACTCAGCTTGCCCCTTTTTATAGTGGAGAGGAGAGCCTTCACCTCAAAATTCTATTGGCCCATTTCTACCTCCCTAACTATTCAAACTTAAAAAAGAGTGGGAACCATTCAAAATTGGAGGGAACCAGTTTGAATTTAAATTTGAACCAATTTTGGTGGGAGTCCCAACTTTATTCACCAACTTGACATTTAGGGCTACGACATTAAAAGTCCCGCAAAAAGGCCTAAAGTCCTTTTATTGACTTTCTAATTATCAAATAACTATGTGATCATCGGGTTGGACTTACACATGCAGGGTGCCAAATCCCTCTCACTTATTAACTAGGGTTAGGGTTGCCTTGGGATCCGCAAACCCTCCAACAATATGTGAAGAGCCATTAGCACTTCCTTGATTTATTATGGTAGATATAGGGTCAACTACTGATTTAGATGTTTTGAGCATAGGTAGATTTGACATAGCCGAGGAATATAGATTGTTGGATTTCAATGCTCAGGCTCAAATCATTTGGTAATGAGCATCCTAAAAACCTATATATACTTATTCTTGGAAAACACAAAAAAATTATAAAGACACGAATTTCCACCAAATGATCAAAAAATTCAAGATCGATTTTTTTCGACCCAAGCATATTTTTCGACCCAATGCCATTCTTGTCAAAGAGAGATTTCTTCGACCCTGGATCAGATTGGATCAGGTCTAATTTTTGTCGGGCGTCTTCAACCCTGGATCGGACCGGGTCTAATAAATTTGACCCAATGTATAAATTTTGACCCTTTGTATAAATTTGACCTAGTGTGTAAAATTTCGACCCTTGTACTGTCAACTCGGAAATCTGACCCACGTCACGACGTTGACAGGCCGCCTACTTCTGTACATAACTCTCTGACAAAAATGACGGCTACCTACTGCAAGACAGGTGTAGTTAAGCAAGTAGATTAATGCCAGCTTTCAATGTACTGATCATTTGACTTCCAATCATCAAGGAAGATCTACATTGGAGTCTTCAGTTAGCTAGCAACGAACTCAGCTAAAGAATGTTTGCGGCCACTATTTTTGCGCCTAGCTTCAAGCATTGTACTCAGTTTTGATTATTATCAGAGTGCAGTTTTGTTTCACTATTGTTCTATTTCATTTGCGCATTGTAATATCTGATTCATCTTGAACTCGTCTTTATTGGTAACTGCCGCATTTCCGATCCACACCTGCTCACCACTTTCGCTGCAATATGTGGAGAAGATGTCAACTTTTAAGGGCAGTCCTTAAGACAAAAAGACTTTCAAAATGAGTGGTTTTATACCGATTGATATTTTTTTAGCCATCCTTGGGCAGTGGGTTAGCCTTGAACCGCATCCTACTTTTCCTTCTCAATCTGGGATCCTGTAAATGTGATTAGGGGTCCACTGTCGGCCTTTCAGGGCTCTTTGAAACATGGGACCCAAAAAATGCTGGTGGATTTCATGGCACCTGGCTTGCAAGAAAATATCGATCAATATTCTACTTAGTCTCCAACTTTCATTTTAGGTTGTTGGAAAATGTCAATCGATGTTTTTCTTTATCGCCAGAACCAATTTGGCTTGTTGTTAGAAGTGCCAAATATCTTGTATTTTACAGATTGTGCCGAGTGTCTTGTAATTCTACATATTGTCAGAAAAATAACACGTACATACTTGATAGGTCCTTATCAAAATGAAATTAGTTAGTGATTCTAACAAGGATATGGTAACAACTTGTGAGGTGTAGACTAAGTTTCCTAGCAATCCATGGATTGGTAATTGCCATATAGATTTTAGTCTTCTAGAGCAATTGAAGTTTGGGATGTCTTGATCTAAATATTAGCCTTGTTTAAACTCTTGATGGTTGAAGACTTTCTAGGTGCATGCCAAATAGGTATTGTGTTACTGGAATGACCTTGACCCACAATCCTACCTTGGCAACTAAAATTATTGGCGAGAACTCTCTACTCCAAGCTAGGATTTCAATGGCAACATAAATCGACAAAAAAAAAAAAACTTGAATCTCAATTTGAAAGCCAATTTTTTCACTCGGAAAATTGGGCTATTATGAACAACAATTTTTGCAATTTTGTAAAAATCGACATGTAAAACCCGACTATTAATGATATAATCAACATAAAATTGTCCATAGATAGGAGTCCCAGCCCATTCAGAGATTTCAATGATTATTTGCACTGGAAAAATATGCTCATTTACAAGTTTTTGAATAGAAAAACACCTATGTAGGGAGCAGTGTCTCTCCAGTTCTTTGTAATGAATAGCCAAGGGACGCTAATAATAAAAAGGCAAAAGGCAAAGGCAATTGAATACATAAAGGCAACCATCAATAGTCACAAGACAATTGCATGAATATGTGCTTAGTTGCCTTCCAATGTAGTTGCTTTGGTCCATGCATGAACTGTGACCAAAACAACAACATAGCTAATATTTGGCCTTGTGGTTGTGAGATACATAAGACTACTCACAAGTGAGTGATATAAAGTAGCATCAATTGACTTACTCTAATCAAAATTAGAAAGTTTCACACCAACCTCTATGTGAATAGACAAAACCTTACTATCCTCCATGTGAAACCTCAAGGTCTCTAGCATACTTGGTTTGCGTAAGTGCAATCCCTTGACCACTTTGCCATATTTCAACACCAAGGCAATAATGCATCATATTTAAGTCTGTCATGTCAAATTCCTTTAGAGGTTTTATTTGATTTCTTTCACTAAATCATTATTATCACTTGTAATAATTAGATTATCAACAAAATGTGCAATCTTTTAAAAGCATAGAGCCATCATTGTCAATAACATACAAATTGGAATTTAAAGAAGAGCATTCAAATCCTTGTTCTAAAAAATAATCATCTATGCATCTATATCATGCATGAGGAATTTGTCTCAAGCTATATAACATTTCTATGATTTGCATACCTTGCCCTCCTCTCATTGGATTATAGGTGGCTAAAGGAGTGAAGGAAGGAAGCCTTTGTAAACGTTTTGCTAGAAATCAAAGTTAATATGCCCTTATTGCAGTGGAGGGGATGCAAGGTAAACTTTGGCATGATTCTCAAATTTCCAAAGATTTACATAACGTGGTTGTTGAGTTGTCTGCAATTAAATCTGAGACATGTTTTTGAAGCATGTGTGATAGGGAAGTATCATGGACGAAGATTCTCTAAAGCCAAAGGAGATTTTGAATCAATAATTTATTCAGATTTTTGTGGTTTGACTCTGACTACGTCGATAGTAAAAAGTTTGGAAAATCAAGAAGTCTAATTTGGCTTTATCTTTGGCAACCGACTCTATGATACTCAACCCTATAGACCCACTTACTTCCAAATGGTTTCTTACTAGCTAAGTGCACCCATAATCAATGAAATTGCAGGCAACAAATGTTTAAAATATTTATTAATCCAAGGATGTAAAATAGGAGGATAAAACAATCATCTTGGTTGTCCACAAGTGGGAAAACATATTTCTTTGACAACGTTGTGAAAATACTAGGCTTTACATGGTGCAAAAGGTTAATACTCAATATAATAGAAAATAAATATTAGATTAAAGATTCTTTTAAGTGACTGTACACCATAGTAGAGAGAGAGAGAGAGAGAGAGAGAGAGAGAGAGAGAGAGAGAGAGAGAGAGAGAGAGAGAGAGAGAGAGAGAGAGAGAGAGAGAGAGAGAGAGAGAGAGAGAGAGAGAGAGAGAGAGAGAGAGAGCAACTTGCAATGTAGTATGAAAGGGGCGAAGGCCCTTCTTGAATAATGGGCCAAATAACCACCAACCATTGTGTTTACCCATGGCATTGATTGACTTACAAACACTTGAATTTGAGATGAGCCTAAAGGCTCACATCCATTGACTTGAGAAGGGGACTTCTCTCGAGGATTTGCAAAGTAATTTTTGCACTACACATTGATGAACTACGCCATTGCATCAAGGTAGAGATCACAATGTTGCGTGGGCCTTTGATTCCCTAAAACTAGAAATGGACACCAGTTTAGTGCATCATGTTAATGAACTATGCTATTGCTCCTTCTCTTGCTCTTTCATCGTTGCTTCTGCCCCTAATAACTACCCATTACTTTTAGCTCATGTGTTATTGTGAACACCCTACCCTTTATTTGAACTATGGGGTACTTGGTTACTCAATTTCGGGTCTAAAGATCTCACTCAATGCTAAGAGGCCACAGGGGCTCATCATTGATCCAAAATTTGAGATTGGCATAGGTCCACGGGCCAAAAACGATTGCATTTGAGACTTGTTGTTGCTAACAGATCCCATTATTTGCAACCTCTACTTTAGGATACGGGGAGGAATCGTGGGCCCCTAAGACTCATCAGTGGCTGGTTGCCTTAGGATAGGGGTGGGAATCATGGGGCCCTAAGATTAATCAGTGATCGGTTGCCTGAGCTGAGTGAGCAACCCCTAGCTCCCAGCCTCATCCTTTCCAACTCCATTGCTTGGTTGGATATTGCAAACTAAGAGGAAGGAAGTTGCTTGCTGGAATCCAAACTTGGAGCCAACAAATCCTGAGGAGGAGACCAGCTTGGGAGATTGGGTAGACCGAGCAAGGGCTGAGCTCCAATCACTTGTAGCTACTCCCCATGCCAATGCTTCTCCCAAATGCCAATAAGGATGAAAGGCCATGGCCACCCTACATTCTAAAAGATCTTTACTTTGTGGCGCTTCATGCTTGACACTTACTTACTATCTTACACGTCAGATAAGTTGGAAATAAACATCGTCGTCCGCGTCACACGTCAAATTGCAATGCCACTCTGCATCCGAGGCTTCTATTAATCTCAGCTTTTATATCACCGTCTTTTTCTATTCATTCATTCATTCATGCTGCTACAGAAATGAGCTCCTCCTTGAAGCTGGCGTTGCCTTTTTCCCTTCTCAGGAAGACGCCACATCTAGGTAACAACTGTCCCGCCCCACCTTTTTTTCAATCTTTTGATACATTGTTGCTTTTTAATCTATCCGTCTCACTAGGGTAACCGTTTTGGCAATGTGAAAAGCTTGCTTCACGGTTGCTGTTTAATGTCTATCTCATAGGATAGCTATTTTGGCAATGTGAAAAGGTTTTTTCACAGCGTGTTTAAACTTTTGCTATATAATTGGTTCTTTGTACCTCTCACAAGAGTAGGCTCTTTTGGCGAGGCCAAAAGGTTTCCTCAAAATGTATTATAGCAAGTTTCATGCAAATAGCAGGCCTAATTTCAGGACTGTTCTGTTTTGGAACTGGAAAATTGCAAACAATGTGCACAAGTTCAGGGTTCACATAAGATTGTATATCCTTTCAATTTTTTTGTGTTTGTGCTCATATATATGTTCATGTTCTTGTTTAGGGTTTAGGGGCTTGTGTTTGTGTTTGTAGAAATTTGTCTACTTTTAAAATTCCTCTATTTTGAACAATTCCGTATTCTTTAGCTAGGGTTTCTTGTTTGTCTTTAGACTAGGATTTGATGTTCATATTCATGTTTAGGGTTTCATGTTTTTGTTTTGATGAGATTTTATTGATTCAAGTAGGACGAGCATCATGCCAGATTCGTTCAAGGAGCAAGGTCCTGATAACGAGAGCTAGTCTTGCTAGGGAAAACGCAAGAGGCCATACCCCTATATCTACTCCTACTAAGCAAGAGGATGTGATTGATGTGAATCCACCTCGTGGGACAAGAGATTTTCCACCAGATGAGATGCGCCTTCGCAATTGGCTTTTTCACAACTTTAGAGAGGTGATTTTTAAGGCGATTTGATATAAACATTTGGTATGAACGTGATTTTATTAGACTTGGTAATAATCTAATGGCTTGCATATTTGTGAAGGTTTCCAGATTGTTTGCCTTTGAGGAGATTGATTTTCCAGTGTTGGAGTCAGAAGCACTCTTTGTCAGAAAGGCAGGAGAAGAAATAACTCAACAGGTGCCGCTCGATTTGTGTTTTTGAGTAGAAAGAAAAAAGTTTTATTAGTGTCCACGAAATAGCCTTAGGTATGTAAGACTACAACAAACATTTCAAGTGTGCTTAAAAGACATATGAGAGCATAGATATGTTGTGTCGCCCCATACTAGAAAGTACTAAAAACGTAATTTAAATATCATAAGTTTATATATACTAAAAGATTGCTAACCATACTAGGAGCTTTCATAGAAAAAGTTGTGTAAGAAATCAATGAGAGTAAATATATGGATACACTATTCATTTATTCGTTTGTCTGTTCGTGTTGTAAACTATCAAAAACATTGTAATATCTCTCGTTGACCTAGTTGGCACTATTTGTCTGGAGCGATGTGAAGATATCTAATGGATGGTAGGCTTACCTTTTGATGTTGAGCATGGTGTCTGAAAGGTATGGAGGAGTCATCTTCTGAATCCATGTTGGCATTTTGGACCCACTGTTTGGAGAAAAGGATGTTATCTTCTTCTATGATGTACTAGGAACTGGGTCAATAGTCTATTGTAGCCAAAACATTTGAGAAAGGGAAAGAAGGAAAGATTCGTTGATTTCTTTGGGCTACCAAAAGGTATATAAGACTAAAAGTAAATCTCAAGTATGCTACTTACCAACGATTTGAAAATAATGTCTTTGAGAGAAGGAAGAACCATGTGAAAGATTTCAGATCCTTAAGATCCAATCAACTTGAATGATCTTTGGTTAGAAAGAGAAATACACTACCAATCTCACCAATGTAGAAAAATCAGCATCTACACACAATTTGAGATGCAAACACTAATAGAACTTGATCAAACTTGAATGAAATGATTATGTACTGGCTTTCCATACAAAACCAGCAAGCTACTGTATTTCACACGTGTGGATCAAAAAATAGCAAATATAGATCATTCTACACATAGAATTGCAAGCAATCACCAAGAAAGCTCGATTAATGTCTTTAAGTACCAAATGATACATAAGACTAGAAGGTACATCTCAAGTGTGTATCATATCGTAGCATGGGAGCGTAAAAACGTTACCATAACAAATTAAATTGTAACAAAACCACATTTATTAATAAGAGTACGGAAGATTGGAAACATGATCAAGCTATGTTGAGCCTATTATTGAAAGAAAAAGAAGAAGAACAGTGAGCTATCATATGGACTCCATGAGGTCTTAAGAATATATTGATAACATAAAATTTGGTGGTAGAAGCTGGTATGGTATTGTGCCGAGATGATCTTCGATGTGATCTCATTGTACTAGACAAGATAAGGTTGCATAACGTTGACATTGTGTAGGTTGTGTCGATATGGCACTCTATCTTTGTTGTCTAGTAGGAATTTTCTGAATCACTTTGAAAGTCAATATGTGACCAACGTTTGGGGAAGTAGGTAGTGATAGATGATTGTATTCGATGGTGATCGTGGGCCATGGTGGAATGTTATGTATCACTCCTCAGTTGAAACATCTCTTCGACCATAAGGGCTACACTCGTTGCTTGTCATCGGATATGAGGGAGTGTAGAGTAATCGAGTGATCTTGAAAGAGACAGTAGTATCTTTCCCGAATCTCATAATTTAGAGGACTGGCATAATCTATCGCTCAACCGCCATCTCTCATAAAGAGCCATGAGAGAGAGAGAGAGAGAGAGAGAGAGAGAGAGAGAGAGAGAGAGAGAGAGAGAGAGAGAGAGAGAGAGAGAGAGAGAGAGAGAGAGAGAGAGAGAGAGAGAGAGAGAGAGAGAGAGAGAGAGAGAGAGAGAGAGAGAGAGAGAGAGAGAGAGAGAGAGAGAGAGAGAGAGAGAGAGAGAGAGAGAGAGAGAGAGAGAGAGAGAGAGAGAGAGAGAGAGAGAGAGAGAGAGAGAGAGAGAGAGAGAGAGAGAGAGAGAGAGAGAGAGAGAGAGAGAGAGAGAGAGCTTTATTAATGTCTTTTCCATGCCAAAAGGCATATAAGACTAAGGAAATACGTGTCAAGTATGTGGTAACCGTGGAGCGTATAAAACGACTCCAAAACTGTAATAAAGAAAAACATCTAGTGAAAGTTAAGATAACTACATAAATGAGAATGTCTGTGCATGATAGTCAAATGTATCCATGTCAAGATGCCAGGTCTGTGCTGGCGCTGTAGAAGGATGTAATGCGAGCTGGAGCATGAGGAAGCGCAGGAGCCCGCCGACGTCGCCTGTGAACAGGAGCATGTATAGTGTGTCTCTGTGTAAGAGGTCTAGTGTGGCATGTAACTCTCGTGACCGCCTGAGGCTGGGTGGTGCATCGTCTCTGCATCCTAGGTCTGGGAATGTCGTCGCAATTGCTGTCAGTCATGTCTGCATCAGGACGTGATCTCCTGCGAGAGAAGAAGGATGTAATCTAAGACTGTGTGTCTGGATAGGTATGCTGAGCTGTCTTACATAGGTCTTGACGCAGGAGGGACATCTCACGTATCATAAGTGCCACACATCTAGGATCCTCATATGAGATGAGGGACCATAATAACTGGTGTCTGACGAAAAAGGCCAAGATATCGCCCTCTGATCTCATTGTAAACTGGACTTGTGAAAAGGAAATGCTCCTCTGTCTCAACCATAGATAATGAACATAATTGACAAAGCCGCTCCTCTCGTGGGGTACCCTGGAAGCGTCCAGTCTCAATCGCCAACTGGTGTGAGGACACTTGGAACTGGCCCAATATAAACCAAAGCCCATGAGATAGTCCTGAGGTGAGATAGTGTGGCAAAACTGGAAATCCCACTGTGTCTAGCTCCAGAAAGTGTGCCCTGTAATAGTCGGGTTTGACCCCGAGCTGTCCTTGCCATGTTCGGCTCAAGTATGCTCTATAGAGAAAGCATCTGATATACTCATGGGTGCCTGATGGAAGGTCTATGATAGAAATGCCCCTGATCATAAAGGTGTCGTGAGGAGGCAAGTGCCGTCTGTGTGTATCTTTGCTCACCTATGGGTAACGTCATAATACGCTGAATATATAGAATAAGCTGGAAGATGGCGGATAGCTGCATGGGTGGGACCGCGAACTCTGTCAGGATAATCTGATGTGGGACAGATGGCTTGGCCCGTATCATCCGAGATAGCATGAGAACCTGCAGTCGTGAAATACTGGCCCAATCCGTCCGATGATGTAAGACCCGCACACCATACCTCTGCTACATATAGGGCTGTGGGAGTAACGAGAGAGAGAGAGAGAGAGAGAGAGAGAGAGAGAGAGAGAGAGAGAGAGAGAGAGAGAGAGAGAGAGAGAGAGAGAGAGAGAGAGAGAGAGAGAGAGAGAGAGAGAGAGAGAGAGAGAGAGAGAGAGAGAGAGAGAGAGAGAGAGAGAGAGAGAGAGAGAGAGAGAGAGAGAGAGAGAGAGAGAGAGAGAGAGAGAGAGAGAGAGAGAAAGATCTTTATTAATGTCCATGAAATACCCTAAGGTACTTAGGACTGAAAAAGGTACATGTCAAGTATGCACGATGGGAGCATGAAAGCTCTACCACCTAAAAGAACAAAGAAACAAGACTACAGGTAAATAGGAAATAATGATGATAGACAAGGAGAGCCTTATCATCATATAAATGTCTCTCCGCCTATGAAATAGTGATGTAAGGTATGTTGAGACACTGTCGCTGAACGAACTGTGTCTCTCCGTCTCTGAGTGGATGGTCGGTGGCGTCTCTGCTGCCGTGAAGTTGTAGATCGTGGCCTGTGGGCTGTCTGTCCCTCTAGTCGCCGACACTGTCTCTGCCGTCTATGCATGGAGGCGTCCGGGATCTCAGCCTCTCCATCATAATCAGTACTCTCCTGCCTCTGCCTCCGATGTGATAAACACTCGTGTATGCTCAGCTGTATCAAGGGGGAGGTGTCAGCGTCTAGTCTCGCCATACGCAGGTCCGCCATCTCTCGGATCATCAGCGCAACACATCTGGGGTCCTCATACGATATCAAGGTAGAAAGTGTGAGTGGATGATCCTGAAACAAGCAGTAGTATCTCCCTCGGATCTCATAATAGGCTGGGCACTTGAAGAGAAAATGAAACTCATCCTCTACGTCGTGTGTATCACACATACTACAAATCCGAGCATCTCTCGGGATGCCACTGTATCTGCCAGTCTCAATGGCTAGCTGGTGAGAGGAAACCCGAAACTGACCCATCACTATCCGCAGTCTGTGTGAGATACTATCCACTAGATATCGGGGAACAATAGGATATCCAGCATGATCCCGAGAGAGAAAATGTGTCCGATAAAACTCCGTCTTCACCCCAGATGGAACCTGCCAAGTGCTATGAAGATATGCTCTATACAAGTGTCCTCGAATATACTGATGCGTACCCGCCGGTAGATCTGTAATGTGAATACTCCACGTGGAGAGGAGACGACAAGCCTGGGAATACCATGAAAAGGAGTGTCCCACAGAATGTAGGTGCTGTGATGATGCCAAAGCCGCTGCAGCATAGTGTGTGTCTCTACCCTGAAGATCCTCCAGGCGCTGTATGAATGTGACAATATGGAACAGTGCCTCTAGCTGAATAGGGGGGACGGCGAACTCTGCCAATATAATATGATGTGGTGTAGAGGACTTAGCCCGTATCATCCGAGATAGCATATGAATCTGAAGTCGTGAAATGCGTGCCCACTCGGTAGCCGTCAGGCCCGTACTCCATGTCTCTGATGCGTAAAGAGCTGAGGGAACTAATGATGCATAGCCCTTCCGTGACCGGGAAAATGCCGCCTGTCGCATGCTGAAGGTGGGACCAGAGAATACCACGCCTAGGTATGTGTAAGAGTCGACTACCTCAAGTGGATGTTCCTCCCACAGAAGCTCCTGTCGCATCATGAAGGATCTAGAGGTGTTAAACACCATAACTTTGGTTTTGGCCACATTCACTGACAATCCCCATTGAATACAAAAGGAGTGAAGCGCATCCAGATGCCGTTGCAGGCCTTCCCTCGTCTTCGAAAGCAAAACCACATCATCAGCATATAATAAGATAGCGATAATGAGGTCACCCAATGTGCAACCCTCACCTCCCTCTGCTCGTATAACCTGCTCAAGCTCATCTATATATAAACCAAAGAGTGTAGGTGAGAGAGGACATCCCTGCTTAACCCCAATAGTGCTCTCTATCTCTGGTGATACAACTCCTGATACTCGGATCCGGCCAATAACTCGTCTGTACAATGCCACAACTGCCTGTATGATATCCTCTTGGAAGCCACGATCCCGAAGCCTCCGTATCAGTAAATGCCTAGGCACCGAGTCAAAGGCTTTGCGAAAATCCACAAAGCAGTAGTAAACACGCTCTCTCCTGGCCTTAGCCTCCTCAATGATGGCTCTCAAGGTGAAAACATGATCGGATGTAGTATATCCTGGTCTGAAACCAGCTTGGTCAATGGCATGCAATGCTCTAGTATCCATCTCTGTACTGATCTTTGACTGAAGAATAGAACCATAGACCTTGGCAAAGAGGTGGCTGATCATGATAGTACGATAGTTGTTGGCTTTCATGGGATCACCGCCTTTATGGATCGGATAAATAAGGTTTGTGGACCAAGGGGAGGGGAAACCAGATGTAATAGCGCAGTTAAATAGGAAAGAGAGAAAGGGTGAGAGGATGTCAGCGGCCTGCTTCAAGAGTTCAGCCTCTAGCTCATCAATGTCTTTGGCCTTATGTAGGTTTAACCGGTCGATGGCCTCTTCTACTATGTCCGGAGAGAATATATTAGAGGTACATGTGTATGGGTGTGTGGGAAGTGGAGGAGTATCAGGTACAGTGTACAACGATGTGGCATAGATCACCCATGTGCTAAGATCTGTGATCCGAGGTGGAGGTGCTCGTGAGGAATTTTTGCCAGAAAGAACGCGACGAGGAGCTAAAGAGAAGGTCCATCATCTTCTTCCCCTGGCAAATTTCATATGCAATTTTCTTTATGCGGGTGGTTCTACGATATACACGAGATAAGTCCTTTGCAAGATGAGGAAGGTGGCAGCGTGCGTAAATCAAGTTCAGATGAAGTTGGTTACATTCGTTGTCATACCAGGGGTTATGCGGTCTATGTCGTAAGTGCTTGGGCCGTGGGGATGGAAAAGCAAGGGATGCAGAGGTATGCAGGGTCCGGACAAGAAAAAGAGACTGGTCCGCCAAAGTAGCTGCATAGGGAAAATGAGTCAGGAGATCAGATAAGGTTTTCCTGTACATAGGGGTTTTTTGAGGGTTATAGCGGTAGACGGTCTTTTCACTAGGGGTGAATGTACTAGCACAGGGTGTGAAGAAGGCCAATAGAGAGAGAGAGGTATGAGTGGTCAGACAGGGTGGTACGGTGAACCAAGAAAGATGAAATGTAGGGGAGGAGAGACGACAATCCCATGAAATAGTCAACAACACTACTCCCTCCGCTATGTGGAAAACATGTAAAGTCACCTGAATCAGGCCACTGCAGTAAGCCATCATAAATGGCCAACCCATGAGCCTTGCCCAACTGAAGCATCAGCTCTCCATATGCGATAACTGGACCCTCTGCATCTGCTGATCGTCGTCGTAGGCCAAGATCATCCCAGTCTAAAGCATGTATCCGCTGTGGATCATCCTCTGCTCTATGAAACTCTGTCTGCTTGGATCCAGTCCTGGCATTAAAGTCGCCAGCTAGGAGAATATAACCCCGCTCCTCGTATCTGATAATGTCTGAAGAGATATCCAAGTAAGGTGACTCCTCATCTGATGTGAAAACTGATGTGTCCGGTGGAAAATAGCAAACGGCTAGAAAAAGGTCTCGGTTCAGTCCTGTCAGAGTCCGGTCCACCCGAATCCAAATATAGCGAGCTCGCTCATCAGTATGCACCAACTCGACCCAGGGCCGAATGTAAATCGCGGACTAAGCAGGCCACCCCACCAGAACCCCGATCTGTCAATGCTCTTGTCGCCCTCCGATGTGCAGAGAACCAACAAAAGCCCGCAACAGTCGGCAGACCTCTCTCAGGATTCTCATGTGTCTCGGTAAGTAGTGAGATATCACGCTCAGTGCAAAAATCTCTAAAATCTCCGGAAATGAATGCCATTGCAGTTCCATAATCTCAACCGCAATGCTCTAGAAAGAGCCCCCGAACCGCTACCTAGTCCGGAGGGCCATGCTCCCTATTTGTCAGGATTCGGAGGATCAATGTATCGAGCTTTGCCATTCCATTAAATCACCCTCTTCCCCAACGCTTTTGCCTCACTAAATGCCTTTTTTCGATCCGCAACCTGCATGGGAGTGAGATCATCATCCATAAATATAAGTGTACCTCTAAGCTTAGCCCGCAGTTTGAGGGTTGCCCGTCTCTCTTCCAAATTCGTGAAGCGAACAATGAGTGTGGAAGGGTCTCGTTTGGTTCTCCAAGCTCTATCCAACCCTTTGGAGTGGTGGGAGATTGTGCTTGAAAGAAAGCTGGTTGCTTCAGTCTTTGGATCATTGGTGTCTTCAACTCCGCGGACCCTTATATTCAGGGTTTTGTACTCGCGCATTCGCTCTTCGGATATGGTGGCTGAAATGACTCGGTTGAAGGAGGTGTACCTTCCTTAGCATCTTCCTTGAAAAGAGAGGCCCACGTTTTCGTCTCAGCTTTATGCTGCTCTATCTTCTCCTCCAATTCCTGAATCTTGGTAGGTTCTTCTTGATTACTTATTGCTGCCTCCAAAGAAGTAATCCGGGTTAACATGGTTTCCCGCTCAGCGGACATAGATTGAATGATCCCTTGAAGTTGTCTCATTTCCTTTCGTAGAGAGGTGGATTCATGTTTGATCTGCTCGATGTAGGACATAATGTACTGTTCAAATGACTTGGCAGGTGTATAAATCTCAGGTATCACGAAAGATGGGTGAGCAGGTGGAGGGCAGGGAGTGTGGACTAGATTGGTAGGCAACGCTGACTCCATCTTCACCCTACGTACGACTCCATCTGTATCAGCAGTACCATCACTCTGGCTCGAAGCAACTGATGTGAGGGAAGTGGCAGCGATGATAGATTCTGGAGCGTTGATGGAGAGCAAGTTGTCAGTAGCGCTGATGGACAGCTTGTCAGTAGCGCTGATGGACAGAGGGTCGCTGGTGGTCAGGGGGTCGCTGGTGGGTGAATCTACATTCAGAGATGTGGAGAGCTGGACCAGCGATGTGGAGGGAGGGATCTGGACAAGCGATGTGGAGGGATGCTGGACCAGCGATGAGGTGGTGAGCGATGTGGTGGAGGGAGGGTCCAGCGATGAAGATGTGGTGAGCGAGACAGGAGAAGGAGATGCCAACGTTGAGAGAGCGTGGACACGGGCAGATGTGCGTGGGGGGGGGGGGAAGCGTGGGCTCCCCTTCCCTTTTTTGGCCATGGAAAGCTGAAGGAGGAACACCCGCTATAGATTAGGCGCCATCTCCACGAGAGAGAGAGAGAGAGAGAGAGAGAGAGAGAGAGAGAGAGAGAGAGAGAGAGAGAGAGAGAGAGAAGAAGAAGAAGAAGAGAGCTTTATTAATGTCTTTTCCATGCCAAAAGGCATATAAGACTAATGAAATACATTTCAAGTATGTGGTAACAATGGGAGCGCATAAAACGTCTCCAAAGCTGTAATAGAGAAACATCTAGTACAAACTAAGATAAATGCGAAAATGAGAGAGTATATGCATAATAATAAATGCGTCTATGTCATGATTTAAAGTCCGTGCTGATGCTGTAGGAAGATGTAAGGCATTATGCGAGCTGCAGGCACTGGAGCCCTTTGACGTTATCTATGTATAGTGTGTCTGGTAGTCCTGGCTCTAGAGTGATGGTGAGAAGTACAATGTCTTCGATCCCTGTGAGCATGTAAACAACCATCAGCCTCGTCATCCTCATAATCATCAACATCATCATGCACTGTATCTCGCGATCTCCGCCTGGTAAAGAAAGAAGTAATCAAGGGCTGAGTGGTAAGATGCTGAGCTGTCCCGCATAGATCTCGCCTCATTATCAACATCTCTCGTACCATAAGAGTGACACATTGGGGGTCCTCATAGGCTATGAGAGAGCGTAGAGTGGTAGGCATGTCTCGAAATAAGCAGTGATATCTCCTTCTGATCTCATAGTATACAGGACATTGAAAGATAAAATGCTCCCCGCTCCTCTATGGGAATGTTGTGGAACCTCTTAGTCTCGATAGCTAGCTGGTGATAAGACACCTTGAGCTGTTATAATGTGAATTTGAGGCAATGTGACAGTCCCGAGTCCAAGTAGTGTGGCCGGACTGGAATCCCTGCTATCTAGCTCCAGAAAGTGGGTTCGATAGAAAGCAGGCTTAACCCCTAATTGGCGACTCCAGGTCCGCCTCAGATATGCTCGATAGAGAAATCGTCTGATATACTGATGGGTGCCTGAAGCTCTACAATGGAAATACCAAATGACTCAAATAGGAGGTGAGATGCCTGAGAGAACCATGATAATCTATAGCCCTGATCATGGAGATAATGTGATAAGGATAGTGCAAGCTGTGTGTATCGTCTGTCCATCTCTGGTAATGCCTGCACCCTCTGAATATAGGTGATGAGTTGAAGAGCCGCCTCTATCTATATAGGTGGAACTGCAAACTCAGCTAGAAGAATCTCATGTGGAACAGAAGGCTTCGCTCGAATCAACCGAGCTAACATGGTGGTCTGTAATCGTGAAAGACTGGCCCAGTGTGAAGAGGCGAGACTTGTACACCATGCCTCTGCCGCATATAGAGCCGTGGGGGTGACAATGGTGTCAAAGAGGCGACACTTACTGCGAGCATCTTGAATGGACTTCCGAAAACAAAACCGCTCTAGCTGAACAAGGGAGGCATGTCCCTTCCCCAGTTGAGTGGTAGTGGCCTGTCTCATACTGAAAGTAGGACCTGAGAAAAGGATCCCAAGGTATGTATAAGAAGGGACCACTTCTAGAACCTGTCCATAAAAAATGAGCTCCTATCGTTGCATGAATGCTCGAGAAGTGTTGAAGACCATAGCGTTGGTCTTCCCAATGTTCACCCCTAGGCCCCATCTGGTACAGAACTCCTGTAAGCTTGCTCCAACTGCCGCTGTAAGCAATCCAACTGGCCCTCTTTGGTAGGTGACTAGTACAACATCATCGACATAAAGAAGGATAGCAATCAAGAGATCTCCAAGCTTGCAACCAGTACCACCACACTGTGTACGACCCATAGCATGTACTCTCCTAGTCTCTGCCTCTGAACTCACAATAGACTACCATAGAGCTTTGCTAGGACATGCCCAATCATGATAGTGCGCTAGGAATCATGGGGTCACCATTCTTATGGATGGGGTGGATGATGTTGGTGCACTAGGATGAAGGGAAACCAGAAACAACTGCGGAATCAAGAAGAGTGGCTATGGTGGGAGCGAGTAAGTCGGATGCATGGGCAAGGAGTTCAGACTCTAGGTCTTTGATATCTCTGGCTTTATGGGACTTCACCTTCTTGATGGCGGCAATTACCATATCGGGTGTGAAGAAGGAGAACTCAGATGGTCGTGGAGATATGGAGTTGGGTGAGTCGGTGGGGATGGTGTATAAGTTAGTAGCGTAATCTGTCCAAATGCGGAGGTCTTCTAAGAGAGGTGGTGCAGAACGGGGAATGAACTTACGCCAGAAAGTGCCCGAGGAAGAGCTGAAAAGAAGGTCAATAAGACGTTTCCCTTCAGAGTCATCAAAGGCACGCCACGATGGTAGGAGTGTTGGGAAGATTGAAGCAAGTGCGGAGCATGGATACGTGAATATGTGACTACATGATGAAGAGAACGGCACTCGACATCATACCAGGGAGGGTGCAATGATCGAGATGTGTGTCGGATTTTGCTGGGATGGGGCTTGGTGGGAAAGGTTAGTGAAGCAACAGTGTGGAGGGAGGTGGTGAGAAAAGCGGCTTGGGTGTCAAATGGACTATCATGGGGAAAGGAGTGTAGAAGCGAAGCTAGGGAGTGTCGATACATCGGCATGTAAATGGGGTCAAATGTGTATTTGGGTGCTCGAGTAAGTGTAGGTAGTGAAGATGGATGACTGGGCGGAAGGTGGCCGATATCGAAAGACAGAAAGGAGTGATCAGAAAGGGTGGTGGGGGAAACGTGGAAATAAGAGACAATGGATACGACGGATGGTGACCCCATGAGATAGTCAACGACACTATGTCCACCACTATGGGGATGCCATGTACATCTGTCCGAATGTGGTCAACAAGATAAGCCATTATAAATGGCTAGCTCATGTGCCTCTCCAAACTGTAATAAGTGCTCACCATATGGGGTAATAGGATCCAAACTGTCGTCCGAAGTCCTGGTAACTCCAAGTTTATCACTGTCAAGGGCAGAACACGAAGTTGATCCATGGTATCATAGAACTTTGTCTGTCGCGAAGATGTCCGGGCATTAAAATCTCCAGTGAGGAGAATATGCCCCCGCTCTGCAAATCTGATAATATCCGGTGAGAGGTCCTGATATGGGGATCCATTACCCTTAGCAAAAGATGGAGACTCTGGTGGGAAATAACATGCTGCAATAAAAAGATCTCTATCCAAACGAATATCTTGGCCCACAAGTTCATATATGGCGGGCCTGCTCGTCATGTCTGATGAAGTCAAGACTCGACTGGAGAGACTCCCTGCATAAGCATGCAACCCCTCCTGAACATTGGCAAATCTAGTCTCTCGTCGGAATACTGAGTCCCATCTATATCTAGGAAAAGAAGGAAGTCCTCGCTCTGGTTCTTCTTGCCGGTTCTTCTTTTTAAAAGATAACCACTGAACCCCTAGACAAAACATCTACTAAGTCTTCTGTCAAATGTTGATTTGACTTGTAATTTGATTTTTAACTTCACATTTTGCCAGTTCTTGTCTTCAATCTTTGATCGTTCTAGCTTTGATCCAACTGGCAGCTGGTTCTAATGTAGGCACCGAACTATTGCATCAAAGTATTGTGGTTCAGCGATTACTGTGTTTCTAGTCATGTAGCTTCCACGACCTGTCAAGGTCTTCTTGCAACAATCGAACTGGCCATAAATATCCTCAGTAGATAACAATTAACGTATATGACCTTCCATAAATGAACAATCTTATTGTTCAGTGAATATTCTCTAGCATAATTTGCAACCATCTTCCAAGCTATAGCAAGCTTTCGTATCCTATTAATGATTGAGTACTCTCTTGTAGCCCTGTTGTAATTTCCAGCAGCATTGATCTGGCTTCTACATGCAGCGATTCAAGTTTCAACTAATGTACCTCTATCGATCTTCAACGGAAGGAAATTTCCAAGCTGCAGCGATCAATGAACTAAAGTAGCACTATTCTTCCAGCAGACAACAGTCTACCTCCTTCAGCAATCTGTAAGCAGCACTCCAACAACAATTGTGTCCTTGTAGTGCAATCTGTAGCTATGTAGCAAACTATTCGAGTGCTTGAATCTGCAGTATTGTAGCAGACTTTCCACAGCAAAATTAACGATCTTTCTACAACAAATCTCAGCGATCTGATCAGTAAACCTGCAACGAAGAATAGCAATCTGACAAGCAGCCTTCCAGCGAACAATTGCAGCACTTGAACCTGAAAATCTTTAGCAAGTTCTTCCTTTACAAAACTAGCGATTAGAACTGCAGTAGTTCCAGCAATCTTCCTGTCACAATTTCAGCAATCTACACCTGCAGCAAAACAATTTTCCTATAAACTTCCAGAGAACTAAGTTAGAACAAATCAGCGATCTAAACCTGCAGTACTATGATGATCTTCTTCTTCCTGCAACACAATCTGCAGCTATAACTTTAGCTTTTGAATTCTGATCTTCTAAGATCTAAAGCAGACTTCTTAGTCTCCTCACGCTTATAGCACTGGATCTCCTTCTCACAAAAGTGCCACCGTTGTAGATGAAGATCAAATGAGAGGACTTGCCACTTCTCTTCGAAGCTGGTCGAATCAATCAATCTATGAGGATTGATCCTGTTTGTTGAGAAAATCTCCTTGTTGTCTTGAATCTCGAACCAAAGCTCTGATACTTTATTGGGAAATTGACTTGTACATCTAAGTACCCAAGACAAGTTTCCTATTGTGATTAAACAATAGCCAAGCACATGGAAGAGAACACAAATGAAGCACAAATGATGAGATGAACTCCAACGATGTCCCAATACAAATGTCGTAGGGCGCACTACATGATATAGATTTTAGCCATCATGTCTCTAGTCTAATAATGAAAAAGCAACCTAATAGCAATCACCTAAGTCATGTCTCTAAATGTAGTAAAAACACTTAATACCTAAATTTACCAAAATTAGTGCTCTAAATCTAGCACTAGTATTTTTTTTTTGAGTCAACAACTAGTTATCCTAGCATTACTAAATATAGGCCCCTATTAATATCTTGCAGGCCGGCCTCAAATATCCTAGACAATAACATTAGGGGTAACAAATAAACATTAATTCTAACAGTTATGGAGGTGATTTTTCAAGGTGCTAGCAAGTCACTTAATTTGGCAAGTGCCACTAATTTTGAAAATCCTATTGTAGTCATCAAGCAAATTATTGCTTTCCAATATGTTGTAATACTTGCATCTTTTTTGACTAGAAAGAAATGTGCGAGCTTTTTGTAGAACTTTTTTTCCAAGTAAAAGGCCAAATATATATAGATTTGTAGCCTTTTTGACTATTGAGGGTTTTGACTCTATAAATATTTTATATTGCATTCTAAATTTTAGAAATTTCTTGATGCCTCATTTTGGTTGTGCTTTTCTCTACAGCTTTACAATTTTGAGGATAAGGGTGGCCGTAGGGTTGCATTACGTCCTGAACTGACACCATCCCTTGCTCGTCTTGTCTTACAAAAAGGGTTTGAATCTCTTCAAGTATTTTTCTTTGCCATGTTAATGCACTTTGTATTGCAAAGATGAACATTTCTATTGGGTGCTTTCAACTCTTAAGTCTACTTTTTTTTTGTTTTTATAGCTAATGATTGCTTCTAGAAAAATGTGAAGCAATTTTTGATGATTTTGCACGTTCTAAATACATCAATCTCATTCTGTAGGTTTTAAGGAACTTCTTGAGACTAGATTACCTTGTCATACAACAATAGCATTGTCTTATGTGCATCAACTACTAGTTTGAAAAATGGTGAAAGTGTTTGATAGAGAAAGAAAGAATGTGTATTAATGTCTTGTAAGGTACCCAAAGGTTTATACAACAAATAAGTACATTGGAACTTTGTATTTAAAGATGGGAACATAAGAATGTGTTTGAGAAGTCTAACTTAAATAAATTTTAAGATTTTAAGGTTTCTATTGGATTAGCAACTAGTAAAATGATAAGAAAAAAATCCTAATAGAGAAGTATGATGTAATGGTGACAATTGGAGCCCCGAGAAACCAGAAACGATACCTCTATTGAGGAGGGTGGCAAGTACTGGGGAAATGATGTCGGCAACGTGTATGAGGAGTTCAGCTTCAAGGTCCTCAACATTTCTTGCATTATCATATTTTAGTTGATTAATAGCTTCACATAGTGACGTACCATATGAGGGTTTGGGTGAGATGGTAATGGGGTTTTTTAGGGACAATGTACTGGGTCTAGGCATATACATTAGTCATAGGTGAGGGAGGAGCTTGAGGGAGAAACCTATGCCAAAAGCAACCATGACAAACATGAGGCAACTTTTTTTCATCGAAGTAAAATGCAGGATTGGCATCTAGCATTAGACAAAAGATTGGGGGAGAAGACTTACCACACGTACATGAAAAGAAACATATGTTTATGTATATATATCATAGAAGCCGCGGTACTGGGAACCGCGGTTCCCGGTACCGCGGCACCATATTGATACCGCGGTACCATAATATAATAATATTTTTATTATTTAATATATATATTTTAAACCTAATTTCCCCCCCCCCCCCCCCCACTTCGTCTCTCCCCCTGCCCATCGCGCCCCCTCCCTGCTGTCTGCGCCCTCCTTGCCTTCATACTGTCTTTGCGTACGATCTATTGCCTTCCGCCCTTGCTACTGGTGTTTCTGCCGTTGCTGTGGTTTTTCTAGCCTTCCGCCTCCTATCGCATTCACGATCATCTCTGCCTTTTTTCCCGAGTTCCTTCTATTGAAATGGTGCATTCTAACCTTATCGATTTGTGGGACGAGGTGGACGTTGTCAGGCGGGTTGCCGACAAGTCCAACAAGACCGGTGCAAAGGTCGTGCATTGCCGATATTGCCTGGTCGAGTTCGTTGCCACCCTCACTCGCCTTAAAGGCCACCTGCTCGGTGCACGCGCTAAAAATGGTGGCACCATAAATGCTGCCCCTTGTGGCAACATGTCCGTCCCCGTCAGGCAGCAACTTCTGGACACTTACGGGCCACGTCTTGTGGCGGGGGAGAACACCATTTCGGAGGGTGTTCTCCGGTTTTGCACCGCTCCTTACGTGGCTGACCCCGACTTGCTGCCTGCTTGGTTGGCATGCACGAGGAGAGGGAGTGCATCCTCGTCCAGTCCCCTGCCCCTCATCCCCCTCAGATAATTCCGCCACACGCACTCCCATCTGCACCCATTCCGGTGGAACCCATTCCCTTACGTCCGCCAGTTGCCACTGCCATTCCACCACCACGTCCTGTTGCTCGCACTCCTAGTTTACGACTTTCTCATGGACTCTCCGCCACCCGAGCAGGCCCAGGATGCTAGTGACGAGGCCTTCGAGGATGTTGAGGAGATCCCTTCCTCCCTCCCTTCCCATCCGGATGACGTCCCTAGCCAACAGTTTTCGTATCCCATGCTAGATGTTGCCCCTCCAGTGCATCCCACTTATGCTGCTGCACCCCATCCCTGCCAGTGCATCCTATTCTCCCCATTCCACGTCTACAGCCGATGCATCCACTAGTGCCCAGCCTGTCGCGTCATCATCCATTCCCGTCATAGTTGGTGCACCATGCTGGAGGTCCACTACCCGTCGCCCAGCAGGGAGAGTTCTTATGGAGCAGACCATGCGTGGCGCGCATCTGGCCACACAGGCCGTGGCCAGTTTGATTTATGAGCTGAACCTTCCATTTGCCATCACCGACTCTGAGCCCTTCAGAAGGGCCATCTGCCTTGCACAGTCTGTCAGCCCTAGCTGGAGAGTCCCAGGTTCAGAGGTTGTCCGCACACACATGCTGAGAGATAGGGTCGAGTCCTTGTCTAGAGAGATGGAGCCTCTACGCTGCCACTGGGCCAGATTGCAACATTATGTCTGATGGCTAGACTGATGTCAGGAGGAGGCCGATCCTCAACATCTTGGTCTCCAGCTGCATGGGCACACAGTTTTTGAGGGCCGTGGATTGCAGCAGGGGGGGGAGAGTCATATCTGCAGAGTTCATGTTTGATGTCATCAGGTCTTCCATCCTGTCCATAGGCCCCCAGCATGTCGTTACGGTGGTGATGGATAATGCCACCAATTGCGTTCTGATGGGTGTCTTGCTAGAGGCTGAGTTCCCTCACCTCGTTCATACCCCCTGTGCAGTGCACGACATAGACCCTTCTGATGGGGGACATAGGTGCACTTCCCTGGAGCCATCGTCCGCGAGGCCCTCTTCCTGGTGACTAGAGCCTTGGAATATGAAGTTTTTTTTCTTCCGTAAGAGTAGCGGAAATGAATGATGAGAAGGGGGCAGGCTTACTTCCGCCATCGGCTGTCCAAGGTGGGATTGTACTTTTGTCCTTGGTGAGGATGGAAGCCCATGATTTCGTTGATTCTTTGTGTTGGCTCAGTTGCTGTTCCAGATCTTGTAGCTTCGTCAATGTCTCTTTTTGCGGTTGGGAAGCATGTTTGTTTTCCATCTCTGTCTGAAGCTGTTGGTTCTCTGTGCGTAGGTGGATGACTTCCAATTTCAAGGTTTGGATGTCTGCTGTCAGCTCTTTCAGTTGGTAGGCTAGGAAACTTTCGAAGGATTTGGAGCTAGTGTAGTCGGCATGAGATAAGAAGGGCGTGTCTGGAGCTGCGATGGTAGAGATGGGAGTGGAGGGGACAGGGGGTGAAGGAGGGCCAGAGTGGGAGGCGTGAAGAGGGAGAGAAGGGGGGGTGTTGCGCAACAGCAGGAGGGTGGGCGACAAGTTGGCCAGCAGGAGGTTGGGCGGCAGGTGGAGCGGGTGGGGCGGCAGCAGGTGGAGCAGCAGACGCAGGTGGAGCAGCAGGAGGTTGGGCGGCAGGTGGAGCGTCAGACGGAGTGGCGGGTACGGCGGCAGCAGGTGGAGCGGCGGGTGGGGCGGCAATAGGTGGAGCGGCAGCAGGTGGAGCTGCGGGTGGGGAAGCAGGTAGAGCTGCGGCAGCTGCTGGTGGAGCAGCAGGTGGAGCTGCGGGAGCAGGTGGAGTGGCGGATGGTGCTGCAGGTGGGGCGGCAGATGGGGTGAAGGGGGTGTTTGGGCGATGGTATGGGGGGGGGGAGCTCAGATCTCCATGGAGCAGCAATGGAGGAGGAGCAGCGATAGAGAGAGCGAGATATATATATATATATATATATATATATATATATATATATATATAGAGAGAGAGAGAGAGAGAGAGAGAGAGAGAGAGAGAGAGAGAGAGAGAGAGAGAGAGAGAGAGAGAGAGTTGATGATTGGTTTGTGTATGCAGCAAAGCTTTGTCATTTCCTTTGAAATGGTTTACAATAGGACAATGTTGGAGATATGAGAGAATGACACGTGGAAGAAGGCGAGAACACTACCAATGGAATATGGATATTATTGGAGTTCCTGGCATTGAGGTCAGCTATCTTAATGGGAGAGCTGTAGGTGGAGATGTTATAGATCTTTTGGTTCTCTTTTCAGCTGAAGTAATATTCGAAAGTGTGTAAGAATGCGTTGAATAAGTGCATATACAAGCTTGCTACATCTTTAGTAGACTTTAGGGGTGGAATCATGGATGTGTTTGTGTCTTTTCATCTTCATTTTGGCTACAAGAATCACCAAAATATGTATATGAATACTTGAATTTTAATTAGAATTTCCCAAACAATTATCAAGTTTTTGAATCTTGATTTAAATCTTTTGGTTACCATGTAAAGGCTAGAGGAAAGTTCTTTATTTAATGGAGTCAATTAGAACCATAGTTAAATGACACTACCAAAGTGACCATATGGAATTGCAAAAATACAAAAGAGAGACATCCTGGTCCATGGATAGATATAGGATTGAAGAATCGTCTGAAATCAATTCGCAGTCCTATCAAACAAAAGAGAAAATTGTGGCATAGTTTGAGAAGGTATAGCTAGTGAATATGCTGATAAATATTTTTTTCAGACATGCTTCATCCATAATTGAGACCAAGAGATATTATGGAGTTATGGCCTTAACAACCATACACATCCCAAAATGATAGAAAAGAGAGTAAAGTGCAAAGTATTTATCTCATAATGTGTATTATAATTGCTTAAGGACTCACAAGTTAGGGCTGGGTCAAAACCCATTTGGTAAATGCAATGCTTCCAAGAGACTATACTTTTTTTAAATGCTGGCGCCCAAGTTGGGTGCTAGAGAGTAAGGTATAGTGTCAAGTATTAACTTAGGGTTGAGAATCTGATCTACTATTTTCATATGGCATATAACTCTCCGTCCTCAAGAAGATACTATTCTCAGCATGATATGAAGGAAAAGCTGGTGTCAGAAATTAAAGATTGTTTGAAGACTGTATGTTGCTGAAGATGCTTTTGTGAATTGCATATTCAAAAGTAAGAACAGATAACATTGACCACATTTAATTCAGAAGTTTTCAAAATGTCTTCATTGTGGTAGAGTAGGAAATGTCCTCCCATATGACCAAGCCCTGTGACACTGTTGGGTTTCCTAACCTTGCATTACTCAATGATCCTAATAGATCGAGAGAACAAAAAGAAAGTAGCAATATGGAATTCAGTTGCATATGTTGTTAAATGAATATAGTGCATGAGTGCGGTGCATGAGTGCGACATAAAGTTAGTAAAGGTCAACATACACCAAGCCAACTATGCATGACAGGTGAATATTAGCCAATTTTGTTGATTAGGGCTGCTATATCAGTCATGTAAACTTAGAGCTAAGATCCCACGACGAACGAGCAAGCTTATCCAAATGCCAACCAATTCACTATCGATAAGGATAAGGTCAATGTTCTACAACATTTTCTGGGCCATGGCCCAGTGCATTGTCCAAAATTGGCATGTGACTTGTCATTCTCAAAGAAATGGTGACTTTAGCGTTAGTATATGGAAATGCTGGTGTGAAAGAATAGAAACTGCTACAATTAAGAAGATGCCCGCCCATTCCCGTAAAAAATTTATATGCCAAAGAAAATGCCAGAAAGTAGTGACATAATACTGGTGATTATGTGTGGTAGAAGCTTTCAAAATTTATATAGCCAATTCAAAGCCAGAAAAGCTGGACTATACACCAATGGAAGCATCATGCTATAAATACGGATCGATATTCCCATATAAAGGCATTAATATGGAAGAGAACCAAGACATGCAAAAAGAACATTGTTGCATTTGATGAGACCAGAAATACTACTTAAATGTAGTAGGCATAATGCACACAACTCCAAGCCATTTGTATATGTCGTAAAATCGCATGTGGGTGTGAGCGGCAGCGGAAGCTCGAGGATTGAGCATGGCGTGTAAGAACGGAAACGCAACAGTTAGCAACAAAATTATTCAAGTAGAAGAATTCATACAGAATGCCCAAATAAACGACGCAGTAGTGAGACAAAAATTGCACTCTGATTAATATCAACAGTGAGTACAATAGCTTGAAGTAATAACTTCAGCTTGTTGAGCGTGTTAACGCTGGCTACTAAACATCTCTGATTGAAAGAGAAATTCAATTAACACCTACATAGCTTGATTCAGCTAGTATATATATTTACAAGTGTTGAGAGAAAAATATCTCATGCCTTAACTGCCATTTACTCCAGTTTTGCATTTGTACAAAAGTTGGTAACCGCCCTTAGGATATTTGTTTCTCAAGCCTTTTAGGGTTGGTGATAAGTTGGCGACGTCGGCCTGCTAATGTAGCAAAAACGAGAAAAACCTGAAGGTGCCCGTCCGAAGGCAGCGAGGAAGGTGAAGGTGCCTTAGTTTTAAGGTAGCGAAAAAGGCGAAGGTGCCTTAAAATGGTTCTAAGGCATTCTGGGTACTTTGTCGCATTTTTTCGCAAAGAGGCGAAAAAGGCGAAGGTGGTCCAGAAATGGTTTCTAAGTCATTCTGGCCAGTGTGTCGCATTTTTCGTGAAGGCACGGAAAAAGGGCGAAGAAGGCGAAAAAAGCAAAGGTGCCTTAAATCGGTTAAGGCATAAAGGGAAAAAAACTTTAAAGGGAAAAATGTAAAGGTCCGAAATCATGTTGGGCCTTGGTTGTATAAAAATACAAATCCAGAAGTTGATTTTCTGGTGTCGACATCTCCTGCCCACCCACGGATGGTGAAAGTGAAGCAGCAACTGATGTACTCTGAATGGAAAAAAGAGCTGCATCGTCAGCCTTTGGCAGGCTACGCATAAACTGAAAGTCTAGTGTAACGGCTCCAAGAGATGCAAACCAATCAGCACCAAGGATAAGATCATAACGCTCCATAGGAATAATGTAAAGATCTGCCTGTCCAGAAAAATCTCCAATGCGGTATGGTAAACGCTGAAACATCTGAGAACTAGGAAAAGAATGGGAACTGACGACCTCAACTGTGAGAGGCTATGAAGCAGGAACAGGTGAAGCATGTATCCGACTAGTGATATAACTGCTAATAAAAGAATGAGTGCTGCCAGTATCAACTAAAGCAATGTACTCACGACCTGTAATACGTACACGTAACCGAATGGAGCGAGGACCAGGACGCCCTGTCCAAGTAGCATAGGCAAGCTGAGCATGGCAAGTAGCAGGAAGTAAATTAGTGGAAGGCTTAGAGGATAGGTCAGGCTTATCAGAAATATGAATGTAGATATCGGAATCATCTGGAGTAGTGCCCTCATGGTAAAAAACAGCAGTAGTAGTAGGGAGAGGCTGACGGCAATCATGGGCAAAATGGTCAGGACTCTTACAACGAAAGCAAAGACGCTGCTGCTGAAGGTCAGCGAACTCTGTAGACGTGTAACGTCCTGGATCTTCTGAGGATCAGTCTTAGGGTAAATCTGAAAATATGTGTCAAGCTTAGCAAACCAATCCTCTAATAAGTTCCCATCAGAGGAACCAGAATAGGTAGCAAGCTGTACCCTATCACGAAAGTCTCGAGCAAAGTGTGGCTCAGGAAGTGGGGGACGTGAAAAGAAACCAGGAGATGGGTTAGGTGGAACGAATGGTCCACCACCAGGCTGACTAGCAGAGGAAGATGGAAATCCAAATGGAGGGGGAGTCCCAAATGAAGGAAAAACAGGAGCTTTACCAAGACCATGAGGCTGTAAAGAATCAATCTGTGACTGCATAGTAGCAAAGCCGGTCATAACGGTATGGAAGCGAAAAACGAGGCCAGAAAGGGTCTCATCCATGCGACGAAACTGATCGGATAAGGTTTCTTGAGTAGTCTCACTCGGGGTAGGTGAATGTGCCATAATGATAGTGGAAGGAATAGACGAAAACTTGAGAGAGCGGACTCTTGTCGTCACCCCAAATTAGTCTATTAAAACCACTATTATCACAACTAAGAAAGGACAACAATTAGCAAATGGAAAAAAAGTGAAAATGAAGGCTGTAAAAATGCGCTGGACAGACAGGAGGCAAGTGACAAATTGGAGTATCAAACGGAGTCAGAATTTCGTGAAATTTGGTTGAGGATGGGCGATGGACAGCCTGCAAACAAGGTGTGAAAAATGGCTGCAAACGGAGACAAAAACGGACGAAAGTGACAAGTATGAAGCGGCTGGACAGCCTGCAAACAAAAGTGAAAAGAGGGCTGAAAATGGAAGGAGGAACGGACGAAAGAGATGAGGGAATTGGGCTCTGGAGAGCCTGCAAACAAGCTGGAAATGGGTGATAGAGGGTTGGAACTTGGGCACCAGAAATAATTTGCCCAAATTTTTTTTTTCGGCCGCCAAATTTAGCGGAAGTACTTCCGCTAACTATCTGCTAAAGCTCCGCCAAGGAAAATGATGGGAGTTGGTCCTCCTCCAAACTGTGCTGAATGTTGCTGAAGCAAAGAGATGAAAGCCCTCAACATAGAGAGAAATATCAGCAAGGAAAATGGGCACCCAATCAAAAAATCAGATCTGAAATTCAGCAATCAGGAAAGTGCTCTGATACCAAGTTACGAATAGAGCCACAGCTGATCTAGAGCTAAGCTATGAAAGCATCACATAAGCAAGACTTAAGGTATGAAAGCAGCACATAAGCAAGACTTAACCCTAGAAACCAAAGAGAGAGATTAAGGAGACTAAAGAGAGAGATCAATATCATCAGCTGAATAACAAATGACACAGTTTCCCTACTTATAGCCAAGAGGAAGCCCTAAAAGGAAGCTTCCGGTGGCTAGGGCCCAACTGGGAGGGAAAATAGTGCACCCTCCAAGAAGGCCCCCACTCTCCAGTAATATGTCCAAATGGCCTAATAGTGAATAATAAGGCCAAAGGCCAACCATATAGTCTAAGTGTCACTAATGAATAAAAAAGGGCCCAAGGCTTGCTTATGCATAAAGTAAAGTAAATGTAAATGGACGCGGCGAATGTAATGAGCCGAGTCCATAACTATACTTGCCACAAAAATTATAATTGCCATTTCTCTTTGGATTAGATTTGGAACTGTCTCCTTTTTCCGTATTGTCCTTCCTTCCTGCTGCTGATCCTTTTTGCCTCCTTCGTTCTTGCCCTTCTTACCTTGATTCTTGGAAAAGAATCCCAGTTCCTTGAAATCTTCTCTAGACAACATGTTTTGTCTTCGTAATTCCTCTTGAAGTAGCAAACCATTGAGCTCATCAAATGTCGGCGATCTCTCCCTCAAATGTAGTGTCATAACAAAGTTCTGATATTGTAATGGTAAGCTATTCAAAACAATTTGTACTAGAGTATTATCAAGTACAACTGATCTCTTAGATCCTTCACTCTGGTAATAAAATCTGTAATGGATTCTTCTGATTCCATTTTCAAGGTATGAAGCTTATTGTTCAAGAACAACACTCGAGACTTACTTACTGTTTCATATGTGTTCTTAAGGACATCCCATGCATCCTTAGGCCTAACTGCATTCCTGATCAGCGGAATCACCTTATCCTTCACAGATAAGTTGATGATATGATGCACACGTTGTACCCGTTACTCAAATGCCCTTCTATCTTGATCATTGAGACCGTGAGCCATCACCTCTTGTCCCATGACACTTTCCCAATAATCTTTGTCCTGAAGGATATTTTAAAGTTTGAACTTCCACAAGCTGTAGTTAGATCCATCTAACTTGCTTGATTCTGGAAGAACAGATTCATTCAAACTCCCCACTTTGTCGTACAAAAATGACGGGCTTTTTACTAAGAATATACTTGCATGCAACAATATCTTCCTCAGATAATACCTGTCTAATTGTTATTTTCCCTGGATATCACTTGTCCACATATTGCATGCAACAATTTTTGAGATAGATAATACCTGTCCAAATCTTGTCTATCTGGTTTCTGCTTGTCCCAGATACTGCCTTCCTCAGTTCTGCCTGCCTGCAGAAATCTGATCACAACCTGTCCGGATACCACCTTCCCTAGCTGCTGCCGCCCTCAGGAAAACCTGTCCTGGACACTGTTTCCTCAGGTACTGCCTGTGCAGATATTACCAACTCAGGTACTGCCTTCTCCAGCTGCTGCTGCCCTCAGAAACACCTGTCCTAATCGCTGCTGCCTCAGGTACTGCCTGTCTGGTTGCTGCTGCCACCTTCAGATGAACCTGCACCACATAAAACCTGCACAAGAAAACACCTGTTCTGCTGTCCTGGATGTTGCCTCCCTCAGATCTGCCTGTCGGATACTGCTGCCTGTCCAGAAGCTACCTGCGCCAGATGTGACCTCCACCAGAAAAACCTGCACAGGATGACACCTCCACCAGATACAACCTTCACCAAATAGCACCTCCACTAGATGCGATCTCCACCAGTAAAACCTGCAGTGCTGATCTTCTCCTTCCGTAGATCCCGATCTTAACGAGATGGCTCTGATACCATGTTAGAATCGAAGAGATTCTCTAATCGGAGTAGACTAATCTTATTAGTACTCACACAAAACATCAACCACAAGCTGAAGAAGAAGGGAGACTGCAAGAAGCTATGCTTCATAAGCTGGAAACTGAGATAACAATGGAGGTGGGCGCCCATCTACTCTTATAGAGGCTGTCGACAATGAAAAGCAAAAAGCTATTCTACGACAATAGCAATTGAAATGCTAATTATGAAGTCTTAACAATAGAAATCTATACAGATAACTCTGATTTAAAGAGAATTTCAATCAACACCTACATAGCTTGATTCAGCTAGTATATATATTTACAAGTGTTGAGAGAAAAATATCTCATGCCTTAATTGCCATTTACTCCAGTTTTGCATCTGCACAAAAGTTGGTAACCGCCCTTAGGATATTTGTTTCTCAAGCCTACGTCGGTCTGCCAATGTAGCAAAAACGCGAAAAACCTGAAAAACCCGACGGTGCCTGTTGGACTGAAGGCAAAGGTGCCTTAGTTCTAAGGTAGTGAAAAAGGCGAAGGTGCCTTAAAATGGTTTTAAGGTATTCTGGGTACTTTGTTGCATTTTTTCGCAAAGAGGCGAAAAAGGCGAAGGTGGTCCAAAAATAATTTCTGAGTCATTCTGGCCAGTGTGTCGCATTTTTCGTGAAGGCACTGAAAAAGGGCGATAAGGCGAAAAAAGCAAAGGTGCCTTAAATCGGTTAAGGCATAAAGGGAAAAAACTTTAAAGGGAAAATGTGAAGGTCTGAAATCATGTTGTCGGCCTTCTGTTTTCAAGATGCTCATTACTTAACAATTTCTAAGGCTAAGCATAAGAAATCTAACAGTATAGACCATATTTCTTGCTGATTTGAATCATTATTTGAATAAACCCAATTTTCTTAGAACGTCAATTTAAGCTCTTTTAAAATACCTTGAGAAAAGGATGTCTCAAAGGACTTTCACCATTTCACAAGCATCTGCTTCTGTGATTAAAATCTTGCCACCTGTCTATGAAATGTCCCATGCTCGTTCATGCAAGTGCCTAATCGATTTATTATATCCTTGTGCTCTTCAACAACACCACATGTGTATCTCTCCACAATCGTCATCCATCTAGTGTCAACATCTGCATTGGGATCTTTACCCACTTCCAAAACCCAACTGATTTAACAAAAATGCTGCAATATGCAAAGTAGAATGCATCATCTCCCATGTGGCAAGACAACACCATCTGTACTAGAGAGTAGTCAATAGCAGTGCATGATTCAATCCCTTATTCATGCGATTTTTCAACTCATATATGAAGCCCATAGTGGTTCCATCCCTATCAACAATGCACAAAAGCTCAAAAATGGGATGGCATAATCTTTTTCTATCTCTATTTCTTCATGTTCTTGGTCTCTCTTCCCACCTCTGTTAAAGTTGATATGAGATTATACCACTCCTTATGCGCCATTGAATGCCCAATAGCAGCTTCATTTCACACAACAAATTTAGTACTCTTTCATGTCCTGTGATGCATGTAACTATCGTATGTGCGTTTTGCAAACAAAAGTCACCCAATCCAAGGATCAAATGTTCTCACATAGTAGATGCAAGAAGCGACAAGTGCATCAAGTGAAAAGTATCTTGGGAAACTCCTCTAGTAAGGCACTAGCACGCACGACATCGCTTGCATTGTCCATTGCAAACACCTACCTCCTTAATTATCTCCTTAAAACGCCTATAGATGTACTCTCTTGATATTGTGAATCCACTAGCATCCATGCTATGTAAGAAATTAGATTCATAGTTGCTAGTAGCAACGAAGTTTATGATAGGCCATCTTTGTGTGTTGTACCAACCATGACAAAGAATCACACATTTGTGCTTGGCCCACTTTTCACTGACATCTATAGTTTCTTACGAATAGCTATCAATATGTCTTGTACATATCTACTTCAAACCACATTGAAGGGAAATGCATTGGCATATATTTTTTTTGGTATGCTAGTGAAGTTCAAATTTTTTACATAGAACTTCTAGAACTCTCAAGAAATACTAAAAAGTACATCAAAGGAAGGACAATCTTGAGTATCAGACACTCAGACCTCCAGAACTTTTGCATCCAATGTCCGATTTACTAAAAAATATGCTATGGTAGCTTTGACTCTCCAGCATGTACTTGTTGTACCAGCAAAGTACCATATTGTACCATTGTACAAACAAGCAAATTCATCATACAACAATGGGTTTTCCTTTTCTAACTGGATCTTACAAATTTTCCACACATGCAATTTTTGGACTCTTTGGGTGTTTTTTGAAGTATATGCACCTCAAATCGGTACAACCATACTCTCGCACATGTGAGATTTGACATGGTTTCTCAAAGCCCAAAGAAGAGTGTTTTTTTTATGAACACCTTCCCCATAAAGTCAAGAAAATTGCTAAGACCAAGGTAGTCATAGATATGCCATTCCAAAAGTTGATGAAGGTCTTCATGCGTGCAAGATCAAACTTGATCTGGTTTGAGAGTCCTTCATGCATGAAGACATCTGCCGAAAAAGCAAATTTAAAGGAACAACAAAAGCAAAAGCAGTTGAAGGTAATAGTAGCCATGCATTACAAAAAGGATGAATTTATCAACATCCGTTGAAAACAAGAGATTAATTGTAAAGATAATGTGTAGCAAAATCCTCCCAATCATGTCGTTAGAGTCTAGTGAAGATTTTCCTTTACAAGTACCACCAATGGCTACTCATCTTTGTTTACAAGATTCTTCAACTAGAAGAGACTAAACTTCTTAATCTTCACAATTGTTGATTTCATTATCTCAACGGATCCTGTCATTGACACCACCTCCACTTTCTGATTCATTTTTTCTTTAGTGATGCACAAAAGATAAGGTAGCTAAGAGTCCTTTGTCTAGTGGCATTTTTTAATTGGTGAGATATCTATTGTTGTAATCACATCCATTCCATCCATTAATTGAGACTCACACATTGGGATCATGTTTTCGAGAGGACTTGTGGAAAAACATGATTGATGTGATTATCGTTCCTTTGAGTTCTTCCACTTCTTGGCTCACTTAGATGAGATTATGCTTTGACACGGATGTCTCTCAGATCATGCCCAATCTACAACCATGGTCCACTTGGCTCAAGTGCAATTTCATGGGGTAGCAAGAAGCAACTCACAATAACACTCCTCCACTGAAGTTGAACATAGGGCAGCAACAAGTGCAACATGTGAAGCTATTTGGATTTGAAGACTTCTTGGAGAAGTCGAAGTGTTTTAGAATGATGCAAATACTATTTTTTGTGATAACTTAAGTTGCATTTCTATAGCTAAGAATCCAACTTTCCATGCAAGGACAGAGAACGTTGAAGTGCCTTGTCACTCTGGTAGAGAAAAATTTCAAGCTAGAGAAAGAACTTATTCATTTTCTACCAATGATGAAGCTGTTGACATGGAAGTATTAGAAAAGTACCCATGTTAAGTACTTGTAATAACTTAAGTTTGTTCTCATTACTTACACACCCAATAGATGAGGCTGCCAGCCACATGCATGTTCAATATATTTGTACATGGCAAATTGTTTACAGTTAATGCCTACATCCAATAACATAGAGCAAATGCTGGATAGTGTTTCCATGCTACCAAGTGCAAACAAAAACCTTATCAGTAGTCGATATTAAAACATAGACAAATAATGGTGTGACAATGATCCTAGGTGCTTACAGATATCTGCCAGTTAAGAGATGTCCATATGTGTTCCATTTTTAGTATCATCAGTGCCCATAACATTAAAAAGGTCTTGATGTATCACTTAGTGTTACATTTTGAGCTCTACTTTGTTACTGTTTGAAAGATGCACTGTGTTCTCTACATAACAATAGAAAACTTAAATGTATTTTTTTATGTACTCTTTTGGTACAAAATACATAAATACTGTCGACAAACACGAATAAATGTACATTTCAGCTCATGAGTATGAAATGAACTCTGAATCTGACCTCTTTTCAACATTGGGTTGCCAAGAAGGGGCCAGTTTTGTAGTGTAATATGAACTATAGAGGGTCCTTTGATTCATTAGTGATTCCTAATCAAGAGACAAAAGTCCCAAGCAATGTTTTTTAATATCCATGATAATTATCATAAACAACTCAATAGACTCTAATAGTGATAGTTATTCAATGATGCAAGCAAACTCTATCTTACGAGTCATGACTGCTTGTCACCATAGAACTCACGGTTCCCAGAAACGTGGGTCCTGGGAACCATGGGGTGAACCGTACCACGGTTCATGAACCATGGTACGGTTCCAGTATCTAACTAATTAATCAATTAAGTTTTTGCAAAATTCCCCACAAAACCCCTCCCAAGGCATTTTTGGGCTGTTTTTGGGGTGGGAAGTAAAATGAATTAATTAAATAAGTGATATTGTCCTCCCTGTTCTGATTAAATAAATAATTAAACTCCCTATTCTAATTCTGGTTTTTTTTGGCATTTTTTGACATTTTTTGGGCTGTTTTGGGGGTGGGAACTAAAAAAAAATAAAATTAATTAATTAGTTAACCAGTATGGTTCACCACGGTTCCCCACTAAAATCTATGTGAACTGTACGGTTCTGAGAACCGTGGTGAACCGTCCACGGTTCATAAATTCTATGCTTGTCACTAATACTTGATTAGTTGATTATTTCTTTTTCAACTTGCAGGCAGAAGCAGAGCTCCTTTCAGCACTAGTAACATTCTTCAAAAATATGGGCATCACCTCAAATGATGTTGGAATCAAGATATCGAATCGCAAGGTTAACTGTCTTACTAAAATTGACCATTTTTCAGTGCTACTACATTGATTATGTTGCATATAGGATATTTATTGTCTCCATTCCAAGTAAATATGCTGAAGGCAATAATGTTCTAGCATATTTGTTTCATCAATCTAAAAAATCTACTGGTAAATTTAGTTCCAAAAGAATCCTTTAACTTGTAAAGTTTTGTATGCACTGAGCAATCTAGAAGAATGATATTTTTTTGGGACTTAAAATGGCTGCAAAGTAAGGCTAAATTGCAGTCATTCCATATAATTTAAGCGTGTTGAATTTCTTTTTTCTTTGCAGGTGTTACAGGCCGTTTTATCTCGCCATAATGTACCTGATGATTCATTTGCAGCTGTTTGTGTGATCGTCGACAAGGTACAAACTGAAACAACTATATCATGTTTTCATTTCCCCAGCTGTTTGTGTTATCGTCGGTAAGGTACAAACTGAAACAACTTCTATATCATGTTTTCATTTCCCCATTCAAAACTTCTCTGAATCCAAATCTGGATCAATAAGGAATTCCTGCCCAGTAGCATTTTTCTGTCTTGATTCTTTGGCTACTTCAGAAATCTACCCTACTATTTTAGGTTACAACGGAAATCCACCTTGTAAGTTATATGGACTGTATACTTCTAAGTTTGAATCAACCTGCATGTGATGATTGACTCCGTTCGTTGAGTAGCCTCCTTGTTTTCTCAAATCTTGAACTGAAGCTCTGATTCCACGTTAGAAAACCGAAACAAGATTGCTATTGTTATTAGACAATAGTCATATACATGAAAGAGAACATAAACAACAATGATGAAGCAATGATGATGAGATGTACTCCAACTATGTCCCCTTGCAAATGGACTAGGGTGCACTACATACTTATAGACAATAGTTTGTGCCAAAAAGCAAAAGCAACCTAAAAGCAATTGCCTAAGGAGGGGTTTTCTTCTTCCCCTTCCGATTCACTGATTGCCAATCAGCCATAATGGCAGGAAGAAAGGTACAACGATGGGCCAGAAGAGAGAGGGAGGCACAACGATGGAGGGACAAGAAAGAGGAAGGGACAGCGATGGAGGGTCAGAGGAAGGGACAGCGATGGAGGGACTGGGTAGATCAGCGATGGGGCACCAACAGGGTAGAGCAGCGATGGAGGGACAGGTTAGAGTAGAGGGGGCCCACAGCAGAGCGATGGAGGCATCCGCCATCCCTGGCCGCTGGAGAGAGAGAGAGAGAGAGAGAGAGAGAGAGAGAGAGAGAGAGAGAGAGAGAGAAAGAGAAAGAAAGCTTTATTAATGTCTTATAGGTACCCGCGGGTACAAAAGACAGGATAAATGTACATTCAAAAAGGATGGGAGAGACTATATCTTTCGCATGGATAAGAAATTCTGCTTCTAGGTCTTCGATATCACGGGCACGACGACTATTGAGATATTTAATGGAATCAAATATCATTTTGGGTGTGAATAGTTTGAAGGACGAAGGACGGGGTGAGATGATGATGGGAGAAGTGGTGTCAATAGTATAAAGAGATTTGGCGTAATCTGCCCAAGTATATAGGTCGATTAAGGTGGGAGAAGGAGCACGAGGGATGAATTCACGCCAAAAGGCTCCCGAAGAGGAACTATAGAGAAGGTTAATAAGCCTTCTCCCTTCTTTGATATCATAGGCCTTTTTTTTACGATGGAGTGTGTTTCGATAAGTACGGTTTATGTCACGAATAGAAGGAAGTGAGTTAGCATAAGCGTGTTTAAGATGGTTATGAAGCTGGCGGCATTCATCATCATACCAAGGCTGATTTGGGTTTTTGAAGGTGTTAGTTTTTGTTCTGAGTTTTGTGAAAGGAAAAGAAAGGGAAGCTGCAGTATGTAAGGCATTGGTGAGGAAGTCAGGTTGTTGTTCAATGGTGGAGCTATGTGGGAAATGTTGTAGCAGGGAGGTTAATGAAGTCTGGTAAGCGGGAATGTATGAGTACTCGAAGCGATATTTTGGGGCACGAGGAAAAGATGGGTGGGAAGTATGAGTGACTGTGGGTTGTGTTCCTAAATGAAAAGAGAGAAATGAGTGATCAGACAGAGTAGTACGTGTGATGGTGAAGGCAGTAATTATTTGTAGAAAGTACTCTCCATAACCATTAATCATGTCCTAGTTAGGAATGTGTTCGAAGAAATGGGAATGCACATTCTCATGTTCTCGTGTTCCCTATTGTTGTGTTCCTTTCACAAATCAAATAATCAAGAAGAAGCCAAAAAAAATGTTGTGGTACTCTACGTCTATTTTGTTTATATATCATTGCCTTCCACATATACAATGTGTAATTTTGAAATTAAAAATCCTATCAATGACAACTACTTATATGCATGTATATTTTCTTGTATATGTTAGATGATGTCGTGGTATTAGTGTTGCCATCCCGTTCCCATTTTGTCAGGGATGTTCTTGTTCACATAACTCGATCATGCTTGGTAGCACTTTCCAGTTCCGTAGTTAGTATGTTAGGAAGATGGCTGCCTTAGAGCTCCTCACACAAGACGTTTTCATACTGAATTGCAAAGTGGCCATTTCACATAGAAGGCCGATGTTTTCCATCCTAGTATGATGTATCTTATCAACGCCTGTAGAAATTGGGTAAGCCTAAAGTTCTCAATCATGCTATTGAGCTTGCAACAAACTATGGTGATCAAAGAAGCAATGAGTTGTAATAGGTAGTGATCCAAGAGCTTCTCATTAAGGTTAGTCAAACAAACAAAAGCTACAACATGGTTTTTGGTCCAAGTTCCAAGTAAGCATAATGTTCCAAGTGGTCATAGTCCTAGTGAAACCAAGGGCAACTTCTATCCAATGTGGTAAGCCTGATCACTTTTAAAAAGATCGAACTATGGCTATGCAAGCCATATGGAGTCATAGATAAATTAGATGAGAAATGTGGGAAAAACTATGAAATTTTGAAAGTTTTTGGACACATTAGGGTCGAGATTTGAATAGACTTGGAAGCCAGAGAATTGAGATTCATTGGAAATTTGGAATAATGAAACACACTCTATGGGTGGTATGCTGATCAACATCCAGTGCAAGTGTTTTGCAGCCAAAAAAATTGTCACAAAGCTCATCAATAGTTGACAAGTTGTAAAATTTTTCATATAAAGATGGGCTTGGCATTATCTTTACTTGAAGTTGAAAACTGGACTCAGTGCTAGTTTAATGACATTTACATATAGCAGTATGAGCACCCTAGACTGTGACAGCAAGATCTATTTTAAGATTATTGATGGGGAAAGAGATTGCTGATGGTTGCTGATAGATATGAGCTTGGTGGACGACCTGTACAATGTAGAGATAAGGGGTCTAATTAGTGCAATAGTTGTCAAGATGTTTTCAAAGCTCAAGGCTTGAGCATTATGCTTGTTGCAGCAGTTATTATCTTTATCATTGCACCAAATTTTATCTATTTTTTTTTTAAAAAAAAGACCGTGTATTGTGGCTTTGTTACTTATTGCACGAGAAAAGAAGCATCGTGTTTAGAATGCAATATATAACCCCAAATCTTTTGTCGTCTTCTAGCTTGAGCTCAACTTAAATTACAGTTTCAGTTAGGATGTTTGCTCCATAGTTGCAGCGAATCGCGATTCACCAGCTTCGCGATTCGGGAATCGCGATTCGCTGCAGCGAATCGTGGACAGAATCGTAAAAAAAAAAAAAACCAGAAACCCGATTTTTGGCCGCCTCCTTGCGCACAGAACCGCGCCAGCAGTGGAGGAGGCAAATTTCTTTTCTGAGAGCCGTGGGCATCCAATCTTCGCAAGTGAATACTTGGCAGGCATCTACTCGACGATACGGAGTTGGTGTGCACGGTGCCGGGTGGGTCTGAGCTTCGTGGAGAGCGAAACGACCAAATTTCGATATTTGGTATGTGTAGGCTTGATTTTTTGCAATTGTTGACATTGAGCTGTAGGCAACCAAATCGAGCGTAGTTTGGCTCTAGACCATCTTTCTTCACGCCCACAGTGATTTTTACAGCATCAGTTTCAGCCGTCACGACACGCCTAGCGAGATTTGAACACCACATTCCAAATGCTTGTGTATTTTGGCCATTTCCACAGAATGGCTTGTTGGAAACCGAGTGAGGTGATGTCTGAGCCTAGAATGCATTTCCACATGCTTGCACAGACTCCTATGACCTCCGTTCCGCCCGTCTACGTCCGTATCACAAATCTCAATTTTCATGCCCTGATTCCATACTTTTTAGGGTTTAGGCGTGGACCATCGTGCAAACATCTGCTAGGGGCGCGGTTTAGGCCCACACTGCACTCCTTTATGCCTGCACGGACTCCGACGCTAACGTCAGTCGCCTGTTATCCCTCATACAGAAATTATTCTATCCCACGCCCTAATCTCACGTTCTTCTTTGGCACTTGATATAATGTGTGAACTGGAATCGTTCTGATGTATGCTCTGGTATTTTGAGCTCTATTTGAGCTCGGTAATGTTGTTCAATGCAATGTATTTTTTTTTCTACTGAACGTTTGCCTGATTATTTGTTGTTTGCAGGTTTAGGGTCGTGTTGATATGATGCCAGTGCGGGACCGAGGCCTTTGGGCCGAGGTTGAGCTTACCGACGGGGATGTGGGCACACACCATGGCTCAGGCACCCGCAGATGGAGATGCTTGCATTGCGGTGGTCACTTCACGGGATCACTCACCAGGGTTAGGGCTCACTTGCTGCGGGTCAGAGGGCCAGATGGGCGGACATTGGGCATATCTGATTGCCCCAGGATTTCTGATGAGGATCTGCAGAGGTTGTCTACCATGTATGGGCCCGGTACTGCATCACAGGGTTCTAGACAGGGACAGGCAACAGGAGCAGCTACAGGTAGGCATGCAGGAGGGCTCACAGTCAGACAGGCAGGGCCTACCATGGATATTGGGCCCAGTACATCACGGGCAGGGCATGGTATAGCTGCAGGGCGTAGTACATCATGGGTTGGGCATGGTACAGGTGCAGGGCCCAGTACATCACGGGCAGAGCGTGGTACAGCTGCAGGGCCCAGTACAGCACGGGCAGAGCATGGTACAGCTGCAGGGCCCAGTACAGCATGGGCAGAGCATGGTTCAGGTGCAAGGCCCAGTACAGCACCTTCAGTTCCATCCGCAGCAGCAGCAGGACTATCAGATGAGCATGTTGGTTCAGCAGCAGCGGGTGCTTCTCGACCCTCCTCCTCGGCAGCAGATGCACTACATGCTTCGGCAGATGTTGCCAGAGAGAGTGACACACCCACAGATCAGCCATCCGTTGGGCATGCCAGACCACGAGCACCATATACACAGCAGAGAGGGGTTAGGCCCAGGCAGCAGACCCTTGATCGATGCGGCTGGCAGAGAGAGCAGCAGGCCCGTTGCACTCGACTGTGTGGCCAGTTCTTTTACGAGTGCGGCATTGCCTTTGCTGTTGCTGACACTTGGGTGTTCAGGGAGTTCTGTGCACAGATGGCGGCCGTGGATGCTACATGGACACCTCCCAGGCGAGAGGCACTACGAGGGAGGTTGCTTCGTCAGGAGGAGGAGACCATCACGCGGGAGTTGAGTTCCATTCGCTCAGCTTGGCAGCAATAAGTAACTTGTCTTTGTAATCTCTTTGCATGTGTTTAGGATTTACTGGTGCCGTAATTTTTGCATGTAGCTAATGGGTGTTTTGCGGCAGGTATGGATGCACGATATTGAGCGATGGATGGACCGACATTCGTCGGCAATCCGTCATCAATGTCTTGGTTTCTTGCCCGCTTGGCACAGTATTCCTACGTGGCGTGGATGCCACTCGAGGTGGTGACGCCATCACAGCCGATTTCATATGGGAGGTCATTAGAGATGTTATTGCTGACATCGGAGATGAGCACGTGGTTCAGGTTGTCACCGACAACGCCTCGAACTGCAAGCAGATGGGCGAGATTATGATGAGGGAGCACCCCAGCATTGTGTGGACACCCTGTGCTGCACATTGCATAGACTTGCTCATGCATGACCTGTGTGCGCTTCCATGGATCAGAGAGGTATAGTTTGTTCTATTTGCTATGCTTTCTTCCTTCGATGCTGCTAGCCACATCTCAACTACTGTCTAAACTTTTTTATTGGGTGTTTGTGTTGCAGAGCACTTCTACGGCCATGCGCCTGGTCACTTTTGTCACCAGGAAGAGGTGTGTGTTGGCCCTGTTCCGCACCTTCTCCACCCTAAACCTGAAGAAGCCCGCACCCACACGCTTTGCGTTTTACTTCTTGGTGCTAGAGCGATTGGTGGTGGTGAAGGATGCATTGCGGCGGATGGTTTCCAGCGTGGCCTTCCGGGACTTTACAGACCTCCCCCATTCGGCATTTTTCCAGTCCACTGTGTACGGCGACGAGTTCTGGAGAGCTGCTGAGGAGATTAGTGGGATCCTACTACCCATTTACAGAGTGCTGCGTCTGGTAGACCGTGAGGGGTGCACCCTCGGTCTCATTTACGAGTTCATGGAGCGCATTGGCGAGGGGATTCTGTTGTCAACCTTGGACGAGCATAGGTATGACTCTTCAGTGTCTAGTTTGTTGTTTCTCACTCGAGTCTGATGCGTTTCTTTTATGCTATGGTTTAGTGATTGTTGTAATTTGTCTGCTGCAGGAGGCGCGAGATCTCACGCATCTTGGAGGCCAGATGGGACTACTTCCACCGACCCATCCACGCTGTAGCCCACATGTTACACCCCTTGTGGCGCTCTACATGAGAGAGGGACGATCCGGAGCTGCACCGGGGATGGGTGGAGTACACAGAGCGCGTATGGCCTGGACCAGGTACGTGTGAGAAATCATTTGGTAGCAATGTTACTGCAGTATTGTACTCATTGGTAGTGTCTGAATTTGAGGGGTCTTACATGTGCCATGTTTTTCCTTTTGCCAATAGGTCCGATGCTGGCCATTGCAAGCCAACTGCTCGCATTTGAGCGCTTCCAGTTTCCTTTCGATGGAGAGCAGAGTCGGCGGAGGGAGGATCAGCTGAGGCCCGTTACATGGTGGTGCATCCACGGGCGCAACACAGGTGACCTGAGGCGATTGGCTGAGAGAGTCCTTGCACAGGAATGTTCTGCAGGAGCTTGTGAGCGGAATTGGAGCACCTGGGCCTTGTATCACACGCAGAAGAGGAACAGGTTGCCATCGAGCAGTGTAGGCGGTTGGTGTTTGTGAACATCAACGGCCGTATGCTGAGGCGCACACGAGGAGAGGGTCAGATGCTCGAGGTGAGTCACATCATCACCCCTTTTTTCTTGGTATGCTTTGATGAATTGATTTGCTTTCAAAATATGCAGTGAGTTGCACAATACCTGCCTAACAACAATGTATTGTTTTTGGTTGCAGGTGGACCCCGACACTTGCTTGGTGGATTCGATAGCTGCTGCTCCTCGGGCACCACCCACACAGGAGGAGATGGATGATGAGATCCATAGAGAGCTCTACAGACAGGCACAGGCTGACGCACGGGCTTTACGGCGGTAGAGGAGGACAGAGAGGCAGAGGGAGAGGGCTGAGGAGGGAGATGACGAGGTCTCGGAGGGTGGAGAGATGCTCGGGGCAGACTATGTGGAGGAGGAGGAGTGGGTTGAGGGAGATACAGAGGAGGACGAGGAGATGTGGGCGGAGGCACAGGGGGATGACCTGGCTGACCTGCTGGTGGACCCTGATGTAGAGACAGAGGAGGAGCTAGCCATTCCTGCACGTAGGCCTAGGGGGAAACCTAGAGGTTCTAGGAGGGGGGGCTGAGTACTCTTTTTGTAGACAGGAGTGGAGCATCACAGGCAGTCGTCGGCCAGGCATCATCACAGTGTGTAGGGCCATCCCAGGGCGTAGGGTTACGGCCACCTGACACACAGGCACGACGGAGTAGACACAGGGCTGGGGGCAGCCAGATGGGGGCCAGAGGAGGGGAGAGAGGCAGAGGCAGAGGCAGAGGTAGAGGCAGGGAGAGGGGGGTGGTCCAGAGCCAGGGCACGCAGCAGGGATCCAGAGCACGCAGCAGAGCCAGGGCCACACCACGACATATGGCTCCCTCCAGTTCCGATTCATCTGCGGACCCATGAGATCTGCAGTCCACAGATTCGGATGATTTATCCTACCATGACTCTGACGAGCCTTAGTTATATAGTTTTCATTACGTTCATGGAACATCATTGTACCCCTTTTTGGTGCCATGTGGCCCGATATTATATATTATGATGATCCTATTCACAGCATTGTCGTGATTCAGTATTGTTCTTTGTGGTTTTAGTTCAGTAACTTCGGTTTTATGGTTTATGATTTATGGTTGTAGAGAGAGAGAGAGAGAGAGAGAGAGAGAGAGAGAGAGAGAGAGAGAGAGAGAGAGAGAGAGAGAGAGAGAGAGTATGGTTGTTTTGTCAAAAATTGTTTCATTTAAGGCTAAAGTTCAGAATGATTCAGCTAGGTTTTTGTTCAGCATGGTTTTAGTTCCGTTTGTTGTGAATCGTGATCAGAGAGAGATAGAGAGAGGGAGAATCAGAGAAAGGGAGATTCCTGCTATGTTCACTAGGAATGCCCCAATGTGTTCTCTTTTTTTTATATGGGATGCAGCTTTAGCGTAAAGGGACCATCCTGCACCTGAAACAGTCGGCAAACTACACAATCATACTCCCCTCGATCAGAGCTTTCATCTGATACCCATATTGCACAAAAAAT
Source organism: Diphasiastrum complanatum (assembly GCA_029204225.1). NCBI lineage: Eukaryota > Viridiplantae > Streptophyta > Lycopodiopsida > Lycopodiales > Lycopodiaceae > Diphasiastrum > Diphasiastrum complanatum. Next base: position 44,231,247 of record CM055096.1, read on the forward strand.
TCAAAAGAAAAAAAAAAAAATTCGATTCTACACGATTCTGGGAAAATCCCGAATCGCGAATCGGGATCGCGATTCTGATCGCGATTCTGAATCGCGATTCGCGAATCGCGCTGCAACTATGGTTTGCTCCCTTAAAATCTGCATCTGCAGATATCAGGCTCGAAGTTTGATGGCATAGCTTGCAACAAAAACCCATCTGCTGCCTGGAACTTGCATGTGTGTCTATCTCTAACACATTTTCCCTGTTTCTCAGCAAAAACTTATCCCTTTTGAAACTTCTGAGCAAAGCTTTTTTCTGTGAAAGCCAAAGTTCAAGTCTACAGTCTATTTTAAAAGAGCTTCCTTTTATTATCGGCAACTTTTCCTATTGCAGCTTTTTGGCCTTCATTGCATTTGATTTTTTTTTTTGAATCTAATTGAACAAATTAAAAAACATTCAAACCTCGATTCTTGGATACCAGGTAATAGGGCTTCCATGGATTCTGCCTCATCAGATATCTGATAAAGGGCTTCCAAAAACATTCTACCATGTTTGTTAAACGTGCTACCATGTTTTTTTCCCTGTTCAAAGCTTAAACCTCATAGTTAATCACTATTGCATTTGGGCTCTTTCATTTTAGCTTTATGTTACTTTCTTATTTCTTAGTTTGGGCTTAAGTGAGGCTGCTTGTCAAGGTGCTTTGGTTTAGCTAACTTTACAGTGTGTTTGGTACTTAACCAGCAAACCAGTTCGTCAGTTGCTGAAATGGAAAGATGTTCTTAGTAGTGCTAATTTTGGCATACTATTTCCCTTCTATTGATGATTAGGTGCCGTATTTCTGCAGATTGAAAAACTTCCTCAAGATGAAATTAAGAAGGAATTGAGCATGCTGGGAGTCACTATAGAGGCAGTTAATGGCATTCTAGATGCACTTTCAATAAGATCTCTTGACGAACTTGAAGGTACCGTTGTGTGTGTAATGCATCTTCTTTAGGGTTTAGGGTTTAAGAACTTTGGATTTGCTATGAACTCTTTAGAGCTTCAGAAAACAATTTGAGTATCTTGATCCTCGAATATGTAGGAAAGCAAGAGTCAAGTCACCAAGATCTAGTTATCTCCGTAGAAAACAAGAGAGAAGAGGCTGGGTGCCCAACTCTAAGAGAGAGAGAGAGAAATCAGCAACAAGAGCAATGGAGAGCAATGCTTAGCCAAACTGTAAAAATGGAATACACAATGAGCATCTAAGTACTCTACCTGGATGTGACCAAATGCCACCAAACCCTAAGGTTAACCACTTACTAAATGTAGGGCACCCCCAAAAGTCAAGATAGGGCCCATAAACAAAATTAGAACCCCTAAGGACCCACGAGTCAGTACGTGACCAAAATTGGGTCCAACTGAACTTAAGACAAACTTAAGATGGCCTAAATACCTAAATACTCATGGTTACACAAATCTCGACCTTTTGGGTCAAAGTAACCTATGGATTAACTTTAGCATAGTCATTTATTTCTAACACCCTCCTTAAATGACAATGCAAAAACTGAAATCTTCAATATGTAACAAAACCAACACGTGGTATCAAATTTAAAGCTTTGCATAAAGCTTCAAATCTGACTCTAGGCAACGCCTTAGTAAAGAGGTCCACAATATTATCCTCCGTAGGACAATATTCAAGTAAAATGTCGCCATCATGAAGTCTCTCCCTAACAAAGCGATAATGGATCTCGATGTGTTTCGTCCTCGCATGAAAAACAGGATTCCGTGCAATGGCAATAGCACTTTGACTATCACTCAAGATAAGAGTGGCTGAGGGCTCTCCAAACTTCATGTCAACAAGTAGTCTTCTCAGCCATAAACACTCTGTTGTGGCTGAAAATATCGCTCTATATTCTGCCTCACTAGAAGAAGTAGCAACAGTGGGCTACTTTTTACTTGATCAAGAAATTGCAAAATTTCCATAGAAAAAGCAATGTTCACTTGTAGAGCGTCTAGTGTCTTGATCTCCACCCCAATCCGAGTCACTAAAACCAACCAAACATGCATCATCACAAGCAGGAAAAACCAGTCCATGACTTCTTGTTCCTTGAAGAATCGAAAGATCCTCTTCAGCGCTTTCCAATGTGATGTCATCGGGGCATGCATGAATTGACTCATGAGTGAGACACTATAAGAAATGTCCGGTCTTGAGTTACATAGGTAAATGGGACAGCCAATAGCTTGACAATATAAAGTAGTGTCAAATAATTCACCATCACCTTGACTACTTAATTTCAGACCTGTCTCCATAGGTGTAGCAACCGGCTTGCAATCTTCCATCTTGAACCGCTTCAAAATTTGCCCAATGTAGCGTTCTTGAGAGATGAAAATTCCAGCCCCTTCTTGTACAAATTCAAGACCAAGATAAAAGTGCAATAGGCCTAAATCTGAGGTTTCAAAAACCTTACCAAGATCAAGTATTACGGCATCAACCTGCTGCTCATTACTTCCCGTAATAATAATATCATCAACATAAAGCAAAATAATGATGATATAATCTGAAGTATGCTTGACATAAAGAGTAGATTCGCTAGGACTATTAGTAAACCCTCGATCACAAAAGTAGGCATGTATCTTTTGATACCACATCCTCGGAGCTTGCTGCAGTCCATAAAGTGCCTTCTTGAGAAGACAAACTTTATCTTCTTGGCCTTCAACCAAAAAACCAGCAGGTTGTTGAAGGTACACTTCCTCATTGAGATCACCATTGAGGAATGCTGTCTTTATGTCAAGTTGCCACAAACGCCAACCAAAGTGGGCAGCCAAAGAGGTTACTACCCTCACGGTAGTCATCCGAGCAGTAGGAGAAAAAGTCTCCTCATAATCAATCCCCTTTTGCTGAGCATAGCCTTTTGCAACGAGCCTTGCCTTGTACCTTTCAATGGTACCATCTGCCTTATACCTGATTTTGTATACCCATTTAGAACCAATTGACTTCTTCCCATGTGAAAGATCAACAAGAACCCAAATCTGGTTCTTCATAAGTGAGTCATACTCATCTTGCATCGCATCTTCCCAACATTTTACTCCCTTGGCCTGCTCATAGAAAACAGGTTCTTCTGCAACATCTCCATGAGATGTAAGAGCAAAATCTGAGAAATTAGCATAGTCCATTGATTTTGTAGAGGCATGTGTCTTTCCATCATAAAATGAACTTACTTTGCTGTCCCGCAAAGTCGACCACAGCCACCGTGGGACTGTTTTGGGCTGTCCAATAACCATGTCTCTTCTTACAATTTGCTGTCCGAGATCCTCCGACACCACACTTGGCTGTCCAAGATCTTCCAAAACTGGTCCTTGCTGTCCAACAGTTCCTGCAGGCTGATTTTGAGCAACAACTGGCGGTTCTTGATGAACACTAGGCTCTAAACTTGATGAGGTGTTGGGCAGGTCAAAACTGGTTGATTGCTGCCCCTTATCTCCAGCAATAGTAGATGGTACCAAATCTGGAAAAACTTCAACATTCACACTATGTGGGCTGTCCCCCTTCAAGATATGAGTTGGGGCCACATCCAATGAATTCTTTTCATCAAAATGCACATCACGACTAACAATAATCTTGTTAGTGCTCAAATTGAACAGCCTATAGCCTTTGCTTTCACTACTATAGCCAACAAAAATGCATTTAATTCCTTTATCCTCAAGCTTTGTACAAAGTTTATCCGGAACAAAAGCATAAGCCGTACAACCAAAAATGCGAAAGTGAGAGATTGTAGGCTTCTTTCCATACCAAACTTCATAAGGAGTTAATACTTTCAATGCTTTAGTAGGACAACGATTGCTTATGTATGCTGCCGTTATAACCGCTTCAGCCCAAAACTTGTCAAGCAGCCCCTTTGCTTGAGCATGCAACGAGCCATCTCCATAAGTGTGCGATTCTTTCGCTCGGCAACACCATTTTGTTGAGGCGTATAGGGAGTTGTCATTTGATGTAGAATTCCCTTTTCTCGAAGAAATGCACCGAACCTATTCTTAATGTATTCCCCTCCTCGATCGATGCGTAGGGTCTTCAAATAATGCCCAAATTGATTTTCCACCATTGCTAGAAAATCTTTGAAACGTTGAAAAACTTCCGATTTAGCCTTCATAGGATAGATCCATGTAAAACGGGTAAAGTCATCAATAAAAGTCACAAAATAGATGCACTTTCCAATGGATTCGGTCCTCATTGGACCACAAACATCACTATGAACTAAATCAAATTTATCAAGAACCCTTATAGTTCCATCAATTGGAAAAGGTTTCCTTTGAAACTTTCCAAGTATGCACCCCTCGCATGCATGCCCTTCCGGCTGCTCAATAGTAGGAATGTCTTCTACCATATTAAATGTCTTCAGCTTCTTCAAACTTGCAAAGTTGAGATGCCCAAACCTTGCGTGCCACAATTCAGCCAACTCCAATGATTGTGGTGTAGAAGCAACAAGACATGTAGAAGGAATTTGTCGCTCATAGGTATCCATAATGAATAAGCTAGCATGCATTGTTCTCGAAACAATAATTAAGAGTGATCTTTTAGGATCCTTGACAAGACACTTATCTTCTTTGAACTCAACAACTAGTCCTTGCTTCAACATAGTTGAAACCGAAAGAAGATTCTTCTTGATTCTCGGAACATAAAGCACATTCTTAATGTACTTTTCTTCACCATTGGGCAAAATGATGGCTACAATTCCAACTCCATGAATAGAATAAGATGCATCATCCGCACATTGTACCTTACCTCCATTTTGCACTTTCACTAACTTAGTGAATGCTTCTTTGCGAGAAATCATATGACGAGTAGCACCATTATCAATCACCCATTCAATGGGCTGAAATCAGCAACTTGCAAAACAGAATCTGAATTCCTCATAGATGTAGTAGTACTAGTAGAAGCAATATTAGACACAAAAGCATAGTCTTGGTTGAAGAGATCACCACTAGCTTCAAGCTCTTGCTCCAAAGTAGCAAGTGAAGCACTAGTATCAATTCCTCTACTCTCCTCTTTCGCAAGCTTCTTCTTCCGAGTGTTGACATTCTGACCTCCAACAGGCTTTTGCTCATCCTTGGAAGGAGGCTTCCCCTTTCCTTTTGACTTGCCTTTGCCCTTGCCTTTCATGAAGAAAGCTTGATCTTGTTGAGTGTCACCCGCAAAGTTTTGCCTCGTTTGCTCCTCTTGAAGAAGCAGCCCAACAAGTTCATCAAAGGAGAGTTGCTGTCCCCTAAGAGACATACTCAAAGATGAAACAAATGGAAGATAAGATGAAGGTAATGAGTTGAGAGTAATGGAAACAAATTGAGCATCCTCAATTATCTTATCAATATTGAGAAGCTCCTCACGAAGATCTTTGATCTTCGTCAAGTGATTGGTCACTTGATCCCCTTTTTGCATCTTCAACAAAGAAAGCTGATTTCTAAGATACACCACTCTTGCTGGATTTTTGACTCTATACATAGTATAAAGTGTATCCCGTGCAATTTAAAAGTCTTACAAGACCTAATATGAGGTCTGATAGATCTTTTCACAGCAAGAGCAACCATAGAATGTGCTTGTGCATCCCTTCTATCCCACTTCTTTTGTTCTTCCGAAGATGTGGAAGATGATGTTGATGATGATGATCCACAAGGTGTAGGAGGTGCCAAAGACGGAGGCCTTTCCTCATCACTATTGACCAAATCCCACAGCCCTTTCGCTATGAGAAGATTCCTCATCATGTAACTCCACAAGGAGTAGTTTGTGCCATCCAACCGATCTTCACTAAACAAAGAACCGATAGCTTCTGATTCTTTAGCCATTACCTCCAACAAAATTTCAGCTTGTAGTAGATAGGAAAGAGAGCCTTTCCACAACCAAATCTACTCAAAAATTTGCAGCAAACAAAGAGCTGAAAGTAAGAGCACAAGATGTCTTTCAATCTGCAACCAAAGTGCCCAAAAGATAATGGATAGATGGCTGTCTTTCTGGACAAAAAAACCAGCTTTTTGAAAATTAGGTTAGCTTCAATTGAAGCCTACACCGAAACCCAATTAGGAAGCCAAATAGTGTGATCAACACACACTCCAATAGAGCTGTTGAAAGCACCCTACTGCTTGCTGAGAATCTGCAAATTTCCAGTCACAAGTCGACCTAACCCTGAATAGGGTTTGCTGAATTTTGGGCGCCCTCCTACAGAAATGCAAACCTAAAAACAAAAACAACAAGTTAAGGAGACACCACAACCAAAAATCAGTAGCAGATTTTTGGGCGCCCTCCTCCAAACAAAACTTGCTAAAAACTAGTTGCATAAAAATCAGATTTGAGATTCTGATTTATGGGTGCCAAAAATTGCTCCTCCAAGATCTCTGATGGCCTTCCTCCTTCAACCTGAAAAGAGACAAAAAAGCTGATCCAAACTCCACTTGAAAAGATCAGCAAGATGCTGAAATTTCACAACAAAAAGCAGAGAAGCTCCTCTTCTGGTAGGGCGCCAACAAACAAGCTTGCTGCAGATCCGGTAGCTCTGATACCATGTAGGAAAGCAAGAGTCAAGTCACCAAGATCTAGTTATCAATCAATCTCCATAGAAAACAAGAGAGAAGAGGCTGGGCGCCCAACTCTGAGAGAGAGAGAGAGAGAGAGAGAGAGAGAGAGAGAGAGAGAGAGAGAGAGAGAGAGAGAGAGAGAGAGAGAGAAAACAACAACAAGAGAGCAATGGAGAGCAATGCTTAGCCAAACTATAAAAATGGAATACACATTGAGCATCTAAGTACTCTACCTGGATGTGACCAAATGCCACCAAACCCTAAGGTTAACCACTTACTAAATGTAGGGCACCCCCAAAGGTCAAGATAGGGCCCCTTAACAAAATTAGATCCCTAAGGACCCACGAGTCAGTACATGACCAAAATTGGGTCCAGCTGAACTTAAGACAAACTTAAGATGGCCTAAATAACTAAATACTCATGGTTACACAAATCTCGACCTTTTGGGTCAAAGTAACCTATGGATTAACTTTAGCATAGTCATTTATTTCTAACAGAATAGTAGTGATATATGGTGTATTATTAAATAGATAACCCATTATATCCAAGTGTGATGGCTTGTTCTAACACAAGCCTGATTGTTGTTTTGATAGTCAAGTGTTTGGATTTTGTGTTTAACGGTTAGACGGTTAGACCATTCTTTTTGAAGGGTGCATAGCTTGTTCCCTTTGGCTTCAATCTTTCTGTGGTAATTATGGAGTCAACTGGTTGCTTTGTGTTGTTAAGTCAACCTTCTATTTTTCATTTCTTTGGGTATTCTTAACCGGAACCAAAGAAATCTTTCCATGGTTTGAGAGATGCCCTTCCCAATGTTTTTGGATGCGGAGACACGTTTCTCCCTAATTGAAACCACTTGGAAAATAGGGTTTCCTCCATGGGGCAAGCACCTTTTCTAATACACGAGCACCTTGAAGCACTTTTGTATGTGGGAATGCTCTTCCTATTGAGAAATGCGTTTTCCTACTAGGGAAATGTGGCGTGACCTGTTTTTATTCGTGTGAAAATCTTATTATATTGAATGGTCAAATTCATTACAACTCTATTGTTTCAGTCAAATGTTGCAATTGGAAAACTCTCTGTAATGATGTGATATTTCTTGTTTCCCATGTCCTGTTTCTTGTTTCTTTAAGGATCCAGCATTTCCCGCTAGGGAAAAATTTCCCAAAACTACGATTATTTGTCTTTGAACCTCCTGCATTCAATCCATTGTGACTATCATCATTGAGAAGGATTCCTCTTTCCGTTGGATTGGAGATTTTCTTTATTGCAAGCTATTTTATATTCTATTTTTTCGATTTATTGTTAATAGACAAATTATTGTTCATTATGTGCTTTCTATCTTTGTTCATGCCAATTTTATTACTGTGCATAAACTCGTTCTTTTGTGGTTTCAAACTTCAATTGGAATAGCTGCCTGTCCGTTAAGATCGTTCTTCTCTAGGAAGCAGGAGGGAAGGATAGGGTGGAGTGTTGTAATAAGGCTTGACAAGGGATAAGATTTATACGATATTATAGGTAGTTTTATGCACACCATTATTAAAATATAGCACCCAAAAGTGCTGATTTTCAAAAGAGAGCTCATTTACCTCAATGGAGCAAATGAATTAGGGATATGCAAGGGCTTGATCCCTATGTTAGCACTTCATATAAAGCAAGAATGTTGTAGCTTTTGTTCAGTCTTGACCATCCTTTTAGGACAAGACCAAAATAACCTAAAGAGGAAAATGGATGTTCATGTTATGCTGATTTTGACTGAGAATGCGCAAGGGTGGGGAAAACATTGAAGTGTATTGCACTAGAGAGGAGGATGAGTTTACTTGCTCTTTGAGACACTAACAAAAGAAGAAAAGTTGAAAACATTCATAAATAGAAGGAAGATCTTTTACAATTATGGCACAAATTTCACATTGCTTTTGGAACGCCATCTTCAATAAGCCCGACTTGCAATAAAGAATATTCAATCATAGACTTGGGCTTTTCTTTACTTAAACATCTTGTGAAAAAGAAGGGATTTTCACATACTTTAATGTTCTGTATGGCTATATACAAAATTTTGATTATATGACCGAGGTTCAAAGGAACCCCCCTTCTCACTAAGATCAATTGGCAACAAGTACAAATGTGTTACTGATTTTTGCATGAAAAAATTAAATTCAGGGAAGGGAGAGTAGGGGTGATTAAGATAGCATGGGCATTTGAATGTAAAGAATTGTTTCTCTCTGAATCTTGTGATTATCAAACTCAAAGTAGTAGTATTTTTTGTAAGTACTTGTCCTTTTTAAGGTGACCTGGTTTTCCACATTGATAACAAGATATTTCTTTGGTTTTAGTAGAACTACAACCCTCTAGAGCATTCTGCTCACTTCTGGGCGGAACCCGTTCCATCCATTGTTCTTTTATTTCTGAATCAGAGACCCTTGTATTTGATTGACCATCTTTAGGAGCTCTTGACTCACCTTCTCGTGATTATCATCTGTGAAATCATCTGTATCATCTGTCAAATCATCTGTATCATCTGTCAAATCATCTGTACATCATGTGAAATCTGTGAAATCTGTCAAATCAGTGATGATTTCAGATGATTTCACATCTGTCAAATCATCTGTACATCATGTGAAATCTGTCAAATCTGTATCATCTGTGAAATCTGTGAATTTGGTAATTAATTAATTAATTATTTATTTAATTAGATAGAGGAACCGTACCACGGTTCACCCCACGGTTCCCAGGACCCACGGTTCTGAGAACCGTGGGTTCTATGTTCTAGATCCAGCCAATACTTTTTGTTTTTGTTGAATCGCTAAAGTAGATGTACTCTTGGTCGAAGCAAGAACATTTCATATTTCACAACATTGGGCTTACACAAGCACTTTTGCTCTTTTGTTAGCCATAGTTATCACACCGAAGGTGTCCTAGTTGGCTTCAACTAGCATCATGCATTGAGAATTTGCTATTGCTAAACCTTGTCGACGTGCAAGAGCTCAAGGATCGCATTGGCATTATCGTTCAAGACATGCAAGAAAATATGCCAAATTTATTCCATGAGCATTGCTCTTGAGGAAATTAAGGCATCATTGCAAATGCTAGTAAGTGCTCAAGGGCCGATAAAAGCAAATATGACACAAATAGTTGCAAGTCAAGGTCCAAATATAGCACCATGATCACCAAGGAAATGGGTGGAGCAGCAACCACATCATAGTGGATTTCAGCAGCCATTGGATTTGGGTAACGACTCTAGATTGCCACATGTTTGAACCTTGAGGTCCAACTTTGGATATGTTAAAATCCGTTTGAAGTTTGGCAATGAGAATGATGATGGTTTAATCGAAAAGCTGGTGAGGTTTGGCTGGATAGATGGGAACAGTATTGGATGTTGGACAAGACCCTCAGAGTCTCAAGAGGTGGGCTATGCATTGGTGTTTCTAATAAGTGGATTCCAAGTGGTGGAGTAAGTGCCACCAAGAACAAGATATTTGACACTTGCATGGAAATTAGAAATGCCACTGAAACTAAGTTTACACCCCCATATGAGGTCACAAACGTTTAGCAACAATTGCTCAAGCTGAAGCAAGGTAACATGGTAATACAAAAATATGCAAATAAGTATCATTACTTTTATTGGTGATTCCTGATATGGATAGTATGGAAGAATTTGGCTTTATTAAGGGACTTCACTTCACTATTAGGTGCAAGGTCAATAGGCTTGCAACCGTTTATGATGACCATAAGGGCTGGGAAATACACGAGAAGGTGAGCCAAGAGCTCCTGAAGACGACCAATCAAATTAAAGGAAGTTGCAGTAGGGTCTCTGATTTGGAAATAAAAAGACAAAAAGGACAGGAGCGGTTCCACCCCCACCCAAAAGCAAACAAAACGCTCGAGAGGGTCGTAGTTCTACTAAATCTATGAAATTAACCAAGTCGTTGAACTTGCAACCATTTGCGATGACCATAAGGCTGGTGAACTGATAACGGTTCATTAATTCTATGATCTACAAAAGGCCGGCAGGATATACCAGCTCTGATACCGCTGTTACAACCCTATGGAAAGGACCTTATCTAACCTATTGTCCATAGCAATTTCTTAGCTTAAACGCGAAGACCAACTTGGAGGAGTGGAGACTTGCTCACCACACCCAACTACGAACATCACAGTGAACTGCTCTATGTCAACGCTCTCCTTTGAGCCCGATGGAGCACAACTGTAAAAGGGTGCACTCTGTCGTTTGTTGTGCAAATTGATTGCAAGAGTGCCTAAATGAAAGAGCAATATCTGCACACTAATTGCCATCATTGGATTTTGCTAGTACTCTAATAACACTAATTTGCCTCTTGAATTGTTCTGCAATCATTGAACAAATTGCTGGAATTTGAATATGCCAGGCTGGCTTTAGATAGCCATATCTTTTAACTTTGAAAAAACGAAGTCTCTTAGCGAATGCTATAACTTCCCTTTTCCAAATTAAATGTGTAGCGTCCAAATTTTTTGGGCATAGTTAAGATGCACCCAATTGACCCCTATTATGAACGATCTAGTTCAATTACCCCAGAACCGGTAATACTGCCCTTGGATGTCATTGTTGGTCCCTTTACTTGGCTAAGGGTATCTTTGGTGTGTCTCGAGCTGTCTCCTATTATGTGACATTTCTTGACTACATGGTTGGTTTGATATTTCTTTGTATTGGACTTTACTACCAATTTCTTATTTATAGTTTTACTTGCTACATATTCCATTACAGTTATATTGCTTCCTCCACTTAGCTCTTCAGGTCCTTACATCTTATCTGTTTGTATAATTGTATTCAGCCATAATAGTTATATTACCTCATTCATGTGGCATTCATACTCCATATACACAGCAGTCAGCATGTGACTTTCCATACTAACATCAATTTCTGTCTGTTTTGGGGATCCTATGTGATTATTGGCACCGTACTCTTTCTAGGATGGTACACACTTGTTCTTTTGCTACACAATAATGTTCCTTCTACCATTGTATATGACACAAGGAGCAGTTTATTTATGCCGTTTGTATCGATCTCGTAGGCTATTCACCTCACTTTGTTCCATGGGTTAACCATGACGAGTTTCCTACGGATGACAGGTGGCATTCTTGGTCCATCCATATAGCTTAAGTGTTCCGCGTACCAGTTAGCACTGATTGCACATCTCTGATCTTGTGGCATTCTTTTGTAGTTTTGTTTTTTTTGAAAGAAGAGCTATAAATATTGGCATGTAATTAGGGTATACAATGATACTCTAGGATACCTCGTTCCTCATCATTTCACTAAGAAGTTAATTACATTATTGTCATCTGGCCTGTAGTTAAATGATTTGCTGGTAGTTGTTGACTTGTTAGGGTCAAGAATCATCTGGTAGGTCGTCCTTCCCTAAGTGCTCCTGGATACTCTAAGCGAGTAACTCTCTTCATTTCTATTCCTCGCTTCTAGTTTCAAAGGTTCTACTAAAAGATCCATGCATTTTTGTGACTATAGAGAATTTAATCCATGCCTTTGTCTTATGGATCATTTAGCAGTGAAGGACGAAAGAATTTTCAAGGCTATAGAGATTTCCATTCTTGCCTTTGTCTAATGGAAGTTATGCAACATTTAGTAGTAATGGACAGAAGAGTGGCATCAGTGGATCTATTTTTGCATTTGGACTGTGTTGACAATTTTTCTGTTGTCATAGTAGTATTTGCTCTCAAGGTTGTGAATTTTTTATATTTCGGCAAGCCTGGTTCGGCAAGCCTGGTCAAAAGAATAATATCAACAAGTCTGCAACTCACAGATTTAATTGGGCCTGAAAGTGGAGCTGTAGCAGATTTGAAGCAGCTTTTGAATCTTGCTAATGCCTATGGTTATGATGATTGGGTGCACTTTGATGCATCAATTGTCAGAGGATTAGCATACTACACAGGAACTGTGTTTGAGGTATATTCAACTGCCCCAAATTGGGAATTTTATTCTCATGTGTGATGGTTGCTCTTGGAATTTTTTGGAATCCGCATTTAAAGTTTTTCTATATTTTTGAAATCTTTTTTTCACGTTTTGTTCGTTATTGCTCCTACATTTTGTTGCTGTTAGATTTCCTGAGTCAGCTTGTATGGTTCAAAAATCAATCATACAAGCTCATCATCTCTTTAAAAATGAAATCAGGTGACAACTTTTGTATTATTATGATGAAAGAATCCAATCATATATTAAGCTTCTATATCTTTGAGGTAAAAAATGTTCATCTAAAATCATATTTGTAGTTGTTAATCAGAGATCCCAGGTTTTGGGCCTGACTCGTTTTGTTTTGACATTAAATTGGTTGTGAAGAGATCCACGGAAAATCACATATAATGTTACGGAATGGCTTCGTCTTAACCACAATATTATGAAATGCCTTCATTTGAATCGCAATATAAGTATGAGATGACTTTATTGAATTATATTCAACAAGGGAAGAGCTATACCTCCTTCGTCAATATGGACTCCGGAGAAAATTTGCTATAAAAAATGTATTCAGGTCTCTGAAATCAAGTTTCATCTCTTTGGAACTTTGATAATGAGTGCAGCACAGGAGATATGTTCGGAGCTCACACTAGTTGATTGGGATTATAGGTTCTAAGATGTCTTATATGAATGTGATAAAAAATCCGTTTCTCAACCATTTAATTTGGCAGAGTTTGGAGTACTATCATTGTAGAGGAGATCATTTTTAGGTTTGCGGCTTACTTTAGAGCTTACAAACCCGTTCCGACCCAAGCCACTCAAAATGTATTGTAAGTTCCGGAACGTACTGGGTCGGAACGTGGTACTAAGTAAGAAAAAAAGAACATTTATTTTCTTTTGTTAAATAATTACGAAATTCTGGAACAGGCAATTATGCTTTAGAGGGTCACATTTGGAAAAATCTACTGGACACACATCCCTATCGTTGGATTGTTCTTGGTGAGCTTGGCTATTTACTCCTTTCATACACATCTTCCATGGATCCAAGACTCCATGTGTCTCTCTTTCATCCCTCTTCCAGACGGGAGCCAGAGTACCATCAACTAGCTCATCTGTAGAGGATACTCATAGAGAATAGGAGGTGCTCCTTTGGGGGTCAAGAACGATTTTTCAAAGGACCACTTTTTGATATTGTTGCTTGGTAGATTTAGAACCTGTAAGGTTCTTGATGAGGGCCTAATATCTAGACCCGAAACGCCCTATGCATCATATCTATTGCTGATGCACTGATTAGGATCATTTGGATCAGCTTGGCTTTGAGAATAGGATATGTAAATCAGATATCAGGAGCATCAGGCAAGCAATGTGATTCCATACATGCACACATTGATATGCATACGCTCAGACTTGATTTTGCTTCAAGATTTTGTAGTCACTCGGTGGTCAGGGACCTAGGCAATTGTCGTTTGCACCCTAAGCCCTAAACCCTTAAACTAGCGATAGTTTACTTTTTTTAAACCCGATTGTCTGATACATTGAGATTTGAACAACAATATAGATGTGACTGTTTCAAATTGCATTCAGGGTTGAGGGTTGATCCATAAAAATTCAAGGCCTACAACATCCTAGATTTGATTCTATCTCATTCTACAGAATATAACTGAAATTGGTTAAAAGCCAGAGAATGACTGTTTTCTCCTTATTTCAGCATAAGACCTGTTGGACAGCAGGGTTAATTGCAAGATCTTGGAAAAGATGAATGCAACATCTTCAATGTTCTATCGGCTCATTGATCTAGTGAATTTGTGTTAGTGACACATGTCATAACACAAGCCAACAAGTTACCATTGCAAGGATCTGTAGGGCATTTGGCTTAGTAAGTTGGTCCTTGTACAAACAAGCAGTTTTTGGCTGTATAATGGTATCAGAACAGGGGTCATTGGCCACACACTTCGATGGTTAGCTCATCATTTTTGTTGATTGCCAATTCTGTTGTATTTTTTCCAAATTTCGCATTGTAATTCTTATATTAGGTTTCCTTCTGCTGCACTTTGCAACTTCTCAATCAGATATCTAGAGTTCGCTTTCTAAGCTTCTTGTTTTAAGTTGTTTTGGGAATTGTCTTTTCAAAGTTTTGGTTTCCTTTTCTTCTGGAGAGTTTAAAATCCACTATTGTTCCTAGAGTAAGGTGCTTGGAATGCACTTTTTGTCAACATGATATCTGGAGGCTATAGGGGCATCAAAATTTTGGCTTTAGGGTTTTGGTCCCTTCATCTCTTCTATGGCATTGCTAGGCAAATGACTTGGGAATCAGTTGAATGTGTTTGGCCACTTTTGAAACCATCCAATATGTAAAATCTGAAATTGAATCAGGTTCTTGGGATTACTCGAACTGGGTTCGAGTTATGCATGTATGTATAGGATGTTCAAGCAAATTTTGGAATGGCACGTGTTTGCAAATTCTTTTCAGACTTCAAAAAATTTCAGCTTAATGGCATTCAATCAGCCATTACGTACTCAATGTATAATACTATATATATATATCATAATAATAATATCATATATAATATAAAAAAAGACATGCGCGCCCGGGCCGGGCGTGGTGATTTCGCGTCCGCGCCGGGCGCAGGATCGGGCGCGTCCATTTTTTTTTTTAAATCTTTTTAAACTAAAATACAAGTAAAAAAAAAAAATGTGCGCCTACCCCGGGTGCGCCCGCGTCTGGGTGCGGACGCGCGTCCGCGCCCAGGGTCTGCTTCCTTTCAATATAATATATAAATAATATCACAGTCGCAGCGGATCACGATCCGCTGCAAAAACGTTCCGGAACGTCAGCGATCTGCGACCCAAATTGTGGTTTTTTTTTTTGGTGAAAAGCTGACTCGCCAATTTTTTTTTGAGGTTAATACTAACTAAACTCTAATTGAATGGTGGACATTACTCTGATTTCTGATAGACTAAGTCATGCCTTTCCAAATATTTGCTTTTGAAATCAGAAATTAGTTTTGCTTTTGAAATATTTGCTTTTCCAATAAATAAATCAGTTTTAAAATGGAGGTCTGATGCCAATGGTTTGCAGATCTACTGATTCCGTTTTTTTAGAAGGAGCCTCCCTTAGACTGGCGGGAATTGTATACTTCTTGTGGAATAGTTGAAACCATCTACTGATGTCCAGATTTCTGAAACCATCTGAAACCATCTGAAAATGCAGCCATCTGAAACCATCTCCTGATGTCCAGATTTCTGATGAGTGTAGCCTGCAGCCATATGAAACTATCTGAAACCAAGCAACAGATCTGCATAACAATTGCTTTTTTGATATCCTTTCACATGATACCCATACTGGCAACTTTCCAAAAAAAAAAATTCAAAAAAATTACGATCCGGGAAACCCTCACGGGTATTCCCGGATCGCGATCCTGGAACGGAACGTGCAACTAAGAATAATATATATATACATATATAAAAAAAAAAGGTGCTTTTCGGAACAGCGCTCCGTGTTCTGGTACGCCAGCGTTCCGGAGCGGACGTTCCGGAACGCCCAGCTGGCGGAACGCGTTTTGCCAGCATATTTTGAGTATACCATCATGGCAGTCAAGTGGACCAAGTGAACCAGAATAATGCATCATTATGTAGAAGTTTGCTCCATGCATTACTATACCATGTCAACTGGATGGACCAGGAAAGCCACAGAAAGGCATAAATATGAATCTTGTTTCATAGAAAAATATCTCGTGCTGACTGGATGGACCAGTAATGGCACATAGAGTCAACATGAATAGGAAAACGACCACATGTGGAAAGAACTTTGCTACATAGATTCTGTGCTGTCCTGATAAGCCATGAAACATGAATGCCATTGTATAGACGACATAATAGCCTACAATGCCCTCCAAGTTAATTGTAGAAATCAGAGATCATGTCATTTATGACAACCTCTTGTTCCCATCATTCAGAAGTCATGAAATCTATCAACACAAATGCCCTGAGACTAGTTATTTCTACTTTACCAAGTCTGTGAAGGAGACCAGCTTGGTAGCATCTATGCATTTAGACATGATAAAAAGACACAAAGCTGAGCTCCTGAAAAGAGATGTACTTTACCAAGTCTGTGAAGGAGACCAGCTTGGTAGTGTCTATGCATTTAGACATTATAAAAAGACGCAAAGCTTAGCTCCTGAAAAGAGATTGTGGGCTATGTGCATGCATTTCTAATCTATGCATGGAAATTCAATGAACTTGCTACAGTTTTGCAAGCATGCAATAAGTGCACGTTGCATAATTGCCTAACCTCAAACCCTCAAAAATTCTATCTCCTATACCGTAAACTTTAAAACCTGAGAGAAGATTCTTAAAATGAAAGGGGACTGTTTCTAAGGTACTTTTCCAAGAGTGAAGTAATAACCCTATACCCCAATCCCTAAACCTAAATCCTACCCCCTAAAGCCATGAGATTTCTTTGCATGTGCTGAAAAGTGCATGACTATTAAGTTATTAACCAGTTTAAAAAGGTTTCGACCAGGATCATAGTCACAATGAACTATGCTTCAAAGCATATTTGAATAATGAGGTTTTTTCTAAATACTCTTTGCAGTGGGACGCTTCAATCTGTCAATAAATATTCATTGAATCGATTTGAATCTACTAAATTTTAATCAACTTGTGAGTCGTGACCAGCACTGGGATAGAAAACAAATTCCTGTGTCATGTATTCTGATGGCTTTTTTGCAACTTTGTCTCATGTATTTGTACTTAGAGCTTGTCAGTCCTCTGAATTTTTCCTCCATGCTTGGGGATTGTAGCTAGACGAAGCAATTTTTGTTACTGACTTATTGGCAGGAGAACTACCATAGAAAGTCTACAGGCATCATTGATCAGACAATGGGATTGCAGGTTTGGTCTTTCACAGTGCCACAATGTTGATGATCATACATACACAGGACTCTTTTGGTTAGAAGTGGCATTTTCCTAAAAATTCAATTTAAGAACGCAAAAGACCAAAGTGAACTTCTTGAATTCAAATACTGGGCTGTGTAATACTGAATCGAGAATAGATTCGTTAGTACTGATTAACAGCACACCATGCTTGTAACCCAAAACTAAAGCAAGGGTCCTGATACTTTTCATGTTCTTCCAGTAATTCACTGCTCTCATGGAACTGGATTTTTGCTCTTTACAGCGTAGATGTGACTTGTTAGCTTTCATGCCCAACTATCATATACTTTCTGAGGCTTATTCAATTTGTGACTTTACTATTCCTGGCTTGCCTTGATCCTTATGGCTAGTACACAGTCTAGCAGTAGTGAATGAACCCAAGTTTACTGTGTTGTTATGATGTGCTTGGGTTTGGCTTGCCCACCCCCACCCAGGCTCAATTCCCTGCCCATGTGTGGATACCTGGCGGACGCTTTTTATGTAGATACGGTCTACTGAAATCAGACATCTTTTATCAATGGCATTGGGAAAAGTGAAATGCTCTATGTGCCTCTTGGAACTATAATAGTAGAGATAAACTGTAATGTATGTACATTTTAAGCTCCTGTTGAAAGAATTCATATTGTTTGTTTTAGGGATTTGATAAAGAGGGAAGATTGCGTGCTATTTGTGGAGGTGGAAGATATGATCGCCTTCTTGCAACATTTGGAGGCCCAGAGACTCCAGCATGTGGCTTTGGTTTTGGTGATGCAGTTATCTTAGAGGTTAGATCAATGATAGCCTCCTACCATTTTCCTGTACATTAGAGTTGTACCAGCATTTATATACCTTGAAAGGGCATTATTTTTAGCAATGCACGTATCCATTTGCTATGATCACGATAAAAACAACTTCCAACCTGAATTCGCTTTCTTATCATCTCCATCGACAATGTCTTGTATGTGGCTCTTTCTTTTGGTGGGGTCAAACAAGTTTGTCTGAAGCGTATATTGAAAGTTTGTGTACTTTGATTCTCAGTTGCTGAAGGAGAAGGGTATTATTCCTTCTCTCCGCTTGGAAGCAGATTACATTGTCATAGCATTGGAAGATCATCTTCGTCAACCAGCATCAACAATCGCAGCTCGCCTTCGTTCTACTGGGCATGTTGTTGACCTTGTTTTGGAAAATAAACGCCTCAAATGGTAAGTATCTAGTTCTTTCATAGCATATATAAGTGGACACACATTTGTGTATGTTCAATTATTAAACATTTTCACTAATGGAAAGTATTTCTCTTACAATTATGTTTGCAGGGCTTTTAGACAAGCTGAACGGTTGAATGCTAAGCGCATGATTCTAGTAGGAAGCAGCGAGTGGGAAAAAGGGACTGTGCGAGTTAAGGACCTTTCTTCTGGAGATGAGTGCGATGTCACTCTTGATGATCTGGTTACGCAACAAAATTACAAGGTTAGTTGACGTCATATTTGCCTTGGAGGAAGAAAAGTGATCGACATATATGATAGGGGCACTATCAAAGATTTTGCTATCAAAGACGGGAGTTAATGGCAGCTGTATGTTGTATGCAGATATATATGTGAAAAATTCTTTAGAAAGTTGTCTTGAAATCGTGAGTTTTTGATAAGACAACAAGCACATACAGCACATACTTTTTTTTATCAACATGCAGTTGATTTGGGGCTCTTGATTATTCTTTGACAATGGCTTAAAGCATTATGGACTTTATATTAGTTTTACTCCATTCTCTCAAATAAATGCAATGAGTGGAATCACATGGGTTAGAATACTAGTGTCGTAGAAGTTTGCCAATCTATTCACACATCTTTGTCCATGTCTGTCGTCGGAATTGAACAACCTGGAGGTGAAGGAGGCATCCACTAACAAGATACTTGTTGAAGGACCAGAGGATGGATTAATATTGAAAGATAGTATTGTCTTGTTTTTAAATTTTGTTTGTTTCCTTACTACTTTGATTTCTCACATTTATAAAGTAGATGTTGGTTGCTTGAAGAATGATACTTTTTTAACATCTTTTGATGAATGAGGCAAGGAACCCACGATCATTAATTGATTTCTATCAGTTTGTTGGCAATTACTTTCTAGATACAAAATCTTATTCCTAGTGGCCTACTTGGAAAGTGCCCTTTGTAAATTAATAGCTAACAGTGTAAAAACTATCTAGTTATCAATAATGACTTGCCTTGAATTAGAATCATTAATAGGCTGAAAATGAATTTGAAAGGTTAGTTTCAAATGAGGCTTTCTATCTTAAAAGCATAAACCCTTGAAAATAAAAAGAATTGAATGTCATTAAGAGGAGCGGTAAGACTTTCAAATCTAAAAACCAAGAGATGGAGACGACTGTATAAACAAAGTGGTTAGAAAGAGCGAAGAAACTTTGAGGAATTTGAAAGACAATCCTCTATTGGAGCTATTCTTGATATTGACTTGAAAATGGGGAGACTGAGAGAATGAGAGATAATAAAGTGAAAGAGAAAAGTGAAAACATCATGCTCTCTAAATTTAGCCTATATCCTCAAATGTGCATCAATTTGACATTTATCATGTGATGAGAGGAAAAATTATTGTGGATATTCAAAAGCAAATGCTCACCTTGAGAAAGTCTAGGTTCTCCCCTTGTTGGTAAGACTTGTAAGAAGCTTGTATATGGCCTTATTGTAGAGTTAAAATTTTATTGGATGGTTTTGAAGAGACCGTCCAACTAAAACTAAAGGAGGCATACATAAAAATTAATTGGTGTGAAGTTTTAAATTAGGTTGCTAAAAATGATAGATAAGAGTTGTTAGCAAATAATCATATGCATTTGCATGAAGGGATATTGGAAGGATAAGGTCAATGTTATGTCATTATCAATTAGTGAGTTTGCCAATTTTTAAGATTGTGGATAAATGCATTGTTATTTAAGTGGACTCTATGGTTCTTGGATTGATTTTTTTGGTATCAATATATTTTCCAGGAGTTTCTAGCATGTCGCTCTACTTGGTGTTTGATGTTCGTTATTAGAGCTTATATTTGGCATTGTTTTTTTACAATAACTCACATGATGATGATGATGTGAACTTCTTGTGCCTTCGACAAACTAATTTTGATTGTTGAATGTTTGAAACAATAAATGTGCAATGTATTCGGTTGTCAATTTTGCTAGTTTGCAAGGATCTAAGCTTTTGGTTTTTGCATGCGCTACAAGGTACAAGAAATATCTCAGGTAAAAGTGGTGTTGATTTCTTGTCATGGTTTTTATAGATATAATAATGCTATCTCACATAGGATACCTTTGCAAATGACTCTAACACATTATGTTTTTTTGGTCAACTAGCATTATAGACAAAAGTATACATCAGTTCAAGAATGCTTGTAACATTCAACAAAAAAAAGCTTTTTTCTTTCAAAAGAGTAGACTTGTGAAATAGTTTCCAATAGATATGTCGCAAGTGCACCCTAAAGGGCTTGATGTTACACAACCCATATTCAATGTTGAGAGAAAATAGAGATGCATGTTTATGATCATAAGGTGTTGTCATTAGTAGTTGAGGCCACTTTTTTTTATACCTAGTAGATTAATGATAGCCCTAGATTAAACTTGAAATTCATCAATGTCCTTGATATTTCTAAGTATAGTAGCCATTTACAACATTCCAATGTTTTCTTCTAGGATTTGACATATACCTACTCACGACTTCCATTGAATGGGCAATGTATGGTCTTGTATAAACCATAGCATACATACAGTTGCATATGGTGTGCATGGCACTTCTTTAGTCTCTTGTTGCTCCTTTGGACATTGTTATATAGATCACTTGAGCCTCCATATGAAAGGAAACATTTCATAGGTTTGCAAGTCTTGCAATTTGAGACTATGAACCTACTTTAGTCAACCAAAGCTTCCTATTATGATGACATTTTGTGACCTCAATGCCCCAATAATAATGTGCCTCTCCAAGAACTTTCATCATGGGATGTCGGTTGGTTTCCAAGGGGGAGTTGAACCTAGGGCCAAAGAAACTTTGGATGCCAAGCTAACCAACTGAGCCAACCCCTGGATGATTTGTCCTACAAATGGAAAGGATATGTACCTAATGGCTTAGTGCCTCCATAGAACACTAACTATTGCAAGCTAAATGAAGAAAAAAGGGAGAAAAAAGAGAAGAAATAGTTTCTATTGGAGGCAAAGTTGTCCTAAAAGGTTCCACTATTTATAGGCCGAATGGAGCATCATCCTTGGTTGATTTGAGAAAATGGTGATATGCATTCAACACCCTTGTTTGCACAAGAGGAGAGACATGGCTACATCCAACAAAACATCAAAAACTTTCTTTCAAAAGCAAAACACTATGTTGTGTTAGCAAGGCATGATGGAAAACATGGATTCAAAGTGGAAGGTATAGGTGCACAAGCATGAAGTATGCATACGAACACTCATCTTCACAACTCTCTCTCTCTCTCTCTCTCTCTCTCTCTCTCTCTCTCTCTCTCTCTCTCTCTCTCTCTCCACAAAACTGGAGGGAACTCGAGCTCTCTATTTCACAATCGAGGTATGAGAACACAAATAGAAAGAAAATAAACTTGTTATTTTTGTGCCCAATGAAGCTAATGTGGGACTTTCTATTGGCGAATTTTCTAACTTAGGAAGTCTAAGATAAATTGCATTTCATTTATTTTGGCAAGTAGTTTGAAGTTTACAATGTATAGGGGTATTTTTTTTTATTTTTGCCAACATCGCAATTTCTCAATTGTGCTTTAGTACACGTGCTTTCTAATCAAAAGTGATTGTTGCCCTTAAGAACACATTGTGTTTTTAAAATCATTTGATTATGGTACATTTTCATTTTTCTCATACATACAAGTGCACCGATTAGATGGTGTCTAACTTATTTATTTACAGATCACTACAAAATTGTATCGTCGCTCTTATTCATTTTTTAATACAAATTATTTGGTTGGTGCTATAAAATGCCTAGTTCGTATAAGTAAGTCCTACTTCAAAACTTATAATGATGGTTTTGGGTGTCTCAATTCCATAATATGCATGATTATCTCTACTTCTTTAGGTAGATAGTTCATCGTCTACTTCGGTAATTCAGTCCATTGGCCAACCAAAATTATCAAGGAGATTAACAACACTTTTGTCCATCTATATCGTTAGTACTTTCAATTGTACTAAGCAACACCGTCCATTTGGTACTTGCCACACCCAATGTTGAGTTGGTCGACTACTTAACCTGCACATGCAATAGATCATCTTACAATATGGCATCCATTTTAGAACGATCTACTAACTCGATTTGCAAAACTTAAATATATGGACTCTTTTTCTAGTCATACGTCCTCGTGTCTTCGTTGATCTTAAAGTCTTGGTATGTCACAAGGTGGTCATAACACACCTTCAATTGGAAGTTTTGTCACTTCTATATGGGGTGGGACCCACTAGAGTATAATCGATTGAACTACTCGAAATTCACTTGAAGTAGGCCGATGCTCCACAAACCCTACAAGTATGCCAAAGAAATCTACAATGAAGCTTTATCTCATGAGAGAGAGAGAGAGAGAGAGAGAGAGAGAGAGAGAGAGAGAGAGAGAGAGAGAGAGAGAGAGAGAGAGAGAGAGAAGAGAGAGACAAAATTTCATTTAGTCCCTCTTGACAAAGCAAGAATGAAACCTTTTGAAGCCTTTATTCATAATCCAACAAGGTAACATATAGCTGAAAAGTAAAATACGGTACTAAAAAAACACCATACAAAACCACTTTCAAGACGTTCAATTGATATCTGCCACCATCTCACAACACAAAATCGCACGAGTTAGTTCAGTGGGGAAGACAGGTTTATAGTTGAGCGTCAATTGTTATCCATATAAAAAAAAAGTTATACTATTTAACAACTTGAATAATATTCTTAAATCATAATCTTGTCTTCCCAAACAATATAAAATATTTTAGCGATAGGCCAAGCCCTAATATTACCATATTAGGACGAGTGCGATGCTGATCACTTTACGGGCAAATGGTCCATATCAATTAGTATTTATTTTTTAACAGAATATGAATAGTTTTAACTGTTTTCATTCTATTTAGCTTTTGGTGTGGACACGTGTGCTGGTGTTAGGGCAAATCCATGCCATCCTAACCCAAGTGAGCTTTGTAGAGCAAGGTATGTCACACACTACTATCCATACTTCTGAGCATATCCATGCTTTCCAGTCATATCTCACCAAAAGTCTAATCTGGCACTTATTCAAGCAGAGCTAAGTATTGCCATGGTTGATTGTATGATTGCTTTCATTTGCACCAATTTTCAAGGCATTTGGATAAGAGATGCAAAAGTTATTGCACTTTTACCAAAAGCTGTCAAAATAGGTGACTAAAATTTTCATTTCACTTTGTTTGCATTTTTCAGATTTGATTTGAGCTTTAATCTCAAGTTTCTATCCATAGGATTTTGGAGCATTGTCTTAGCTTTGATCTGATCCATATGGCAGGTCATTTGGATTAGTATCCAAAAAGTTATGACAAATCCTGATTTGTAGCTCTAGTTTTGCTAGTGTTCTTTCTTCAAATTTTCAGACCTGTTCTGTTGTAGGTTTGACCTATCAAATCACATCCAATCATTGATCTGATCCTATGGGCTGATAGAGCTTGTTGTTAGCTTTTCATAGGTATTGAGTTTGTTTGATTTGGATCAATATTGACTAAGTTATGATCAAATTAGTTGAGATGGATCAGACTAGCCAGAATTTTGAAAATTTTTTTTCCAAGTGAGAGAGAAGCACTTCAAATTTTCAACTCTGAAGTTTTGTTTTCTTTGTAAATTGTTTTTCACATTCTTCATTTTAAAGTTTTATTAAAAAAAAAAAACCATACTTAACCCACCCTACCTACTCTACGCTCTAAACCTAACCCTACCCTGCCCTGCCCGCGCTCCTTAGCCCTCTCTCTTTTCTTTTTTCTCGTTTCTCTTTTTCTACGTACTTTCCTCGGACTCGGTTGAGATTTCTTCTTTCCTCGGACTCGGTTGAAATTCCTTCTCTTCCTGGGACTCGGTCGAGAGATTTTGTTTTTATTGTTGCCAACTCTCCCAGGCCTGAGGGCATCGTCTGGCCGCACATTTCTCTTCCCATCTCCGACATATCCATAGTTTCCCTGATCAGAATTTCTAAACTCTTTTGTCTGAGTAGCAAATCCGTCAAGCCGTACAGAGAATTACGCACGTTCTTCTCCCCAGAATTCAAATATAAAGGAGATGGATCGTTACAACCATCTTTCCATTACAGCAACACCAGAGTTGTGTCTTGAAGAAACTCCGTAGGTGCCACAAAATTGATGAAGTTGGTGGCGATGCAGAGCATTTATGTGAAAGCACATTCACAGTCCTGTCAAGCTGCGCAATGCCATTGCAAGATTTAGCTGCTCTGCTCAGAAGCTTAATTACCAAAAATTTTGCCATCGCCATCTCTCTTTACCCCTTGCTTGCACCCCCTTCAACAACTTATCTCAGACCTTGTATCCTATAGGAGTGAAACTTCGACCAATCAATTCCCCTACAAAACGTGCAGCAACTCCAATCTCTTCAAGTAATGGGTACCTTGTGTCTACTACGCCCATATTTTAGGCAAATTAAAAAGCATAAAGTGTCATATGTTTTTTTGCAATTTCATAACAAAATTCAAGTTGCATATTACATGCAATATTTTCAAGAATTAAATAGTATACAAAACTACATAAATTTTATTCCATTCCATAAAATGCAGCAACATATTGAATTTCAGTGTTGACGCCTTTTCTAATTTCATGATACCTTTTCTGCTTGCATACATAATAAAACATTTTTTGATTTTACCAACACATTAGAGAATAACAACACATTTGAGTTTTTTTTTTGGGTTAAAAAAAAAAAACCAGCTTCGCTAAAAATGTTGAAACCTCATGGCGACTCATGTAAGTTTTCTAATTGCATACACAATAAAATAATTTTTGATTGTACCAACACATTAGACAACCAATTGTCACCACATTGGATATTCAAAAAACCCTCATCTAATAGAGAAAAAGGTTGAACACTTTTTTCATTTGAATCAAGATATTTTTCATTCTTGAAAAAAACACAAATGCATACATGTGTACCAAAAATTGTTTGGTCAAAGTATTGGCCTTCGAGCAAGTCATAGTCTCAATGTAATGTCACTCTTTCAGCTTTTTCATGTAACTCCTCCAACTTTTTAAACTACTTTCTAATCTCTATACTAACATGTAGTGCATATATTCTTGCTTTGATATGAATGGCTATTATCAAAAGTAACCTATTGTCATTGCTGCCACCAAAACTATCTCCCTATCAGTGCAAAACAATTTCCACATATGCCCCTTGAATCACTATGTTATAAAAACAGAATCAACTCAATTCCGCTGTAGAGTCTTCATAATTTCTACAACACTAGAGGGATTAGCTACGTTGAGAGAGATGTAACAATTTGTGAGATTTCCGAATGTAGGTCCATAAGAGGTATTAGCATTGTGTGTGAAGGTGCAATTTGTCATGTGCTTGTAAATGCCTGAATCAAGCTCTGCAATGGTGGCTGGATTGTTCCAAAATTCCATATCATCATCAATTAGCTTTGAATTCTGAACCATGCCAGAAGAAACTTGGAGAGCTGGAATCTGTGAGTTAGTAGGCTCTGAGGGCATTCCTTGAACAAAAATATGTTGTTTAGGCTTTAAAGAGGCTGAATCAATGCTTTAAAGAGGCTGAATCTGGCACTATGTTTCGTTAATCTCTCTCTCTATGCATCCTTGTGGTGTAAATCCGACTATCTTTTGGTCGCAAACCTTTACCTTACGTGGATTCATAGGCTAACAAAGGCTTTTTTTCATGATTTTAGTCCTTAGATTGGTTTCAGGATGCTGTTGATCTTGGTTATGGGGATCCCCTACCTCCCCCTAATTGTTTTATTCAAACCTATGATGTTGCATAGTTATATTATTCAAACTGATTGTGCTACCTGCATTGCTGCTGGGCCAGAGGATAGAATACTCTGCATCATTGATCTCCTAGATACCTTGCATTGAGTGAAAATTTATATGAATTATGGAAAAAATCATATTGATCCTTTGGGAACTGTGGAAACTTTTGCTGCTGATTTAGCCAGTCTTGCTGAAAAATATGAGGATGAAGAAATATTTTGTAATCAACATATTAGAAAAGTCTTTTACTGCCTAGAAAAAGAAAATGACTATCTTTCTGCTGAACCCGCTCCTTCCATTCCTGATACACCTCTCTCTCCACACCCTCTTGTCTTTTTAGATGAGTTAGATGAAGATATTGTTTCACAACTTGAAATCTTTTCTCAAGACATCTGTGATATCGGACACCAATCTACCTTTGAGTTCTACCAAGCCAAGAGCTGCCAGATTCTTATGGTTCCTAGCTGCACTATTGAGTTCAGGTTTGCTCGTACCGCTTTTAAACTCTGGAGCCTACCCACTATGAACCTCCTCTCTCCTTTACCTATCGAACTCTGGATTTGCGTGCACACATGATTGAAAAAGAAGCACAATCTTGCAAACTTGTCGCTCTGAACAAAAACACCGCACTTGAGACCCCTGTTGCCTTTGACAATATTATTCGCATGAACTTGTTCGAACCCTCTCGATGCCCTTCTGAGCAGACCTGGGCTCGTGTTCGTGGCCATTTTGACACTGGTTTTAGTAGAATGAATATGCACCAAGCCAGAATTTGGAACTGGAAAAAACTCTTCTTCAAATGCAGATGTGGTGACAAGTGCAAGAATAATTTCTCTATTGTCTGGCTCGATCATGGCATTTAGTTCATGATAAACAACCTAAGTAAATTCTTCCCTGGTGCATCCCTCCAAAATCAGATGAGTGCCTTTTTCCTTTGGCTACATAAGCCCGCCAGAAATGTTGTCAAGTCACATCTCACTTTCCTTTTCTTACACCAGCACATGATTGATGCATCTATAGAGTTTGCCGCAAACCCTTTTTCCAAACTCCTTGCTCATCTAGGAGATGCCGAAAATATCAGAGAGATTGAATGCCTCCGCAAAAGACCAAGTTTTTCTACCCTCCAAGATAAATTCTTCCATAGCTCAAATAAAAGAACTGGCTCTTTCAACTTACACAATCCAAGTTCAATGGTGTCCGTAGGCAAGGTATGGGTAAAAGGAAAAGTTTACAGGATACAAAGGGAAGGAAGGACAAGATAGTGGTACTTAAGAAGACTTTCCAGTTAAAAAGCTAAACTTTTATAGGGATTGACTGGCTCGCAGGATGACAAAGCTTTGGAAAGGAGAATTCTCACTAGGAATATGGTGGATCGACTTCAGCTCAGCACACATAAGGACAAGGCAAAGATCTTTTTACTCTACACTACTGTAACAAGATGGTTGAGACTATTCATGTGAGAAACTTTTACGCTCACATTTTAGTATAGATCTTTGGCCTTATACACGAGTCCTTTTATGATATTGTGTTTGCTTGGTCATACATGCCTAACATCAAAAGTGAACGGTACTTTCCATTTGCAATTTTGAAAACAAAAATCTATACATTTATGTTCTTGCTCTTCTCTGAAATGTTTCAAAAATTTCATTTCCCAAAACTTTGAGCATGTTTGAACAACAGATTGCAATATAATTAGGAGTAAGTATCTCAAAAAATCTATTAAAAAAGGTCTTAATCATATTGCTTTGCAACACACTTGTATATACAGTGTGGTTGATGAACTTTATGATGGATGGATTAAACTTATGAAACTTCTACCGGTTTATGCAATTGGACGAAGACACAATGTTAAAACATGCTGACATTTGTAGGCTTACCGCTATCGAGTTCTTAAAAAAAAAAAAGGATTCAAGGGAATACCGTAACACTACAAAAGAAGACTGATGCCAACAATGAACAACAATGGCTAAGCAAAAAATCTATATATCAGTGGGGTTGATAGAGCACAACACTTTCATTTGTATACATCTTGTCAGAATACTTGCAATTGAACGGCTTGATAGTCAAGACTTTGAACCTTTCCCTGATAAATCAAATAATTATGTTCAATCTTCTCTTGAACATATCAAGGCTACTATGGGAAATATACTACCCGACGATTTCATTTATTCAAACGAACTCCCCTATCTTTTATGTACATTCAAAGCTCATAAGAATTCTTTCAGATGGATCACTAACGCCCATGAGTGTTATTTTTCTGGACTCGCTAAATTCCTGATAGAGGTTCTTGGTATGCTGCATCCTTTCATCATGAAAGGTGCAGAACTTAAGGCAAAAACATAGAAGAGCTACCTATATGTGGATATAGCTTTATTTTGACTTCTATCTCAATATACCCAAGGACATTTACTGCATAAAAGCCGCAGACATCTCTAAATGTTACGAAAATATATCCCTGGACGGGACCAGATGATCTTAAAACAATTATGGAAAAAGTGATCATGTTTGTTTTCAAATTTACAAACGGGAAAACTCTTTGTTATAAGTGGATAGCAAGAGTCAAAGAGTTTCAATTGACCTAGAACAAGAAGACTGTAGAGGGATGGTATACTATTGATATGGAAACTATTTGTGCTTGGAATGCTATGTTGATAGATAATTGCATTGTTAGACTTGGTAACCGCACGTGGAGACAGATATGAGGGATTCCCATGGGTTTTTCTTGCTCACCATTATGGTGTAACTGGTATCTTTCATATTTTGAAATGCGGTTTATTAAAAGATTAGCAAAACTGTAGCAAATAAATTTTATGAATGATTTCAAATGTTCGTTAAGACATATTGATGACAAATGCTTTATCAATAACCTCTTAATTGTGAAAAATTGCCTACATTGGCAAATCTAGCCATGTAGAATATTGTACATTTTGTCAATATTGTTTGTTGGTTACTTGAATGGCCAAAGTGCCACTTGTACATACACACCTAAAGTAGGTTACCACGAGTCAAGAGGAGTGGTTGTGTCTATTTGGTAGTGATTCCTACTTTGTAGGATCTAGACCATGATTTATGATGAGATTTGTACCTACCATGCACCTACCAAGCATGACTCTTGGA
Source organism: Diphasiastrum complanatum (assembly GCA_029204225.1). Classification (NCBI taxonomy): domain Eukaryota; kingdom Viridiplantae; phylum Streptophyta; class Lycopodiopsida; order Lycopodiales; family Lycopodiaceae; genus Diphasiastrum; species Diphasiastrum complanatum. Next base: position 44,260,728 of record CM055096.1, read on the forward strand.
TCTAGCCTAGGGTTTTCACATTAGGGCAAGAAAGTGGAGTCTACTTCCTTATTACATGCTGGATTTTCACCTAACTTTGCAAAGGAAGTGTGTTTTACTATGTATTTCCATTCTCCATAGTGAGAAGATAGAAACTTTTTGGAGCCTCAAGGAGAAACTCGAGTTTCCTCTCATTGTATGGTGATTACTCTATTTTTCTAATGAAACCCAGCTTTGGCACTTTGTAAACACCGTCTACAGGCCGTACTACAGCCTTATTTCCACACGTGTGGAGTTGGATTAGACTATTTGATCAATGCTTTGATTGTCTCTACTTGTTTCCTATCAAGCTGCTAAACTAGATCTTGTTTTCTGATGACTAGTTTCTGATAGATTGTTTAACAAGCATACAATCACCTTGTGGATCATTCAAAGATCCATTTATGGTCCTTAGTACTGTACTTTTCACATGGTATCAGAGCCAAGTACAAGGCCATTGATATGTGTTTGAATCTAATCCAGTTTTAGCAGGTTTTGGTGCAAAAAGCTAGTATTGGAAGGGCGAGTTGGTATCCAGGTTTTGGTGAGGGGATTTGATCCCAAACTTTTTCAGGATCAAAATCCGTACTGTTCACACGTGTGGGCATATCTGAACCAGCATTTAATAACCCATATTCATTGGATCATAGAAAATTCATATGGTGTCAGTTTGATGTAATTTTTGGTGCAAATCCTAGGATAAGCTACCAAGATCACTTGCCATTGATTAGTTTTGAATTTGTTTCATGAAAACTAATTAATCTAGGCTGATTTCAGACCTTCTTAAAGTGGAAGCCAGGTCTTGAAAGTACATCAAAGTGAATGAGAGAGATAGAGTCAGTTTTTGTCCAAGAATAGCCAAGATTGGCAAGATTTGCTTGAGTGTAGTTTTCATCTCATCTTATTTTCATTCCAGCTTGTGAGGGAGTGATAGAACTGTGATTACAAATCCATCTGTTGGATTAGAAGTCAACATTTGAGTGAAACACTGCAAGTTTGAAACCTTTGTGAGTTTCAGGTCCAAACAAATCTATATCTTGTGTGTAGAATCTTGCTAGTAAGATGGGATCAGTGGGAGCCTACCTTCTAGAAGCTAGTGAGAGGTTAAATTCTACCAATTATGCTATTTGGAAAGTGAGGATGGAGTCACTAATGGTGCTCCAGGATCTTTATGAGTTTCTAATAGATGATGAAGATGAACCTCTAGGTGCACAGGAATTAGTGAGATACAAGAAGAGGTCTAGGCTTGCACTTCACTGTATTAAGATGAATGTAAGCAATGATCTTTTAAGGGAAGTATCATCATGTAAGAGTGCTAAAGAGGCTTGGGAATCTTTAAAATCTATCTATGAGTCTAGTAACACTTCGAGGGTTCTCATGCTTAGGAACCAGATTCTACAAAGCATGAAGAGGAGTGATGAGAATGCACAAGATTATGTGCTAAGAATCAAGTCTCTTAATAAGGAGTTAGCTTCCATTGGAGAGAAGATTCAAGATAGTGAGCTTGTTCAGATTGTCCTAAATGGTCTAGGGAGTGGCTTTACAAATTTGGTCCAAAGCTTTGCAATCCAAGACACTTTGCCTACTATAGAAAAGCTACACAGTGTATTAGTAGCTGAAGAGTGTAGGATGTTGCATACCAATGCAAGAATGAATGCTATTTCTCTGCAGGATGGTGATGAGAAAGCTAATTTCTCATTTAAAAGCAAGAAGAAGACCAATGGCAAGAAGAAGCACTTCAAGGAGACCAAGGAGGAGGATGAGGCTTCAAGCTCAAAGGGCAAGATCAAAGACAAGTCCAAGTACAAATGTTTTTTCTGTGGAAAGAAAGGACATTTTGCATCAGAATGTCTCAAGAAGAAGAAGGCACAAGAGAGCAAACAAAGCAACATTGCACATCAGGAGGAAGAGGAGGATGAAGAGTCATCCTTGATGGTTTCCAACAAACCACCATCATCCAAGAGCAACACCAATGATTCTTGGTGGATTGATAGTGGGGCAAGTTCCCACATGACATATCAAAAGGACATATTCTCCACCTTACTTTCTTACAATGACTTACATAGATCAATCTATACTGCAAGTAGTCAAGAATGTAAGATAAGTGGAATAGGAACAATTCCCTTGTATGTGGGATCATCCAAAAGGATGAATCTAGATAATGTTCTTTATGTTCCTAAGTTAACCAAGAATTTGCATAGTGTTGGCCAGTTAATGGATAATGGCCTAGATGTACAATTTAAGCATGGAGTTTGTTCCATCCTTAGAAATGATGAATGTATAGCCAAAGGCTTTAAGCAAGGTAGATTGTTTAAGCTTGATGCTAATATTGCAGTGGAGAGTGTTAACTTGGCAAAGGCGGAGCTATCAAAGGTGGAACTGTGGCACAAAAGGTTGGGCCACCCCAACTACAAAGCCATGGAATCTATGACTACAAAGGAGCTTGCAGTTGGACTCTCCAAGCATTTGTCAAAGTGTGGGAAGAGATGTGAAGCATGCAGTCTCTCAAAGGCTCACAAGCTACCCTTCTCAAGATCTACATCAAGATCAAACTCTCCTCTTGAACTCATCCATTCGGATGTTCATAGTTTTTCACATGAGTCTCATGGTGGTGCCAAGTACTATGTAATCTTCATTGATGACTATTCTAGATTTTGTTGGATGTACCTCTTGTCTAGCAAATCAATGGTGTTTGATTCTTTTGTAAAGTTCAAGACTTTGGTAGAAAATCAACTTAGTACCAAGATTAAGGTATTAAGGAGTGATAATGGAGGTGAATATGTCTCCAATAAGTTGATTGACTTTTGTATTTCTAATGGCATAAAGAGGGAGTTGTCATGTCCATACACCCCTCAACAAAATGGAGTGAGTGAGAGAAGAAATAGATCTCTTTGTGAGTGTGCTAAGGCCTTAAGGCTAGATGCTTCTCTATCCAAACCATTTTGGGGTGAAGCAATAACTTGTGCTAACTATTTGTGCAATAGATTGCCAAACCAAGCCATTGGAGGAATCACACCATTTGAAGCTCTATTTGGAGAGAAGCCCAATCTCAAAGATCTCAAAGTTTTTGGATCCACTTGCTATGTACACCAATCCTTGGATAAGAGAAGGAAGGATGATGCAACATCCATCAAAGGCATCTTTGTGGGATATGGTGAGAATAGCAAAGGTTATAGAGTCTTCAATCCCATCACTAGCAAGGTGATAGTGAGTAGGGATGTTATTTTTTATGAAGGACATGCTTGTGATTTGGATGATAATGCTACTAATCATCTTGATGCCAAGGATCATGCTAGGATGGAGGAGGAGCTTCCAAGTGAAGAAGAACTTGAGGATCCACCTCAAGATGCAAGAACTCCAAGAACTCCAAGAAGATCTACAAGGGCAAGATCTGAGCCATTGAGGCTCACCTATGATGGTCAAGGTGATCAAAGGGAAGGCTCATCATCTTTCACATCTTACACCTTTCTTACTTCAATGTTAGATGAGCCAACATGCTATGAAGATGCTTGTAAGTCTAAAAGTTGGATGGATGCTATGCAAGTAGAGTATGATGCTCTTATTGAGAATCATACTTGGGAATTTGTGGATCTTCCTCAAGGGAAGAAACCTCTTGATTGCAAGTGGGTGTTTAGATTGAAGTATAATCAAGATGGATCAATAAGCAAGCATAAAGCTAGGCTTGTTGCCAAAGGTTTTTTACAAACCAAAGGCATTGACTATGATGAGACTTTTGCTCCTGTGGCTAAGCTTGTTACTATCAGGTTGATCATTAGTCTTGCTACAACCTTCAATTGGGAGCTATTCCAACTTGACTTCACAAATGCATTCCTCAATGGTTATTTGGAGGAAGAGATCTACATGAGGCAACCCGAGGGCTTCATCAAGGCAAAGCATGAAGGAAAGGTGTGTTTTTTGAAGAAGAGCCTTTATGGGCTCAAGCAAGCACCTAGAGCATGGTACTCTAGGCTAAACTCTTTTCTCATTTCCATCAATTTTGTAATGAGTGCCTATGATCCATCATTGTATATAAGTTTTCATGATGGCATGATCATTATTCTTGTTTTGTATGTAGATGACATTATCTTGAGTGGTAATGATCTAGATGGAATTAGAAATGTAAAAATTGCTTTAGCAAAAGAGTTTAAGATGGTAGATCTCGGCCTATTGAGCTTCATTCTTGGAATAGAGGTTATTAGAGGATGTGATTTTAGCTTCATTTGTCAATCTAAATATGCTACATCCATCCTAGATAGATTTGGAATGAAGAATTGTAAAGGCATTGAGACACCAATGGAGCAACATGTAAAAGCATCTACTGGTTGTGATGAAGCATCCTTTGAGGACATCACATTATATAGAAGGCTTATTGGCTCCTTGATCTATTTATCTATAACTAGACCTGATCTTAGTTATAGTGTTGGAAAGTTAAGCCAATTCATGCAAAGTCCTCTAGTTTCACATTGGAAGATGGCCAAAAGAGTTCTTAGATACATTTCATTCACTAAGAATTTTGGTATTTTGTATAGAGGAACTAATCTTGGCTTAAGAGCCTATAGTGACTCGGATTTTGCAGGTGACAAAGTGGATAGAAGATCAACAAGTGCCTTTGCCACCTTTCTATGTGATGGAGTAGTATCATGGCTTTCCAAAAAGCAAGATACCATCTCCCTATCTTCCACAGAATCCGAATACAAGGCCTTGACATCAACATGCAAGGAGGTCTTGTGGCTCAAAAGGCTATTGGTGGAGCTTCATGTCATGGAGGAGGAGATCCCTATCATCTATTGTGACAACCAATCAGCCCAATCACTTGCAACTAATCCTACATTCCATGCAAGGAGCAAACACATCGAAATTGCTCATCATTTCGTGAGGGAAAAAGTGCAAGCTAAAGAGATCAAGCTCCAACACGTGCCATCATCAAGTTGCTTGGCTGATTTGTTTACTAAACCTTTACCTAAAGATTCATTTGTCAAGCTTAGATCTTCAATTGGAGTTATTGATAAAAGCATTGTGATCTCCAAGGCTAGATTTGAGGAGGAGTGTGAAAAATTGCCGACATTGGCAAATCTAGCCATGTAGAATATTGTACATTTTGTCAATATTGTTTGTTGGTTACTTGAATGGCCAAAGTGCCACTTGTACATACACACCTAAAGTAGGTTACCACGAGTCAAGAGGAGTGGTTGTGTCTATTTGGTAGTGATTCCTACTTTGTAGGATCTAGACCATGATTTATGATGAGATTTGTACCTACCATGCACCTACCAAGCATGACTCTTGGATCTAGACTAGGGTTTTCACATTAGGGCAAGAATGGAGTCTACTTCCTTATTACATGCTGGATTTTCACCTAACTTTGCAAAGGAAGTGTGTTTTACTATGTATTTCCATTCTCCATAGTGAGAAGATAGAAACTTTTTGGAGCCTCAAGGAGAAACTCGAGTTTCCTCTCATTGTATGGTGATTACTCTATTTTTCTAATGAAACCCAGCTTTGGCACTTTGTAAACACCATCTACAGGCCATACTACAGCCTTATTTCCACACGTGTGGAGTTGGATTAGACTATTTGATCAATGCTTTGATTGTCTCTACTTGTTTCCTATCAAGCTGCTAAACTAGATCTTGTTTTCTGATGACTAGTTTCTGATAGATTGTTTAACAAGCATACAATCACCTTGTGGATCATTCAAAGATCCATTTATGGTCCTTAGTACTGTACTTTTCACATTAATTGGGAATTTTCTTGACAAAACACAACCTTGAACTCCTGGAAACCCGTTCTAGATCTATCCTTTGGAATATCTTGCAATTGATGAAAATGATATGACCAATAATATGGTAAATTTCTCGCATATTACCATTTCCTTTGATCCAATAAATGGTACGATACTTCTCTCTAAATACGACAAAAGAAGAAACTTGCCTTTCCGATGTCTACAATACATACACATGCCCTCCAATAGACCGGTATATAACTCATATAAGGTCATTGTTTCCCAGGTGATTGCAATTATGTACTACTATAATAATCAGCAAACGTCGGTTTTGCTTCTTGTATGTATTGGCAAATGGATACAGGCTGTCAATCGCGATTTATCACTCTCAAAGTGTAGCACAGGCATCCTAAAGGGAGCCGAGAACGATGACTTAGCTTCCCAGCCTTCAACTCTTGCCATCCAAACCCACTTGACATACAAGCAGCCAACTCGCCAACAATGATCAGACTTAACCAACTTGAAGTTTCGCAACCAACATTGAGATCCAACTTGGCGCCATGCCAGATTGGGGGTCCCGATGTGGGTGACTTCCCTCCAGGCAAGCCGCCCGACATACATCAAACTTAACCAACTCAAAGCTTCATTACAAATGAGTAACATCCATTCCAAGCAAGCGGTCTGACTTACATCAGACTTAACCAATTGAAAGCTTCGTCACGAGCGTTGGAAGCCAACCTGGCGCCACGCCAGACTGGACAACCATAAACAGGTAACTTCCACCCAAGCAAGCCATCCAACTCAACCGACATGTTAGAGCCCATTTCCCAAGAGCTTAACCCATTCACATTCATGAAAGGAACACTCAGAACCACAAGCTGCGATAGATACGAAGAAAACCAGTTCGTGGACCAAATGGTCCCGACAGCATACCGCTGGCGCCACGGACCGAATGGTCCCGACAACATACCGCTGGCGTCCCGGGATATGACCCTCAGCTATGTGCCAGATCAAAAAGTTTGAGGCGGCCTTACAATTGGTGCTTTTACCGAACACTGAAACCCAAAAAATAATCAGAGTTAGTTTGAGGAAAATTCCACTTTATTAATAAATCTGAGAAGGTTACATTTCAAGTGTGTGACCAACCCTAGTCTCCGGGGTGCTTGCATGCCAAGACAGGCGCCAGGACAACATTCCAGCAAGGGAGGCTGAGACTTAGTTGGTGCTCGCCCTGAGTCGCAACCCACACTCCCCTATAGTATTGGTGGGATTCGCCACCTCCCCTCATACCAAGTACTCTACCCAGGCTGGTAAAGCATGTTTTGTCTCTCTAGAATTTATTGATCCCCAGGCTTCCTTTATTCATGCCTAGATCGTGTGAGGTGATTGCACATTGATCTGAGCTCTTTGGACTTCGCTAGAACCGATCAAAGATTTTTAGCCATAGGAACTTGGCACCGACTGGATTCTGGTCACAGTGGCACCGGGAGCAGTAGGGGCGCTACTGGCGCCGGGCCAATGCTAGCGCCAGTGGTGTCGGAAGTAAAGCTTGTAAAGGTAGCTTTACAACATCTACCCCACCTTTATTAAATCTGATGTCCTCATCAGTTGTCAGATTAAAGTAAAGGTGTCTCCCATTTAAAGTTAACTATACATTTAAGCTACTTGGCATAATACTCAATTTACTGGCCACTTTTTATTAACATGGTAACTGGCACACCACAAGTTGGAGGCTCAGCTCTTTGTATTGAAAACTTACATAACTTGAAAATATCACTTTGTCTAGGAAAAGCGTAGATTTCATATCGCTTATGTAAAACCCAAGAACCTTATTAACTGGTGACATAGGCTTTTCTTGTGACATGTTCGCCCCTGTCGCTTCTGCCTTTTTGACTTTGGAGCTCCTGATTTGTCCTTGATGCACTTTTTGTTGAGCTCTCTGAGCTCCAGATTTAATCAGTTCCGCATAGGTATCAGGGTTCCCTGAGCCAAAGGATTTATCGTTTGATTGCCCACTTTATGGTCCACTCCGTGACTTGTTACTTTTGCACCTTGATTTCTCTCCTTGTTCCAGCCTGATCTTGATACTTTTCCTTTTTGGCTCTTTAAGGCAGGCAAAGATTGAGTACTCTGCAACGCACCTCTCAATTAGCTTGAAGTACCTGTCTTTGAATCAGCCCAAATGTAACCATTGACCTCGTGGAGAGTCAAGAGGTCGCACCAATTTGATCCGCATACGAACTATCTCTTCGCGTTTGTTTGAAGCACTATGTCCATCGCGCAAAACTTACTTTCGCAATTCCATCACTGGTCAGTTGCCTCACAGTCAAAACAAGAAGTGTACATCTAGCTTGGCTTCAAGTAGCTCTCTTTGAATCAGACACATGCACCCAGAGTTTGCACTGGTCCGCTTTCAATACGAATTGTCCCTTAGCGTCCATTCGAAGTACCAAGTCTCTCGTGCAAGACTCAACTTTCATAGTTCCTTCGTTGGTCAGCTGCTTTACACGTAACACAAGTCAGCGTACTCATTATGTCTCCTCATCATTGCTGGTCCAGAGAAAGCATATAACAAGCTTTCCTTCCCACAACAAAAACTTGTCAACTTATTAGGTCCAAAGTTCGCTAGTCTCCTCGTGTGAGTAAGGCTAGGTCACCTTGAATTTGCACCCGTTTTGATCAATTCAAAATTTGCCCCAAGAGAGAGGTGTGTGTGATAGTTCCCCTCCACTTATAAAATCAGCTGACTGGACTTAGAGTAGAGTTCTCAGACAAAAAGCCTTTTCAATGTATCACAAGCAATCATGCAAACCAGGCAAAGCACGAGTACTAAGACTCACCACGAATACATACAAGCAAGACACTCAGGCATGTTTACTAACTGGTAACAAAGACAAGGTCCCCCTTTGAGATAGTCCTGCCAAAGGACCTTTGCCTGGCCGTGCCCATACAGATCGATCACAGAATCAGCCCACAGAGAACACCCCTCCAACTATTCGTGCTTTCACCATTAAGCAGTGGGTGAGAAGCCCCATGCATCCTCCTCCCCTCATCCATGCATACACGTTTTTGAACTAAAAGGGAGGAGAGGAGGATGCATGTATGAGGAAAAACATCCACGGCCCTCCTCTCCATGCATGCATCTAAGGGGCCCACTCCAAATTCAAATTATCCTTTACTCACACAGATAGTGTTTTGAAGGGTAGGTACATACTTTCATGGTGAAAGGTGTTAAACAAAAGCGAGATTCATTATCAAGGATTTCACTAAATTTGAAGGGCGCTCTAAGGATTTTCTAAATTATCAGACTTTTAATGGAAAAGGCTGAAATAAAAATGCATTTCTATGAAGGAAAGATCGACTATGAAGGGCTTTGAAGGCTTCAAAACGTAGGCTTGGTGGCATATCTTAGTTGGCTTGCCACATAAGTAACCCTTGTAAATGTCAATGTACGGTGGGACTAAATAAATAAGTAATCAAAATAATATTTTTATAGCTTCTATATGCATCTGACCACACTATTTTCAATGCAGACCATTTGAACTACTGTAGTCACATAAAAAATAATTTATGCTTAACCATAGTTCAAACGTCAAAATACTTCCCTCCCAAAATTTCAAACATTTTGAAGAACAACATTTACTGAATTCGTGCAAAAATGCCTTTAGAATTATTAAAATATTATACACTATTTTCAACTAATAGCTTTGACTTGCCATACCGTTTTAATTGTAGCTCAGAAGTATGTCATGTAAGATGTCATTGGAAAGCGCTCGTCGTTGAGCACTTTCCAACGGACCAAACTCCGCTAAAATCGGACTTACTAGTAAAACATTATGCCATTTTTTTTTATGACCAGACTAAACTGCTCGTCTTGGGAGCAAGTACTGACGGACTATCTCCAGTCTAGTTTGAAAGAGGCCTTGAAGCAATTCTATATTGCATTCAAGAATATTGTGAGTTTGATTTTTATCGCTTATAAATAACATATCATATTCATGATTATTTATGCAATTCGAATTCATATTTGCGTACATAAATTGACAATCTTATTTATTGGTGCTATTAGAAATCAAGAGCGAATCTTCGGTTCCTGGAGTTTTTCGTTTTAGAGAATTTTTTGGCTCATATGGATTTGGCCCACTTGGAGAAGAAGAGACGAAGTCTGATGGATTGGATTTCAGATCTGTGTTATGGAACTGACACCACTATTGTGTGTGCACTTAAGAAAAAAAAATTGTATAGGTGTGGAGAAGGATTCTGTTCAATCGACATTCATTGTGCAAAGGGTTGTTGCAATTGACGACCTGCCGAATGCTGATGATGAAGTGGGTGCATGTTTTGCCCACGACAGTGAGAAAGTGTAGGTGGCCTCGTCAGAGCCACAACCTCCTCTTAAAGACAAGTTTGGAGTTTTTGCTGATCTCCAGGATGATGGTGATGTTTGTGACGGTGACCATAATGGAGATAGTCAGCCTCGACCAACTCATATCGACGGAAAATTTTGAATGTATAAACTTTATTCGGAATATAAAAATCAAATGAGAATTACTATGAGATGTTTGAAATGTCAATTGTCTGTATCTTGAGTGTAATTTTTGTGTGATGGAATTTATTTACTTATTTTAATTCTATTTTAATGTTATTTTTGTATGAAATTCTGTATAACTACCAAGCTAATTATACTTTTCTATCACTCTATGTTTTATTGATAATACTGATTAGAATTATAATACCGAATCATGATACTGATTAGAATTTCAATTTGTTTAAAAAAAATATTTTTAAACTATTAAAAATGTATTTGAATTGAAAAAACATATCTGATATAGATTTTATTATGTTATAAATTATGATGAATTTAATATCAATTTTTTTTTAACATTGCCCATTATATGAGTGATGAACAAATTCTTTGACTTGGTTCTCAAATGATTTTGTTAAATACAATCAAATTGAAAGATAGTTTCAAAATTGACAAGTATAAAACTAAAAAAAGACAAATTCATTTATCAACTTTATGTTCTATGTAAATAATATTAATTAGATATCCCACTATTTGATATTGTGCTGAGGGTTTAGACTTAAAATTTTAAACTTAAGTAGATTTTTATGAGTTTTTTTAAATTTTTGAAGTTGTTTCAATTTATAACGAATTGCAGTTTTTTATTATTGCATATTAAAAAATGTATTTATTCACAATTTTATGCACCATATGAATTAATCAAGAATTTTAGGTTTCTAAAATTTTTTGGATAAAAAATAATGTGCATGTTTTTAAAACAGATTGAAAAGTGCGAAATGTTATCAAGAATCTATTTTAGGTAATCTGCAACATTACTCATTTGATACGCAACGATGTTCTATGCAATAGATGGCCGAGTGTGGTATTGGATGGAAAAATCCCTTTTGAAATTTTGTTTGGTAGAAGGCCAAGTGTTAACTTTTCCAAAACTTTTGAATGCATTTGTTATATCAGCATCACCTTACAAAGTTTACATTCCTTCAACAAGGAAAGTGGTCATTGCAAGAGATGTCATTTTTTATGAAGGAAATTTTCCAAAAGTTTCTTCAAGTGGTGGTGTGGACATTGGATCTAACATTCTTGATGTTGATGATGTGATTAATGGTTCTTTGGATGGTGATGGTGGAAATGCTTCTCCAAGTCAAGTTCTAATAAGATCATCAAGGGAAAGACAAATACCTTCGAGGCTCACATATGATGAGAATGGTAAGCAAGTGGATGATAATCATTTTGCATTTCTCACATATTTTGGTGAATCTTCTTGTGTAGATAATGTTATGCAAGTGGATGTTGGTTTTCATGGTTTTTCAAGGAAGTAATGGATCTGGGAAAAAAAATTGTGATGGTCAAGTGAAGGATCAAGAGGTTGATCTCAATGGGCTTCAACTACACAAAAGGGAAGGTGGCAAAGGGAAGCCAATTGGCAAAGATACTTTAGATCTATTTTTGCAGACTATTGTAGACTGAAGTACGGTCAAGGGAGAAGCAATGAAGTATTGTTCAATTCTACTTTACTTGTTCTATATCATGTTTGAGCAATCTCAAGTGAATGTGCGCAAATTGTCAAGATATGGTCAAACTGCTACATTGTTTTGCATCATTTTGATGTTGGAGTTGTACTAGAATTCTTGGCTGGTTTTGCTGATGGAAATGAGGCTAAAGGAGGTTTATTATATCACTCATTCATGGTCAAGTCATCAAGTGATGATGACATCTTATGGCAAGATGGAGATGGAGGCTCATTCATTGATTTTCATGGTGGATGCATATCAAGAAAGGAAAAAATGGAGGAGAGAAGCAAGCAATGGTTGATTACTCACATTTATTGTTTGGTTGTTGTTATTTTCCAAAGAGTTCAAAGTTGGAATCATGGAGGAATCATTATATTTACATTCTATTTGGTTCTTCATGTTCTAGTTACATCTTGACATGTAAAATTGATGTAAGAAATAGTGAAGCATCCAATGTGGACACTATTCTCTATATCAATTATGAAAGTTTCAATAAAACCATATAAAAGAGGTCTATACGAGTTTGGTTGGCTAAGTGCCTCTTCGACAGTTGTCAATTCCTACATTAAAAGGCAAACAAATTCAGGAATATACCTTGTGGGTTATGTGTGCACTCGGTTTGATTTTCTTCGAGGTAGCGTTGGCTGATGATCCAATCCTTGGACTTGTTGTTGATGAGTCTTCCTCTGACTTGTTGTTGAGTAGTTGATCTGACTATTGGCATGCTTGAGCCATTGGCTTGAATTGTCGTGTTGATGGCAAGTGCCGAAGGCTCACAAGGAACTCCATCTTTGCCTTTTTTGATAAGTGAATGGTGTTAGAATCTTATTAAACCTACAAATCCTTGTGAGAGTTTTTGAGGCTTATGTTTTTTAGTTCAAGAGTGAAACTGAAACCAATTCTAAACACCATAGGAAGGCATTGGCACTTCCAAAAATCAAATCCAAGGTTCTAAGTGAATAAACTGTGTAGAATACACTTTCCCAAATCTTTTTGAGTTCAAGATCATTATAGATCTTGCTTCTTGAGTCTAGTGAGATTCAAGAGGGTAGCATTTTAGCTAAATTTTGAGAAAGGAATAAGGGAGAGCCTTTGAATAGTACAATTGTTGTACTTGTTACTAGATAGAATGGGTTCAATTGGAGCCTATCTTCTTGAGGCTAGTGAAAGGCTAAATTCTAATAATTATTCAACTTGGAAAGTAAGAATGGAGTCACTACTTGTGCTCCAAGATATGTTTGATCTTGTCATAGGAGAGGAAGAAGAACCTCAAGGAGGGCAAGATCAAGTGAGGTACAAAAAGAGAGCTAGACTAGCATTACATTGCTTGAAAATGAATGTTAGTAATGAACTTCTAGAGGAAGTGGCATCTTGTACCTAGGCCAAGGAGGCATGGAACTACCTCAGAGGGAAAACCTCTAGAGTGCTTATGATTAGAAACAAAGTTCTTCAAAGCATTAGAGGGAGTGATGAGAGTGCTCAAGAGTATGTCTTGAGAATAAAATCTCTCAACAAAGAACTTTCCATCATTAGTGAGGGTATTCATGATGATGAACTTGTTCAAATAATTTTGAATGGTCTTGGAGACGAGTTCTTCAATCTTGTACAAAGCTTTGCTATTCAAGATGCACTACCTTCCATTGACAAGCTCCATAGTGTGCTTGTGGACGAGGAGAGTAGGATCCTTCATGTCAAAGGATTGGATCCTTAAAGTTTCATGATGATGATGAGAAGGCCAACTTCTCAAGCAAGGGAAAGGCAAAGTCAAAGAAGAAGATCCAACACAAGGAGACCAAGAATGATGATCAACCATCAAGCTCCAAAGGTGGAAAGAAGAACAAAGCCAAACTCAAGTGCTTCTCTTGTGGAAAGAAGGGGCACTTTGCATCCGAGTGTTTCAAGAAGAAGAATGCACAAGGAGAGAGCAAACAAGGCAACCTCACTCTTGAGGAAGATGAGGATGAAGTGGATTCATCCTTGATGGCTTCTACATCAACATCAAAGAGCTACTCCAATGACACATGGTGGATTGATAGTGGGGCTAGTTCCCACATGACATTCCAAAAGGATTTTTTCTCAACTCTTGTACCTTTTGTAGGTTGTAGAAAGTCTATTCTAACTGTAAGTGATCAAGAATGTAGAATAGATGGAGTGGGAACTATTCCCTTAAGTCTTGGATCCTCTAAAAGAGTAGATCTTGATAATGTACTCTATGTTCCTACACTCACTAAGAATTTGTTAAGTGTAGGACAATTGATGGATGATGGCTTAGATGTCCATTTTAAGCAAGGTGTTTGCTCCATAATGATGAATAATATCTGCATTGTAAAGGGATTCAAGCAAGAAAGGCTTTTTAAGCTTGATGCTAATGTTTTTCTTGGAAGTGTGAACATGGTGAAGGAGGAGCTCAATCAAGTGGAGCTTTGGCATAAGAGGTTGGGCCACCCCAACTTCAAATCTATGGAGATGCTATGCACCAAGGATCTTGCTCTCGGCCTTCCAAAGACACTCTCAAAGTGTGGAAAAAGTTGTGAAGCTTGTAGCCTCTCAAAGGCACACAAGCTACCTTTTGATATCTCTTCCACTAGATCTACAAAAGCATTAGATCTTATTTATAGTGATGTGCACTCTTTTTCTCAAGAATCTAATGGAGGTGCATCTATGTATGTATCTTTTATTGATGATTACTCTAGATACACTTGGATTGAACTTTTGGATTCCAAAAGTAAAGTGTTTGAAGCTTTTGTTAAGTTCAAAACTCTAGTTGAAAATCAACTTGATGCTAGAATTAAAGTATTGAGGAGTGATAATGGTGGAGATTATATCTCCACCAAGATGATAGAGTTTTGTAAATCCAATGACATTAAGAGAGAACTTACATGTACTTATAGTCCTCAACAAAATGGTATAGCCGAGAGGATGAATGGAACACTATGTGGACTGCTAAGGCTTTAAGGTTAGATGCATCTCTACCTAAGTCCTTTTGGGGAGAGGCTATTATTTGTGCAACTTATTTGTGTAATAGATTGCCATGTAAGCCCATTGGAGGCATAACATCTTATGAGGCTCTATTTTGTAAGAAGCCGAATCTTAAAGATCTAAGAATTTTCAGATCTACTTGCTATGTTTTTCAAGAATTAGATACAAGAAAAAAGGATGACCCTACTTCTATTAAAGGGATCTTTGTTGGTTATGCTGAAAATGGCAAAGGATATAAAGTCTATAATCCAATCATTAAGAAGATTTTAGTGAGTAGAGATGTTACTTTTGATGAAGGTAACTACTACAAGTTGAATGAGAAAGCTTCTAATCCATCTTATGTCAAGGAGCCTACATGTGATTAAGATCTTGAAGATCCATCTCAAGGTCCGAGGACTCCAAGGAGATTCACAAGAAGGAAGGCCGAGCCCTCAAGGCTCACCTATGTTGACAAAGGTGAACAAAGGGAAGATCTACATTCACTTACCTCTTACACTTTTCTAACTTCTATGTTTGATGAGCCAAGTTTCTTTGAAGAAGCTATGGAGTCACAAGAATGGAGGGATGCCATGCAAAAGGAGTATGATGCTCTTATGGAGAATCATACATGGAAGCTTGTGGATCTTCCTCAAGGAAGAAAGCCACTTGAGTGCAAATGGATCTATACATTGAAGTACAATCAAGATGGGAGCATCAACAAACACAAGGCAAGGCTAGTGGCAAAGGGGTTCTTGCAAACCAAGGGAGTAGATTTTGATGAAACTTTTGCTTCTGTTACTAAGCTAGTTTCCATAAGATTGATTATTTCTCTTGCAACTACTTTCAATTGGCCTCTATTTCAACTTGATGTGACTAATGCTTTTCTCAATGGATATTTGGAAGAGGAGATTTTCATGAGGCAACCCGAGGGCTTCATCAAAGAAGATCAAGAAAAAAAAGTGTGTTTGTTGCTAAGAAGTTTTTATGGGCTTAAGCAAGCACCTAGAGCTTGGCACTCTAGGTTGAATACTTTCTTGAACTCTATTAAGTTTGTTGTATGTGCTTATGATCCTTCTTTGTACTTAAGATTTAATGATGATAAAATCATCATTCTCATTTTGTATGTTGATGACATTATCCTTAGTGGAAATGATCTTGATTTTGAGTTTTATTTGTCAATCCAAATATGCTTCTTCTATCTTAGAAAAGTTTGAAATGAAAGATTGTAAAGGAGTAGAAACTCCTATGGAGCAAAATGTAAAAGTTTCCAATAGTGAGGATGAAGCATCCTTTGAGGAAATCACACTATATAGGAGACTTGTAGGCTCCTTAATCTATCTTACTATAGCTAGACCTGATCTAAGTTATAGTGTAGGCAAACTAAGCCAATCTATGCGAAATCCATTGGTTTGTCATTGGAAAAATGCAAAAAGGTTGTTGAGGTACATCTCGGCCACCAAGAACTTTGGCATTTTATATGATGGATCTAATCTTGCCTTAAGGGCATATTCAGGTGCTGATTTTGCAGGTGATAAGGTGGATAGGAGGTCCACAAGTGCTTTTGTTACCTTTCTTTGCAATGGCATAGTGTCTTGGCTTTCCAAAAAGCAAGATACTATTTCTCTATCTTCAACCGAATCAGAATACAAGGCACTAACATCCACAACAAAGGAGATCCTATGGTTGAAGAGGCTTTTGGTGGAGTTGCAAGTCATGGAGGCCGAGGAGCAGCCAATAATATTTTGTGACAACCAATCAAGCCAAGCATTAGCAACCAATCCCACATTCCATGCAAGGAGCAAGCACATAGAGATTGCTCACCATTTTGTGAGGGAAAAGGTTCAAGCAAAGGAGATCAAGCTACATCATGTGTCTTCTTCAGATTGCCTTGCTGATCTACTCACTAAAGCCTTGCCAAAGGCTTCATTTATCAAGTTAAGATCAGCCTTAGGAGTTGTAGATAGATGTACTTTAGTTGTATCATGTAAAAATTGAGGAGTGTTAGAATTTAGCAATTTTCACATGGTTTTTGATGAATATTAGACATCTATGTGGATCCACACGTGTGAGGACCTGTCCACACGTGTGAAATGACACTTGTAATATTCAAATCCATTTTGATTAGCTTTCATTTGAGTCTAATATGCCATCTCCTAAATTATAGAAGTTAGGTCCTAGATTGTAGGAATCTAGAAGGTCAACACAAACCACCAATGGATGATGTGGCAAACTTGATAGATCTTATCCAAAGTGGATATGGATAAGTACAATGAGCTGTCCCACACGTGCTGGATGCAGCTTAGAGAGAGATTATGGTGATTTTGTACTTGATCCATGATGGATCCATTTTTGAGCTAATGATGAGAAATCTTGGTTTGTGAAGCAATCATTGTGTTTTGACTCTCTTAAGCACTTTCTTTGTGGATGAATGCTTAGTAAACGATAAGTAAACTATTTCTCTGTTATCAGGCCATACAATAGTTGTACTTCACACGTGTGAAGCCATGGATCATCTTTTTTGATTGTTCTTGCTTGGAATCACAAAGATTGTCAAGTAAAAGCTAGACTTGGAAGCTAGTCTTGATATAAATTAAGATCCCAAGCTACCAATCACTCTTTGTGATCATTTGTAGATCAATTTCAGTCCTTAAACTCTGAAATTTGACACATGGATTCTTCAATGAAGGCTTAGATCCTGTCCAAATCTCATGTGGTGTTTTTTTTGAGAGGGCCTTGGTCGAACATCTGTTCTGGATGTAAGCTGCAGTGGAGACAACTTCATCCCAGAAATTCTTTGGTAAAGATGCATGTGCCAACATACATTTGGCTGACTTGACTAGAGTATGATTCTTCCTCTCAGCTAAGCCGTTTGACTGAATATGGAGTGATAAAATGTTGTTCAATGCCTTGGCTCTAGCAGTACTCCTTGAATTCGATAGAGATATATTCTCCACCATTGTCGGACCTCAAGGATTTGATCTTCTTACCAGTTTCTTTCTCTGCACCCTCCTTAAAGAGTTTGAAGCAATTGAAGGCTTCTGATTTTTTCTTGATGAAGTACACCATTGTCCTTCTGTATTACATCTGTATAGAAGTATTAAGAGCCTGACTAGAGGCAGAAAAGTAGTGACTTAATATGTACAAATATCCACGTATCTTTTCGAGTGCTAGGATCTTGTCTATCCTATCGACCACTTTACATTGATTAGATTAGAATTCTACTTTGTGTCCTAGATCTATAATTTTGCTTATAGAGAGTATATTTGTAGAAAGATTTGGTACATGTAGGACATTAGAAAGTAGTTTGGATTGATCATTTGCAAAGCTTAATGTTACTGTACCTTAGCCTTTGATAGCCTGTGTGCTATTGTCACCCATGTGAATATATCTTTTGGTACTTTAAGGCATATAGGACTCGAAGCAGTCGATATGGCTAGTCATGTGTTGTGTGGCTCCAAAATCCAGAAACCAAGAGATGTCGTTTGATGCTTCTTGATGGCTAGTCATGAATTATTATCTCATGCTTTTTGATTTATTATGTATCTTAATATGTTTAGGACCGTTTAGGACCTCATTACGGTCCATTATGGTCCTAATGCGGTCTTAAATACATTAGGACCTCAGGATTGCATGAGATCGCAAACGATCGCATTAGGACCATAATGGGCCGCATATGACTGTAATGGGCCACATCAGGACCGTTTGAGAATTTGCGGTAGCTGTCAGTTCATTCACTTTGTTCAGATCGTAAGCGGTTTAGACCCAAGATCAATCGAGAACCCAAACATTCGAGGTCTCTCTCTCTCTCTCTCTCTCTCTCTCTCTCTCTCTCTCTCTCTCTCTCTCTCTCTCTCTCTCTCTCTCTCTCTCTCTCTCTCTCTCTCTCTCTCTCTCTCTCTCTCTCTCTCTCTCTCAAAAAAAAAAAAAAAAAAGGCCCTCATATTTGAGGTTGCGAAGGTCGCGAAGATTCTGGGACTTTGTAAGTCGTGAATGTTGGACTAATCGAGAGAGATCAAGAGACAGAGACACATAGAGAGAGACTTATTGCACCCATATCACAACGACACACACACACACACACACACACCCTCCCCTCCCCTCCCTTTTCTCTCTAGCCTGGTCAGCGTCTTATCTCCCCTCCCCTTTCCTCTCTCTCTCTCTGTGTGTGTGTGTGTGTGTGGCCAACACGGTTCTCACGGTTGCCCCTCCCTTCGGCCCTCACGGTTACCCCTCCCTTTGACCCTCCCCGAAAAATGTGACCGTTTAGGACCGCATTAAATTGCAATGGACCATTTAGGACCGCCTTTGGCCCTCCCTTGAACCCTCCCAAATGACCGCAAAGGAGGTCGTTTGTGGTCGTATGCGGTCCTTTTGTAGTCCTATGTGGCACCTCCCTTTGGCCCTCCCATACAACCGCATATAAGGAGGGGAGGGCCAAAGGGAGGGGCCGCATATGATCTCGACCACAAACTACCTCCTTTGTAGTCTTTTGGGAGGATTCAAGGGAGGGCCAAAGGAGGTCCTAAATGGTCCATTGCGGTCCACGGTCATATGCGGTCGTTTGCGGTTCCTTTGTGGTCTCTCTCTCTCTCTCTCTCTCTCTCTCTCTCTCTCTCTCTCTCTCTCTCTCTCTCTCTCTCTCTCTCTCTCTCTCT
Organism: Diphasiastrum complanatum; assembly: GCA_029204225.1. Lineage (NCBI taxonomy): Eukaryota > Viridiplantae > Streptophyta > Lycopodiopsida > Lycopodiales > Lycopodiaceae > Diphasiastrum > Diphasiastrum complanatum. The sequence continues at coordinate 44,280,117 of CM055096.1, forward strand.
CTCTCTCTCTCTCTCTCTCTCTCTCTCTCCCTCCCTCCCTCCCTCCCTCCCTCCCTCCCTCCCTCCCTCCCTCCCTCCCTCCCTCCCTCCCTCCCTCCCTCCCTCCCTCCCTCCCTCCCTCCCTCCCTCCCTCCCTCCCTCTCTCTCTCTCTCTCTCTCTCTCTCTCTCTCTCTCTCTCTCTCTCTCTCTCTCTCTCTCTCTCTCTCTCTCTCTCTCTCTCTCTCTCTCTCTCTTGCTGAAGATGTTGAACTCATGCAACCATTCTCTAGCATTCCCCAAAGGGGACAGCAAATCGGTAGTCCTTGACACCGAATTGTCGGAAACCCCAAACAAGCACTAAGGATAGACGTCGAGCAGAACGAAACATCGGGCAAGTCGAACTATCAGCTCTAGCTTGTCGGGCATGAAGCTTCCAAGCTGTCACGCTCAGCCATAAAGTAACATTACTAGAGATATAGATAACCAAGAGTTTAGGTTAAACCTCTCTTGTAATGATGCATTAAGATGTCTTGTAATTCCATCTGGCAGGACATAAAGTTCACTTAAGTTGTGAGAGCAATTTTTTTTTAGATCTTCGATACATGCAGAAAAAAGCACTTCAAAAAAAAGTCTGACGGGCCATCGTGGCAGTTGGAGACCCATCCAAAAAATTAATAAACAAAAAGTGTTCTGATGGGATTCCACCCGTCGCGGCGGGTGGAGACCCATCTGAATTTGTTTCCAAAAAAAATGTTTCAATCTATTATGTATCTTAATATGTTTAGGACTGCATTACGGTCCTAATGCGATCTTAAACACATTAGGACCTCAGGACCACATGAGACCGCAAACGACCACATTAGGACCATTTAGGACCATAATGGGCCGCATTAGGACCGTTTGAGACTTTGCGGTAGCTTCCGTTTCGTTCACTTTGTTCAGATCATAAGCGGTTTAGAACCAAAATCAATCGAGGACCCAAACATTCGAGGTCTTGAGATGGCGAGCTCTCTCTCTCTCTCTCTCTCTCTCTCTCTCAAAAAAAAAAAAAAAAAAAAAAAAAAAGAAAAAAGAAAAAAGAAAAAAGAAGGCCCTCATATTCGACTTATTGCACCTAGATCATAACGACAGGCACGCGCGCGCACACACACCCTCCCCTCCCCTCCCTTCTCTCTCTGGCCTGGTCAACGTCAAAAGATAAAAAGAAGGCCCCCATATTCGAGGTTGCAAAGGTCCCGAAGATTCTGGGACTTTCAAGGTCGCGAATGTTGCACTGTGAGAGAGAGAGAGAGAGAGAGAGAGAGAGAGAGAGAGAGAGAGAGAGAGAGAGAGAGAGAGAGAGAGAGAGAGAGAGAGAGAGAGAGAGAGAGAGAGAGAGAGAGAGAGAGAGAGAGAGAGAGAGAGAGAGAGAGAGAGAGAGAGAGAGAGAGAGAGAGAGAGAGAGAGAGAGAGAGAGAGAGAGAGAGAGAGAGAGAGAGAGAGAGAGACTTATTGCACCCAGATCACAATGATCGGCACACGCTCATACACACACACCCTCTCTCTCTCTCTCTCTCTCTCTCTCTCTCTCTCTCTCTCTCTCTCTCTCTCTCTCTCTCTCTCTCTCTCTCTCTCTCTCGCCAACATGGTTCTCACGATTGCCCCTCCTTTTGGCCCTCATGGTTCTCACGGTTACCCCTCCCTTCGGCCCTCATGGTTCTCATGGTTACCCCTCGCTTTGGCCCTCCCCGAAAAATGTGACCATTTATGATCGAATAGAACTGCAATGGACCATATAGGCCCTCCCTTGAATCCTCCCAAACGACCGCAAAGGAGGTCGTTTGCGATTGTATGTCATCCTATGTGGCACCTCCCTTCGGTCCTCCCATACGACTGCATACGACCACAAAGGAGGGGAGGGCCGAAGGGAGGGGCCACATACGACCGCAAAATGACGGCAAACGACCACATACAACCGCAAACGATCTCCTTTGCGGTCTTTTAGGAGGGTTCAAGTGAGGGCCAAAGGAGGTCCTAAACGGTCCATTGCAGTCCTAATGCGGTCCACGATCGTATGCGGTCGTTTGCGATCCTTTTGCGGTCTCTCTCTCTCTCTCTCTCTCTCTCTCTCTCTCTCTCTCTCTCTCTCTCTCTCTCTCTCTCTCTCTCTCTCTCTCTCTCTCTCTCTCTCTCTCTCTCTCTCTCTCTCTCAGAAAAAAGAAGGCCCCCATATTCGAGGTCACGAATGTCTTGAAGATTTTGGGACTTTCGAGGTTGCAAATGTTGCACTGATTTAAATTTTCCGAATGAAAAATGTTCTAATGGATCTGCATCCGCCACCGCGAGTGAAGACCCATCAAATAAATAAAAGAACTTTTGAGGTCGCGGAGGTCCCAAAGATCTAAATTTTTTTCCAGAACAAAAATGTTCTAATGGGTCTCCACCTGCCGCCGCGGGTAATGACCCATCAGGAAAATGTGTTTTGATGCGCCTCCACCCATCATAAAAGTAGATATAAAAAGAAAAGTCTGATGGGTCCATAAACGACACATGTCGATACCAATATCAAGTTATCCCATAAGCGATTTGTTTTTTTCTACTCCCCAAATCCCTTATAAGTAAAGGTGGTCTCCACCATAGATTCATGTGATTTCAATTTGCCTCTTGCTTTCTATTGCAATCTGCGATTTTGCGAGCGAATTGCGATTTCCAATCACCTTCAATTATCAATACACACACTCTCTCTCCTCATGTTAAATATGGTAAAGTTCACTTAAGTTGTCAGAGCAATTGTTTTTGAAATCTTCGATACATGCAAAAAAAAAAGATTTAAAAAAAAGTCTGATGTGGCAGGTCCAGAAAATAAAAAAACAAAAAGTGTTTTGAAGGGATTCCACCCGCCACGGCGGGCAGAGACCCATCAAAATTTGGCACCAACTTCAGGAACTCTCCCAATGAAATATTAATCTTACTAGATAAAATATTCATGAGCAGTTCTGTTTGCGGCGCTTCTGATTTAGTCATCTTGAAGGGTTCTTCATGATGATGCAACTGATTATTCATATCTGTACATGAATTTCTTGGAGACTGCAATGGTGAAGAACGAACTTCGGCTGTTGCTTTAGCAGCTTCAAGCTTCTCTTCTTCTTGGAAATGTTTAATCCACTGTCTCATATCCAATATCGTCTTTTTTCTGCATGAAGATTGGGATGACTCCAGATGCTGTTGGTATATCGGTTAATGGTATAGAATCAGCAGCTACTAGATCCACTACTGGTTCTTTCTACTTCTGTGCTCTGCTGACCACCATCAAGGGTGCACTTGATTTATTCTGAGCTACTGGTCTTTGCTTGAATTTTTATCAAATTTACAGGTGCTGTAGCTGGTGGTGGCTTTGGTCTTGTTGGACAGTCTTTATAGCAATGCCCATAACCACAATCATGATAGAATGGTACAGATTTTTCTTTATTCGGACATTCTACAACTCTATGATTTTCTCCACATGCAAAACATCCAAGCGGTGCTCTAGTCTAGCTTCTAGATGCTTGTTGTTGTGCGGCAACATAAATAGCATACTGTTCTGAAGATCCACCTTCTTGCTCATTACCATAGTTCCATTGCTCAACACTTTTGTACGGTTCTGGTTCCATCAAATTGGCAGGAGGAGCGGAGTGCTTTGGTGGGGCAGGTAAGGCTAAACATTTTGGGTATCCAAGAGCAGATTGTCAAGGTCTGGTTGTTGGATTTCCTCCATACTGTGGTTCTCGATATCCCATTTGGGCATACCGTTGCTGAATTATCCGAAGATTGAAGTTGCAAAAGACAGTCTCATGATCAGGCGAATTACACAAATGGCATACACTAATTTCCATTCATTTTTTCAATTGAGGACACTCGTTCACTGTGTGATTTTCTATATAAATAGAACACCAGACATTTTCCCTGGTAGGAAAAGTCTTCGCAAACTTTTCAGGTTCCTTGTTTGCTTTTCCATGAAAATCTTCCAATGCTTTGATCTTCTCATCAAATTGCGACTGCAACTTTTCCATCTGTTTCTGCTGGTTCTTCCCGAGTTTCTCAAACTCGTTGAGTGTCATTTTTGTAGTAGCGTTGACATTTGTTGATGCAATAGTGGTGGATGTTGTAGTGGTTTGCCCTGCTGTATAAGGCAACATACTGATATTCGGCTCATCATTTGAATCTTCATCCTCCTTCCGAATTGCATCGTCCATAGCATTCTGCAACATTGCGTACTCAGTAAGGCGTTTCAGCCCACGTATGATCTGTTTAGGTAAACCTGACAAAAAACACATAATCATGGCATTTTCGTTAATTAGCTCAAGTTCGTGCTTAGATTTGAGGCGTTTCACCCATTCAATGTAATCTCGAACCATTTCTCGCTTTCCCATTTTAATTTTACTTAAAAGTAGGAAAGGGTCTTCCATAAACTTCTGAGGTTTGAACCGTGTGATAAGGGCTCGTTTAACAACCTCCCAATCTGTACGCTCAGTTTCATCTTGATTATAGTACCAATCTTGTGCTGCGCCTATTAAGGCCATAGGAAAAAGCTTAATTGGATAGATATGAAGAAAATCTAATTGGATATGTTAACCTATTGTATTTGGGTAGATCCAAACAGGGTGCTCTTCTAACAATAATAGGATTGACTTCCTAAGGAGCACCTCCAAGGGCAGCCATCTTAAAAAATTCAAATCAAGTAGACAATGAGATTGGATCTAGATTTTTCAATCAAAACTATCTCAGATCAGATCTGCTAGATCTATTTCACTTTTCAAGAATCTGATTTCTATATCGTAAAAAAGATTTCGAAATTTGATCAATCAATACTTCTAAAAAATGAATCCAAATTTTGACAGAGACTTGATCTGGAAGATCATCTGCTGCTGTTCCCCCACTCTTGGATGGGTCGCTTTCCTATGCAACATGTCGTCCTATTTGCTATAATTCTTTTAGTGGTTCTTGTAGGAGCTATTGCCGTTCATCTTCACCCGCAGCTACAAATTGATTTAATACCGAATCCTATTTTAAGTATGTCAGGCGCCTTACTCCTTTTCGTGTCCCAGAGAAGATCGTAGGCCTGAGTGAGCTAGGACGCCAAGTTAACCCTAAGGGTGTGCGCCATCTAAAATGCTAGATTTTGGTTAATTGCTATGTTTCCAAATTTACACCTGCCCGGTATCGTAGCCTACATTTGGAATAAACTAGAATATTCACATTTCCACCATAGGTCCATTCTCTATGACCTTTGAGTTTCCACTGGGCGTGATTTCATGACGTCCCCTGCGAAGCGGCTGAGACTCCTTCCATTAAGGGTTTTTTTCGACCCAGCTAACGCTTTCCGGTTGGACGTTTTCCCGTCTTTGGCCCACTTTCTATATTTCTTCTGCTCTAAAAATAGTACTGGCGAAGGTTCCCTAGACGAAGGTTGGCTCGACGAAGGTTCAACAATGTTATTTTGGGAAAAAACTCTCTGATCAACTTTTCTGACAATTTCTAGGGAAATAACCTTTGACGAACTCTCAGATGCAAGATCTGACACAGATAAAACTAGGGTAAACTCGGCGAAGGTTTCTGACACAAGAAAATACAGTTTCTATAGTTTGGCGAGGGTAAAAATCAAGATTTTTTATGATCTGGACAAGAAGAATCTTCGTCGAACTCAAAAATAGTATTTTACTATAAATAGAATGTTTTGGAAACTTGTCGAAGGTTATGGCGAAGGATCAAGAGTAATACTGGTATTTTTGCAAAAAATTGACTTTTTTGACAAAAGTATGGCAATATGACAATTCATCCTTTGAAAACCCTTCTATTTTTGGTATTATTCTTTGCCGACCTGGCAGTAGATAGATCTGAATCACACCTATGCTCAATGAATCGGGCGAAGGTTCTTTTTCTGTATTTTTAGGGTTTTGGTGATTTTTTGCTGTTTTTTGATGGTTTTTTTGTTGTTTCTGGAAATTTGCTGAAAAGGATTGTTCGCCCAATCTTTGAGTTCGAGCTATATCGGGTCAATGGTGCAACATTGCTTGACAACTCTAATGACACAACACAAATTATGTGTCATTGTTCCATTCTTGGAGCAAAGCATCATAGAAGGAGTCAAAGGGAGCTTAATGGCAATGCATGATGTACAATGCTCAGTTTTTGAAGGATATTACGAGAATGGCACCCACTTGAGACCCGTACTATTTGTTCTATATAATGCAGGAGCCAAACGATATAAGTGCATGTGTGCACATCAAATTTAAGTTTTTGAAATTGTGTTTTGGCGACAGTGGAAAACTCTCAAAAAATTATGTGATGTGCAAGCCATCTCTGAATCACAAAAAAAGAGCAAAGCATTGGAAAGGCGTGAACAACATTGTTGAGTCCTCTGCTCCAGACTGGTCGGTGTGTTTAAATCGGCTATCTTATATGGTAGCCCCATTGCTAAATGTCGATGGCCGAAACATTGTATCGATCGACACTCCAGAAAATACAAATCTTACTAAAGCCTATATGGAGAATTTTAAATGTTTGGAATCTGGTTCAGATGGTCAATCTTCTGAAGAATCAAATGATTCCAATACTCGTGTTACATGTGATGTAGATATAGAGTTAAACATTGAAGACATGTAGCATATTGGTGCTTGGCCCCTGCCAAAATCATGTAAATATTTTGTAATGGCCATTTGCCAATCCATGTATATATTTTGTAGTACATTTTATGAATAAAGATATCTTGTAGTTGTTTTCTATAAAACCATCTTTGCTTTGATGCGCATGTATATGTGAGATGTAAATAATTTCAAATTGTAAGTGTTAGTTTGTTTACATTGACCATGTAGTACTTTTTCGTTTGTATTTTCGTATGTGTTTTATGTGTTGCAAGTTAATTTCAAAATATATGATATATCCATACTATGTTTCATGCTAGTCTACATGATGAGGTTGTGTTGGAATGAGAATTACCACTGATATCTGGGAGAATATGTTGCAATCCTGTGACTTGCCATATGTTGTATTATCTATCTGTATCCTTGGAGCATTCTTATTTTTATTTTTTTTTCTTTCATAGTTATTTTGCTTTATTTTGTTTGATTGAGAAAAAAATAATTGAAAAAAATTGTGGTGTTATACCGGTTTTAGGTTTCTTTTTCTTTTTAGAAATCGGTTTTTCCCGTTTCTAAAGCTAAATTTGAAATCTGGGCTGCCGGGATGGGGTCGAGAGGTGAAAACTTGAAAAATATGTTGGGGGCAAGCTTTTTGGGAGCTTGTCGGGTCATTTATTGCACGGGCAAGTCAGAAATTGTTGTGGAACTTGAAAATTGGCTAAGATTTTCAAAGTGCCGGTTTTCTCAAGTTATATGGATTTAAGCCGAAATTATGGCCGCGAGGGTACTCCACGTGGCCGGGGCCCGCGTGCCATGAGAAACTTTTTAGGTTTTATCAATGTTTAAATTTTAATTTTCAAGAAGCCGATTTTACAGGGATTTTATTTAAGTTGTCCCCCCTCGCCCCCAAGTTTGAAAATTTTTTAAGGATGTAATTAAGGAGTGGAAGCTCAAAAGGCTGAGGGGCATTAACTAACTACCCCCTCTTCATCTTCAACTTCAGAGGAGTGGGGAGGAGTTCGAAGGGTTTAGTGGGCATTTAATGTGATTACGTATCATTCTGTAAACCCTGCCCAGAGAAAGAAGTGGACATTGAGATTTGTATGGGCATCTTGAGAATTGGCTTCACATTGTGAACTTTTCTGAGAATGGTGGGCATTTTGTGTGTGTGTTTTCTTTCAGAGATACTCTAACAACGTAGTTTAGAGAGCTTGTAGATTTGGTATTGCATTAGGTGGTGTGTGTTCATTTTCTGATCCGGTTGTTTCTTTTTGTTTTTTAGCAAGTATATATATACATGTAAGAATCTCTCGTCGGGTGTGTGTTTGGAGGGTGTGCGCTTAACGTAGACTATGCAGGATCTGCACATAGCTGGTTCAAGGTAGCATCTGGGACCTCAAGTGTCCACCCAACTGTGCGAAGTACCATCGAATTCACAAAGTCCGTGTGTAGACCACTATGTCAGTGCTTCGATCAATGCAAGAATGCACTGAATCTTTAAATTGCTTCCCTTTTGCATCGCTGGTCAGGCCAAGGTGACGACGACTCACCAAAAGCTTACCACCATTTTGGATTCTACTAAAAATTCCAAAGTTTTTGTTGGTCACTATAATTTCTTGTAATCTTGCTCGTGAATCCAGACGTTTTTGCCCAGCACCCAAATGTTTTGATCTTTTACGATCCTGGGCCAGAATATAGACCTTCCCTTTAAAAGAACGAACTTTGACGGTTTCTCTTAAGAATACGAGCATTCTTGCAGACCCTCCCGATTTTGGCCATAAAACAAAGGGAAGACGAAAGACCATGGCCGAATTTGATCCTGCCTTCAACCGAATTGAACCAGAAGAAGCACGGCAAGTATCTCATGAGCCCCCTTCTCATACCTCCCTTTTCTCTCATTTTACCTCTTAAATGCATCATAATCCCAACTTACCAAAAATAGCAAGTTAAAACCATGTTGACCGCACCTTGACCATTTGTGATCCAAATTGACTCAAACTAAGTGCAAATTGACGGGTGCATTGTGCTATGATGAATGTGACGTTGCCAAATGAGGAAAATTTTCAGAAATCAGGTTTGACTTTGTTTGACCATATTTCCCAAATTACTATGAATAGTAAGATCTTTGAACCTTCGTAATATGGTCATAACTCCTCCGTTTTTTGTCCAATTTCGACCTAGTTTTGACAGGCATGACTGCAGTGACATTTAGAATGTTTAGAACCAGAAAATGTGCTGATTCAGTGCTGATTTTCATAAGTGAATTTCTTGGCGTATATAAGGCATGATTGAACTTTGATTGAACGGAAATTGATTGTTTAAGATCGGAATGACATGTGGATGATTGCTGCTTGATTTTTATGACATGCAGATGAGGTTTGAGCATTAAGACTGAAGTTTGAAGTGGTTTTGGATGTCATAAATAATACCCACGGTTTTTTACTTCAAAAAAGTGTTATAAAGAGGTTTATTTTGATGTTATTGATATGAACTCACTCACCTAGCTCCATATATCGATGAAACATAGTGAAATGAGGTTGGTGAGGATGCTCGCGTGCTTTACCTAGACCAAAAGTAAAACCCTGAGCCCAGCGCCACTAGGACGTATACCCCGCCATTAGTTTTTGTTTGTTTTATTTGTTTGTTTGTTGATTGTTTTTTACTTTATTTTCTTTGTTTGGGTGTGTTTTTATTTGTTTTAGTTTGTTTTATTTTCTTCTTGGACTACTGTACTCAATGGTAGGTACTTTTACCTTTGGTAAAAGTATTTATCCTACAACGTGACACTGAGCCGCCATCCACCATTGCCCCTGTTACTAACACATCGTCGATCTGTACATCTACCTTGGGACAATATTTGTCCAGGACATCGGTGTCAACTTTCCCAGTCTCTATTATTTCCTTTCTTCTTCCTGGTCCCGTCTTTTTCAACTCTTCCTTGGCTGACATTCACATTGATGGTGATAATTGCATGAGTTGCCAGAAGCCTATCTCCATTGTCATGTTCCTCATAGACTCTTCCATGTTCATTTTTCCCAGATACCTGGCTGGGTCAATATCCCTCATGTATTTTGGGATGTGCACCTTAGCCTTATGCAAGGTTTGTTCCTTTACTTTCTCCCTGATTTGGAGCTTCCTTTCTTAAAGAAATTCATCTCTTGGTTCACATTGCGAAGGTTTTGGTTTCTCCGACTCCTTTTTCTTTTCATTTTATTTGGTCCAACAAAGTCGGTGTCGCATCTATATAAAATAGACATGCATCTGGTAACTCATCATTCACCAGCTCATCTGATGGATCAACGTTTGGAACTCGTGAAAGATGATCGACCATAAAGTGTTGTGATCCTTTACGAACTACAATCCAAAAATCAAATTCTTGGAGAATCAATAACCATCTAGCAATTCGACCCGTTTTACAATATTTATTTCGTAAATACAACATGGCTTGATGATCGGTATAGAAGACAAAGGTTTGGTCTAGCAAATAATGTCAAAATTGTTGAACTACATAAACCATAGCCAATGCCTCTCTATCCCCGTCGTGGAGTAGTTCACTTCAGCTGGAACCAGCTGTCTACTCAGAAATCGAATAGGAAACTTTTTTTCAAACTCCCCTGGCTGTGTTAGAAAAGCTCCAATAGCATACTTGTGTCAATATGCACATGAAACCTTCACTTTAGTGGGTAATGGCATTTCCACTATAACCCTGATCTTTTCAGGATCAGTTGCAATACTATCCATCCTTAGAAATGATATGACCTAGTACCATACCATGGGTAACCCAGATCTGACACTTTTCTGGATTAAGTAAAATTCGAAACCTTCTGCAGCGAATGAACACTTGATCTAGCACATCCAAGTGTTTATCTGCAGATGAGTGTACGAGAAGATAATCAAGATAAATCTATAAGATCTTGTGTAATAAATCAACAAATGCAAATTGTTTGGCTCATTAGATCATTTCACAGGCCAAATGGCATAACCATGTATGCATATGTACCAAACTCTATAGCAAATGATTTCTTATGTCTATCTTCAGGAGCTATCTAGATAAGGAAATAGCCGCTGAACCCATCTAGGAAGCTAAAAGCTTCTGCCTCGACCATATCCTCTAAGATCTGAGTAGTCAACGGTAGAGGAAAATGGTCTTTGAGTGTAACTTCATTAAGATTTTTCAAATCTACACAGATTTGAAGCTTGCCATTTTTCTTAGGTGTTGGATTATTCTCCTACTAATCGAATCGACATTTTAATCTTCGTCCAATTTTTATCCAAGCCTGCAGATTTCTTTGTGTTTTTACAGAGTCTGCATAACTACTCGAAAACGGCTCACAGTGACGACATTTTCGAGATTTTCGTCTTTCAGGATTTTCTCTCACTTCGGCTTTTTCGCAAAATGCCAGATTCCTCAAATGTTAAGAAAATGACGTTGGTGAAGACCTTCGCGTTATTCGCATTTTTCGCATAACAGTTTACGTTCATTTCTGCAGAGTGACAGTTTATGTTCAAATATGCAAACATACTGTTTATGTTCAAAGCCACCGACTTGCATTAATTCATTAGGCAAGTAATTTCTGAGAAGTTCTAACTGGATGAATGCCAACACTTCACAACCAACTGGATGACGCATTTGACGACCTAATTGCTTAGTATAAATAGTTGTTCATATTCCTACATCTCAAGCATGAAGATCAATCATCAAGTATTGAATAGTTAGTGTTCTCTCTCAAGCCTGCGAGCTTGGACACTCCTGAACATTGTAGCTCACTTTTTTAGAGTTGATTAGAGATTGCTATTGCGCTTACTACTTATCAGCATTGCGCTTAATTCAGATTTATATTTAGCCGCACAAAGATAGCTTAGAGTACGCGGTTTGATCCGCAAATCTGTTGTACTCATTTACATCTGTTTCATTTTCATACTGAATCAATACTATCTTCGTATTGCATTCAGGTTCGTCTTAGAATGTATGCGTTTCTGTAATTCTTCGTGATTGATTATTTGTCTGATAATTCAATGCTTTAATGTTTGTCTACGTAATCACTGTAGTACTAATGATTTCAAAGTTAGTTACTATAAGATCGAACATGATTTCTATCACTATTGTTTTGTTCGCAATTGGTAGGCGTAGTCATGCATAGAGAAAGAAAAAGATAGTTTATTCTACTGTGCATGATAAGTTTTAATTCTTGTCGTTCGAATTCTTTTTATTCGATTCTATTTGACCAATCTTTTCACACACCTCTTTCCAACATTAGGTACCACCACAATTGGTGACACCCAATCAGTATGCTAAATTTCCTCCATGAAATCAGCATCAAGCAGCTTCTTAATACATGATTCGACTCGCTCTCTATAAACAAGATTATACTTGTACGTATAATCTTGTTTATACGTACAAGTATAATCTTGTACGTATAAACAAGATTATACTTGTACGTATAAACAAGATTATACGTACAAGTATAATCTTGTTTATACGTACAAGTATAATCTTGCTAACTTTGCATTCCTCTACAAAAGAGTGGTATGTACCACAATATCAGTTGGTACCCACTTCATTTCCTTATAATTCCAAGCAAATACATCTATGTATCTTCTCAACAACTATTCCAAATCACAAAGTTGATCTAGATTTAGGTGGGCACCCACATGAACAATGTGATCCGTCTCCTCATCAGGATCCTTAAGATTTAAAGAAATTGTATTAGCATGAGCTTCAAAGGAGAGTGACTTTACACGACTCTCTCTTAGGTTTCGGCAACTGGATGACCACATCATCAAGTTTTAAATTTTTAAAATTTTCTGGTAAACACTGTTTTAGTAATATTGGAAGAATTTCTTGATTTTGGAAAGAATTAATTTTTCTCTCTATTCTCTCTAGTACATGCTTGTGTGCGATTGAACTTAATTTTGAGCATAGGACCTCATAAAATAAAAGAATGGGACTTGGGATTGTCCCAAAATTACTAAAACAGTGTTGGTACATCAAAAGGCGATTTCACAAGGTTCTCTAGAACTTTGGATAGCAAAGTCGGAGAGTTGCTAAATGAAGAAGATGTCTTTTTCATTCAAGACAGTCTTTTGAGAATCCGTTGAGAGTTGTATTGGCTGCTTCAGCTTCTCTCTCATTTGCTTTTGTCTCTCAGTTAGTCCAACATTTACAGATGCCTTAGATAGGCTCTTTTGACGTAATTGAGGATTTATAGGATTTCTTATTGGTGGAGAAGAAAAATAGTAATTATTCTTCCACAGAGAACACGATGCAAGTTTGAATAAATCAAACGAATGTCACTGTCTTCAATCGCGATTGTATCTGATCTATGTACTAATAAAACAATATTAGTTTTGATTGAATATGCGTGCAGAAATTATATACGGAAGTAAGAGTCAACCTAAGACAATTTAGACAATAAGAAACTATTGATCAAAAACAAATTTTTATAACTCTGAAAGGTGAGCTTGAAGAACAGTCCGAAAGATTTCGCGAATTGTTCGCGACAATTTTGTGATATCTGAGGCTTGAACAAGAAACAGAATATTCATGACAAGATTCTGTTCATGAAGCTTTCGAGCTTCAACAAGAAAGCCACGAGCTTTTACAAGAAACTGTTTCGCAAATCTTTTGAGTTGACTGCAAGACAAATTTCGCGAATCCTTCGAGGTTGATTACGAATAAAAATGTTTCGAGTTCGCATTTGTTTCTTTCTCATCCTTTGTCAAGTAAACTGCACGCTTTGTTAGTAGAATCAAGATCTGTCTGATCAGTTGTTCTATAGCTCCCTCTTAAAGTGGCAGTTGGATTAACCCCAATCTTCTTCATTGCTTCTCGAACAAAGCTTTACTTAGTGGCTTTGTAAAGATATCAGCTGTCATTTCCTCTGTGGGTATGAAGACTGTCTTCAATATCTTCTTCTCGACTAAGTCCCGAATCACATGATACTTGATAGCTATGTGCTTCGTTTTCGAGCGAAATACAAGATCTTTCGTAAGATAGATTGCTGAAGTGTTATCCATTAACAAGACATAAGGTTCAGAACTAGATTCATCAAATCCTTCCAATATCTGTTTAATCCAGATCAGTTCGGTTGTCATCTTGGCTGCTGCTATATATTCTGCTTCATAGGAAGATTGAGTTACTGTTGTTTGCTTCTTGCTAATCCAGAGTATGGCTGCGCCAGATGCTAGAGTACTATCTCCTGAAATACTTTTGCTATCATCCTTCATGGATGCCCAGCTTGCGTCACCATAAGATTCGATGTCAAATCCGGCTTCCTTCGAATAACACAGTCCATAGTCTTTCGTTTTCTGGAGATATTGTAGTACTCTCTTTGCCAACTTCCAATGCAATAATCCTGGGTTCTGATTATATTGGCTCAGTTTGTATACTGCAAATGCTATATCAGGTCTGGTGTTGTCTGCTAGATATAACAATGATCCAATCAGCCTACGATAGGGTGTTTTGGCCATTCGTTCCTCTTTCTCAAGAGTCTGCGGACAATCTGCCTTGCTCAGTATTGTTCCAGGTATAATGGGAGTATGCACACCTTTGATTCGAGCATGTTGAAGTCTTCAATGATCTTTTGAGTGTACTTTTGTTGGTGACTATACAACTTACCACCTTCAAAGTCTCTCATGATTTGCAAGCCTAGATAAATTTTAGATTCTCCTAGGTCAGCGATCTCAAATATTTTAGAAATGTCTCTTTTGACATCTGAAATTAACTTATCTCTTCTTGAGAAGATAAGCGTGTCATCAACATAAACAACTAGAATGATTATTTCATTTTGGACATGCTTGATATAGACATTTGATTCAGCAAATAGAGGTTTGAAGCCTATGGAACGTAGTGTTTCATCCTTCTTTCTATACCATTGTCTCGCTGTTTGTTTGAGACCATAAATATTTTTATTCATGTGACATCCGTATTCTGGATATTCTTGGCTTACAAAACCAAGTGGTTGGTCCATGAATAAGTCTTCTTCCAATTATGCATGCAGGAAAGCAATTTTCTCATCCACAATATGGATTTTCAGATCATGAGCCACTGCATACGCGAATAACAAGCGAATTGATGTATGTTTGACTACCGATGAGAAAGTATCAGTGTAATCCATCCCATATTTCTGTGAAAAAGCTTTAGCAACTAACCTTGTCTTATATCTGATGTTTTCTTCATCAAGACCTATTTTGATCTTGTAGATCCACTTGCACTTTTGCTGAAATTCGAGCTGGCGATTCGAGTCTGTTAGACACTCGATCTTGACCTCCCTCTAAATCTAGTAACCCTCTTTCATCTTTTCCTTGTTTCTCTTCTGTTGTTGTTGGTAGCTCATAATAATTTTTGAGAATTTCATAGCCGACTAGATCACTGTCAGCTATGTCTTTCATCTCATCAAATTTAACATCTTGAACAACTTTTATCTTGCCAGTTTCGGGTACATAGACACGATAATATGACGAATGTAACTCGAAACCTACAAGAAAACCTTGTTCTGTCTTTTCATCGAGTTTCTTTCTTAGCTTATTTGGTATGTGCATATACACTACGCATCCAAATGTCCGAACATGTGCAAGATTTGGCTTTGATTTCCACCATATCTCATGAGAAGTTTTATCCGGTATTTGAAATTTCAGAATACAATTCTGAAGATAATTTGATGTAGCCACTGCTTCTGCCCACAACTGTTTTGTTGCTTTCGCATGAGCCATCATACACCTTGCAGCTTCCATCAGTGTACGATTTCTTCGTTCAGCTATTCCATTGTGCTGAGGTGCATGTGTAAGATACAGTCTTCATGTGCATAATACCTCGATCAGTACAGTAAGCTTTTAATTCTTTGGAAATGTATTCACCTCCACGATCTGTGCGAATTTGCTTCAACTTAGTTTTGGCCATTCGTTCCCCTTCCTCGAGAGTCTACGGACAATCTGCCTTGCTCAATATTGTTCTAGGTATCATGGGAGTATGCACACCTTTGCATTCGATCATGTTGAAGTCTTCAATGATCTTTTGAGTGTACTTTTGTTGGTTACTATACAACTTACCACCTTCAAAGTCTCTCATGACACAACAACAAAATGCGCGATTTCCGACACAAGGTTTCGACGGATTCAAAAAAATTTCATAATCTGTCGGAATCCGACATAATAATACGTCGGAATCTGACACAAAAAAAAAATAAAATTTGTTGGAATTTTTTTTTTACAGACGTCGGATTCTGACGGCCAATAAAAATGTCGGAATCCGATATCCCATTTCAAAGACTGCAATTTTTGAAATGGATGACGTCACTTGTCCGTTCAAAAAAAAAAAGCACAAAGCGGACGTCGGCTTTCGATGGATAACTAAGCTGTTTTTCCTTAAAAATTGTATTTTCTGCACCAGAATTCTGCAAGGAAATAAACAGATCTTTAATCTTTCGCACAAATGTGTTCAGGTCTTTGCCATCCCACTGTAGATAAGTTAATTGGTCTTCCAAGAACATGTTCTGATTACGAGTTGAAGATCCACTTGTTGTCGATAACTCTCTTGTGAGTGGGGAAGTCGACCAGTGTACAGGTCTGATTCGTCAAAAGTGAGTTGTACTCTTTCCATAGCTTCTTGCCACTTCACAACATCCTTGGAGTTAATTGCTTCGGCTAGGCTCTCTGGTTCTTCTGATGAAGTCCAGAATGATTGAGGTGCATACCTCTCAAGACATGATCTGCGGACGTTGGGTTGACCAGGATGCGCTGATTCTTCTTCTTGAACTTCTCCAGATCTGCTCGAGCTTGCTTGTTCTGGTCTAGTGACAAGTACTGTCTACTGCTCGACTTCTGTAGCTATAGCTACAGCTTCTGTAGAAGAATCATCAACGTTGGATGGTTGAATGCTATGTAGAATAGGATGAAAGAACATAACATCATCTATCAATGGTTGTTTAAAATCATAATATGCATGTTCTTGAAATATTACATCCCTAGAGGCAAATACTACATTGGTGGATGGATCATAAACTTTATAAGCTTTATATTCATCAGGATAGCCAATGAAAATACATTTATTTGTCCTATGATCTAGCTTCTTCCTAAGCTATTTAGGAATGTAAACAAAACATATACAACCAAAGATTTTTAAATGGCTGACACTAGGCTTGTGCCCATGCCAAACTTCATAAGGAGTTTTGTTGTTGACGACTTTGGTGCTGGATCTGTTCTGCACGTAACAGGCTGTGGCAGTAGCTTCTGTCCAGAACTTTGTAGGTAGGTGTGCAAGATATAGCATTGATCTGGCTGAGTTGAGAAGAGTTCGGTTCTTCCTTTCTGCAATCCCATTTTGTTGAGGTGAATAGGAAGTAGTGAACTATCTTTTGATGCCATGTTCAGCCAGGTAGTTGGACATCTCGTTGGAGATGTATTCGTCACCACCATTAGTTCGGAGTGCCTTCACTTTCCTAGACATTTGTGTCCCAGCCATGGCATTGAATCTCTTGAAGCATTCAAAGACTTCAGATTTGTGCTTAATGAACATGAATGTAGACCATCCAAATGTGACTCCTGAAGAAGCATTTACTGGAATAAAGAGAAAAATAGACAAATTTTGTGTCATTGGATGTAAGGCATAGCTATGTACATGTGCCAAAGGAGGAGCGAAAGAAACTTGATGCCAAAGCAATCAAGTGTATCTTCGTCGGTTATGATGAAAGAACAAAAGCTTACAGGTGTTTTGATCCTGTAATGAACAAGATTCACATTAGCAAAGATATGATCTTTGATGAAATGCATAGGTATGAAGATGAAAACCATGCAAAGGATCTTGGCACTTTGATTTCCTACAGTAACCACACTGGTTTAGCATGGGTTACGACCTTGTGTGGGGTCCAGAAGTAGTAGGGTTGGTGGTCATTTCTTAGGGACATCATGGTTAAATCATAGGGACAACATGGTACTTTGTGCCTTTTCCACACGTGTGACTTGCACACTAATTCCCATCATTCAAATTTTAAGTTTGTGGACTTTAGTACTCCATATTGTACACTACACTAGAGTGAACCCTCTATATATGTTAACCCTAGCTATTAGTTAATTTTCGGCTACTCCGAAGGATTTTACACAGTACTGTTATTTGTTAACAGAATTTACTCCCGCCTTTAAGAAATTGACCTGGTTAAATGTTATTTTACAGATAGGGGATGGCTATGTCCAACAATTTGGGTTTCTAGGGCACATTTCTTTTAGGGCATTTTGCTAGCCCAGGCCCAGGCCTCAGCCGTCAAATGCAGGATTCCCTCCATAAATGTTTGCATTCTTTATCTAATTCCCTAGATATATGTTCCCTTGAAATATGTTAATTTTTTTTTTCCCACCCTGTTTATCTGTTATAGTGTTAACCCTCTATATTAGTTAACTTTTTATTTTTCCGGAGGCCTAACATTTATCTAGGGTGCAATGTATTGTAAAGCACAACACTACATAATTACACAACTATATACTAAACTATTGTACACTACCCGACCACTCTACATTACTATCCTAGCCCGCTACACTACACTCTTCTACCCTATTGTACACTCCTACACTAGACTTACACCACTACACTACTAGTATCTACTACAATACACTACTTTACAATATTCCTCACTCTGCTACTACACTAATCTATACTAACCCTCTAGACTTCCACTAGAACTACTACAGTTTCACTACAACCTTCTTTGCTTCTACATCTTAGCTAATTTTGTGCCACGTTTCTATTACATTTGTTCTTTTTCATACAACCAAATTTAGCAATGGAAAACAAGTATCAAATGCACGTGAAATTAGGAAAAGATTATGCAACCACAAAGGCAGCCTGAGGTGTGACGTTGAAGAAACGTGAAATGTCTTCTTAGAGGTTTGAAGGCAGACTCTAGAAAATAGACTGTTATCCTTACAAAAGCTATGCGACACGATGGTCATTAGTGTGCACGCCTAACAAGTGCACATGAATAGCCAAAAACATTGGCATGATCGTCACCTCAAGCTTAAGGAGTTAAAAGATGGAGATAGAGTCCTTGTATCCCAGGTCAAGAAACATAAGGGTAAATTGAAATTCACCGGACAAGGGCCGTACATAATAGACCAGATATTCCTGCTTCTACATTACTGACTGCTGACTGTTTGTCGTCACATTGTTTCTGTGTTTTGCTTGTATGTAAACGTCAAAATGTGGTGGTTATGAGCTTGCTTGTTATTAATGTTGTTCCCTTTTTATGTATTTTCTTTCACTTACTTATGATGAATTGTCTGCATGCATGTTTTGTTTGTCAGTAACAGTACTTAGAATCATGACTCCATATCATGTTACCACTTCTATCACAGGAACAGGGTACCTCCAGTCGGAACTCCATCAGCCTAATCAATCACCGACCAGAGAATACAACGCAACTCAAACCTCCAGGTGACAGTCAGAAGCAGAAAATACCAGGCCAGACTCAGCTAGAGGAGTTATCACACATCAGTTTGGTCAAGGGCTTGAAAGAGAGGCAATTCAAAGCCACTAAATTCGCTGGACCCTCCAGGTCCATTTCCAGCCCTCAGAACATGTTTCCCAGACTGGTGAACTTTCCTGGTACACCGTCGCGAGTTCATTCCATGAGCTTGCTGAGGAGCTGCTGCCCAATTTTCCCAGAATTTCCAAGCGAAATTATCATTCTGCCGCATTCTCCCATACTACTACACTTCTTTTAATCAACTGCGCGATACAGCAAGCTGAGGAATCTGTAGACTCGGCTTGCCGACCTACAGGCTTAATGGCACAACCAAAGAGAAAGGATGACTTTACGGAAGAAATACACTTGGTTGCCATGGCAAACATACCTGCTCAGATCGAAGCTGCGAGGGCAGTACTCACACGCCTCCAGTTCGATACCACAAAACTAGCCACAGAGCACACGAGTGCATCGTTAGAGCTGCCTATTCCACTTGGGACAACGATTTACAAACTTTCCGTCTACCTCGGGGGGACACTGAAGATGTGATTCTAGTCGCACCCACCAAGCTAGCGGAAGTTGGATTTCCAGATAACGGCGAGAGCATTCACGGCAGCGGAACTTCGTACATTGAGTCCTGTTTCGAGAGGCTACTCACACGTCAGGGCTCGACCAGAGTCTATACCAATGATGGCTATGCCATCAAACTTATCACTCATCCTGGTATTCGCGCTGCAGCGCAGATAGTAGGACAGTTCGTAGAAGTTCATGGCCAGAAATTGGGCCGCATTGTGTCGGGTAATCTATTCGCCCTTTCTTTTGGCATCGACGACTCAGAAACTAGGTCGTTCAAGTGGGCACAGAAGGCCAGTGACAAGTTATGTGCGGCTCTAACAGCAAAGAAAGCCGTTACCAAGTGCGGGTATCTCCTGCAAATGTTGGTACGACAATATTACGGAGACCACTATCCTACGGCCCAGGCAGAGATTCAAAGATGTTACCCCAACGTACCCCATACCACATCGGTGCGTTCTAAACAGACCAAGAGGCTGAGGGGGGAACGAGAAGCAGCCACTAGCCGTGCCGCCCAACAAAGGAAGAGAACTAGGCGTTCCCGATCTCTCCCCCTACAAGTACCAGCACAAAAGCCAGAACGGCCGGCAACGGAAGTCCAGCTTCAAGTATCACAGGAGAAAGAAGATAAGGACTCTGAACAGGAATGGCGGGCCTCTGCAGAGCGCCGTGGCACCTCAAACGAATCAGGATCCGATTCTGGGTCTGATCATCCATCAGGCGGGGGGACAGCTACAGAGGTAACCAGTGCCATGGCTCAGGAAAAGACAGTGGAGCAACAATCCAGTGGGGCGGAAACTACGGCCGCATTCACCGTCGCACCATTGGGAACTGTGGTAAGTCCAACACCTCCCATCACAACTCCTGCGCCTACCTGACTGCAGCAGCAACTTCACAATCACATACGCAGGGTCGAGCTGGAAAATGAAAGACAGATCAGCGCCTACTTGCGCGCTGCAATGCATACGCCGATTAAGATTTCATGAATTCCCTCCTCCGGAACTGCCAGAGGGCACGCAGGTTACACTACAGGCAAACCAGCAGCTTGCACAGCTACTCCTCGCAGTACAAGCTCAAGGGCAGGCCGTGCAAACTGCACACACCGCCACACTCAACGCAAGGATTGCAGAGCTAGAAAATCAAGTCCGGTCCATACCCCCCGGGCCCCCACCACCAAGACCAACCACCTATCTCCCCCACTCACTCGCAACATCTGTCACCTCCTCGAGAATCGAGACCTCCAGGAGGGGCACCCCGATGATGTCCCCTCCCCTTCCTACTTCAACGCTATCCACAGTTGCCACCGGTCCTCTGCACTGAGGCTCCCACACCACCACCACCTGAACAAGGCACTACCACACTCCCAAAGGTGCCACACCGAATAATGCCAACTTCCAAGGAATCCAAGCCGGGAGATGATCATGTCAGAGGACTTTTGCACAAAGTAACCCATCAAGTCAGAGCTAGGCGGATTTGTCCTACCGGAGTCCCAATGCTTGCCAACCAAAAACCTATAACCCATTGAAAAAAGCCTAACATATTTTTATTTCACCTACTAAGAGATTTTTTGTAGGTTTTCATAACCTACATGTTTGAGCCGTTATAAGCTATAAGCGTATCAAATATTAAACTATAGGTTTTTATTTTCATAAATAAGATTTTAGAAATAATTAGTTTGGCTCTAGGCTTTAATACATTCTTTGATTGGCTCATCATAAAGTGTTAACAAAGTGCATGCCATTTTACTTCTTTTTAAATACAAAAATCATAAAAGTATTTCTTAATCATTCTTAAATTCTAATATCTATCGAAATGTACAAATTGAACATTTTGACATTGAGTATTGCATCACCCTAATTTCTTGTGTTTCCTAGAAGAAGTCGATTTTTCAAAAATCTTGTTTTCTAAATTCTGCATCTCAATTTGCTTCTCGGCAAAATATTACAAATTTACATTAATAACTAATTTTATTGACTTAATAAAGCGATGTAACGTAAGCGTTATATGATTCTATCTATTTTTACTACATCGATTTCTTGCATTTGAAAACAATAAACAAAACTTTTCCTGCATCTGAAAAAAGTTTTCGATTTTATCAATCAAGTTCCTATAAGTTTTTCACAAAGTCAATTTTTGGAGAAAGATGTCGATTCCATTCCATTCCTATACTTGTCGGCTTTCCCAAACAATGACCCAAAGTTTGAATCAAATGAAATCCTAATGAAAAATGATAAATGTATTATAAGGCTTTGTATACAAATTTGAGACTTCTCGAAAGAATTTTTTTTGAGCCTTCTTCGTACAGCCGACCGTAGGCTTTTGGCCCATGAGTTGTTAAAAAGCCTACAAAAGAATAATAGGTTTTGTGTTAGGTTGACAAAAAAGTTTTTGGCAAGCACTGACCAGAAGCACCACACCAATCCTGATCATGACATCAGATATTTTGCGGATTACTGCGGCCTTATAGCTTTCTTGGCGCAACTGAAATGCTTCTGGGATAGAGAATTGCCACCAATCTTGCTCGACATCAATAAACCGCTGTCCACTAGGATGGATCATATCAACGTCACAAGATTGTATTATAGCCTGACATGACAAGCGAACTACATGTCGATATGGTAGAATCGTGGCAGGAATATGACTTTCTCCAGGGCATGTTTAGCCAAGGTGGGCACCTTTATGAAAGAAAGATTCCAGAGAAAGGAAATTACATAAAGAAAGAAGCAATAATTCACGTTTTTTACCTCCAACTTTGTTTTTCATCATACAAGCATTATAAAAACTTTATTTTCATACAAAATAGAGTTTTATGCCCCAAAAACTAGGCGCAGGTAGGCTGGGCCCTGTCTCTAATATTTGCACACAGAATGTAGAACAGAGAAGCAGAGAACAATACCTTGAATCCTTTGGCCAATTTGAGCATAGTGGAGGAGTCCTTGAGCGTTTTCCAGGTGTTCTATGATCTTGAGAATGAGCTTGATGTGGCTATGGCTTCCCTGCTTCAAATGGGCAGCCAGAAACCAAACTTGACCATCTCTCCACCTTTTGCAAATCCGAGACAAACAAACCGGGCTCAGGTGGTATTGCAAGTTTTTAAAAAATTTAATACGAGTAGGGTATCAACATAAGGAGCTACAGGAGTTATAAACATGTATCAACATAAGGAGCTCCTATAACTCCTGGTATAGACCGGCTTGTGATACCAGCCGGTTATCAACCCGAGTATAAACGTGTATGAACAAATTGCTAAAAATATTCTTTATAGAAAGTAATATCATAATTTAAGATATAAAAAATCTGAAATACCAAAAAAATATTGAAAATTATACTACTATTGATACCATAGCAAAAATTCACAAAATCTCCCAAACCTTGGTATCAATATGAATAGTAAAACAGTTAATACTGGGTGTCTGGTTCTAGACCTCGGTATTAGAAATTCATATACCAGTTGGGTCGATTTTTTGATACCATGTTGATACCCATTATTGATACCAGCCGCTACCCTATATACCTACCCAACACTGGCTCTCACCTCCAATATTGAGCCCAATGCAAAGAACCCCTCGAAGATGTGATAGATGGGTGATTTTGTATGGTGGATGGCCCTGATCGAGGGCCTTCCTTGCAGGGAGGGCCCTTGCCTGAGGGCGGGGGCCCTGCAGGCAGGTCCTCAGGCCTTCCACGACGTAATGCTAGGTGAGAAAAGAACGCACATTCTGTAGAGAGAGAGAACTCACATTCCGTAGAGAAAGAACACACATTCCGTAGAGAGAGAATGCACATTGTAGAGAGAGTGACAGATTTTGAAGGAGAGATAAAGGTGGATGGATATTATGCTCATGGAAGTGCTTTCAAAATACAAAGCAAACCTGAGCACCTAGCATTACAGCTTTGGTTATCTAGAATGTTGGGCGTTCTCTGGCCAAAAGTGAAGGTGTGTGTAAAAAAAATTTACCTCAAAAAAGAAAGAAAAAAAAATGTAAAAGCCAAATTTACGCGGCGGAAGGGCCGAGGAGGCAAAAGGCGTTGTGCCCTTGGGCCTCCGCCCTCAGGCGCAGAGCCTTCCCGGGTGGAAGGGCCTCGGAGCCGGACCTTCCCCCCCCTAGAAATCAACCCCTCAAGAACCTACTTCTCAAAAAAAAAAGTATCCCCCTTTGCTTGGCATACATGGGCTTCTTATAAGCTTTTCTCAAGTGCCTCATGGGTAAGGGCCAAAGCCCATAGAACATTTGAGAATTGCCCTTAGAACCTTCTAGAAGGGCTTCAAGGAGCCTTCTACCTTGTCCATTTGTGACTTGCCCCACATGGGCTTCTTACAACTTGTAAGGATAAATTTGTCTACTTCTCAAAGGCTCCAACCAAATTTGTTCTCTAGGGAGACATTGCCACTTGAGTTATTTAGACCCCTACTTTTTGGATGTGGCCCAATCTTGGCCCTTGAAGTATCTAATGCTAGGTGTTGACCACCCCACAGTGTGACACGTCACAATATTCCATTCTAGAACATAGCCCTTGTGTTGAGGCCAATTTCATATTGGGCACATAATTTTTTTCCTCAAGGTTAAACCTTTAGGGCTTTTTAGTAATTTAACCCCTGAGGTCCAAACTTCTAAGTGTGACATGGTGTTCCAAGGTCTGGCGGGACATTGCAAAGACCCCCTACTGGCCTTCACCTTTCGTCTTACAAAATGTTAAGCATGCTCTTTTGTGCCCGTGTCGGTTTTGTGTACTTCGTGGTCCGCATACCCACAGAACTGTTGTCACATGGCACTTACTGTTTTTGGCAAGTTGGTCAGACGAGCCCCGTTTCTGGCCAATGAGGTGTCCACAGAGTCTCAAAAGAGCTATTGAGAGTGTTGGTAGGCCTAAAAACTTGATTTTGAACATTTTAGCATAGGTTCTCAGACTTGGCACCACTGATTTACCCAAAATAACAATTGTTGACTTAGTCGTCGAATGAAGGTTGGTGAAACTTGACTGCAAGTGCCACTTATCTGATGCCTCGAATCAAAGTTTTGTCACTTTTACGGCCGCTTTTGCTCACTTATTACGCCAAATTTGGTAGAAACTCTCCTTTTTGTTGCCCACAAAAATCGCAACATATTTTGGTGATATACACTGGGGAGAGTGCGTCCCTACACCAAGAACCCAGAACAAAAGATTATGTGCACCTCATGCCCCCTATATGGATGTATGCATATAACGGTTTTGGATATGGATGCAACTCAGATATATGCAAGCTCGGCAAATATGGAGTGTGTAATTGCGACGATGATAACGACATAATGATTTTACCTTTTCTTTTCCAGTGTCTAATGCAAAAGCAACCACCCTTTACAGTGCAAGTGAAGTGACAGGAAAGAAGAACTGAACAAATGTGATGTCACAAATTTTTTTTTTTTACTTCTCCTTGTAGAGAGCGATTCGGCTAATGGTCCCTCGCTCTTGGTAATGTATTGACCCCATGTTGCCTTGATCGATCAAGCAAGGCCTAGCATCTTCTAGGAACTTAAAAGCAAACATCTCATTCATAATCTTCATGTGTTTGGTGCCTTGGTCTCTCACCCGCAGATAAAGCCAGAGGTCATAATATTTAGGATCGCAACTGCCATTCTTTGGACATATTTGGTTTGCAATATCTAATTCATTCTCAGGAATTGCTGAAGGTAATGAGAGTAGAAAGATGCCAATCTTATGCAAGGATCGGCACAACAACGACCCACCAAATAGAAACTATGGATGCTTTTCCAACTCGTGGATACAATGTCTTTGAAGCATTCATTAATGATTGACCACCTAAAAAGTGGACGCTCTCTTAGTCGATTGCCTCATACAAAAGTGGGCTCATATCATACATTTTTTTGTGTTGCTATTTTCTTTTGTGTTTTTAAATTTACCATTGAAATTATGCTTCTTTTTCAACTTTTTTCTATTGCAATATATAATTGTGCTTTTGACTTGTTTCTTGCGTTTTTTATGATAATCTATTTGATATCATGTACATACAATTTTATTTTTATTCATGTGTTTTTGTTTGCCAAATTGTTCTATATGTAGATATCATCAGTTGTTTTTCACACAAGATGAAAAGTGGAAATATCAAACAAAAATTCCTTGTCATTTTCTATGGAAATAGATGATGTTGAGCTCTATATGTCATCATATGGAATAGAGCTTCTCCTTTACAATGACTTTTAGGTGCAAAAAAAAAAAAAGATAAAGAAACAATTGTTTAAAAATATTAAAAAGGGGTTGTTAAAATGAGAATAGAATATATAATATTAACATGTTTTGAAAATTTTCATTGCAATGTAGTTTCTTGAACTTTATATATTATTAATCACAAGAGCACAAAAATATTTAATGGCAATGGACTTAGGAGAGGATTATGGCTTTTTCCTTGTGGCAATGTGCCATTAGGGATTTGAAAAAACTCAAAAACTCGGACTTCTTTATAAAATAATATGGCATTTTGCTTTGTATATTTCTTTTTCATTTCTTATCCTCTTCTATATTCCTTTTCGAAGGGCTTTTTAGAGAGACATGGAATGAAAACATAGCTCTTTACCATGATTGCTTGTTAATGGTTAGTGCAGTTGGTCATTAGGTGGCCACTGCTGACCACAGGAAGGAAAATTTTCTGAATCGTAATTACTTTGGAGCTCATGTCTTTCTCCTAGTAGCAATATGAAATATGAGTTGTGTATTATGACGTTTGCAATGTGAGATTTTGAATGGAAAAGAGATTCTGTTCCCAATATTGTTTGGATCCTCTAAAAACTCAATTTTCAAATTAGGCTCCTTCGTTGTCAAAAAAATATACATTTCTAGACAGTTCAACTCAATTATGTATCCAAATCTGAATTCTTATTCAAAGGTTTCCCATATATTTACAAAGATTAATGATTCAAAAAACTGATGAGACTGACAAAGGAAAATATCAAGCACGTTAATTTTGAACCATTTGTGATTCCTTACAAATAATATCACATTTGGGTTTTCATATTTGCATATTTGATTCATGTGGTTTTCTATATTCCTTTTTCCAAGACTTTTTACAGAGACAACATCAAATTAGAAACATATCAAAGCTTAAACCTGTAGTATTTTTTATTTCAAATTTCTATTCAAAAGACTCTCTCATGAATACAAATATTATTGATTTGAGAAATGGATAAAAATAACAAGAATATAAAAAATGTCTATTTTTTCTCTAAATGTGGGTTTTTTTACAAAACAATACGACGTTTTGCTTTTCATATCTCTCTGGAATCCACTGATATCTCCCAATTGTAAGGTTGGTAGATTATTGGCAAATTTGGCGTATGGATGGTGATTTTGTCCATGGCCAATCCCAATGTCTCTTTCTTCATTTCTTATCCTATTGTATATTTCTTTTTGTAGGTCTTTTTAAGAGACAAAATCGGATTGGGAACATAGCTCTTTACCATGTTTGCTTGTTAGTGGTTAGTGCAGTTAGTCGTTAGGTGGCCATTGTTGCCCACGAGAAGGGGCAAATTGATTCCCAATTGTAATTACCTTGGAGATTATGCCTTTCTCCTGGTGGCAATTGGCAGTATGAGCTGCACATTATGACGTTTGCAATACGACATTTTGAATGGAAAAGAGTGTATGTTCTCAATTCTATTTGGACTCTCTAAATTTTTTTAAGTTGGATTGTTTTATAATCATAAACTCAACTCCATTGTATTTCCACGTCTAAATTCTCTTTCACAAGTCATTTTTATGATAAGAAGATTAGCCCACTCAACCGACTCATTGCAAATGTGGTTTTTCAATATTTTCTTGTTAACAGCTGAATATTGCCTATATATTTATCGTTTTTTTTAGTATATTCATGTTTGTTTGTTTTTTTTTTTTAATTATTTCTGTATCTTCCTATTGTTTGTACTATTACTCATTGGAGGCCAAATTCAAATAGGGAACATGACTCTTTTACATGTTTTCTTGTTAGTGGTTAGTGCCGTTAGTGTTACGTGGCCATTGTTGGCCACGAGAATGGGCAATTTGCTTCTTAAGTGTACATAACTTGGAGATAATACCTTTTCTTTAAGTGACAATATGCAGTATAAGATTCACATTGTGACTTTTACAATTCTGAATTGAAAATAGAAAAGAATTTTCATTTCCAATTCTATTTGTCCACTCCAAGAAAGATACATGTTTCCAATTGGATATTCTTATATCTTAAGCATGGTATCTTCAAACACTTAAAAGAGAATTGCTGTTATGTTTAACCATGCCTCTATATTCCATTTTATCTATATATTCAAAAGAATCTATGTTTCCAATTCTAGTTTCTTGTAACTGCAAATATCACCTCTATTTCTCTACAAAAAAATAAAATCACATTAACATATCTCAAGCATTATTGTTGTATATTACTTGATTTATTCTAGTACCAAAACCCTACCGCATTTCATTTTTTAATTTCTATAGTTCAACAAATTCTTCGTTAATTTGGGTATGTAAAGTACACCATTTAGCTGTCTAGTGATGTTGTCAGGGAACTGTAGTTGAATGGAGCCTTGTCCTTCAACTTTGTGTGAACTTGAATCGCCAAAGAAAATGTACTTAGATTCGGTTGTTGTGAGAGTAGAAAATAGGTTCCTACATGACATCATGTGCTGTGAAGCACTTGAATCAAGATACCATTAATAGGCATCTCTACTGGGTTGATCATGTACCATCAGCGCCTTGTCCTCTTCTTGCGGATTTATGACTGTGTCAGAATTTCCTTCTTGGTACTACTACATCTCCTTTCTCGCTTCATTATGCTTGAGGATGCGACAATCTTTAATGTGTCATGATTGGATCTTTTGCAATACCTGCAAAAGAGTCTGGTCTTGGATGATTGTTGGCTGTGTTGCTGCCTTTGTTGTTGTGATGAGACTGGCTGCTCCGCCTTCGTCTTCTTGTCCTTGAAGTTCTTCTTCTTCTTGGACTGCTGCTTATGAGAGTACAATGCCATTGATTTGGTACTCGTTGTAGATAAGCTTTTTCTCCAGACTTATTCCTACAATAGGCTTGCTGTCAGCTTCTGGAGAGACAACGCAGGAGTTTTGCTCACAAGCAATACGAAGTTGTCGTAGGAGGATGGAAGGCTGGCGAGAAGAGACATCATTGAGTCTGTTGGAATAATATAACTCCTACTCACCCCAACAGCCCTTCTTCCTTCTCTGATTTTTACTCTCTCAAATGAAACCTACAGAAAATGAACTATTTTTCAACAGTTTGCATATGAACTAATTGTCGCTACAGTTTGCATTTTTACTCAGGTTTTTCCACAAGCGAAAAACGTGACACCCGACATTGTCTCTTCTTTTCTAGCTTCATGAGCAACTAAGTGTTTAGTGACACTTATTTGATGATTATTCTTGACTTTGAGTCCGTTTCTGATTCGATGTAGACTGCTTGGAGCTTTTTTGCTTATGTCGTTTTGAGCCCTTGTTGACATATAGAGCATGAGACGAAGAGGTAGACAAAGTGTCTTGACTTCTTCGATTATCTTCTTGCAGCAATATAGTGATAACTCTGGTAAGAGTTAAATCTGAGTGTGTCATGATGATCATCACCCAGTTCTTGTGAAGAATAAAAAACTATCCAACTTGTCTATAGGGGTTGATGAGGAAAATCATCTTGCTTGTGCATTTACAAGTTGTAAATATCATTCGAGCTACAGGACATGCACAATGTCTAGATGGTTCTATTTGGACTATATTCACTTTGTTCCATTGTATTTATCAAAGGTATGTGAATTGAGCACATGACCTTGTAGATTAGGGCAAGTTTCAGTTAGGTAGATCTAGATTTGTAGACATGCATAAAAGTAGATGACATGCAAAGTCAGTTAGAGTGCATGCATGCAACATGCAATCAGTGCATGCAATATGCAAGTCAATATACATGTTCTACACATGTCCAATTCATCTAGGGAAGTCACATGCAAGGCATGCAAATATACTAGTGGACACATGCATGTAGTTTTGTACATATCTAGTTGAGAAATTGACATTTGGAGAAAGTAGGTAGAAGCTAGGTGCAATTTCAGCATGCAAGCTGTTAGGTGTCAATATGGTAGTAGTTTACACTTGATTAGATGTAGGGAATGCATTGAATGCTACTAGTACCACGAATTTTGGCTCTCCTATATATGTACATATGGTTCTCATTCATTTCTAATGATGAATCAAGCCTTGGTAATGTCATAATGCCAAAATTGGATCTCATGCTATTTTGCTTGTTTTTGGTATTCTCTCTCTAACTCGAGTAGAAGGCATTCTTCATACATTATTTTGCATATGTATTCACCCTATTTGTGAGGAATTAGTATTGCTTTGATAGGTTGCATTCTAGATTGTGCTCTAGCCTCAGATCTGTTGGTAGATTGCAGGATTGCTCTGCAGGTGATCTGTGTGCCACCATAAAGCATGGTAAAGATCATTCACACATTTCTTGTGGTTTTCCACACATGTGAATTTGCTGGTTTTTTCACATGGTATCAGAGCCATACCATGATTTGAATGCTACTAACATCAGGTGTATGAAGATTTTTCTGTCAATTCAAGCTAGGAAGCTGTTTAGCAATGTTTTGCTATCTTTTCTTGAACAATTTTTTGGTGAATGAGATTAGAGCTGATATTTTCAGTCCAGAACAGAGGATGTACAGAATTCTAACATATCACACGTGTGAAAACCAGAATACATCATTTGACTCTATCTCCTTTATGCTAGGTCCAAAGGTACTGACATTATAGCTTCTTGGAAAGCTAGAAGAGCCGCCTTTCCAGTGCAATTCATTTCAATCATTCTGATGATCCTAGAGAAAGTTATTAGACTTTTAATAAGGGTAGGGAGAGACCCAAAACCCGAGTGGACACTTTTTGAATTGATTATATTGCATGCATGATTCATCATTCACAGTTTTTGGTACTCAACTTGAGATAGAATTGATAAGACTAGTTTCTGTTGTCATAGTCACATCATTTCACACAAAGGGTTGTGTTTTGAATTGAATGTGTGTTTCTAAAGTGTTTTTCATTCATTTGAAACTCATGGGAAAATTTGACATCAGAATTGTAAGTGCTTTATCAGTAGATAGAGGCTAGATCCGAATTCAAAGTGATTGATTTTTTGCTGTGAGCAAGATCGCACATAGCTGTTGCAAGATTTTACAAAGGATTTGGTAGTATACCCAATTGTTTTGGTTCCTATAGTGAAAGAGAACCAACACATTCAATTCCATTTTTGTTGTCCAATTTACAAGAGTCTTCACATTCATGGCATCTGTAGGAGATTTTCTCTTTGAAGCTAGTGAGAGACTAGATACCTCCAACTATTCAGTTTGGTAGGATAGAATCTTTGTTGGATCTATATGGTGTAATGGACATAGTATTAGGAATTGAAGTTGAACTTGAAGCTTATGATGAGGCTCAGAGATTCAAGAAGAGAGCAAAAATTGCTCTTCATATCATCAAATTGAACATCTCTGATGAGATGTTGAGAGAAATAAGTTCCTGCAACTCAGCCAAGCGGGCTTGGGAAATCCTTAAGAATATTTTTGAAGCAAAGATCACATCAAGGCTACTTACTCTTAGAAATCAGACCTTTTCTAGTTTCCAAAGAGTTGATGAAAGTGCTTCAAGTTTCGTAATGAGAGTTAAAGATCTTCATAGAGAGATAGCATGCATAGGAAATACTCTAGAGAATAGTAAACTTGTTCAAGTAGTCCTTAATGGACTTAGAGAATAGTATTCAAATTTTGTGCAAACTTATGCTATCATAGAGGAGCTACCATCTATGGAGGCTCTGCATGATGTTCTTATTGCTGAAGAATGCAGGCAAAAGAACAAGTTGTCGAAGATCAACACACTTTCAAGGAAGGATGATGGTTGTGGCAAAGCTCACTTTGCCAAGATCAAGTCAAGAGGGAGGAGTAAGAACAAATTTTCTCAAGCCTTCACCAAGGACAAATCAAAGGACAAAGCAAAAGACAAAGGAGGAGTAGAAGATGATTCAACTCATTGTTCTATTTTCAAGAAGACTCGAGAAGATCAAGCCAATTTTATCATAGAAGACTCACATGCAAGTTGTGGAGAGACATCTCTCATGATGTCTAGTTTCTCCTCTTTACCTTTTAATGATGTATCTTGGTATATTGATAGTGGAGCCACAACTCACATGAGTTGCTCCAAGAGTTCTTTTATTTCTATTGAAACTTTTCAAGAACTTAAAGATTCAATATACACAACTGTTGGTGATGCATGTTCAATTGAAGGAGCTGGAATTTGTTTCTTGAATCTTGCATCTTCTATGAGTTTATCACTTTCCAATGTACTTTATGCTCCTAATATTACAAAGAATGTGATTAGTGTTGGAAAGTTATTTGATGACGGTTTTGAAGTGGAATTCAATGTCAATAACTGTTTTATAAAGAAAGGTGATGAGATCCTAGCAAGTGGATCTAGATATGGAGGCATTTTCTGTAGGAATTCGGTGGGCTTTCAATGGATACAACTTAACCTTTCTGGTTCAGAGGCTGCACCGTGATGCAACTTAACCTTGCTGGTTCAGAGATTGCACCAAAATCATTGAGCCTTTTGCCCCTTCCGTGAGCCGCATTCCTGGATCCCGTCCCCGGATGCCTAGCCGCCCACGAATCCAAGTGCTCCCCATTACCCGCAAAGGGGCTGGTACCAGAGGACATTAAACACTTAGACATTTACCACTTATATCCACTTTGAACAAAGTCCCACTTCTATTTATGGGATTTCTTTGAGCGTGGGTTGTGGCTCCACTTTGCCATTCCAACACTCCCCCTCAAAGTCGGGCACAGGTCACATTGCCTGCTCTGATACCATGTAGGAATTCGGTGGGCCTTCAACAGATACAACTTAACCTTTCTGGTTCAGAGGTTGCACCGTGATGCAACTTAACCTTGTTGGTTCAGAGGTTGCACCAAAATCATGGAGCCTTTTGCCCTTTTCGTGAGCTGTGTTCTGGGATCCCGTCCTCAGACGCCTAGCCGCCCAAAATCCAAGTCCCCTCCAGGGGACATTAAACACTTAGACATTTACCACTTATATCCACTTTGAACAAAGTCCCACTTCTATTTATGGGAGTTCTGTGAGCGTGGGCTGTGGCTCCACTTTGCCATTCCAACACTCCCTCTCAAAGTGGGGCACAGGTCACGAGTATGTTGTAGCAACCAAGATGGTGAGCGAGCTTACATGGCTCAAGCAGTTCCTTGACGAAATGGGAGAGAACTCCAACGAGTCGCTGCTACTATTCATGGATAACATATCTGCCATTCATCTGATGAAGGATCCAGTGTTTCATTCCAAGACGAAACACATTGCTATCAGATATCATCTGATAAGAGATTTGGTTGAGAAAGATAGGTTGAAGACCAAGTTTGTTCCAACGAAGTAGATGGTGGCTGATATCTTCACGAAGCCTCTTGACAAGGCAATTTTTGAGAAGTAGCGTGCAAGCTTAGGAATAAAAAGAATACCAGCTTTGAGAGGGAGTTGAAGAAACTAAGAGTTTCTATCTTTCAAAGCCTTAGCATTAGTCCTCAGTTTTTCCTTTGCTGTTTTTAGTAACTGTGCATTTTGAACTATGTTTCGCATAGACTGCATTTTTGAACTATTTCATCGCACAGTTCCCATTTTTGGATCATGAGGAAAATTCATCCCTAGGTCTAAAACACTTAGAAAATAACTTTGGCACTTTTCCCGACACTGTTGCATTTTGCGAAAAAGGTGACACTGTTGCTAAATGTCTTAGAAACGTTTTTAGGCCTACTATTGGCTTTTATGAAAAAGTGACACTGCCCTTAGAAAAGTGACACTTGCCCTTAGAAATGCGACACTTGCTGTAGCACTGGTTTCTGCCCTAAAGTCGGCTTTTTTTTTCCCTTCGAGAAAAAATGACATTGTTGTGATTTTCGCCTTTAGGGAAAAAGCGACAGTGTCTCCAAATGCCTTAGAAAAGTTTTTTAGCCAACTATCACATTTTCACCTTTTGAGAGAAAGCGACACCTGCCCTTGAAAAAGCGACACTTGCCCTTAAAGTCTCAAAAGTGCCTTTTGGCAAAGAGCGAAGGTCTGTAGTGTGAAGGAAGGCACTGCAACGGGCAGAAGGCAGTGTCTGATGCACAGAGGACAATGACGAGAAACTAGAATCTATTTTGATTAAGCCTAATACATTTCTTTTCATTAGATCTTTTAGCTTAATCAGTTCCCTAGAGTGATCACATAAAGGATCAACGAAGGAGATCACAAAAGACAAGAATCAGACTAATACAGTCACAGATACAGAACAGACAAAACTGTAAGAGTTTTGTAATAGTGATCAATAGTCGCATTACTCGTAAGAGAGAACATCTCTCTTGTGCCAACGCGTTGATGTGGGAAACAGACAGCACTGAAGAAAATATTGTATATTTAGTCCTGATAATAGAAGCAATTTCCGCAATACTCTATTTTGTAATGTGTATAATCTATAATGTTTGAATGCATGCTAGCAGTAGATATCTTTTCATTTTACTCAACATTATCTGTTGTGTACAAGTATAATTATTTCAACAGATCTGTCGTAGCGATCTGGGGCTTGGAAGAGAATCAGACCGCAGTCAGTAACAGTAGCTACTCCTGCCAATTCGGCTCTATCAGCGCTATTAGAGCGGGCTGACGCTGATGGAATTTCTCCCATCAGTGGTACCAAAGCATCTTGATGTTTCCAGAATTCCATCAGCCTTGCCATCATTAGATATGCATCTTCAGTTTGCAAAGGCTGACCTGATGGGTGGTAGCCCTTTATCCCAGTAGCACTCCATTGGCACGAGAAAGGCTATGGATAAGCAATAGTTGGCACTTTCTTAGAACACGATATCTATACTTCCCCTATAAGCATATCCAAACTTTAATAGCACATTTTGATACTTGTCAAATGTTGAGCTTGAGTCAATCCCTAGAATAATAGGCCAATTGACTTGTCGCTCGACTGGCTTCATTTTCTCCCAAAGATCTCTTCTTTTGATCTGCACATAGTAGGGATCGATCCTTTTCCAGCTTGGTGCTCTTAGGTACTCTTGTAGCTGCTCGTCATTATTCAGTAGCATCACAATCCTCCAGGAGGGCTATGGTCATAGGGCATTCACAAGACTACTGAGGGTATGACGGTGCAAGTAAATAAACTAGCCAGAAATAGTTGCGAGGGTCGTGGCATCCTGCATGCATAAGCCCATGGCCCAATGAGCACATGTAAATAAACAACTATGGACTTAACTTGACTTTGGGCCATGTAATTAGAAATAATATTAGAAGGCCAAAGTTAAGCTTAAGTTAAGTTACTAAGTTTTTGGGATTAAGCCAAAAGTCAAATGGTGGTAGGTGTGGTTTGTTTCTTCCTACGCCGTAGATTCATTTGTGTTTCTTGTAGATGGTGTGGATTACAATCCCATGCTTTGCAAGTAGCCAATAGGAAGCAAGGGGCAAGGGCCACCCCAAAGATAAAAAGACACCATTTGTAACCCATTTTCATGCTTAATGAGACGGAGAAAACTCTACCATTATGGAGAAAAACATCCTCATTTGCTATTCAATACTTGTTAATGCTATTGTGTGCTTGCTTCTTGCTTTCTAGTTTCCATGTTTTTGGTTTTATTAGTTAATGTTTCTCCATTAGCATGCACAATGAGCAAACCTCCCCTCTCACCCTCTTTCTCTCTCTTTCTCTACTTCTTACTTTTATCTATCTATCTCTCTCCCTCACTTTTTCACTCCAAATCATGATGTGTGTGTGGTTAGTGTAGGAATGGGTAGTGTTAAAGTGGAGTAGTATTAGGAAAAAGAGTGAAGAGCATCTAAATCTAGCAACTTGGCATAGTTAGGTACCTATCTAGTGTTTTAACCCTCTTTGACAGGCGGAAGGGCTGCTCACCAACCAATCTACACACCCTACAGTGGCGCCGTTGTTGGGAATAGGTTTCACTAACTAGTTATACAACACATTTTATCACATGGTGTGATTGAACAACAACATACCCTCTCCCTCTTAAAGGTCACCGTAGCCTGCTTCACCTATTTTCTCCATAACTTTTGAAAAAACAGAGTTTTCAAGGAATTTTGCCATGAAATCCTAAAACTGCATCCTACACTACTTTTTCCAACTTCAATCTTTATCTACTTAGCTCACATAACCTTGCAATAACTTGCGAACACCTTGTTCCAGGCAAGAGCTTTAGTACTATTCCAAATTTTGTCCAATATCACTAAGTATTGAGCCGAAATGAATGACGTGTAGTTTTTAAAATGACAAATTTCATTTCCAATTGAAAAACACAATTATCACTTTGGATTCAACATGATTGCTTGCTAATCTTCCCTTTCAAATTCCCGCATAGCCTAGCACCCTAAATATATCACACCGATTCTAACACCTATCAAGGCTCTGATACCAAGTCACAAACCTGATAGCAAAATTTGCATTTTCCCATGGATTAATAGAATCATCGAAGAAAACCACAAAAGCAACACTCCACACAAGCATCATAGCAACTGTATAAAGCAAAGTGACAACTACAAGCTAAATACTAATTAGGATTTTGATTAGGTACTAGCCCATCAATCTAGCAATCTAGAAGGAGAGAAGAACCATAAAAAGAAATTGGTTAGGCATTGTGAAAATATAACAAGTTCAATTGACTTCAAATATGATACGAAAGTAATTAAGTTGATAGCGAGATAAACTATTGTTATTTCTATCATAGACATTGATTTTTAGTGGCAAAAGGAGATATCATTGTGAAAAAACAAAAGATCCATTTTGAGTCAAATGAGTTTTGGTTAGGTTGAGTGCATTCAACAATTGGAAATTGGCACCTAGTTGATCATTAATGGAATTAAATTTTTATTTATCCACTTTTTAGGTTATAACAAAAATGCACGTATTAATGTTTAAATATGTGAAAATTCTAATAGTCATTTTGATTCATTGCAAACTTGATGAGCAAGTTTTTGGTCAAAGAAGTTTTTTAAATATCAATATATGAGCATACATATAACCAATTATTTTCAAATACTTGACACTTGGCTTCCTACAAAAAGAACTTCATATGGAGTCTTCCCATCCAATGGTCCACTTGGCCACCTATTTCAAAGATAATTAGCACAAACCAAATTTTCACCCCCCCCCCACCCCACCCCCCCAAAAAAAAAAGGTTTAGGAAAATTAGCAGTCAACCTCATGGCTTTAACTCCCTCACATAGAGTTTGATTCTTCCTCTCAAACACTCCATCTAGTCGTGGATTGGGGCCTTGATAGCTCCCTCTTGATCCCATGTGCAATACAAAAATCTTTACTTAATTGAGATGCATTCAATTCCATTACCATCAAGCATTTGATCCTAGTGTTGAATTGATTTTCTATTACAAAGTGAAGTTTATTGGGGGGGCTTTTTTAAAAAACAAATTTTTTCTGAGTGCGAGACCCCGTGGTTTAGATGACTCTTGAGCTTGACAAAGACATCAAAGACTTCAACCTTGCTTTAGACCGATGTATATCTACTAAAATTATAAATAAAAGTCACATCTTAGCTCCTACATTGCTAGGTCTACTAGAAGAATAAATATCTGAATGTACTATTTGACGATCTTGATCTAGTGTAAAGTTAGCCTATGTGACTTTGAAAATGCACAATGCTCACAAGCTATGTTGATGCTCGAAAGAGACTTTGAAAGGACAATAAAGCTTTCCCTTTCTGCGATTATCTCTTGAATGACTTAAAATTGGGATGTTTCAACCTCTTGTGCCACAACTCTTGACTTGTCATTTGCTCTTTTTCAACAAAACTTTCTTGATTAGCAATAATAGCAACATCAAGTTTGTATAATTTGCCTTCCCTTTTGCCTATAGCAATCAGAGTTCTTCTTTTACCTATTAAGCAAGCATTATCGACAAACTAAACTTCAAGACCCTTTGTCAACCATTTGAATCACACTAAAGAGATTTTTAGTTATGGAAGGAATTAACAAAACATTCTCTAAATTGATATTCCTATTTGTGAAATGAGAAATACGAAATGTTCCAATGCCCATTACGGCACATTCACCATCATTGGTCATGTCAATAATCTGCTTTTCACCTTCATAGGTCATCAAAGATGACAAGCAATCATTGTGCCTTGTCATGTGAGAGCATTCTCCATTGTCAATCCACCATGGATCAATATCACCTTCAATAGATAAAAGGCAAGATGACATCACAATTTTGTTCATCCTCATTTAAAGTGAGATCCTTGCTTTGTTCTGAATCCATTGTTTTGAGCATCCTACACAAGAAACTGAAGATCAAGACTAAGTTAAGTAATTGAACACCCTTTGAGCCTTCTGAGTGTCAATAGTGTTTTCTTTTGAAGCATTTCACACGTGACAAAAGTAGGATTCAAACTTGCCAAAGTGTCTCAATCCACTTTGAGTGTCTGATCTTGAAAAACTTGTCTTGTGGAATATTTGAGATTCATCTCAAATACAGTTGCAATACCTATACTGAAAGAGAGTAGCAACATTAAGTCTGATTGGAACAAGCTCAAACATATTACAATCCAATAACTAAGAAGTCTTCATCTAAATGGCACCTCTGGGAGGATATCTTCTAGAAGCAAATGAAAGACTAAATACTTCTAATTACTCAATTTGGAAGTTCAGAATGGAGTCTATTTTGATACTCCAGGATGTTATGGACATTGTGCTTGGTGTTGAGGAGAGCCTCAAGCACAGGCTGAAATTCCTAAGTATAGGAAGAGAGCTAAAATGGCTCTGCATTTCATTAAGATGAATGTATCTAATGAAATTTTGAGAGAGATAGGATTTTGCACCATAGCTAAAGATGCTTGGGATGCACTTAAGTCCATCTATGAAGCAAAGAATACTTCTAGAATACTCACTCTTAGGAATCAGATTTTCCAAAGTTTCCAAAGAAGTGAGGAGAGTGCATCAAACTATGTTCTGAGAGTTAAAGATTTACATAGAGAGCTTTCCTGTGTTGGTGTTACTATTAACCAAGATGAGCTAGTTCAAGTCATTTTAAATGGCTTGAAAGATGGCTATGATAATCTTGTTTCAGTCTTTTGCCATTAAGGAGGAGTTGCCTAATCTAGAAACTCTCCAAGGAATTATTATTTCTAAAGAAGCTAGGCAAAGCTATAAACTTTCCAGGATGAACAAACTCGGGCATGGTGCAAGTGATTTCTTGTGTGGCAAGAAGGGGCACTATGCCTCTAATTGTTTTAAGAAGAAGAACTCAAGCAAGCAAATCTCTCCAAAGAGATTGAAGAAGATTCTGTTGCAAGTGATGGAGAAGGATCACTTATGGTATCCAATTTTTCTTCATCACCTTTCAAGAAAGATGGAGCTTGGTACATAGATAGTGGAGCTTCTTCACATATGTGTTGTTCAAAGGAGTCTTTTGACTTAATTGTACCTTACAAAAGGACTTAAGAGATCTATTTACACTGCTAATGATCATGAATGCTCTATAGAAGGAATTGGCAACATTCCATTGAAACTTGCTTCTTCAAAACTTCTTGCACTTTTCTAATGTTCTTTTCATTCCAAAACTTACAAAAAACTTGATTAGTGTGGGAAAGTTGCTTGATAATGGTTGTGATGTAAAGTTCAACTCCAATACTTGCTTTATCAAGAATAATGATGAGATCCTAGCTGATGGATCTAGATGTGGTGGAATTTTCAAGTTGAATTCTTATGAGAATGCAAACCTTTGTGAAGTTGCTTTTTTTATCTGAGGAGGAGTTGTGGCATAGAAGGTTGGGGCATCCTAACTTTAAATCTATATCTTCTATGGTCAAGAAAGTGAAGGCTATTGGCCTTCCAAAAACTCTTTCCAAAGATTTCAAGCCTTGTGAGGCTTGTGCTACTGCAAAATCACATAGAAAGCCACATCAGAAGTCTTTTATAAAGACTACTCATCCTTTGGAGCTTATACACTCGAATGTTCATTTTTTCTCTTCTAAAAGTATTGGTGGTGCAACATGTTTTGTCACCTTTATTGATGACTTTACTAGATATACTTGGATGTATCTACTTTCTTCAAAAGCTATGGTAATTGATCACTTCCTAATATTCAAAGCTTATGTTGAGAAACAATTTTCTTTCAAAGTTAAACCTTTAAGATGTGATGTTTTGATGTTTTAAGAGTTAGAGATTAAGATTCATCTTTCACTTGTTTTCATTTCATTCTCTCCATTAATTCCATTTTCATTTTGTTATATCCAATGTGCATAATGTAAATAATTCTATTTCAAACTAATGGATACAATATTGAATGTTTAGCATTTGTAGCCTTTTTTCTCTTTTGATTTTGAAGCATTTGATGTGTTCTTTGTTTCTTGTCTTCTGCTGGAACCATGGTTTGAATGTATTTCTTGATGAATCTTGGGTTTGGGTTGCATGTCTGTGTCTGTAGTAGTTTGGTTTCTGGATGACTCTTGAAGATCTTTGTGAGGAGGTTTTATTTGCAAGCTTCTTTGGGTTCGATTCCAATTCTGATCTATGTGCTAGGTTTGACCACTATACTACTACAATGAGAGAGCTATTATGACAATCTTGTCCAATCCTATGTTATCAAGGAAGAGCTACCAAGCTTGGAGGCATTGCAAGCTCTTCTTATAGTGGTTGTGAGAAAAGTTTTTGATTCTGTCCTGTGGTAGAATTTGCAAACATTGGCGTCGATGCCGGGCTTGCAAACACAACTCACAAACCTGTCAAAATGTTTCACTCACCATTTAGCTGAGGCCCCGCACAAACATTGTATGTTTTAACAAAAATCCTACAAGAAACATATCAATGCAGACCATTTGGATCTACTAATCTATTTGCGAACTCAGAACAAACGTTGATAAGTTGTATCTCTATCAAACTTTGTGAGACAAAATTGTTGCTAGCTATTTAGCAACCTCTGTAGTTGAGAAGTAGAGTTGATATTAGCTGAGAGTAAAATCGTAGCAAACCATGGAGGATCAATGCTAGTAGAAGTAGTTCAGTTCTACATCGCTTTTGTTTGTGTTGCTTGTTGTACTCCATTCTTTATTTCTCCAAGCACATATTCAAATTTCTTGTTTGTCAGATCCTAATGGTTTCAGAGTGCCCCTATTGATCATTTAGATCTATGCAAACTGACACCACACATTCCAAAAATCCACTGTCGCACCGTTGTTTTGCATTGCCAGTTCAAAATTTGAGTTCTTAATTTTTTTGAGTTATCGATTTTTGCATCCATCATTTTTTTTGTTTTTGATTTTCAATTTCTCCGATTTTTTCGATTTATTCAATTTCTTCAAATTTTCAAGTTTCTCCACTTTTATCGAATTTTCTCAGGTTTTATTCGCCGTGCATTCGCCAAACATTTCAAACAAAAAAATTCAAAAAAAATTTCATCTGAAGATTGCATCCAACGACTACAAAAAAACCCAAAAACAATGCAAATTTTTTCTCAAACAACTACATTTGTTGTTTTTCTCAGTCTGGTATTTCCTATTTTTTGACTTTTTGGGATTTCAGTCTTTTTTCTATCTGACGAGTGATTTTTTAGAAAAATTTCATTTTTTTTTTAGTCTCTCCAATTTTTTCAATTTTTTGAGTCTCTCCACTTTTTTCGAGTTTCCAACGTCGCACCGTTATTTTGCACCGCCAGTACAAATTCGAGTTTTTTCAAAATTTTGATTTTCTCGATTGTTCACCTTCTTCGATTCTTTGATATTTGCATCCACCAAACTGCATAATAAATTTTACATCCGCTGACCTACAGTAAATTTGCATCCGTCGTTATTTCAGATTTTCTAGTTTTAAAATTTTTGAGTTTTTCTCAGAAAATTCCGTCCAACGTTATCCCCACCTTTTTCGATTTTTCGAATTGCTCGAAGATTTTCGAGTTTTTTAAAGTTTTTACATGTTTTGAGTTTCTACTATTTTTTGAGTTTTTTTTTTTTTAATTTCTATCCGTCGTGCATCCGATAACAATTTACAACAAAAAATTCAGTCCGACAATCCCATCTGACGATTGCATCCAACGACTGTCAAAAAACAAAAATAAAAAAAACAATAAATTTTTTTCTCGGACAATTACATCTACGGTTTTTTTTTTTTTCTCAAATCAGTATTTTTTTGAGTTTTTGGATTTTTTTTTTCCATCCGACAAGTTTTGGAATCCTTTTTATTTTTTCGAGTTTTGAAATATTTTCTATTTATTCGAAGTTTTTTTTTTGATTTTAAACGAATCAACCAAGTAGTGTAGATCTAAACCAAACTGCTCCTGCTATTCAAAATCGAACTACCATGTCCAATGGAATAGTTGCGACTCAAGCACACCAACCTATGCATCAACATCTAGAGGCACATGCACCTACAATGCGAGAAATGTACTTGAATGCAACTTCTCAAACAACAAGACCTCAACCAATGGATTCACATGAAGTTGTTCATGTGCCATGCAGTCAAGGGATCTATTCAAATGGAGATGCTTATCAACTTTTATATTATCCTGTAGAAACAAATGAATATTTCTCTCATTCGACACTTCATGATGAATATCAATACCAAGATCACAATGATTCATCATGTGAAGATTAGTAAAATATTATCTTCCTATCTCAAGTTTTGGGGCCATGTCTTTGGTTATTTCCATTGTAATCTATGTTGTACATAAAGGTATGTGAATTGAGCACATAACCTTCTAGAATAGGTCGAGTTTGAGTTAGGTAGATTCAAAATTGATGACATGCAAAAGTTTAGATAGAATGTCTTTCTGTATGCATGCAAGCCACATGCAATCAGTGCATGCAACATGCAAAGTGGTTTTTGTGATCTACACATGTCTAGGCATTATTATGAGTTGACATGCAGTACATGCAATATCCATGCATGCAGTTACACATGTGGATCCTTAGTAGTTGAGTTAAATGAGTTAAGTGGACTTTCCATGCAACTCCACTATAGGAATTCGAGTTTCTTTCATGTAGGGAAATCTTGGCATGTTTTGCCATATTGTGAATAATGAGATTTTGGTCTTTTGGACTCATTGTCTCTCTACCAAAGTGTCTCATCATTGATTTTCTCTCTCTACTCTAGAGCAGCCTATTTTTCTTATACTGAGCACTTAGAATTATTTCTGACATTCATTCCTCATAGTAAGAAATTAGATTTTTCAATCAGATGTATGCCATTGTGCTCTTGCCATAGATTTTTCAAGTATACTGTTCTCTGATCAATCTTGTGCAATCACAACACCTTTGTAAGATCTTGTAGGGTGTGTGGTGAAGTTCACACGTGCTAAAAACTTCACATGGTATCAGAGCTTCATGCTTTGAAGAGGTGAGGGTGTATACATCAGGACAACAATGCTTTTGTTTGCAAGAACTCGGATTTGGGAGAGGGATCCAAACTCCTGAGAAACAAGCTATCTGTGGATCATAAGTGGATCAAAACGAGTTTGATCTGCTCCAACAGAGCCCTATACGGACAGAGGGCTCACACGTGTGAATCAACCTTCATTAATTGAGTGCTACTTCTCAAGGATTGATCCAAATTTGATGTTTAATAGCTTGTTGGATAGGTATTGAAGAGTAAAATGTGTTGCTCGAGTTTCTAAATCAATTTGATTCGTTTTTTAGAAGAGTTTTAGGCAAGCAGAGAGTTTGAGAGAGTACTCAACTCATGGGATATGCCAAAGTGAGCACACTTCAGTTCTTAAGCATCAAAACCAAGCATCCATTTGAACTCGTGCACTCTGATGTTCATTTCTCTTCAACCAAAAGCAAAGGAGGAGCAAATTGCTTTGTTTCCTTTGTAGATGATGATACAAGATATTCTTGGATCTATATGATGTCTTCTAAAGCCATGATTTATGATATTTTCCTTACTTTCAAAGCTTATGTAGAAAAGCAGTTTACTTTCAAGTTGAAAGCCTTGAGAAGTGACAGTGGAGGAGAATACACCTCCAATAAGTTTAAAGACTTTTGTGAGAGAGAGGGAATTCAAAGAGAGTCTTCTTGTTCATATACTCCTCAACAAAATGGAGTTGCTAAGAGAAAAAAATAGAACTTTGTGTGAATGTGCAAAAGCCATTAGGCTAGAAGCCTCTCTACCTAAAGAATTTTGGAGAGAAGCAGTTGCATGTGCAAACTATCTTTGTAATAGGCTTCCTAATCTTGCAATAGGAGAAAAAAGACCATTTGAGATGTTGTATAAGAAAAGCCTAAGCTAGATCATCTTAGGATTTTTGGCTGTGTATGCTTTGTGCATGTACCTCTAGAAACTAGGAAGAAGGAAGATCCTAGTGTAGTTAAAGGAATTTTTGTAGGATATGCATCTACTAAAAAAGCATACAAAGTATACCTTCCCTCTACTGACAAGAATGTTGTTAGTAGAGATGTAATCTTCCATGAAGATCAGAAGTTTAATTTGGATGATGCACAGATCAAGGAGTCTCATGCGAGATCTACAATTATCAATCTTGATGCTGCTCAAGAAGTGGTGAGACCGAGGCTTGAGGAGGAGCAACTTCAAGCAACCACACCAAGAAGATCTACACGAGCAAGATCTGAGCCAAGGAGGCTCACATATGATGAAGAAGGAAGGCAAGTGGAAGGTGAAACCTCCTATCATGCTCTCTTCATATCGAATGAAGAGCCTAAAGATGTACAAGAAGCACTTCAATCCAAGATGTGGATTAAAGCAATGACCCAAGAGTTTGAAGCCTTGATGTCAAATAACACATGGGAGCTTGTGGAGCCACCAAACAACATGCATGTGATTGGATGTAAGTGGGTTTTCAGAATCAAGTATAATCATGATGGATCTATCAATAAGTATAAAGCAAGACTTTGTGCCAAAGGCTACTCACAAATCAAAGGCCTTGACTATGAAGACACCTTTGCACCAGGTGCAAAAATGGTAACAATCAGAATACTCATATCTCTTATATGTTTTCACAATTGGAGTATGTTCCAGCTTGATGTTTATAATGCATTTCTCAATGAATACCTTGAGGAGGAGATTTACATGGAGCAACCTCCTAGTTTTGTGAAAGAAGGTGAAGAA
This sequence comes from Diphasiastrum complanatum, assembly GCA_029204225.1. Lineage (NCBI taxonomy): Eukaryota > Viridiplantae > Streptophyta > Lycopodiopsida > Lycopodiales > Lycopodiaceae > Diphasiastrum > Diphasiastrum complanatum. The sequence goes on from CM055096.1 coordinate 44,324,860, forward strand.
TCAAAAGTTTGTCTTTTGTTCAAAAGTCTCTGTGGACTGAAACAAGCACCAAGGTCTTGGTTTGCAAGGCTCAACTCCTATCTCATATCACTCGGATTTTGTCAGTGAATATGACCCTTCTATGTATTATAAGTTTGTAGATAACTTTGTGGATGTACCATAAATGTGTGAATTATCTTTACCAAGCTTTGTGTTAGCATATAGATCAATTGAAGAGTGAAAATCACAATCTATCTCTAGATTCTATGGCTAGATCACAATCTAGAATGCTAATAACCAAACTATGATTGCTTTAATTTCACACGTTTGGAAAAAGTACAAATAAATTCATGCATGAGAGAAAGCCTCATACTCAGGTTAGAGAGAGAATGGCAATTCAAGCTTAATTGTACAAAATCCAAACTGACAAAAAGATAGCATCTATGCTTGATTCATCATCAAAATTTGTGAGAGATCCCACATACTTATATACTGATGGTACTAGCTCGAGGTAGCACTAGCCTTCAATCACATTTTACCACTTCTAAGAGTAGTAACTACCAAAATATTGACACCTACAACTTTGCATGTTGAGACATGCAACTTTATACACCTACTTTCTACATGTGTCATTTCTAGACTACAAATGTACAAATGTTCATGCATGTGCCAATACAAGTCTTAGTTTGCTTTGCATGTCATATTTGGCAAACTTAGACATTATGCATGTGTAGTGGCTCGAGTTTCTACTAGGCCAAATTTGGCTTCTTCATGTCTAACAACTACATGCATGATGGAAAACTTCATCAACCCCAAAAGTCAAGATATATGGCTTTATCATTTTCAACAACTAATTTATAGAAACCTGGAAATTGTGGCAACCAAGGACACGTAGAGATACCTCGCCTTCCAACACATTCTTCAATATGAGACACTCATGTATAAATTTGATCTCTCTCTCTCTCTCTCTCTCTCTCTCTCTCTCTCTCTCTCTCTCTCTCTCTCTCTCTCTCTCTCTCTCTCTCTCTCTCTCTCTCTCTCCAACATTCTCATTTTATCTTAGACTTGTGAGCTCACCTTGACATCTATATTTTCTTTGATGCATGTGGTTATAAGTGTGTTGCCTCAAAATGACATGCTCACCCTAATGTATACAATTGCATCAATTCACATGTACTATCTCAAACTAGCATGTGCCCACCCATCTTTTTGTTAAGAAAATCAACCTAAAGCCCAAGGACAAGTGTTGGAAACTAGCCCAACATTGAGCCACACTAACCAACCAAAGCACAAATAACTTAGATGCAAACCAACCAAGCCAACCAAGGTAACAAGCATTCAAGCCAAACTAGTTCAACCCATGGTTCAAAGTTCAATTATGAGCTTAACAAAGTTCACATGTAGGTAGCAAATATTAAAATACAAGCCAATATTCAATAAAATGGCTTAAAAGAGTCCCATATTGTGGGGGCATATAGAACCCCTAGAATATGGATCCTAGGTGAAAATTGGTCCCAAGGAAAAAGATGAGTAGAAGCTTAAACTTGGCATTGATTGAACACTAAAATCCATAGGGTAATGAAAGATAGTTTAAGAAAATAATAAGTCTCAACTTTATTAATGTAATAACAACATTTTTTTTCCAGCTATGGGACAAACTTGTCTCAAGGTTGATGACATGCCTAAACATAGGCAGCATTTAACTAGGAGATTGACATCTGGGTTTTCACTTGCTTGAGTCACAATGCAACGCCGTCTATAGTTCTATTACCATATTTCCCTTCTTCTCTCCTAAACATGGAGGCCTATTTTGTCAAGCACATTATTGTGGACTTGGAATAATTTTGGAACCATAGAGGATACACTTGAGCAATGACTTATGAGGGGGAGATGCTAGACTAGCACTATCTTGTTGTGTTGCAAGAAGCGCTAACATTTAGAGTTGAGAGTAGTTCTTAAGGTTGAAACCTAGCCAACTACATTACATGGATGGAACTTTGAAGGTTAAAGGTCGAGATTGGTTTGTTCAAACATTTCCACGGATTTTGAATTATCATGTAATTGATGATACACAAAACTCTAATCCTCTAGATGAATGACCATTATCAGTTGATTCTTACATCATAGGTACCACACACCTACATTTAATGCATGACTTAAAAAATTTAAAAAAACACAAAGCATGGATTAATATGTTGCATGCCATTAGTTAAATGTGGGAATCAAGTTCACTATAAAGTCACTAATCACTTATAATGAACAACTAAAATATTTGTTTATACTCACAAAACCAATTTACAAGTGTTTAATGTGGTGTACAATACTTAACCTAAATTCCATGATTGAGGTTTGAATATAAAACATCAAATAGTAATACAGATCAAGGTTTCCTAGTACAACCATTCTCTCTTAACAATATATGTCCTTTTGTAAAATATCAGGAGCTTGATTCACATGATACCTCATTTGAAAGGATGAACATTGTTTAGAAAGAATGACTTTCTTTATAGACTTTGTCACTAGCTTTGGGAAATGAGACACATAATATGTAGCATGTGAAAGTGCTTTGGTGGGTGGAGTGTGTTATGTCCATGTCCTGTACAAGGGAATCGGAATTATTCCTGATGTGGATAGCCGGTTACTCCAGTTGTATGTGGTTATTAGTTATGCTACATCATTCCGGACGTGGTCGTGTTAAATAATAAATAATCATATGAGGGCCCAGTCCTATAATTGGACATAGGAGCACATGCATGGTGAAGACTGCTTTAATGCAAGAATAGGAGATCAATAGCTCAATTTAGGTTGCATGGGGATCCTAAAGGGAATATTTTCTCTAAGAATAAGTCTAGTGGAAACTTGCCCATCCTCCTATTGTGAATTGTGATTCTTGAGCCAGTGTTTCCTCTCCTCTCTTGTGTTCTTCACTGTGGCTTGGGGGTGGATTGGTTAGGGTATTGACTAGCCTCTCCATATTGGTTGGGTGGTTCATGCTCCACAAGTGTCCTTTTGGTTTGCATGTGATTGAAATCCTATAGATCTTCACTTGGTGGCTTTTACAGTGGTATCAGAGCTTGGAACACATCTACAAGGAGGTGGAGCTTGAGGATCTTGGATTTTGCAGTTCTTTTGGTGTAGCTCTTTGCTTCTTCTTCTAGGTGTTGGAATTCAATTTCAAGTAGGTGGATTCTCAGATCCTTGGTGTACTTTCAGCCTAAAGATCATAATTGTGGATTTGTTCCATGAATTTTGAAGGAAAACATTGGATTTTTGATGAATTTAGTGAATTTTTCACCTAGAATTGATGGTCTTTGCAAGGAAATGATTATAGGATCTGGTGTAGTACGTTTTCCAGATTTTACTTGCTGTTTTACAGTCATTAATTACAGAATTTAATGATTGCATGTTGGTTGAAAAATCAAAAGGTTGATTAGATAGTGATTTTGGACCAAAAATTGGGGTTTTTGGACCATAAATGAGCTATGGAAACCATGTTTGACTTGAATCAGAACTTTTAGTGCTTGCATGCAATGGATTTACGGGGATTTGGATTTGAAGGCACCCATTTGTGGATTTCCCCCATGAATTTGGGTCAAAATTGGTCAAAAATCATGGTTTTTTGATGTTTTTAGTACTAATTTTGGGATTAGATCTCGAAATTCTCAGCCAAGAATTGGAACGGACGTTTTTAGAGATGTAATGAAGCTTTCCCTAAGCTTTCATGAAGTTTGGTAGGGATTAGACACCATTAGGGGGCTCAAAAATTCAAAAATAGTGTATTTTTGATGATTTTTGAGCATGAATACCTCTCAATTGGGGGTCTGAACCTGTTGGTTCTTGTTACAACCTGAAAGATATGTTGGATTGCCTCTTATTTGAGCCATCATGCATCCAATTTGGATAGATGTGCATTAGACACCAACATATTGTAGTTTTGCTTGTTGAAGGAGGCCAAAAATGCATTTTTTGCATGATCTGAGCCTATGATTGCTTGTTGGACCTATTAGAAGCTTCTATGCCTCTCTAATGAACCTTAGTAGAGTGCTTGTAACCTCTGATCCAGGGCTTTTTGGGCTAGGATGTGTTTTTTGATGATATCTCTCCACAAAAATGCGCCCTCCTACCTATTTTTCAGGCATTTAATTCTCGCACGTGTGAAGCCAGGGGTGCAGGGTGACATGGCAACTGCCTTTTAGACCCACTCTTCCTTCGTATTGTGCTTTACAGTGACCAATTTGGTGTCCTGTAGAGACAGTTATGGCCGTCTGAAGTTTGGCAATTTTGAACTAAAATTTGCAAAATTTCGAAATTGTTTTGATGCATGCATGCTTGTAAATCAGTATAGTGCTTTCCTGATGATGGAAATGTATGGATAGACCTGTATGCATGCTTAAATGCATGTTGCATGCGTAACCAGTGATTTTGATTAGTAGAATTCTTGCATGTGACTATTTTTGGCAATTCTAGATCAAAAAGCGGATTTCCTAGCAACTAGGCCATTTACGGAAAATTTTTACTTTTTTGAAAAGGCTAGTGCATGTTGAGTTAGTTCCATGCAGGATCTTTCGAAATGATATCAATTTGAGACAGTGGCTGTGTTTTTGCAAAATCGATCTAATTAATCGATTTTCACAGTTGGTCCATTTCGAACGGATTTCGAAAATCTTAATTTTTTGTAAAAGTTAGTGGGTGGTTATAAAAAGTGTTGTTGCGTAATTTGTTCAGATATTGATTTTGCGAAAGTTTGCTCAAACAAGTGAAAGACCTTGCTGAATGATATCAGCCAATTATGAAGGTTTTGAACGTTTCACTTATTGGTTGATGATTGGATCTCGACTAATTTAAGCATATTTTGCATGTCAGGAAATCAATATGGCAGACGATAATGCAAATGCAGCTCTCGATGGTCAGGTGCCAATGCCTACCTATCTGCAAATTTGTTAGTCATTAACCCAAGCGCTTAATGAGATAATCAACATGAACATTTTACGTGATCAACAAATGGAAGTACTGTTAAATCAAGTGAGAGCTTTGTCTGCTCCGAATTTGGGCTTTCAGCCTGAACCATTTTTGGGGGAGAAGAAAGAGAAGAAGCCTGAAATTGTGGATGACTGGTTAACCGAGTGGACCGGTTATTTTAATCTACACGGAATTCCTGAGGAGAAAAAGATAGAGAGTGTTATTCTGTTCTTCCGTGGTAAAGCTTCGTCGTGGTGGCATGATTTACAACCTAAACCTACCACATGGGACGAGTTTATAGAGGTGTTCAGAAAGTCATTTATGGTTGTGGACAACTTGTATTTTTAAGAAAGATTTGTGAATTGCAAAATGGGTACTCGGAGTTTGGACTGGTATCTACAAGATTTTATGGATTTATGGAATAAAGTCCCCTCATTCGATGTAAAACTGGCACTGTGGTAGTTTATCCTAGGTCTGCCTGCAGATTATCAGAATGAGTGTAAGCGTAACGTGCTTCAAACCTTTGATGATGTAGTTCGTGTCGCGAAAGCGTATGACTCCACGGTTGTGGCATCTAGGAAGCAGTTACAGGCTAATCCATCTTGATCATCCGGACCCAGCTAGAAAAAAGAGAAGAAAAGAGTTCGTGGAAATAAGAATAAAAAATATTTCGACGAACTGGATCAAGCTGCATCTGAATTTAGACAAAAGAAAAAGTTGTCCCAAAAAAAGGCTAGAAGGACCAATGTTTGTTTCCATTGTGGTCAGCCTGGACACGTTATGAAATTCTGCCCAGAACGAAAGAAAGGCGCAACTCAAGTGATTAAGATGCCAGGTAAAGAGAATCTTAAGCTGGAAATTAATAAAATTAATTGTGAGTGTGATTGTTCTTTCAGTAATACTTCATTCTTGCCAAATCATTTATTTCGTTTGAAAGGCACTGTGAACGGACATGAAGTTAGTATTTTAGTGGATAGTGGATCTACTCATAATCTCATTAACTATGGTCTTGTGCAGAGACTTGGACTCAAAACTGAAGCTAGTAACCATAGATATCTAGTATATCTAGCTTCAGGAGCAGAGTTGGAGACGTGGGATGTGAAAGTTCCAAGACTCCATGTTTGGATCCAGGACTATAGAGAGTTAATTGATTTCCATGTTTTAGATTTAGCACGTACGGATATTATTCTAGGATATGAGTGGTTATTTAATAAGTATCCTGAAATAGATTTTAATAAGCATCCTGAAATAGATTTTAATAAGCATCCTGAAGCATGTTCTCTCTTTTCAAGAGGGTAAAGAAATAGTTACATTGTTTGGAGACAATTTTGTACATCCATCTGAGATGAGTTCATTTGCAAATGTAATGGAGATTTTTGATTCACAGTATGAAGCTTATTCTTTATTTGCTAAGCCAATTTTGGATTTATCTGAAATGCATCTAAGTAGTTGTGAATTGTCAAAAATTATTAACTCGGTAGACTTAGATTAGGAGCAAATTGAGAAGAATAAGTTATTGTTTGAATTCAAAGATGTATTTCCAGAAGAATTACCTCATGGATTCTGCCATCCAGATTGGTAGACCTGAGTTAATTCCAGGTAGTCACCCTATCTCTAGACAACCTTATAGGTTTTCTCAGAAAGAAGAGGTAGAGATTACTAAGCAAATTGAAAATTACCTGAAGATGGGTCATATTCAGGGTGCTCTTGTTCTTCTGAAAGCGAAGAAAGATGGAGGCTTCAGGATGTGTGTGGACTACAAAGGGTTGAATAAAGTAACTATTAGAAATAAATATCCTTTGTCTCGTATGGATGATCTGGTAGATCGATTAGGTGGAGCTAAATACTTCACAAAGATAGATCTTAGAACCGGATATCATCAGATTAGGATTCATTCGGGTGACATGCAGAAGACTAGTTTTCGGATGAGATTCGGTCACTATGAATTTCTCGTGCTTCCTTTTGGGTTAACGAATGCACTAGCTACATTCCAACAGATGATGAACGATCTTTTCCGTCCATATCTAGGGAAGTTTGTGGTTGTTTTCTTAGATTATATTCTCATCTACAGTAGAACACTTAAGGAGCATTTGAGTCATCTTAAGACTGTCTTAGATATTCTCAGACGAGAGAAACTCTACGCTAAAGAGTCTAAATGTGAGCTCTTTAAGCAGGAGTTGTTGTACCTTGGTCCTAAGATCACCCGTAGTGGGTTGGAGATTGAAGAGAGTAAGGTCAAGATAGTGCTTGATTGGCCGATACCGAAGACGGTTAGAGAAGTTAAATCTTTTCTCGGTTTTACACTTTTCTTTCGTAAGTCAATTGAGGATTATGCTAAAGTGGCAGCACCCTTAAATAATTTGACTAAACGCAGAGTTAATAAAAAGAAAAAGAGAGGTCAACCTAGTGAGCCTATTGAGTGGAATGATGAATTGAACCAATGCTTTGAGAAACTCAAGAAAATGGTTGCTTCAGCTCCTGTTTTATAGATCGCGAATCCTGATATACCTTACGTCGTGCGAACTGACGCAAGTGATTCAGCGATAGGGGTAGTTCTTCTACGGGAGGATAGGCCGATAGCGTTTGAAAGCAAGAAACTCACAGGGCCTCAGTTGCATTATACAACTCAGGAGAAAGAGTTATTTGTTGTGATACATGCACTTAAAACCTGGAGGCATTACCTTTATAGTAGTCAGTTTATAGTGTATACATATCACCAACCTCTGAAGTACTTTTGTAATCAGAACGATCTAAGGGGTTGTAAAGCTCGTTGGGCTGAGCTTATGTTGGAATTTGATCATGAGATCCGATATATCAAGGGCAGCTCTAACCAAGTTGCGGATGCACTTAGTCGGATTGGTGAATTAAATAAACTTTCTTTCACCCAGATTTCCACTGATCTATATATTTCACTGAGAGGAAAATGTGAATTAGATTCTCATTTTGGTCCCATCTGGAAGATGGTGGAGACAGGAAAAAATGAGAATGGAATAAAGATTTACTCACAAGGGTCTCAGGTTCCTAGGAAAAATAAGAAGATAGCGAAACAGTTCTCTATCCGAGGTGGATTACTATTTCAGAATGGAAAAATTTGTGTACCGACGGATGATGAATTAAAGAAGAAGATTCTTTATGAGTGTCATGACGTTACCTATGCAGGTCATCCGGGTATACACAGGACTTTGGACTTAGTCAGAAGAGAGTTTCATTGGCCAAAACTCAAGCCATTTGTCGAGTCTTATGTGGTTAAGTGTAGACCTTGCCAGTTAGCCAAAGCTGAACGCTTAAAGACTGGAGGGTTGCTACATCCCCTAGATATCTTTCAGAAACGATGGGAAAGTATATCTATGGATTTTGTCGTTGGACTTCCAAGGACCCAACGCCAAAATGATTCTATTTGGGTTGAAGTGGATAGGTTGACAAAGTTAGCTACTTTTATACCAGTCAAGTCAACTGCTAAGGCTTCAGATTTAGCCTAGATCTTTATGGAAAGATTATTTAGGCTTTATGGACTGCCAAGTGATATAGTTAGTGATAGAGATCCTAAGTTGACAGGTCACTTTTGGTCAGCTGTATTCCATAAGCTTGAAACCTCGCTTAGTTTTAGTTCTTCTGATCATCCTGAATCAGATGGCCAGACTGAGGGAACTAATCAGACTATGGAGGACATGTTGATAACTTATGTGTCTCACAGGCAATCTCAGTGGGAAGATTACATTCCTTTGATTGAGTTTGCTTATAACAGTAGAAAACATTCTTCTACTGAGTCCATTTATGCTAATGTACGGTTTTCAACCTAGATCTCCGGTAAATGTGGAGACAAAGTCTATTAAGATCCAGAAAGTTGCAGATTTCTTGCATGATATATGTGAAACGTTGCAAGTGGCCCGTGATTGTATCTGGAGTGCTCACGATAGAGCTAAGCACTATGCCGATCTTAAGAGGTCTCCTAGAGATTTTTCAAGTTGATGACTGGGTATATCTTAGAATACCTAAGGATTCTAAGACTATGAGTATATGGAAGCATTATAAATTGTCTACGAGATATTGTGGACCATTTCGGATTATAAAAAAAATTGGTTCTTTAGCTTACGAATTAGATCTTCAAAACAAGACTACAGCTCACCCAGTGTTTCATGTAAGCCGATTGAAATTAAGTTTGCATGAGGGTGAAGTAGTTGGTTCAGAGGAAGATCTTACCCATTTGGAGGACTCATCACTAAGTGTTCCTTTGGAACCTAAAAAGGTACTCAGAACCAGAGATAAACAACTGAGAAATCGTTCTATCTCTGACTGCTTGATCAAGTGGAAGGGACAGACTGAGAATAATGATTCATGGGAAAGGGTCGAAAGCATAAAGAAGAATTTCCCTAGTTTTCATTTCTAGAGATAGAAATGGTTTAAGGGGGGAAGAATGTTATGTCCATGTCCTATACAAGGGGTTCCTGACGTGCATAGCCGGTCACTCCAGTTGTATGTGGTTATTAGTTATGCTACGTCATTCCGGACGTGGTCGTATTAAATAATTAATAATCATATGAGGGCCCAGACCTATAATTGGACATAGGAGCACATGCATGGTGAAGACTGCTTTAATGCAAGAATAGGAGATCAATAGCTCAATTTAGGTTGCATGGAAATCCTAAAGGGAATATTCTCTCTCTCTCTTGAGAAGAATAAGTCTAGTGGAAACTCGCCCATTCTCCTATTGTGAATTGTGATTCTTGAGCCAATGTTTCCTCTTCTCTCTTGTGTTCTTCACTGTGGCTTTGGGGTGGATTGGTTAGGGTATTGACTAGCCTCTCCATATTGGTTGGGTGGTTCATGCTCCACAGGTGTCCTTTTGGTTTGCATGTGATTGGAATTCTGTAATTTTTCACTTGGTGTTATGGATATTACTAGCTCTGTTGAAGGGGAGGGGCATGTACCATGCTTGTCATGATGGGGACCTCTTTTTTTTTTTGAATTTGAACATAATGGCACAAATATATTGTTCATGCTCATATCCCATGATATCCCATAACGTACTTAGGTCGATTCGCACCAAGCATTAGGTTAAGTTAAATTACAACAGTCGGTTAAAATTGACATAAGCTATAAATGGGTCTACATTCACACTAACCATTAAGCTGTATCTCTAACTTAACATAATTCTTCAACTCGCATTCGCCTTAACACTTTTTAAGTTAAAATTTTAACTTAACTACACTAACTTAAAAGTGAATTCACACCATCAGTTGTGTTAGTTCATAAACAATTAACTTAATGCTTCTTAAGTTAAATTTTTAATTTACCTAAACTAACTTAAAAGTGAGTTCACACCATCACTTCGATGGTCCATAAACAATTCACTTAATGAGAAAATTAATAGTGCATTTCTGCCAAAAAGTCTCTCTCTAGACTCTTTGTCTCCCTCTCTATACTCTCTCTAGCCTTCAGTCTAGATAGAGTGCACAAGGAGTCAAGAGAGATGGTATAGAGAGAATCTAGAGAGAGATCCTAGAAAGAGCAAATATATAAAGGGTATAGAGAAGAGTGTGTAGAGGGAGACAATCTACAGAAAGAGGGAGTCCCCAAAAATAAACTAGAGAGAGCAATTCTAGAAAGAGGTCTCGAGAGAGCCTAGAGTCTAGAGATCTAGACTGCTTCTATAATATGTCTCTAGACTCCTCTCTCTACATTATCTCTCTAGACTATTCTTTCTCCATATGCTATCTTTATGTAGATTCTCTCTCGATTGCTTCTCTCAAAATTCCCTCTATATACTTATGTGTCTCTAAACTCTCTCAACTCTCTACATTGCCTCTTTCTAGAATCTCTTTTTAGACTCCTCTTCTACCCTCTGTAGACTTTTTCTAGAAAATCTCTCTCTCTCTCTCTCTCTCTCTCTCTCTCTCTCTCTCTAGAGAATGGAAGAGGCAAGGGCAAGGGGACAAAAAGCTCTTTTCAGATATGGGCGTTTGATTTTCGTGACCCTCAATTGAGTCTTTGAATGACAGTTATTGTAGAATTACTATAGCTCCATAGATCGAACGTTTTTAGAACATGTGACCGAGTGCAAACATGCCTATAACTATCGTTTTCGGTATGTATGCATCCTAAGCTTTATATGAATCTACCTACTTTACTACACATAAATGTTTTGCATTTTAAAACACTAAACAAAATTTTTCATACATTTCCAAAAAGTTGTCAATTTTTTTTTTTCTTGGACACTGCCCATGTGTGCGCGATGTTTGAACTTGGGTGATCAATCTCACATCAAGAACCCTTTACCACCACACCACAAGTCAGTTTAGTATAAGACTTTTACGGAGTTAGTTTTTGGAGAAAGATGCTACTTCCATTATTATACTTTGCGTGCTTTCTAGAACACTCACCCAAAGTTTGAATCTATTGAAATCCTAATGAAAAAGGATAATGCCTTATAAAGGTTTGTATACAAGTTTGAGACGTCTTTGAAATTTTTTTTTTTTGAGCCTCAGTCTCCTTACCATTGTAGGCTTTTGGTCCATGAGCACCATCTCTCTTCTCTAAACCATAGCTCATCTGATACCGGCTCTCCTCCCCATAAGCTGATCGCTCTTGTTTTCTTTTCTCGCGTTTCCCTGTGAGCTTGCTCTGAGCTCCTAGTTTTCGCCACCCATTATAAGCAATCGTCTCACATTTTTCAGAGTCATTTTTTCCTGTAATATCATCTGATTTCACGTGATCAAAGCTCATTGAGCTCAGAGAGTCAAGGACCAAGGATCTTAAAACTCTAGTACCAATCGTCTCACATTTTTCCAGATCAGCTATTCTCTTCCGCAATCTCTGATTTTGCAAAGGCTTAGCTATATTTGGTTACTTTTCTCAATTAGCAGCGATCAAGTGATCTGACAGGAAAAGAGAGAGAGAGAGGATCAATAGGATCAGCTTAATTAAACTGATACCTTATAGAAGTATAATGTCTAGTCTGGTGTGTTTTCCTTTCAAGGAAGAGGATATAGTTGTGGTAGCAAGAAATATCGAGTGTGCCGCTTCGCATCCTTCTGTTTCAGGAGTTTTGTGTGTGGGTTTCAGCAAAGGGGAGACATGGCATGCGATCCAAGCCGCAAAGCCTGAGATTGAGCATTCAACAGGCAAACCCATCTTTCTCTTGCAGATGAGGAGGATCGGAACTTCTTTAAGACCAGGAAAGGGCGATGGCATGAACACAGCTCTTGCTTATTTCTTGGACAATCCCCAATACAAGCGCCTTCATTTCTACGATTCTGACATCGTCTCCTTCTCCTCTAGCTGGATCAGCAAAGCCGAGAAGGAAGCAGATCTAGACTACGACGTGGTGAGGCATTATTTTCCACGATCCAGTACTGATGCTATGATAACATGGCTTGTTTCGAAGATCGGCTTTGTTCTTCTATGGCCCAGCTCTGTTCTTCCAGCCATAGAGCAGCCTCTGGGAGGCGAGTTTCTCATGTCCAGAAAAGCCGCTGAAATACTGTTTGCAAATCCTCGTGTTCGTGATCAAAGCGACTGGGGAATAGACACCCTTTACACTTTTGCCATGGCCCAAGAGGGGCTGCGCATGGCTGAGGTCTATGTCCCTGAAGGAAAAGTCCACAAGCTCTATGGTGGGCTTCAGGATCTGAAGACGATGCTGGTTGAGTGCTTCGGCGCCGTTCAATCTCTGAAAAGTCGGGAGGGAGGGTCGACACAGGATCGAGCATCCCACGTCGCCTGTGCCTGAGACACTGAAGCAAAAAATAGGCTATGATTTTGAAAAGTCCCTCAGGTTGCTCAGGAGCAGCTGCTGGACTCCTCGCCAGAAGGAGCTGTTGCAGCGCTACTTCCATGATCATCCAGCGCTGGTGAATGGACTGTTGCAGGCCATGGAGTGGCCGTGCTGGGGCTTTGTAGACGAGGAATCCTGGGTTTTTGCCTACCACAAGCTTCTACAACATTTTGAGAAGGGGGATCTCGATTGGGAGGAGCTTCTTTTCAAAATGTGGGTGGCAAGAGTGTTAAATCACACCATGAGGAATGTGATCCGAGGATACGATGCTGCAATGGGATCTCTCCGAGATTTTGTGTGGGAGACTCAGCAAAAAGCAGCTGCTAAACTAATTTCCTCGGAGCCAGTTGCCAACCCCCTGATAATTGCATCAGCTGGCCACACAGCCTTGGAGGGTCTAGCAAATGGACAACAACAATGTGGAACAACAAGATGAATGCAAAGTAGACCAACAAAGGAGTTACTTGAGTCTTGCACTTCTCATGTGCAGCCTTAAATGTATATGCCTCCCCATGCATGAAAGAGCTCCAGAAAACTTATTATGCTCACAACTCCTTTTAGGTACCACTTGTAGAAATGCCATATTAGATTGGCAGCTCTGCATTTTGTTGACTAGAGGCTATTATATTAGTCATGTGTTATTGATCACTACTTGCACCAATAACAACATCCTGGATCAGACCGTGGATGTATGAAACATTGAGTACGTTGGTAAGAGTTACTCTTATCTCCATGCCCTTGAGAATGTCCTAGTTTGTCCATCACAGTGGGCACTTGGTAGAGTTGTTGACTGCCACCGAAAAGGTGCAATCTTGAATCCCGGCAGAAAGGTGCAATCTCCAATCCAGACCACTAAGGAGACTATCTTCTCAAATGGCATTGCCACTGTATATGCTGTATATAATCACCACTAGTTGCTTAATCTTGTATGCCAAAAAAAAAAAGAATTGTCCTAATTTCTAAAAATAATTCATGGGTTTATGTTGAATGATGCAAGTTTTGGTGGTAATTTTTATTTTATTTCATATTATTTTTAATTTTTTACAATTTTAGCCTAGCCTCTGCAAAAGAGGTTTGGATGATGAGGCAAGCCACGTGCATCTCCAAAAGCTGCATTCATATGCTTATGTTGCATGATGAATTTATTTTCTTAAAAATCAAAACATGTACGATATGGTCATGGAATGCACGTGCAGAAAAACGTGTGCTAGGTTTTGTGATCAGACGCAGCAGAAGCCTCGTCGGCGCTGGAGCACCAAATTCTTGGTGAAACCGTTCATGGCAGCATCGAGGTTGTCTATTTTTGAATTCTTCAGGTCGTGACTATTTGTAGGATGGTTGTAACGTTGCATGGGGAGGGAATCTGCCACGGACAGGTGAGAGGCTGCTCGTGCTGCAAGGAATAGGCCTATGGATGAGGCGTCTGCAAATATGAAGAGAGAGAGGCGTTGCATGTGTTTTGAGTTAGGTGTTCCGTGAGGCCGCATAAGAGTTGTGATGTTCTTTCTTGATTTCGTATGCGTTGGGCTTTGTTTTTGGGTGAGAAGGTAAACATTTGCTCCTGAGCTTGTGTTCAACGTGGTTTCTCTCTTGCTGTTCTAGCACTGGATAGCCATCAGCCCACGATTCGCCACTGCTGTTCTAGCACTGGATAGCCACAATCCTGTACATTTGATGTTGAGGTTCTTCTAGGTTTGTATTGTTTTGAGAGCACGATATACACAGGTGGATGTTGCTTTTCATGCACGTAAATTCTGATTTTCTAATATGCATTTGAGGCATATGCATGCATGAAATCGTTGAACTGTTCACAAGAGGTAACCTCGTCAGATGAAGCTATTATGCGCGTTTCTAGAAGAGGCCAGGCCCTAGAAACAAGCGATTGCTTGCAATTTCGACAAGGAGCTGGCACCCTCAGTTGAGCTCTCTACCATGCTCATTGCCAAGACGTGAATCATAGGTAGACACGATTGATGCCGGGTTTAGCAACCTCGAGTAGAGCTCTCACGAGTTCAAGACTTGCGCCACAATTTGATGCATTTAATGAATTCCTTCGAAGGACAAAAGACGTGGTTCTTGCTAAACATGTCTAATACATCACCAAAACCTGTCAAAACTAGATTCACAAATATACACACTCAAAAAAATGGACCAAAAAGTGATCATAGATGACAAGAAACAACAAGCCATTACAAAAAATGGATCAAAATGTGATCACATGACGACAAGAAAAACAAATAAGCATGAATGATTTTTCTCTGCTTGTGGTGACCTAATCTCGTGTTATGGAATCACAAACACCTACTCAAGTCAATATAGATGACAAATGTAAGTAATAAGAATTTTGTTGAGAAGCATGTAGTAATAACTTACAAATAAACAAATGCAAATGTAGCAAACAACAAGAAAATACTTCATATTCAGTAGTAATTATATCTCCTTCAGGCCAAAATAGTAATTTATTATATTATGCATTTAACAAAAGTACATTAATAAGCATGTCCCGCCATAGAAATCGTTCTCACTTCATTAGCTTTCATTCATCTTAATTATTGAAAAAAATCCTCCTGTTTCAACACAACATTCAATTAGCTTAGCACATGAATTGAATAAAGAATATTATTTGCAAAGTTGCACTTAGTATATTAAAAACTGATTTTGATATGTTTGCTTTGAGAGTGAGATCTCAAATTTAGAGATAGTGCAATTGTGCTTTGATTATCACAATATATTGTAGTTGGATGACTTAGAATTTGCTTCGAACAAGAACACAGGTCATGCTACACAGTAACACAGACAGAAAACACTCTCCACAGCAAGCTTACATAGCAATTGTATTTCTCAAAATGAAAATACACTATACATATAGTTCTTCACTCAGGCAACCCATGCATGACCCAGGTTGTCGTTGACAGGACGCGTGTCCCGTCGACTCGCCTCGTGGCGAGGCCAATTGATCGTTATCCACTGATAGGATCCACAGTATAGTAACATAGTGATTCTACTTTAATTGTAACTCTCTCCCTTAAAGTAGAGTCTACTTTTTATACAGTCATATACATAGCTTTAAAGTCAACAAACTTTAAGTATAGAAAGCTTTGATCTAAACTTATCAAACTTTTCTCTAACAAGTGGCTTAGTGAAAATATCAGCAAGTTGTTCTTCCGTACTACAATGAACAGCATCAATTTCATGACTCAGCAGCTTCTCACGTATAAAGTGAGCCTCTCACGTATAAAGTGATACTGAATCTCAATGTGTTTGGTTTTCGCATGGAACACTAGATTCTTTGCTAGCTGAATGCCACTCTGACAGTCGCTATGTATAGTTGTGGGATTTTTCTGTTTCATGCCAACTTCATCCAAGATTTGCCTCAACCATATAGCTTCATGTGCTACACTACACATTGCCTTATACTCTGCTTCTGTGGTGGATAAAGCAACTGTACTTTGTTTTTTACTAGATCAGAAAAAGCAACTTCCACAAAGCTAGAATACATACCCTGTGGTGGATCTACGATCGTCATAGTCACCTCCCCAATCCGCATCCATAGCCACATAACTCAGGTAAACCCTCATGCTTTCTGTAAACCAAGCCATAATCTAAAGTGCCTTTGACATAACACAAAATGCGCTTAGCTGTCTTCCAATGCGTTTCCGTAGGTGCTGTCATAAACTGACTTACAATACCAACAACATAGCATATATCTAGTCGTGGTAAGGTAAATCAAGCACCCTACTAACTGTCTATACAGTGTAGCATCAAATGGTTGTGACTCGTCAAGCTTAGAAAGCTTTTTTACCTTGTTCAATAGGAGTGTTCATTGGCTTGCAATCCTACAACCTGAACCTGTGCAGCAACTCTCTGACATACTTCACCGGTGTTAAACCCACTTTGTGTCCTTTTTGCCACACCTCCACTCCAAGGCAATAATGCATTAGGCTGAGATCTGTCATCTCGAATTGTTCCATCAGGTCTTTCTTGATCATGTCTATCATCTCTTGATTATTTCCCGTGATAATCAAGTCATCAACATAAAGAGCAATCAAAGCAACCATACCATCAAAGCATAAGACATAAAGATTTGAATCAGAATGTGTTCTCACCATCCCCTTAGAACAAAAGTAGGCATCAATCCTACTATACCACGCACATGGTGCATGTTTAAGACTATAAAGCGCTTTCTTCAAGCGACATTGTTTATTCTCTTGTCCTTTTGCTACAAAGCCTTTAGGTTGATCCATGAATACCTCTTCTTCTAACTCACCATTCAGAAAAGCAGATTTCACATCCATCTGATGCAAAGGCCAACCAAAATGTGAAGCTAAAGCAACAAGTAGACATAGAGTATTCCACTTACATACTGGCGCAAAGGTCTCCTCATAGTCGATCCCTTTACTTTGTGCATACTCTTTGATCACCAATCTTGTGTTATGCTTTGCTATACTTCCATCTGCATGGTACTTAATCCTATATACCCATTTACAGCCAATGGGTTCCTTGCCAACTGGTGGTTCCACTAAGTCCCATGTGCTATGCTTAGCAATTGACTCCATCTCCTCTTCCATGGCCTTGATCCAAATGTCATCATCCTTCGCTTCAACATAAGTCGAAGGTTCTTTGCTTTGAATAATGCTAAATAAGAGAGCATAATTTGCTTCATACCTTTTAGGTTGTGTCTTTTCTCTTGTTGATCTTCATAGCTCTCCCTAGCTAGATGATCTTGGAAAGTCATCCATGTCGTGGCTCTCCAACAATCTCTCAAACCACTTAGGGAGCTTCATGTCAGGTGAACAACTTCCTGGTGAAAATGTATCCCATGGTACATCTTTCTCCTTGCATTTGTCACCTGCAACTTCTATCCTTCTTGCACCAAAAGGTTTATCTCTACCTCTCCAACCTGTCTCTTGAGGTTGAGTAGTAATATCTTGAGTTGTATCCTCGTATCCATCACTAGGAAAGTCAATGAATGGATCATCATCAGGAGGTATCCTCACTATACCATCTTTCCCATTGGATGTTTCTGTCTTCTCAGCATCCTCGTCTTCATACATCTTAGATTCATCAAGGATGACATCACGGTTGACATGTATTTTGTTCTCCATTAGATCAAAACATCTGTAGCCCTTCACACAATCATCATATCCTAGGAATATACACTTGATAGCTTTCACATCAAGCTTACGTCTCTCTTCCTTAGGAATGTGTACAAAGGCCTTACATCCAAATATTCACAAGTGATTCACCTTTGGCTTCTTCTTGTGAATGTCTCCTTAGGTGTTATCTTTGGTATGGCAATGGTGGGACTTCTATTTTGAAGATAGACTGTCGTACTGCATGCTTCTGACCAAAAATCTTTTGGTAGTTTCATCTTAGCTAGCATAGATTTGGAACTTTCCACAATCATACGATTCTTGCGCTCGGCTACACCATTGAGAGCAGGAGTATGAGCTTGCGTAAATTTTCTTTTGATCTCACATTGATCACAAAGATCATTGAAGTCATTAGACTTATACTCACCTCCACTATCTGATCTTAGAACTTTGATTTTCCTACCTGTCTGCATTTCAACCAATGCTTTGAAGCTCTTGAAATTGTCAAATGCATCCAATTTGTTCTTCAAGAAGTAAATCCACGTCTTACGTGACATATCATCAATAAAGGTCATGAAATAGAAGGCTTTACCTAAGGACATAGTCCTCATAGGCCCGCATAAACTTTGTGTGGATCAAATTCAGGATGTTCTTTGCCCTTGCTACACCACCTTTATTGAACTTCTCTCGATGTTGCTTCCCATACACACATAATTCGCACATCGACTTGAAGTGGTCTTCTATCGTAGGCAATCCTCTCACCATTTCCAATTTCCTCATCAAACTGAGGCTTCCTAAGTTCAAGTGACCAAGCCTCTTATGTCACAGTTCAGTTTGCGATGGAATGGACGAGACAAGTCTATGTTGCCCCTTGATTGTGGCATTCAACCTGTACAATTTAGTGTTGGACTCCCTTATACCATCCGCAATAACTTTGAACTTTTGGTTCACATCCTTCACAAAAAAATGATCATGGAAAATTCTACTTTTAACTTTTGATCAGTAATAACACCAACAGAAAGTAGATTTTTCTTCAAACCTGGTACGTAAAGTACCTCCCTGATCATCTTTCTTTTTCCATCTAGTAGTTGGATTGAAATGGTGCCTATCCCCTTGATCTTGCACACATCACCATTTGCTTGTGAAATGGACGTTCCATTATCCAACACTTTCAAGCGACTGATCAATCCTTGTTACCTGTCATGTGTCTTGTGGCTCCTGAGTCAATGTACCACGCTTGATCATCTTGATTAGATGACAATGTTGATACGAAGATGCTAGAGTCTTCAATCTCACTTTCGTCGACAAGGTTACCTGCTTGCTTTGGTTTTCCCTTGCCTGATTCCGCCAGGAATTTTCGACATTCACTCTTTCAATGGCTCTTTTTACCACAATGGAAGCACTTGCCCTTCTTCTTGGTCTTGCTGGAAGATCTCTCATCCTCCTGAGTCTTGGCAAATTGCTGCTTAAACTTCTTCTTGCCCTTGCCCTTGCCTTGTTTTTGGCGTGTCGTAAGTGCCTGATCATCAGTGTCTTGATGTCTAGCTTTCACCATTTCTCGTCGTTGCTCTTCTTGCATCAAGATTCTTATGAGCTCATCAAAGGTTGGCAATCTTTCTCTTGATGCTATTCTGCTCACAAACATCTGATAGAGTTCTGAAATGCCACACAATGCATTGTGCACTAGCTCAACATCACGTATGTGCTCACCAATACAGTGCAGTTCATCCCTCATTGTCTTGATTGTGGTCCATGTGGGCACTATTCAGTTTTGACTTCAGAAACATGATTCTTGACGGATTTGACGTTTTGAACTGCTCCTTTAGCACATCTCATGCCTGTCTGGGTGTAACAAGTAATGATGTGATCCTTCACTAACAAGTTAATGAAGGTCGAACACTTTGATGTCCGCTTCATTTGGCGGTCTTCTCTCATCACCTGTGACGACATCCCACACGTCCTTCTCCATCAATATGTTTTTCATTTTGAATTTCTACACTACATAGTTGGAAATCTTGTCCAATTTGCTACTTTTACTCAAAATGGACTTTCCCATGTTTGCCATCCCAAAACTGCTTAAAACTACAACCATAGGCTATAAACAATATGCCAAGGCCAACTGTGATGTCAGAAGTTGAAAATAATGACCTGCTATTTTTTCCTTACCAAGCCACCCACTGCTTTTCGGCCAAAATTAAAAGCCAAATCGGCGTTGCCTTCCGAAATGCACTTTGTCACCAACTACCAACTGCATGCCCAATGGAATGGTGAAATCACTTTTGGTGCGCTTCGAACACTTTCTCCGTTGCAATCACTCTGTTTTGTGGTACCGTACTTGCAGGTACAGTCCGGGTGCCCTTCGTTTGGAGGTTATAGCCTTTTGTTTGAGTCAAATAGGCTTAAGGACTAGAAAATAAGGGCTTTTCTAGTTTTTGAACTGTTTCTTCAGCTTGAAAAAACTTCAACCTTCAAGAAAATTGGGCCCCAATTCCAATTTCAAAGTGAAGATTTTTAAAGAAGTTGAAGTTCACTTTGCCCTTCAAGCCCCTTAAAATGGTTGCAAAGCAATCCAATAGCTATCTTGGATCCAACGATTCACGTTGCTCCTCAGGCCCTTTAATCAGCATCGTCCATCGCGATGGAACTCAATCCTATGGCTCTTAATCCTTCTGGGCATCGATGGACCTCCACACAGCCGCTAGGCACCTTCGTGCACTAAATATCCACTCGAGTGAGGGCAACGACTGGCCGACGATCTGTCTCCACCTTCTCTGCACGGCCGCGCCTTCCCAACCTGTTTCTAGCCTGATCAAACTCCTTTTCTACTTGATTTGAGCATGATTTGAGACCTGGAGCAGGGTCGCCCTACTGATTCCAAGTCTACAGAGTGTTCAAACATGGAATTCCGTGGAGAAACGATGATTTTTGCTCAACTTAAAAAAGTGGCTTTTCCTCACTTTTTACCACAGATCTGCTAAGTTATCTATCTACAGGCAAATCTCTGACATAAAACTCAGAATCTCTTCATGGCTGGTTGACAATATGATTAGCTTCCTTCATGTCTTCACGACATCCAAAATGGAGCACAAACAGCGAAGAAATCACCAGTTATGTGTAGAAAACTGTAACCTCAAACCGGTTTGAATTTTCAACTAGCTACAAAATTGCCACATTTTCACCAACTTTTTTCCTGTCTGATGCTATGCACAGGCTAATAAGTCCTCTATTGAGCTTGGCAAGCCTCTGTAAACTAGAAACCATGCACTAGTGCTTTAATTTTCCATCTACAACCCACCGTAAATCCCGAACTCTCAGAAGACTATTGTTCTCTCCAAGCTCTCTTCAACGGCGACACTGTATTGTTTACACTCCTTGTACGGCTCTGATACCAACTTAGAATTTGCTTCGAACAAGAACACAGATTATGCTACACAATAACATAGACAGAAAACACTCTCCACAACAAGCTTACATAGCAACTATATTTCTCAAAATGAAAACACACTGTACATATAGTTCTTCACTCAGGCAACCCACACATGACCTAGGTTGCCGTTGACAGGACGTGTGTCCGTCGACTCGCCTCGTGGTGAGGCCAACTGATCCTTATCCACTGATAGGATCCATAGTACAGTAGCACAGTGATTCTACTTTAATTCTAACTGGATGTTGCTGAGCAAGGTCAACATCTACAAGCAGGGCCTCAACCAAATTGCTTTCTTGGTAACATTTATGACAACTATGTATTCTGATTCGGTTGATGATAATACTATTGAGGTCTGTTTTTGGCTGTTCCATGAGATTGGGCCTTGATGGAATAAGAATAGAAAATGCTTAGATGTTTTGTTGCTTGGACATACTTCATGACCTTCATGAGTGTTTTCCAATGTGTGGATTGGACCTGGATTTTGATAGGAGCTAGCTGAGTGAACTAATTGAGTATGCAAGGTCAGGTCGAGTGCAAAGCATTGCATACATTAGTGACTTGATAATGGAGTAAAATGGATATTGTTCATTTCCTTTTTTTTGTCTCAGTTTGAGGGCATTGTTCCTTCGATAATTTCAGACCAGGGTTGAGTGGAAAGTAGCTTGATTTGCAATTCGTCATTCCATAATTTTCTAGTGCATTAGTGAGATATCATTGTTGATTGATATAAATTTGTCTGTTGGATCGATTTCGATGAATCTGGACTTCGAGGCAGTAATGGGCTGGACCCATATCAGTCATCTTGTGCTCCTGTGCTAACATGCATTTTGTATCCTTCAATAGATTCATATTGTTACTAAATAGTAACGTATCATCTACATAAAGAGTGATGATTATAAAGAAATTCGAAACATACTTGAAATAGACATTCTAGTCTGCCGAGTTTGGAATAAAACCATTCTCACTAGAAATGCATTGATCTTCTGAAACCAGGCTCTTGGTGATTGTTTCAAACCATATAGAGCCTTATGGATTTTGCAAACTGGGTGCTCCTTACCCTTGAGCTCGTATCCCTCTGGCTGCGACATATAAATCTCTTCTTCAATAGCCCCTTGAGGAAAGTAGTCTGGACATCCATTTGGTGGACTTCGAGATCGACTGCAACTGCATAGGAGAGTAGTAGTCGGATTGAAGTATGTTTGACAATAGGGCTGAAGGAATAATCTAGCTCTGAAATTTGTGAGAAGCCTTTGGCAACCAGTCTAGACTTATATCGATTTGATCTTCCTTCAACATCATACTTCGCTTTGAATATGCATTTCCATGGAATCGGATTTCGTTTGGCAGCTCAGTTATAGTCCATGTCTGATTCTCAATTAGAGAATCAAATTCTGTGTCCATTGCGGCTTTCCATTCATAAGCATCAGGAGTTGACATTGCTTCTAAAACAGTGCATGGTTCTTGCACAAAGTAGCAACCTGGATCATCCATAAATTGGGATGGAGGTTGTTTGGATCAATTCGATCTTTTGAGTTGAACTTTGATCATCTGATGCGATTTGACTCGTTGGGGGTCTGACTCGTTGTCGAAATCTGTGTCAATTTTTTGATCAATCCTGAGTTTGAAGTTGGTGTCAGCTCTAGCATCGGAATTCTTTAGATCTTTTTCCTTGTGGTCAAAAAATTGGTCTTCGACAAAAATGACATCTCTGCTTCTGAGTGTCTAGATTGTAGAGCTTGTATACCTTGTGGTCTGGGGAATAGCCGATGAAAACAACTTTTTCCTTGTGTCGTCCAGTTTCTTTCTTAAGTCAGCAGGAATTTGAGCATAGGCAATGCATCCAAACACTCGAATATGCTTGAGTGATGATTTCGATCCTGTCCATATCTCATAAGGTGTTTTGCCATTCAGGGCCTTTGTGATGGATCGATTCTGTAAATAGGCAGTAGGCGTGATAGCTTATGCTCAGAATTTCTTTGGAAAAGAGGCATGGGCTAGCATGCCCTTGGCACTTTCGATGAGTGTCCAATTCTTCCTTTCAGCTACACCATTGGACTGAGGTGAGTAGCTATCTTGTTGATGTATTCCATTCGCCTTGCAGAACTCCTTGAATTCGGTGGAGATAAATCCCCCCCTCTATCAGTACGTAGGGCCTTGATCTTTCTTTGTGTCTGATTTTTAGCATTTCTTGAACTGTTTGAAAAACTTGTGGAGGCTTATGATCCCACATTATCCAAAGCTAATATTTTATATTGTAAAAAATTTCAATTTTTGTACATGAAATATGCCATAGTGCCTAAATCCATGTAAAGGCCTATTTGCATCTTGTAATTCATTTTAAATAAGAATTCATGACGTTTTGTGCGACGTTCTATAGCGACACATTAGTAGATCCTAACCGACATCTTAACGGTTGGTGATCGACGCTCAGGTTGATGTTCATTTCTATAAGGACGACATTTAGTGCCATTGTACATACGCAGAGATTGAGCTATCAATAGAGAGAAGAGAGCCAGTTCTTACAATCTGTGCATTGTTTTCCTCTATTATCTATTACAGTTGCACTTCTTATCATTGAGCGAACACACTCTGAGTAAGTTTGTAACCGATTGTGATAGACGTCTATTGCGGCATTCACTCGTCATTGGTACTGAATTCCAAATTTTCTAATGTGGTTTTGCAGGCGACATCTGAAAGCGACACTTCTAAGTAATGTGTGTAGGGAATTAGCCAAAGTCTTAAGCTTAACTATAAATCAGAACCTCTCTTTATTTTGAATGAGCTATGTGTTCAGATAAAGAACTTAATTGACGTTCTATTTTGTTTGTTTGTTGTGATAAGAACTAATTCCTTGTTCTTGTTAAGAGGAATTGAAAGCTGAATAGATTTTGTTTGAAGGATCTTTTTTGCTTGTTCATGTCAGATTCATTGCTTACTATTGTCCTAAGAGCCTGAAAGATAACATACCCTTCTATACCTTCAGACCTTGACCAAATTGTTTCATCATTGGTGTTTCTAGATGCCAATTCACTCAATATATGTGGATAACCAGATTTGTCATTGTAGTATTCTATATTTAATATTACACTCACCATCTATCCATCACCCTTATCGTACACTTATCCATTTGAAAGGGAAAATATATCTCTCGCTTGGGGAACGATTAAACTTTTTATACTACTTAATTCACTGATTTTGTGAAAATCTATAATGACTAGGCTACCACAGAACTTGAATGCTTCAGATTTGTTCTTCAAGAAGTAGGTGACAGTTCTTCGAGAGAAATCATCAATAAAGATTAGAAAATTAATGGCTCCCCCTATGGAAGTAGTCTGCATAGGCCCACAAATGTCACTATGTACAAAGATCTAGCAAACCTTTAGAAGAATGAACTGAATCGGAAATGAATGGACTTCTAGCATGTTTGCTGATAATACATCTTTCACAATGAGAGGTCGATTTGATAATAGATGGAAGGTCTTGCACTAAATTCTGATTTGAACGACATTTGTTGAATACTATTGAAATTTAAATGGCCTAATCTTTCAAATCAAGCATTTTCAAGAGTAGAAAGTGGATTTTTGTGATCCCATTCTCATTTAAGGTCAAATAAGTTGTAGTAGGCCATTTTTTGAATATGCTTACTGAAATTTGGAGACAAAAATTGCACGTGGTAGTGGAAGTGCAGTGTCTATTAGAATTGATATCAAGTTTCTAGCTTTTGCATATAGTTTTTTATTTATTCAATAGTATGTGCTTTTGATCATCGACAATTCGACTTCATCAACTTTTCATCAATTCTCAACTAACGTGACTTACTTGACTCTCTCATCAGGGAAAAATCGATCCATGTACTGTCAGACTACTTCAAGGACAACATTGACAGTCCACCTACCTGTACATAGATTTTACTACTTACAAAGACGGTTACCTACTACATGGCGACTCTAATTTATTAAGTAGATCCAAAGTACTGAACTGTAAGACATGTAAATAAAGTCTGTATCTTGCAGCTTGTATTTAGGCTCCCGATATTTGGACTCGGGTGCAACACAACACATGACTCACCATCGAGACTGATTTCAAAACTACAAGTCATTCGCCCATTCTAGAGTTGTGCAACTAGGAGACAACTCATCTCATATTATTGAGGGTTAAGGAACAATCAGATTTGAGAACCAGAAAGGTGACATAAAATTTCTGTCCAATGTTCTTCATGTTCCAAATCTTACTAAAAATATGCCTTCAAAAAGCAGAATCAGTGATTCTGATCATAGGTTTGATACATAGGCCTGCACTATTCTTGACAAATCTAAAAAAAGTTTTAGCTTTTGGTAGAAGGTGTGGCTACTTTTACAAACTAAGTCACTCTTATTCTACAAATAGTCAAACTCTTCATACTTCGACATATGAATCGACTGATATGCTATGGCATTTCATTCCCTCTAGAATTTATGGCACCCTTAAATACTCCACTAGATTTGGCAAAAGCACCAACTTTAGCCTGCAAACAACTCTGATACCATGTGAGAAGTGAAGATCATCCAAGGGATCCATCACCATAACCACGATAAGATTTCTTTGGTAGAAATCGTTTGTCGATTCCACCAATTTACCACTATTCCAATATGCTTCCTCCATGCTTGAAATTGATCTTGGATTTGAAAAGTCCATTTGCACGATGATAGCTGCATCATAAGAGTAGAAAACTGAGGCTTCCATGCCTCACAATGATCACCAAGATTATAGAGATCAAGATCAAAAGATGAGTAAAAATATTGATCATCAAGATTAAGCATACTAGCTTGACTAGTCAATATGCTATGAACTTTATCCAAAATGGATCTAATCTTGATATCAAATGCTAACTTGATCCTATTGAGGCTAAATACATTCTCAAGGATATAAGTGTCCGCATTGGATGCTTCACTTAATCTCAAGAGAAGTTTACAATATGCCTCATCACATGAAAAAACATGATTTTCAATATGTTTGAGCTTGTTCTCATTCTTACTCTTACTATTTCCAAGAGCATACAATTGGTGATACAATATCTTGCTTTCAAAGTGTTTTGGAAACATATCTAAGTCAAAAATGACAAGAAATATGTCCATACAATAGGCATCATCTAGAATCAGAATTGCCTTACTTAAAAAAATTCAATAAAACAAGATTGTTCATCAACAAATGGAAGAGAAACATAAGTGAAAAAGTTAGAGTGGATACCACCTAAAACTGTTCTCTATTTACCATGAAAAAAGTACCACAAGGACTCGGCCTTGTATCTCGAAGATCCCCTTGAATACATATGTTGAGGAAACTCCTCCTCATACCTCGACCCCATCACAGCTTGACTATCTTTAGTAGAAATCATTTGTAATGCATCTTGAGATGCAATGATCTCGGCCCCTTCCAAGGTTGAATGTTGATATTCATAAACAATAACATCTTCATTCTCAAACACTTCTGAGATAGAGAGTACAAAGGCCTTATGGGCCTCTTTGGTGGATAAGCATCCAACCATGATCCATGAATTTGGATCACCTTCCTTCCTTGCTTCCAAGGAAATATATGCATAGCAACAACTTTCAAATACACTAAGGTAAACAGCCTAGGCTTATAGTTGAACAAGACTCCATATGGTGTATTTCCTCCAAGAGATCGAATACTCCTCAAAGCTTTGACATTGAATGACAGTTCTATCTCAATCATGCACCATAAAACTTGAAGAAACAAGATATAACCAAGTGTCTCTTGTGAAACCATCAATAAAAGTAGCAAAGCAAGTGGTATCTCTCTTGCTTATAGAGGATGAAAAGTGAACATCAGAGTGTTCCAACTCCAATGGATGTATAGTCTTGATGGAAGACTTCAAATATGGCACCTTATGTGATTTTGCTATTGAACAAGCCTCACATGGCTTGATCTCCTTGACCATAGAAAACATAGATTTGAAATTGGAATGATCCAATTTCCTATGCCATAATTCCTCCTTGGAGATACAAGTCATCAAAGCAACATCACAAGAACTTGCACTTTCATGTAGATCTAACTTGAAAATGCCACCATAATTAGATCCATATGCTAGGATCCCATCACCTTTCTTAATAATACAAGTATTCATGTTGAATTCCACTTCAAGTCCATCATCAAGCAACCTTCCCACACTTATCACATTCTTTGTGAGTTTAGGAACAAAAAAAATATTGGAAAGCGATAAATCTTACAAGATACAAGCTTTGAGGGACAACTCCCAATTCCTTTGATAGTACATTCATGATCAATAGCTGTGTATATTGATTTCTTAAGTCCTTGATAAGGTACAATAGAAACAAAAGAATTCTTGGAACAACACATGCGTGATGAAGCACCACTATCAATATACCAAAGATACATCATTGAAGGATGTAGAAGAGAAACTGGACACCATGAGTGATCCTTCTCCTTCACTTGCAAATGGATGTTCTTTGATGATGTTGGCTTGATTGTCTTGATTCTTCCTTTTGAAGCAATTAGTGGCATAATGTCCCTTTTTGCCACAAAAGAAACACTTGATCTTTTTCTTCTTGTAGTTGGAGGTAGAAGGATGAGATGATTCATCTTCTTCTCCATCTTTGTCTTTGTCCATTGCTTTGTCTTTGGTGAAGGCTTGAGAATTGTGATTCTTGCTCCTCCTTTTGTGCTTGTCATTGACAAAGAGAACTTTGCCAACTTCAATATGTTTGAGCTTGTTAATCCTCAAGAGCTTATACTCTTTTCTAGCTTCTTCAGAGATAAGAATTCCTTGAAGAGTCTCCAAGTTTGGTTACTCCTCCTTAATATCAAAGGATTGAACAAAATTTTCATAGTCTTTCTTTCAAGCCACTAAGATTGACTTGTACAAGCTCATCTTGGTTGATTGTGACACCAACACAAGCAAGCTCCCTATGAAGACCTTTAACTCTTGATACATAGTTTGAAGCACTCTCATCACTTCTTTGTGAACTTTGAAAGATCTGATTTCGAAAAGTGAAATTCTAGAGGTATTCTTAGCTTCATAGATTGAATTGAGTGCATCCCAGGCTTCTTTGGCAGTGTTGCAAGATCCAATTTCTCTTAAGATCTCATTAGAGACATTCATTTTTATGAAATGAAGAGCCATTCTAGCTCTCTTTTTATATTTTTGTACTTCTAATTGTGCTTGAGGCTCCACCTCAAGACCAAGTACAATGTCCATTACATCTTGAAGTATAAGAATAGACTCCATTCTAACCTTCCAGATTGCATAATTGGAGGTGTTTAATCTTTCTAGCCTCTAGCAAATATCCTCCCACAAATGCCATTAGATTGTGAAAAATTATAGTAATGAACAAAAAAATAATATTGCTTTCTTTTTCACTATAGGACTCACAAAGAGGGTGAGCTACCAATTCCTATGTAAAATCTTGCAACAGAACTATCAAACATTAGTCTGAATCAATACACACCGACAATTATGTTTTGTGATAATCAAAGTGCCATTGCCTTATCGGCCAACCCTACATTTCACTCTAGGAGTAAGCACATTGAGATCTGATATCACTATGTCAGGAGTAAGGTTCTCGACAAAGTGGTAAGCTTAATGACATGTTCACTGGCATAAAATGATCACAATATCATATCAAAAGTATTAAGCTTGAAGACCTTCGTAGAATTATTGCCCTTAGTGAAATTTCACAAGCATTATGGCTAATAGATAATTTTGAAGTTGAAGGGCTAGACCACTGAAGGACTCAATGGTATCGTCAAAAAGTTGATAGTGAAAGCATTTCTTGGGGAAAGTTCATGTGCAAGCACATAGAAATATTGACTCTCGAAGTCTGGCAAAACTTCAAATGGAAGTTTAGATAAGACTTCAAATGAAAATTTAGAAGAGCAGGAAGACACCCTATTTGCATAAGAAACTAGTATAAGAGAAGTGAGTGAATGCTACAGTGGAGGGAAGAAGATTAGTTTGTTGAATAGCACTTTCTGAGTTTTTCTTAGGTGAGGAAGAAAGAGCAATGAAAATCATGAGCTTCCTCAGTTTTGAGTATCAAAAATATTTGTACTCCTTCAGGAGCACTGGTGCAAGCTAGCTTATCTACATTCCAAGTGATAGTTGCACTTTCTTGCACTTTCGCATGAACCTTGAGAGCTGAATTATCTCCATCATCAACGATGAGTCACGGACATCCCTGCCTAGTTACTGAGCTTGACATTTTTCTGATCCCTACTCATTCCTGAGTGCTGACTCACAACCATTCCATGCATGGCTGAGTTTGTTGGTTGACAATGAGTTGCATATATGCTTGAGGTAGCCGATCCTCAGCTAGTAGCTTGCACTTTCTTGATGCAAATGAATTTCAAGGGGCGCGTGGCAGAGCCACGGAAATTTAGGTTGCCACGCGTATCTCTGCCACACGAAGTACAATCATGATTGTTGAGGTGGGACTCCGTGTGAAAATGTCATTTCTACAATAAAATGTCAATTGTCATGTAAAAAAAAAGTCCATTGTGTGAAATGTCATTCTGAGTGGTGGCTCATGCTAGTCATATAAGCATTGATTTCTAAAAGTTGTCAAATTCTATTTTGAAATGTCAATTTCAGTCTATCATTACAGCCCTCCATCACTGGTTTTTTAAGGTTGTCACGCCATATTTGTATTCTTTACTTTCTGAAGGTTGTTAGGCCCTGTTTGTTCTCTACTCATCCTTGAGGCTT
This sequence comes from Diphasiastrum complanatum, assembly GCA_029204225.1. Lineage (NCBI taxonomy): Eukaryota > Viridiplantae > Streptophyta > Lycopodiopsida > Lycopodiales > Lycopodiaceae > Diphasiastrum > Diphasiastrum complanatum. The sequence continues at coordinate 44,354,814 of CM055096.1, forward strand.
TCTATGCTGAAACCATTCCATGTTAAGGAGAGGAGGATAGCTTTTGGAAGAAAAGAAATTGGTCTCGGGGAATCTCCAAGAGTGAGTTATGCAAGAAGCATTGAAGTGCATACAAGAGGTGCCGAATAAGGCCATTAGAAGCCAATTACAATTGCAGCTGACTGACTGACTACATAAATAGATGTGACAAGATTTGCAACTCTTTGTCTGTGGATTTCAGTTATCCATTTGTATTTATAGTTGCCAAAAAGAGCCTCCATCGATACTTGACAAAAAATCCATCGTTGTCCTATGGTTCTATACTTGAGCAATAAGTGATTACCAAAAGAACAAAGCTACTTTGAGAATAAATGTTGCTCAACACTTCCTAAGAGACACAATTGTTGTCATTTTGCAGCTCATAGAGCTTCAAAGCTCTTATATGTTCTCACAATTTTGAAAAGATTGTAGTCCACCAATTTGTGCTTGACACGGAGATGGTGTACACACCACTGGCCAGTATGTGCACGACATCCGTCTCGCCACATCAGCATGTTTCAACACATGTTGCACGACACGTGTCTAGATTTTTTGTTAGCACACCACCGGCCAGTATGTGCATGACATCTGTCTCTCCACATCAACATGTTTCAACACGTGCTATGCGACACGTGTCTAAATTTTTTTTCAGCCATATTGACACGTGTCCGACAGAGGGTATGGCCCACATCTGGCCATGCATTGTCACGTTGCAACACGTGTCAATTGGGCATACTCTCTCTCTCTCTCTCTCTCTCTCTCTCTCTCTCTCTCTCTCTCTCTCTCTCTCTCTCTCTCTCTCTCTCTCTCTCTCTCTCTCTCGCTTTCTCCCTCGCTCCTCTGTCCCTCACTCCTCTGCTCCCTCACTCCTGCCCTTGCTCCTTTGTCCTCTGCTCCCTCTGTCCCTCACTCCTCTGCTCACTCTCTCTCTCTCTCTCTCTCTCTCTCTCTCTCTCTCTCTCTCTCTCTCTCTCTCTCTCTCTCTCTCTCTCTCTCTCTCTCTCTCTCTCTCTCTCTCACGTGTCCGACAGAGGGTATGGCCCACATCTGGCCATGCATTGTCACGTTGCAACACGTGTCAATTGGGCATACTCTCTCTCTCTCTCTCTCTCTCTCTCTCTCTCTCTCTCTCTCTCTCTCTCTCTCTCTCTCTCTCTCTCTCTCTCTCTCTCTCTCTCTCTCTCTCTCTCTCTCTCTCTCTCTCTCTCTCTCTCTCTCTCTCTCTCTCTCTCGCTTTCTCCCTCGCTCCTCTGTCCCTCACTCCTCTGCTCCCTCACTCCTGCCCTTGCTCCTTTGTCCTCTGCTCCCTCTGTCCCTCGCTCCTCTGCTCTCTCTCTCTCTCTCTCTCTCTCTCTCTCTCTCTCTCTCTCTCTCTCTCTCTCGCTTTCTCCCTCGCTCCTCTGTCCCTCACTCCTCTGCTCCCTCACTCCTGCCCTTGCTCCTTTGTCCTCTGCTCCCTCTGTCCCTCGCTCCTCTGCTCTCTCTCTCTCTCTCTCTCTCTCTCTCTCTCTCTCTCTCTCTCTCTCTCTCTCTCTCTCTCTCTCTCTCTCTCTCTCTCTCTCTCTCTCTCTCTCTCAGCAGTGGATCCGAACAGCGATGGTCCAGCAGATCTGAGCAGTGGATCTGAACGGCAATGGTCCAGCGGATCTGAGCAGCGAATCTCCCTGAGTGCAAATTTGAACAGCGATTTGAACAGTGGGGCTTTGCCACCATGGATTCTGAGTGGGTAACCACCCGTTGGAGACACAATAAAACTTCCAGTGAAGTTCCTACCCCGCCAACTCCCACCATTGCTCCAGCTACTGTTGTACCAACCCCTCCAGCGGATTTTGATGTGTGGGCGATCATAAGCAGAATGGAAATCCAACTTCAAAAGCACGCGTACAGTATTATCGCTCTACAAGAAAAGGTGAAGATGCTTGAAGATGAAAATGCAAACCTCAAAGAACAGTTGACAGCCAAGACCTCTCAAATCGATCCTAGTCATGTCAAAGCCCTGGAAGACAAAATCCAAACTTCGACCAAAACTTGGGCAGACTTGCTCAAGAACTCGGAAGGAAAGAATACGATGGTGGTTTCACAGGCAACTGCGCAAGAACAAAGCAAGAGGGAATATAAAACCCAAAACGTTCGCGTCCGAGGTTTTTCTCTTAAAACCGACCCCCTTCTTGCAGCCAAGGAACTGTTAGCTTCACTCTCTTACGAGGAACAGGAAGATGTTGTGGAAGCAGCATGGCGTAGTAAGTTTGATACTTTGGTAATTTTCATTTGTTTCAAATAAACTAATTATCGAGACGAAGTTCTTAAGTGTTGTGGACGTCTTAAAGGTAGCAACATTTTCGTTCATGAAGTCGTGACCGCGCTACAGTGGAAAGAACGTAAGCAACTCATATAGGAAGCGAATTCAAAAGGGAAAAATGTTATATTCCGTGATGGACGACATTTTTTTGTCACTCCATCCAGAACTGATCACTCAGCACCACCTCTTGCGTGAGAGCCTTTCATTGATGCTTGTTAGAGATTGTTCAGAGTTAGGTTGAGAGTTAGAGCAATGAAGAGATATTTTTTCTCTTCTTAGTTAGTTTGGTTTTAGTTATGTTGTTTTGACGGCATTGCTCCGTCTTGGTAGCATCAATTTTGATGTACTTGTTCGTCTTATATGCCTTTTGGCATGGAAAAGACGTTAATAAAACTTCTTCTTCTTCTTCTTCTTCTTCTTCTTCTTCTCTCTCTCTCTCTCTCTCTCTCTCTCTCTCTCTCTCTCTCTCTCTCTCTCTCTCTCTCTTTGTTCTTTGTCTATGTATGTTGCATGAATTTTCTTGGCAAAATTAGCTTGCCAACGATCTACTATGTGCTTAGATTCAACATATTTATGAGAAGCCATCTGCTAGAGAAATGTATTGAAACATTCGTACTCCCTGTGACTGACATTTTCCAATGCATTTCCAACGCATTCACAACCCAGTTTTATGGAAAATTCCTAGTCCCATTCATGAAGGCAATGTCCAATTCTACCAATAGCACCTAACACATTTATATTGTGCGTAATCTTTACTTTGTGTATATTGTGCCCATTTTTTGGGCTCCTTCAAAATCAAAATATGTCAGTGTTTAAAAAAAAAAAATTGACGCTCATTCCAACCTACGCGTCAGGCGCCAGAGCAGCATCCGAGTGGCTAAAAAAAGTCAAATTGCTCATTATGCTTTATAATGAGCATGTAGAAATTTTCAAAGTATCCAATACGCAGTGGCAGGAGGCACATGCCATTCTACCCGGTTCGGCTTTAAAGAAAAATTTAGGCATGGCCCCTCTGGGTCTCACCCAAATTTTTTTGGAAATTCTTACCCGAGCAGAATGGCATGTGCCCGGCCTCCTTCCATAATACATAAATCACACTTCTATGCAGAACCTGTTAAGCTCTCATAAGTGAGATGATTTCACAAAAAGAGCAAGAGGAACATAGATTTGCCTGGTATTCACTTTTGAATTTCATTTCTGAAGTGGCAGTTACTGTGAAAAATGTCAACTAGTTAAGTTTATCTAAATTGACAATTTTAAGGCTAATGTGAATTTTCAACTTAGATATAGATTATCTTAATGTCAATAAGGATAAGAATAGTGTCCTTACTATTTTTTTCAAGTAGACATGTTGATAATGTCAAATTTAGACCTACTCTCATTGGTTGAAGTTAGATACATTGCACCTAGTCATGAAAATCTAGGTTTTTGGTAAAGTACCTAGAAATTATATTTTAGGAAGAAAAAAAATTTGGCAATTCACATTTGCTACTATAAATAGTTGTACCAACGTGGAGAATGTATTCAAGAGTTCTCTCTATCATTGGAGAACATTAATCTTCAATGTTATTGTCTTCTTCTAGTCCTTCTCGTCTTGTTATCTTGATTTCTAATGTGTAGAATGCTAATTTTCTTGTTGTACTTGATTCCATGTGTAGATGTTGATTTACTACTGCTTTTGTACGGACAACAAACCAAAGGATCCAAACACAAAAAGTTCTTCATCAAGCAATGGCCCAATCTTGGAATAATTCCAAGGTTTTTTTTCAAGCCAAATAGATAACTTTTTAGGAGGAGTGCTGAAAATCAAAAAGCCATCTATCTTGACTTTTGGGGTTGATGAAGTTTTACATCATGCATATAGTGTTACAACTTGAAAATGCCAAAAATGGCCTAGTAGAAACTTGTGCCACTACACATGCATAAAGTCTAATTTGTCATATACAACATGCATGTAGATTTAGATCATGAAATGGCCAAATTTGGGCTAGTGGAAACTCGAGGTACTACACATGCATAATGTCCAAGTTGTCAAATGTCGCATGCAAGGCATGCAAAAGTTGTTATGGACACATGCAAGAGATATTGTACATATGTAGTGTAGTAATTATCGCATGTAGAAAGTAGATGAAAGTAGGTGAATAAACATGCATGCAAAGTAGTAGGTGTCATGTTTTAGGTAGAAACTACTATTAGATGTGGACAAATGAGGTTCATGGGATGCTCTATCTCGAGCTAGTACCTCTCCTATATATGTAAGTGAGAATCCTCACCATTTTGATGATGAATCAAGCATACATTTTGGATCTTAATTAATATATCTTGAATTGAGATTCTCTCTCTAACCCAAGACCCAAGTTTGAAGTATTTTTCATACATTCATTGCTTTTGTACTTTTCTCACACATGTGGAATTAATGTTACTTTGATCAATAGCATTCTAGATTGTGATCTAGCCTTAGATTCTTGAGGCAAATTGTGAATTTCACTCTCCATGTGGTCTATGTGCTAACACAAAACTTTGGAAAGATCATTCACACTAAATTTGTGATTCTCCACACGTGTGAACATTCTGGTTTTTTGTTATTTGGAAGTCGAATTTCTTCCTTGTCTCCTTCGGGATCTTCTGGTGTCTTCCTACAACAACATTGTAACGACTATTGATAGAGTCAGTTCTAGGTGTCTCGTGATGATCATCACCCAACTATTGTATTGACTTGGCAAGCTTGAAAGTAGTGTCATTACTGCGTCTTGATCGTCTATGACTGATCCAACAGTGGCCATTTGTTGTTGCAGGTTCTGTAGTGGATTACCATTTGTCATCTTGAGAGAGAAGAATCTCCTTCTGAGTTGTAGCTTGGAAGCTACATCGTGCACATCTACAGATGTCCCAGACTTCTTTCGAGGTCTGAGCTTTAGACACATGGCCGATTTGTGTGTTTGAGATGTTGAGAATGATCATAGCGAAAGCTTTGCCATCCTTCAACTTGCATAGGGAGACTGCAGCGTCATCTGTGCTTCGGGTCTTGCCTCTGCTCCTGTGACAACATCATACAATTCCTTAGCCATTAGCATAGTTTTCATCTTAAATTTCCACATATGGTAGTTGGATCCATCAAGCTTGTCCACTATGGAGCCGACTTTCCTTTGGGAATCCATGTGGAAATTAATCTATGTGATAGTGATAACTATCAATTACTTAAGAAAGAATATCTATTGCTACTTTACATAACAAGAAAACAATTGTTCTATTGGTTGATAGAACCAGGTTCTGTGGAAGCTTATCAAGCTATAATAATAGCTCTGATACCATGTCGGTATCAAATAAAAACATCTGAGTATGCTCTGAGACCATAAAAACTTCGATCTTAAGATTTAGAATGTTGTTAAATCTGATGTGATGATCTTTAGATAATGCTTTGGGAAGGTAATCTACTGCCAGGAAAACCATAAAAGATTGTTCAAGTTGGAATGCAACTTACCTTAGAGCAGTTTTGAGCATCAAGTATCAAGATTGTTTTGCTTGAACATATAAGCATGTAAAAGGGATCCGACATCAATTATTGAGCATACAATACCTTTGACGTTTGATGCAGTTCCAAAAGTCACAAGATTCTACTACTATAATCCGAATGTTACTGACCTTATCAAGAAAGAGTTACAAAGATTACTTGAAGCAGATTTTATTTATGAGATTGTGCATACTGAATGGGTTTTGCCAATTGTTGTCGTTCCTAAGGAGAGTGAGAAGATGAGAATTTGTGTGAATCTCAAAGCCTTGAACAAAGTGATGTGAAAGGATCACTTTATGTTACCCTTTATTGAAAGCATATTGGACCGCCTTGCTAGAGCGAAAGCCTACAGATTTTTGGATGGATTTAGTGGTTATACCAAGTTAAAATTGCACCTGCGGATCATCATAAAACAGCTTTTGCAATAGAATGTGAAACATATGCTTATAAAATTATGTCGTTTGGACTTTGTAATGCACCTAGTTCATTTCAGAGAGTGATGCAGTTTGCCTTCAAAGACTACTTGCAGAAATTCCTTGAAATTTAATTGGATGATCTCGGAGTTCATAGTGCCGATACAGACCATTTTGAAAAATGTATTTGAACGTTGCCCCAAGTACCAAATCTCCTTAAATCCAGAAAAGTGTCAAATTTGGGTTACTCATGAGTTGTTCTCGGACATGTGATATCAAGACATGACATTGCTCTAGATTATTCCAAAATCAAAGCCATTGTGGAGCTACCACCACCAGGAACAATTCGAGGAGCTTATATTTTCATGGGTCATGCAAACTATTATCGGATATTCATTTTATTCTTTGCGGATTAAGCATGACCTATTTATAAGTTGACCATTGTACCTATTGGATGATTGAGGCTTTGGAAGCATTTGAGAAATTGAAGAAAGCATTAGCTTCTACACCGATTCTATGACTTCCAAATTGGAGAATTGAATTATATGTTCATACTAATGCATCAAAATATGCTATTGGCTCAGTTTTGATGCAGCTAGGAGAATATAAGAAAGACTATCCTATCAGATTTGCTAGTTGACAGCCTGAGAAGAATCACTCTACAACAGAACGAGAAGCGTTGGCCATGGTTTTTTCTGTGAAGAGATTTCAACATTATCTAATGGCGACACATTTTGTATTTTGTACCTCCCATCAACCATTGCTTTATTTAGTAAACAAGATGTGTAATACGGGATATATTGCAAGATGGCTACTACTACTCACTGAATTTGATTTTTGAGTTGTGGTTTGCAAAGGTAAACAACATTATCTTGTCGATCATGTCTCAAGAATCCAAATAGCAATAGTCAACACTGAAGTGGATAATGTAATACCACATGTTGCGTTATTTTATGTTGAAGCAGTACTTGAATGGGCAACAGATATTGTTGAATATCTGATGTTAGGCCAACCTAACAACTCCTTGACAAAAGTTCAAAAGAAACAATTGATTATTAAGCCAAAATTAGGTTGGACATAGGTTTAGATCCTGAAAATTTTCATTCAATGCAATACCTAGAAGAATGATGCACTTAGGCGAGAGTTTAACCCTCACTAAGGAGACCTTTAAAACCTTTGTCGAGCCACACCATTGGTCATGAACCTTCGCTGAGATTTTTGTAAGCTATTTTTACAGTACTGAACATGCCTGTAGATTTTTGTCTAGAATTGATCCATTAAACTAGTACTTTGTCTAATGGACCCTCCAAATTAGCCTATAAAAGGGCTGAATTCGATTTCATTTCTCACTTGTGCTAGTGAAGCTCTTGCAAATTTTTCTTGCGACCAAACATTCATGAAACTTTCACACAGTTTTCTGATACACCCTCAAGCCTTTTTTATTTTCAGTTTCTACCTTTTGCCATCATGTCTTCTATCGATACCAGTATTTCATTTCACTTTGTTGTTAAACGTGATGTTCCAACTACAAAGGACAGCATGTCGCTTCCTAGCACAAGCCGGGTGCTGAATGGATGGCCCTTGTTGAGCTCTTGCTCACAACAATGGGTATCCATAAGCATGCCTTTTCGAATAAAATCTCTTTTGTTCTGCGTTCATATTTGTGTCGATATTGCGATGCTTTTCGTCATTATATCTGACTTTCTTGTTGCTCAATATGGTAATCTGTTTTTAGTGAGTTATTATTAGTCTAGATGTTGACGACTAATATTTAGTCTTGTCTTTTGCAAATCATTCGTGACTGATTATTAGTCGAGCTCAATCTAGCTCTTCGCCAATCATTCATGACAAATAATTTGTCTAGTTGTTCGCGACAAATTATTCTTCTGGTGTTTTATTATGTTTGGCTACGTAATCAGAACGACCGTGATTTGTATCTAACGTTCTGTTTGTTTCCGATAGGCGTAGTCATGCTTAGGGAAAGAGTAATATAGCTCAAACACTTTCTGTTCGAGTTCGTTTCTCGTTCGAGTTTCAAGTTTGCTTCTTTTTCGTATTCGTTTTCTTTTTGAGCTATTTTCGTTTCTCATGCACAACACACCCTCTTTCTCCAACAAATAGGCTAGTATTTTTTTTTACCATATTTATAACATGGGCATCGACACTTTGATTTCATTAGCCCCCTATAACAAATAACGTGTTCATTGCAAATCAATGTGTCCAAAGATTTGTAGCCCCAACCTTGATCCAAAAGGTTACAAATCTCTATTCTTTTATTTACTTTTTGTCGAACATTAAGGTGAAAGGTAAATCTTTTTCATATGCATCAATTTCACCCCTCAGTTAAAAAGTAGAACATCAAGAAATTACAAGCATTTTTTTTACTATTGGGCATTGTAGCAAGGTTGAAATTTATACTAAAGCAACTCAAAAAATGAATAACAATCATGGTACCTCATCTCCATATGGCCTCAATAAAAAGTACATAATAATTTTGTAAATTCTTTAACAAGGAGAATTCGTTTAATACACAAGGAGCTTATGACCACTTCATAAATGGTTGGAGATTGTCAATTGACTGATCAACTTAGAGTAAGCTTGTATTTACTTTATTTAAGTAGATTCGATTGTATGTCTACACACAAGACAACTTTATTTTGATCCCTATGACTTGACATAAAATAATCAAGCTCGTCGATCTGTCATGTACTTTTAGTACATCCATGCTTATACATGCAAGATAATATCCAATGTAAGGTTTGTAGGCCCAAAATGAGCTATTAGACTTAAGAACAAGGCGTTTTCTCTTTGGGCCCTCCAAAGTAATTAATAAGGATAATAGGCCAATAAGGGCCCAATGTAGTTTAAATAACACTTAACAAGGGCTAACTATCCCTCAAGATAGTTACATTTAGTTAAATGAGAGCATTGTCTATAACTAGGCAAGAGACATCATTGGGATCTTTTGGCTCATTTGCAAGTGAGAGCTTCCTGCTTCCTCCTTGTATATATGAGCTATGGGGATTTCCTTTGCTAGGTCTCATGTGCCTTATCTACATGAAACCATGCTCATTTCCATTGCTATGTACTCTTTCTTTCATTTCTATTGAGATTCTATGGAGATCCTTGTGTTTCTAGCTTTCTATGGATATGTTATCATGATTGTCTTGTACTCTTTTTGCTTCTAGTTTTACTTCTTTTGTAATTGCTATTTGCTTGGGATTTGGCATGACATTTCTTGATATCAGAGCATAGATCCTAAATTTATGATGATTCTATGTGAGTCTCATTACATTGCATCTATAGCTTTCTATGGACATGCTATCTTGATTGTCTTGTTCTCTTCTTGCTTTTAGCTTTACTATCATTGTTATTGCTATTAGCTTGGGATTTGGCACTGAAACGATCTCAATTTTAGGACATTTAGATTGTTTGAATTCGATGTCTTGTGGATATAATTATTCCTATCACTCAAGATAACTCAAATTTGATGTCAATCAACCAGAATATTTTGGCTTCAAATAGCTCAAATTTCATGCCTATCACTCAAAAATTCTCAAATATGATGCCTAACATGAGATTTGGTCTTTATCATTTAACATAATTCATGAAGCAATCAAACTTGACCAATATCAATTTTTAGACATACGAATTGTTTAAGTTCAACTTGTTATTGATGGAATTGGTCTATATTGTTAGATTTTACAATTTTTACCTTGTAAATGTAAATGGTTTGATATTGATGTGGATCCACATCTGTGAAATATCATGTGGATCCACACATGTGAAATATCATGTAAAAAGTTCAGATCCAATGTATATAGATTTCATACAAGTCAAATATCAAATCTCCTAGATTGTAGGATCTATCTCCTAAATTTTAAAAATCTAGAAGGTCAACACCTTGATGATGTGGCAAAATAAGTGGGATCTTATCTAAAGTGGATATGGATGAGTACAATGAGCTGTCCCACACGTGCTACAAGTAGTCTGGAGAGAGATTATGGTGATTGTGTATTATCCATGATGGATCCATTTTGAAATGATTGGAAACATTGATTTGGGAGCAATCTTCGTGATTTCAACTCTCTATGCAAGTTCTTTGTAAATGAATGCTTAGGATTTGATAAGTATACATATTTTCTGTTAGCAGGCCATATAGTGGCTGTACTTCACACGTGTCAAGGCTTTTGATCATTATCTTTGATTGTTCTTGCTTTCATGTGTAGAAATTGTCAAGTAGAAACTAGTTTTGGATGCTAGTTTGGAGATAGATCAACATACCAAGTTGCCAATCACTAGGCGTCGGCTGGATCTGCCTCTGCTTCAACTCTTTTGTGTAGAAGTGCATCCTTTATCTGGGTCTACAAGGCATTGAAATCTCTCTTCAGTCGGTCATTCTCAGCTATAGAGTTCCGAAATTCCTCATGTGCCTCCGCTCCTGTGCAGCTGAAAACTTTCGTACTTTTGGGGTCACTTATCTGCGCTTGCTTTCCCTTGCGAAGTGTCGACAGCTCTGCCACAAGCTTTCCAATGTTCTTCACTACTTGGGCATATTCATCGTGTGCATCCACACCAGGACAGCTTGTTTCCGCAAACTCTTTAGAATCAATTAATTTTTCTACAAACTTGTGCTTTTCTTGGTATAGAGGTTGAAGAATTTCTTTTCTAAATGATTCTTGCAGTGTTGCATGTGCTTGTTGCCACTGGTCTGCATCAACCTTGATGGTTCCTGAATTGGTGCATCGTTGTAGTGTATTCTTTGCACTTATTCGTGACAGCTTTTCCGAATCAAATTGCTGCTCAGATCTTCAGCCTTTTTCTGGTAGAAATCTACCTTATTCGTAAGAGCAATATGCTCCGAATCAAATATGGATATATGCTCGAGGAAAGGGGTGCACTTGGTAGGTCATAAGATCTCATCAAACAGACAATCCATGTTGATGACCTTTATGCCCTTTGGTAGGCTTCAAGATCCTCAATCTCTACTTTGAGACCAACATGCTTGCAATCCCGATATGTGGCAATCATGACAACTCTAATTGGCACAAACGTCTTCCTTCTCACCTTCTGTGGCTTGACTTGATTCTTGGAGCAACTACGAATCACATCGTTTATAGAACAAAACATATTGTAATAAAGACAAATATATGTAGTAAGAGATTAGAATTATTGTGAAGGCAATCCCATCCACGTTATAAAAAACACTCCTAGCACACGTGCAAGAAATGGCAGAAGAAAAAAAAAATGTGACTAATGCTTTTATCTCATGGCATACCTACAAAGTTGGCCAACAAACTCCATTTCTCATATACTAGCTTGTGGTTACCACCAACTTGGAGTTCACAAGCCATGTATCCTACGACATACTTGGAGGCAGGATGGCAGCTTAAGCTGCATTTGGCTATCAACCTGACAACACAAGCCATTGGCAAACTAAAATTCAAGAAAAAGAAATGAATGTTCAATTAGAGATTCATAGTCAAGAAAATCTCTAGTATATAGGGATTTTCTTTAAAAAGAGCACCAATTTTTAGGTTTGTCAAGATTGAAAAGCCTTTCGTAGCTTCACAAATACAAGTGGGCTGGCTATGGGTGATGGTCACTCACATTGGGGATACTTTCATGATGAAATTTGGAACTTGTAACCATGCTAAGTATTGAGGTTTTGGCATCACAATTATTTTGGTAAATCTGGGTCAAAATTGATTAACTTATATGTTAGTGTGTTCTAGTACTTGGAAACACTAAAGATATGACAAAGACAATAGATTATGAACATGGTTTTGAGACAAGTAGTAAGTGTACTAATTTGAAACGCATAATGGAGTTGCAAATGCCAAAAATTGACAAGGTTTTTATTCATGATTTCAATCATGCATTATCCATTGATACACCTGGAAAAGGACTCTTCAATATTCTTTCTTCAACCATACTATTGATTTTTTTTATGCGCCCATAAGCGAAGAGATTATGCATACATTTTTTAAGCTTTGTACCTTTTTGCGACATAGATATCAGTCTAATCAAAGCGAATTAATAGTGTATCAATGTTGCATGCTTAAGTAAAGATAAGACTCTCTAAACACAAAATTTATCCTAAATGATTGAAAAAATTTACAAAAGCAATGGCTGACAAAAAAGAACAAAATTAAGCAAGGATAATCGAAAAATCCTACAAATTTCATATCGCATCACCATGCGTAGTGAGTGACCTTCAAACATATTCAAATACTCATTTCAATAACAGAGCGAAATTGCTAGAGAGGATTTAAGTAGACAAATTCCCCTGCAAGGTATAGCACGGACAAAAGACAATTTATGGGCCATAATATAAAAGAACACTGGTTGGTGGGACTTTTTGGCAATCATTCACAACCCGTATATTGTATTTTGCTTACATTCTAATCCATCTTATCTCAAGTACATACATAGTGTGTCATCATGTGAGACTGCAATACGTGTGCCTGTGCGTGTGCACATGGGTGTATGCTCATAGAAAAAGTTACACATACAATTTCATAATTGAAGACTGTCCACCTTTCATTCATTTCAATAATCATAAGCTGGAACCCAAAGAACACTCTTTTTCTGATCCAAAAAGTGACTCTTTTCAATCAATGGAGAGATGGTCGGTCCTTCAAGGTGCAAGCAAAGAACAAATCAATTAAAGGATGTCTTCACGTCAAGATCAAAGGTTAATAAATGAACTATTTTCTTGTCATTAAGTTTCAAGGCTCGCCATGCACATACGTCATCATGGCCTTGGTTTAATAGGCAGACTAGGCAGGCAAAAAATGTCCTTTCCGTCTGGAAAACTGTCCATCAAAAGAATTTATGGGTTGTCGTCGAGATCATCAATGTACCCGAACCAATAAATGACCATGCCAGACCCAAATCTGTTCACATAACTGCACCAACAACAAGTGCACCTTAGATTGATGCCCGATTCTTGATTTTTACAGGGCATATATAAGAAGCCCCAAAGAACGCAAATATAAGATACACATTGAGAGAGAGAGAGAGAGAGAGAGAGAGAGAGAGAGAGAGAGAGAGAGAGAGAGAGAGAGAGAGAGATGTATCAAATAACAAAGAAAAAGCTCAGCATAATGGCACTAAAACAAATCATCTGCATAATGTGAAAGCTGATAAAAAATAGGCCGTCTAGAAAGCTGCCAAAGGTTGATCGGAGATTAATAAGCCAAGAGCTTCTGCTAGAATTGAGACCCAGAGTTGTGGAGTAGACACCAGCAGACTAGCACTTTCTTTTCCAATTGCAACATCACAATAGCTTTAGTAATCTGCCAGGAATAATCCAAGCCAATTTTTCTCTCAATTCTTCCATTCTTGAATAGTAGAATAACTAGAAGTATCAGCAGAATGTCATTATATTGCAGACCATGATCTACTGCAGAAAGCAAAGAGAACGCATCTCATATGGATAGCAATCAAAGATAAATCACAAATAAACATCAAAAGTCTGCCATGAAAATTCAGATATTGGTACCATCTTCTATTGCTGGAGATAAGGGGCAGCAATCAACCAGTTTTGACCTGCCCAACACCTCATCAGGTTTAGAGGCTAGTGTTCATCAAGAACCGCCAGTTGTTGCTCAAAATCAGCCTGCAGGAACTGTTGGACAGCAAGGACCAGTTTTGGAAGATCTTGGACAGCCAAGTGTGGTGTCGGAGGATCTTGGACAGCAAATTGTAAGAAGAGACATGGCTGTTGGACAGCCCAAAACAGTCCCACGGTGGCTGACGAGACAGCAAAGTGAGTTCATTTTATGATGGAAAAACACGTGCCTCTACAAAATCAGTGGACTATGCTGATTTTTCAGATTTTGCTCTTACATCTCATGGAGATGTTGCAGAAGAACCTGTTTTTTATGAGCAGGCCAAGGGAGTAAAATGTTGGGAGGATGCAATGCAAAATGAGTATAACTCACTTACGAAGAACCAGATTTGGGTTCTTGTTGATCTTCCTCATGGGAAGAAGGCAATTGGTTCTAAATGGATATACAAAATGAAGTATAAGGCAGATGGTACCATTGAAAGGTACAAGGCAAGGCTCGTTGCCAAAGGCTATGCTCAGCAAAAGGGGATTGATTATGAGGAGACTTTTTCTCCTACTGCTCGGATGACTACCGTGAGGGTAGTAACCTCTTTGGCTGCCCACTTTGGTTGGCGTTTGCGGCAACTTGACATAAAGACAGCATTCCTCATAGGTGATCTCAATGAGCAAGTGTACCTTCAACAACTTGCTGGTTTTTTGGTTGAAGGCCGGGACAACAGGTCTGAAAGCAGTGGAGGAAGAGCTGAAAGGGCTTTTCTTGATTCTCTCTGTGGAAGTACAGTCCTCAGAAACAGCTAAGTCATCTTTCCTTTTCCTTGTACAGTTGTAAATTAGTCTTTTAGACTTTTTTTCCTTCAGAAGTTAAGGTAACTCTCTTTCAGTTCCGAAGATGACCACTCCTCAGGGACCTAATCAACCCCAGGAGAGAGGCTTCGACGAACTTGAAACAGAAGCCTTGGCTTATAGAAAAGGGAAGGAACCCATGGAAGTGGAAGAACAGGAACAGTTCGCCGAAGAACTCGACGAACTGGTTACCAAGGAGCAGTTTCTCCAATTGGTAACAGAAGTGGATGAACTGAAGTTGGCATTAGCCAATTTCAAGTCCAGTGTGGACGACTCGTTCGCTGAACTCAAAAGCTTGATTTTGAGTTCCGCGAAAGGAAGCCTTCCCTCCACTTCTCAGTTATCCCCTTCTCCACTTCCATCAGTTTCGGGTGAGACTTTACGATCTCACCCCAGTGTTTTTAAAGATTTAAAGCCTCCTACTTTTAATGGGGAAGAGAAGGATAGAAATGCAGATATTCTACAAACCTTCCTCAGCAAATGGAAGAACATTCATGCTCTTAAACAGACCCCTGACCATTTGCAAGCAATTGAGGCCGGTCTTTCCTTAGGGCCTATGGCCTATAAGTGGTGGTTAAATCTCCAGGAGACTGGGCAGACTCCCCGGTCATGGAAAGCTTTTGAAGAAGCTTTCCTAAGAGAATTTCTACCAGAAAATGAACTGGATAGAGCCTGGGAAGCCTGGGAAAGAACAGTAATGGATAAATCCCTCATCCAATATATCTCGCAGTATCGAGAAGCAATTTTAAAGATTAAAAATATGGATGACTATCAGAAAATCAGGGGATTTGTCCGTGGCCTCAAAGATGAATATAAAGTAGAGGTCCAGAGAAACTCGCCTGCTACCCTTGAGCAAGCTCTCAGATATGCTCAAATCTATGATGATTCAGTGGATAGGAAGAAGGCGAGACAACAGCCACTTTCTGAGCAGCCTTCTCAGAAAGACTTTCAATTTAAAAAGAAATTTTTAAAAAGAAAGAAAGAAGACAAATTTAAAATTGAAGCTCCTCAGAAACGCCCTTCACTCATACAGCCCTTAAAACCAGATGATTTTGAGAAAGCCAAACAAGAACGTTTGTGCTTTGTGTGTATGAGCAAGGGACACACAGTCAGACAGTGTCCCAAGGGGCCTTTCACTAAAAAAGATAAGAAAGATAAAAACAAGTTCATCTTGTTCAGACTGTATGTTTCCCCAGTGACTCGGCAGCTTCTGAGATCAAAGTGTATCATGAAGATCATGAACACTGTTGCCAGCTGACCTCCGCAATGCTAGCGAGACCCTTCAGCTTTGGGCCGCATGACCTAGTACGTATGCATGGGAAAGTTGGTAACCAGTCAGTAAGAGTCATGGTTGATGATGGGGCAACCCATAATTTCATCAACCACACCCTGGTTAAAAAGCTTAAACTACCAGAAGTACCTAGTCAGCATAGGTACATAGTTTTATTAGCTAAGGGTGAAGATAAAAAAATATGGGAAACTATGGTAAGTAAGTTAAATCTTGGTATTCAGGGGTACCAAGATGAAATAAACTTTCAGATAATGCAGCTAGATCGAACAGACATTGTTCTCGGGAGAGATTGGCTCTACAGTTTAGGACCTTCCCTCCACATAAACTATCAGGAGAACACCCTCAGCTTTCAGCATAAAGGCCGAGAGATCCAGTTGCATGGGGAGCATGATGTTCCCAACAGCCCTATGGTCTGCAGTTCAAAACTCTGTCAGCTAATCGGAAGACCATCAGGTATTCTTATGTGACTTTCAGTTTATTCCTGAAGTTTTTCCAGTTCTATTCAGCAGAAAATCAGTAAATTAGAAACTTTATTGTCTAAATTTAAAGATGTTTTTCCTGAAGATTTGCCACATGGTTTACCACCTAGCAGAGAGGTAGATCATGTAATAAACCTAGTACCAGGTACAACACCTGTTTCTAAACCTCCGTATCGGGTCAGCCGAACAGAGGATGAAGAAATAACTAGGCAATTAACAGACTATCTTGGGAAAGGCCAAATTCAGACCAGTAGTTCACCATGGGCCTCACCAGTCCTATTGGTGAAAAAGGGCAGACGAGTTGTTTGATCAACTCGACGGGGCTAAGTTTTTCAGCAAAATAGACCTCAGATCGGGATATCATCAAGTCCGTATAAAATCGGAAGATGTCTCGAAAACAGCTTTTAGGACTCGTCACGGTCATTATGAGTTTAAGGTGATGCCATTTGGGCTCACAAATGCTCCAGCTACCTTTATGACCTTGATGAATAGTGTCCTCAGACCATACTTGGGTAAGTTTGTAGTCGTATTTTCAGATGACATCCTCGTCTACAGCAAGAATACGGCAACTTCCGTTGAGGATGATGATGAGTCCAAGTACACGTCGTCAGATGACGTTGAGGATTCTGAGCCTGTATTACCCAAGCAAACCCCGGTGGTTGAGGGTCAGTTGACTCAAGGATTCAAATGAAAACAGTATTCCATTCAGGATGAGTACTTGCTCTATAGAGATAGAGTATGTGTCCCCAATTCAGAGGATTATAGGCAGCAGGTCCTATATGAATGTCATGACAATCCTAGCGCGGGACACCCAGGCATACAGAAGACCTATGAGCTTCTTCGTAGGCAATTTTTCTGGCCCAGTATGAAAAAGGACGCCCACCAGTATGTAACCAGTTGCCAGAAATGTCAAGTAAATAAAGCAGAGCGTTTAAAGGCAGGAGAATGTTGCATCCCTTAGAAATACCAGCTGCTAAATGGGAGAGTATCTCCATGGATTTTATAGTAGGCCTGCCTAAAACCCAAAAGGGTAATGACGCTATATGGGTCACAGTTGACCGTCTGACCAAAATGGCTCATTTCATTCCGACCAAAACAACCGTTAGAGCTCCAGAGTTAGCGAGGTTGTTTGTAGATGGGCTATTTAAATTGTACGGTCTACCTTCCGGCATAGTCAGCGACCGGGACAGTAAGTTTACTGGAAATTTTTGGAGGGCAGTATTCCATCATCTCCATACTAAACTTAATATGAGTACCATCGACCATCCACAGACGGATGGTCAAACAGAAAGGGTAAATCAAGTGCTGGAGGATATGCTTTGTGCATACGTCAGCAAGAAGCGGACTAATTGGGAGGAGCATCTCTCGATATTAGAGTTTGCTTACAACAGTACCAAACATTCAGCTACGGGATACAGCCCATTTATGCTGATTTACGGTTTCTAGCCACGCTCACCCACAGCTATAGGGTTTAAACAAGAAAAAGTTGAAGCAGCCAAAAACTTTTTAGAGGACCTAAACCAGATGATAGAACATGCTAAGCGTAGCATTAGACAGTCCCAGGATCGAGCCAGGCATTATGCAGATCCACACGGACGGGATGTGCAGTTCTCCACTGGTGAGAAAGTCTACTTGAGAGTCCCAGTTGACTCTAAAACCCTCAAATCAGGAGTGTGTGCTAAGTTGTCTCCAAGGTATTGTGGTCCCTTTACCATCAGTAGGAGACTAGGCGAGGTCACCTATGAACTAGAACTCCCACACAGCAGTAAGGTTTTTCCAGTCTTTCATGTAAGTCAGTTACGAAAAGCCTTAGCCAGATCAGACAATTTGGTAGGGGACAGTGTTCTAGTTCTCCCATTGGATCCTCAACAACCTCCACATGAGCCAGAGGAGATTCTTGATAGTAGAGAGACGCAGACTCGTCATACTCTATACCGAGAATATCTGGTTAAGTGGAATGATCAGCCTGTTGAGAATGCCACTTGGGAAAGAGGCAGCGTCCTTCGCAAGATTTTTCCAGACTTTGTCTTAGAGGACCAAGACGGTTCTTAAGGGGGAGGGAGTGTTACGAGCTCGTAACCAGTGCCGAACCCTAGAGAACACAGATAGGTCAGATACCACAGTCAGGGTCGTGTCCAGCGTACATGACCAACAGGGCAAGACAGTGTGAGTAGTGTGCCCCAGCACGGTCCATAGCCATGGCGGGCTTAACACAGCCTAGGGACCCTGTCAGCAGGATAGGGCCCCCAGTTGGGTCCCGACGTGCAGTCGACCACGTCAATGCCACGTGGTCGACACTTGGCAGTAGCATGCTACCAGTTCTCACACTGGGCTAGGAGGGGCTTACTCTATATCAGGGAGTAGGCAAGGTTGGGTGGATCAGTTAGTGTTTGCCCTATTGTGGTGTTAGGATCTATTACATCTGTAATCTACGCAAAGACGCATAGACCCCTCTTTCTTTTTCACCAATAGGACTGGTGAGGCCCATGGTGAACTACTGGTCTGAATTTGGCCTTTCCCAAGATAGTCTGTTAACTGCCTAGTTATTTCTTCATCCTCTGTTCGGCTGACCCGATACGGAGGTTTAGAAACAGGTCTTGTACTTGGTACTAGGTTTATTACATGATCTACCTCTCTGCTAGGTGGTAAACCATGTGGAAAATCTTCAGGAAAAACATCTTTAAATTTAGACAATAAAGTTTCTAATTTACTGATTTTCTGCTGAATAGAACTGGAAATAGAAACTTCAGGAATAAACTGAAAGTCACATAAGAATACCTGATGGTCTTCGTCTTCGATTAGCTGACAGAGCTCTGAACTGCAGACCATAGGGCTGTTGGGAACATCATCCTCCCCATGCAACTGGATCTCTCGGCCTTTATGCTGAAAGCTGAGGGTGTTCTCCTGATAGTTTCTGTGGAGGGAAGGTCCTAAACTGTAGAGCCAATCTCTCCCGAGAACAATGTCTGTTCGATCCAGGTGCATTATCTGAAAGTTTATTTCATCTTGGTACCCCTGAATACCAGGATTTAACTTACTTACCATAGTTTCCCATATTTTTTTATCTTCACCCTTAGCTAATGACACTATGTACCTATGCTAACTAGGTACTTCTGGTAGTTTAAGCTTTTTAACCAGGGTGTAGTTGATGAAATTATGGGTTGCCCCATCATCAACCATAACTCTTACTGACTGGTTACCAACTTTCCCATGCATACGTACTAGGTCATGCGGCCCAAAGCTGAAGGGTCTCGCTAGTATTGCAGAGGTCAGCTGGCAACAGTGTTCATGATCTTCATGATACACTTTGATCTCGGAAGCTGCCGAGTCACTGGGGAAACATACAGTCTGAACAAGATGAACTTGTTTTTTATCTTTCATATCTTTTTTAGTGAAAGGCCCCTTGGGACACTGTCTGACTGTGTCCCCCTTGCCCATACACACAAAGCACAAACGTTCTTGTTTGGCTTTCTCAAAATCATCTGGTTTTAAGGGCTGTATGAGTGAAGGGCGTTTCTGGGGCACAGTAGGGCAAACACTAACTGATCCACCCAACCTTGCCTACTCCCTGATATAGAGTCAGCCCCTCCTAGCCCAGTGTGAGGACTGATAGCATGCTACTGCCAAGTGTCGGCCACCTAGCACTGACGTGGCCGACTGCACGTCGGGACCCAACTGGGGGCCCTATCCTGCTGACAGGGTCCCTAGGCTGTGTTAGGCCCGCCATGGCTATGGACCGTGCTGGGGCACACTACTCACACTGTCTTGCCCTGTTGGTCATGTACACTGGACACGACCCTGACTGTGGTATCTGACCTATCTGTGTTCTCTAGGGTTCGGCACTGGTTACGAGCTCGTAACACAAAGCCAGAGCTCTTGCATTTCAAAAATAAATTATAACCACGGACACCAAAATTCACATCAGAATAAACCTAAAGTTGCATAAAAACATTATGAGGCATAGAATGATAGATGGCCTTCGCCCCAGATCCTTCTAAGCGTTCACACCTGAAATCACAACGTCCAGGATGTCTAGACTTTAGAACCACACAGCGTTCACACTAGATATGCAATAAACACTATGTTGAGGTAATGGCACTGTGAAACTAAAAATTTTGAATCATCTAGATAAAATCTTGACCCCAGCAATTTGGTTCACCACGGTTCTGAGCTTTTTTGGCCAGAACCGTGATGATTATTTATTTATGATGAACCGTACCACTGTTCATGAACCGTGGTACGGTTCACCCCACGGTTTTGAGAACCGTGGGTACTATCAACCAAACCTAATTTGTTTCTCTCTGCCAAAAATACAAGAGTATACAAGAAGTAAAAAATGACAGTCATGGCAGTGTAAAACCAGATAACTTGCAAATGATTAAATAAAATTCGGGTTCAAGCAGTCACGTGTTCACATCTAATTTTTCTCTTTCCAAGCATCCGGAGTCCCACTCCACCATAGAATTATCTGTATCAGTCTGATCTCAAAAGCCGAAACGAGAGAGTTACGGACTACAGGATACAGGCCTACTGGGCTACTCTGCATATATTCCGCATGCCTCTTTACATTTACTGTTGGTTATGTATATTTTTGGTTACGCATTTTATAATAGTCATGTACAGGCCCCAAAGCCTTTTTATATGCTTATGACCCGCACTGGGTCCTTTTTTATCACATGGACTGGCCTGTGGCCCTTATTATATGGTTATATGTGGAGTGGGGGCCCGTAGGAGGGCGCACTATTTTCCCTCCACATTTTGCCTCCTTTTACTTTTGAATTCCTATTTTAGGGTTCATTGGTAGGGTATTTATAGGGGCATTTGTACACTCATTTTTCAGATTATTGATTGGTATTGCTTGGGCTCTTCGTGGGAGGACCTATTGTCTTGTCTATTGCTTGTAGGGCTTTAGTCTATTGCTGTCTTTTATGCTTCATTGATTCAACACCTGAGATTTTGATCATAATTGAGAGAGAGAGAGAGAGAAGAAGAAGAAGAAGCTTTATTAACGTGTTTTCCATGCCAAAAGGCGTATACGACGAGCAAGTACATCAAGTAAAGTGGACTCAAGACGGAGCAGTGTCGTCAACCAACATAACTGAAAAACAATCTAACTAAGAAGAGGATAATGTCCAGGATTATATGGTACAGTTATGAACGTAGCCACGGCTGATCTAGAGTTAGTCTATGAAAGCATCACATAAGCAAGACTTAACCCTAGAAAGCAGGAGAGAGAAAGCTTAAAGAGACTAAAGAAGGAGATCATATCATAAGCCAAGTAACAAATGACACAGAATCCCTACTTATAGCCAAGAGGAAGCCCTAAAAGGAAGCTTCCAGTGGCTAGGGCCAAACTGAGAGGGAAAATAGTGCGCCCTCCAAGAAGGCCCCCACTCTCAGTAATATGACCAAATAACCAATATAGTGAATCATAGGGCCCAAGGCCAATAATATGGTCTAAATGTCAATAATAGGGCCCAAGGCCAACCATATAGTCTAAATGTCAAATAATGAATAAAAAAGGGCCCAAAGCCTGCTTATGCATAAAGTAAAGTAAATGTAAATGGACATGGCGAATGTAATGAGCCGAGTCCATAACTCTCCCCGACACAAAAATAAGACCCAACTGCCATAAAGGACTGGATCAAGTAACAGCAAGCCCTGGAGGATCAACTGGAACAGCATCTGGTGTAGTAACAACTGGAGCAACAGCTGATGTAGAGGAATCAACAAGTGCGGCAAGAGCACGAGCCTGATCCGCAAGTGACGGTGTATGATAAAAGACATCAATAGGCTCCCATGTGGCCTCCTCAACAGGACGACCATCCCACTGGACTAGGAACTGAATCTGCCGGCGGCGTCGACTATGATGCAAACGCACCTGAAGGATAGCAGCAGGTAATAAAGGAAAGAGATCCGGTGCAGTAGGAAACTCAGCATCACGAGGAGCATCATCCTCAATAGCAGCACGTAATAAACTGACATGAAATATATCACAGGCACGTGTGGAAGCAGGAAGCTGAAGACGATATGTAACTGGACTAAGAACCTCCAATATACAATAAGGCCCATAATAATGTGGTGCAAGCTTCTCAATAGAAGCATGGCCCTGAATAAAATGATGACGTGCAAACCATAGGCGTAGATATACCATATCACCAACATGAAACTCAACATGACGTCGATGACGATCAACTGAAGCCTGATAACGCTGCTGGACCTGCTGCAAATGGGAACTGGCCTGGAGAATAAGCTCGCGAGCACCTGATAGAAATGAAGACAGTGTCACAGGTGTATCCTCGGGAGGAAGAGGAATACCAGGTAAAAGAGGTGCATAACCATGAGATAATAAAAATGGTGCAACGCCGGTGCTGGTACTAACAGAGCTGTTATAGCTATACTCTGCCAAACATAAGTGCTGATCCCAATCCTTCCCCGAAGGAGTAACAAAATGGCGCAAATAATCCTCAAGGATCCTGTTAAGGACCTCAGACTGCCCATCAGAAGTAGAATGATAAGCAGACCCCATAAAAAGCTGTACATCCAATATATGCATAAGCTCTGTCCAGAACAATGATGTAAACTTACTATCCCGATCAAAAAGGATAGTACGAGGAAACCCATGTCTTTGAAAGGAACAAGCGTGCACACTGCTCTGCTGTGATAGTACTGCGGACGGGTATGAATTGTGCCTGTTTCGAGAACCTGTCAACTACCACCATACATGAATCGTGACCACGACGGGTGCGGGGAAGGCCAATGATGAAGTCCATAGAAATATCAGTCCAGTGGCGGTGAGGAATAGGCCAACTCTGAAGCAAACCAGCGGACTTAGCACGGGAGTACTTATTACGTAAGCAGAAAGGACAGGTACGAATAAGTACAACAAGCTCTTTCCTAAGGGATGGCCAATAGAAATGATCCTTAAGACGAGCATAAGACTTCTGAAAACCAAAATGACCCCCAACTGGGGACGAATGAGCATCCGACAACAACTGAGAACGGATACCCAAAGAACTAGGAATACAAAGAGAACCATAATGATAAAGACGGTGGTCGACAATGGAATAAGCCTGATGAGGTGAAGACGACATAGGTGGAGCAGAACTATAAACATCACGAAAATCTGAACATGTAAGATAAGCAAATGGAAGATCATCAAACCAGGAAGGGATCGCGGCAACAAGGGTATTCAATAAAGCAGGAAGTCTAGACAATGCGTCAGCAACAGTGTTAGCACGACCAGGACAATACAAAATAGAAAAATCAAAAGATTGTAAAAACTGCAACCAACGAAACTGACGATGACTAAGATTACGCTGGGAGAAGAGATAACGTAAGGACTGATGATCAGTAACGATATCAAAAGGAACACGGTACAGGTAATGGCGCCACTTCTTAAGAGCATAGATAATGGCAAGAAGCTCTTTCTCATGGACAGAATAACGTTGCTCATAAGAGCGTAAACGACGCGACTCATAAGCAATAATACACTGAGACTGACGAAGCAAGGCACCCAAACCAACATTACTAGCATCGGTCTCAACAATAAATTTCTGATCAAACTATGGTAAACACAGGACAGAGGCCTCCACAACAGCACGACGAAAAGTGTCAAAGGCGAACTGACAATCAGAAGTCCAAACAAAAGCACTAGACTTCTTCAAAAGGGCATGAAGAGGGGCAGCCACAGTGGCAAAGTGAGGAACAGGACGACGAAGGTGAGTAGCGAGACCAAGAAACATACGAACATGGTGGACATCTGTGGGAACAGGCCAATCAGCGATTGCCCGAACCTTATGAGGGTCCAAACGAATACGACCATCACAAATGAGAAATCCTAAAAACTCAATCTCAACATCAGCAAAGGAACACTTAGAAAGTTTAGCAAACAACTGGTGATGAACAAGCAATTGAAAAACAGATGAAAGATGTAACACATGCTCATCAAGAGTCTTACTAAAAACAAGAATATCATCAAAATAAACTAAAACACAACGACCAAGGAGAGGACGCATGATGTTATTCATCACATTCTGGAACGTAGGTGGACCATTAGTAACACCAAAAGGAAGAACACGAAACTCATACAAACCAAGATGGGTACGAAACGCAGTCTTGTGTTCGTCCGAAGGATGCATCCTAATCTGGTGATAGCCGGAACGTAAGTCTATCTTAGAGAAAAGATGAGAGGTGCCTAACTGGTCAAAGAGATCATCCATGTGAGGAATAGGATACTGGTTACAGATGGTCAACTTATTGAGGGCACGATAATCAATGCAGAGGCGTTTGGAACCATCTTTTTTACTGACAAAGAGAACAGGGGCACCAAAAAGGACTGTGACTAGGAACAATAAGGCCCTGATCTAGTAAAGCAGTAATCTGAAGCTCAACCTCATCACGCTCAGACTTAGACATATGGTAAGGAGGCCGGGAGGGAGGAGCAGAACCCGGACGCAAATCAATATGGTGGTTCACATCACGTAATGGTGGTAGCGTCGTAGGTTCTGAAAAGACAAATGCATACTGATGTAATAAGTCAGAGATCACCTGAGGAACAGCTGCTGGAGGAGAGGTAGTCACTGGAGAATCTGCTGCAGCACGCTGAACACATAATAAAGCTGCACAATGAGCCTTAGGTAGGCTGCGGATAAACTGTTTCTCGCTGATCAGCCGGAAATCTGCTTGAGAATCAATACCAGCAAGTGAGTGGGTCACTGCATCATGAACAAATGTCAATGTCTGCTGAGCCAGGTCCAAAGTAACCGCTCCCAATGAAGCAAACCAATCAGCACCAAGGATAAGGTCATAGCGCTCCAGAGGAATGATATAAAGATCTGCCTGTCCAGAAAAATCACCAATGTGGTAGGGTAATCCCTGAAACATCTGAGAACTAGGAAATGAGTGACAACTGGCAACCTCGACTGTGAGAGGCTGTGGAGCAGGAATAGGTGAAGCGCGTATCCGGCTGAGAACATAACTGCTGATAAAGGAATGAGTGCTGCCGGTATCAACTAAAGCAATATACTCACGACCAGTAATGCGCACACGTAGCCGAATGGAGCGAGGACCGGGGCATCCTGTCCAGGTAGCATAAGCAAGCTGAGCATGGCAAGTAGCAAGAAGTAAATCAGTAGAAGGCTCAGGAGATAGATCAGGCTCATCAGATATATGAATGTAGATATCGGACTCATCTGGGGTAGTGCCCTCATGGTAGAAAACAGCAGTAGAAGTAGGCAGGGGCTGGCGGCAATCACGGGCAATGTGGTCAGGACTCTTACAACGAAGCAAAGACGCTTCTGCTGAATGTCAGCGAACTCTGCAGACGTGTAACGTCGGACAAAAGCAGGACGAGGAGGCGGAGGGCGAGGAGCGGGAGAAGTAAGAGAAGAGGTCGGGACGACAGTGGATGGGGCAGATGGGGCCGGAGATGGTAGAGGTGAAAGAGATGGACGGGGTCGGGAAAAGCGAAAGGGAGCAGGATCAGGGTACTTATGCTGTAAAGTACTAGCAAGGGACATGGCCTCAACAAGTGTGGGTGGACAGAAAGAAGAGACATCGTATCGTAGAGCACCACGAAGTCCAGCAATGTAGCGAGAAATAAGCTCGGTGGGCTGAAGATCTGTAAAGAGGTAGGAAAGGTCCATAAACTGATCTGTATAGGAAGAAAGATCACCAGTCTGAGTAAGACTACGGAATATATCACGCTGGCGGCTCAGCCACTGAGGGTCAATCATAGCATGACGAAGATCACGACGAAAGGTAGGCCATAACTGGAGACTGTCCTGATCAGGGTCAAGTCGGTAGACCCGCCACCAAGTGGCAGCACGTCCATCTAAATGTAAGGCGGCTAACTGGATCTTCTGAGGATCAGTCTTAGGGTAAATCTGAAAATAAGTATCAAGCTTTGCAAACCAATTCTCTAACAAGTTCCCGTCAGAGGAACCAGAATAGGTGGCAAGCTGTACCCGATCACGAAAATCTCGAGCAAAATGTGGCTCAGGAGCTAGATGTCGTGGAAAATGTGAATCAGCAGCTGTAGGACGTGGAAAACTGGGTGGTGGGTTAGGTGGAAAATGAGGCCCACCGCCAAAGGAAGTAGACGAGGATGGAAGTCCAAATGGAGACCCAAATGATGAATGAACAGGGGCTTTGCCAGGTCCATGTGGCTGTAAGGAATCAATCTGTGACTGCATAGTGGCAAAGCCGGTCTGTAGAGTGGTAAAACCGGTCATCATTTGGTCGAAACGACTACTGAGGAGAGTAAGAGAGTCACGCATATCAGCAAATTGTTCATCTAAAGGTCCGGAATGACTCGCAGGTGTAGTGGGTGAGCTAGCCATGAGGAAGAAAAAGTAAGCGAGAAAAGAAATGTGCTAAACAATTGGACGAACTGAAGGAGAGGACAGTCGTCACAACAGGCACGCCAATGAAATGACACAATAGAACTCGCGATGTAAGATGAACGGAAAGGACAACTAAGTAAGAAATACCTCGTAACCGCAACCGGAAGTGAGCTGAAAAATAGCGGCGATATGTCGAGGTACCGGGCAGCCTCCAAAAAAGATGCTAAGGGCCCGACAACGTGGAGTAAACGGTGGGTAAAAGTATGGGAAACAATAATGGACTATGGGGCTGGAAAGGGAGCAGCCAAGGAAAGGAAGTGATAACAAAAAGGAGGTATGGGCAGCGAGGAAACAAGGCTGAAAAATCAGAGATCGCCCTTCAAGGGTAAAAAAAAAGTTTGCGATAAAGACGGGGAGCAATCCCGATGCGCGATGAAGTTGGGTGGGAGTGGCTTTCTAAGCATCTAGGCGTGTTTGTATTGTCCGGGGTAGGGTTGCGAACACAGACAGCAGTGTAGGAGGGTGAGCTGAAATTGAGGCGGATGTAGGACGCCAGCTATGGTGGAGTGTGGGCGTCCAAGAGAGGTAGTAAACGGCAAAAAAAAAAACAATTGGATCAAAAAGATGGGTTGGTAGGGCGCTAGGAGTGGCTGATGGAAGGTGGCGAATAGGGGCAGCAAAAAGCGGAAATTTTCAGCAAAGGAAGGAGCAGTAGGGCGCTGGTCAGCAAGCATGAGGGCGCCCAATAGGGCAGCAAATAGGAGGCAGTAGGGCGCCCAAAATAGGGGAGGAAAAAGGCTGAAAATGCAGCAGTAGGCAGCCAGCAAGAGGGCGCTAGAAATGGGCAGCAAGTGGGCGCCTGTCCTCCTCCGATCCGTCGTGAAAATCTGCAAGACAAGTGTGGAGAAATGCT
This sequence comes from Diphasiastrum complanatum, assembly GCA_029204225.1. NCBI lineage: Eukaryota > Viridiplantae > Streptophyta > Lycopodiopsida > Lycopodiales > Lycopodiaceae > Diphasiastrum > Diphasiastrum complanatum. The sequence goes on from CM055096.1 coordinate 44,382,503, forward strand.
GAAGATCCGGCTGAAAAATGGTGAAGATCCAAGCTGAAGATGGGCGCCCTCCTATGAGAGAAAAATCTGCTCAATGGAGATGCTCAGGAAAGTGCTCTGATACCAGATTATGAACGTAGCCACGGCTGATCTAGAGTTAGTCTATGAAAGCATCACATAAGCAAGACTTAACCCTAGAAAGCAGGAGAGAGAAAGCTTAAAGAGACTAAAGAAGGAGATCATATCATAAGCCAAGTAACAAATGACACAGAATCCCTACTTATAGCCAAGAGGAAGCCCTAAAAGGAAGCTTCCAGTGGCTAGGGCCAAACTGAGAGGGAAAATAGTGCGCCCTCCAAGAAGGCCCCCACTCTCAGTAATATGACCAAATAACCAATATAGTGAATCATAGGGCCCAAGGCCAATAATATGGTCTAAATGTCAATAATAGGGCCCAAGGCCAACCATATAGTCTAAATATCAAATAATAAATAAAAAAGGGCCCAAAGCCTGCTTATGCATAAAGTAAAGTAAATGTAAATGGACATGGCGAATGTAATGAGCCGAGTCCATAACTGGTACGAAGACCATTTACAGATTCAACTAGCATCTCTTCAGTGCTCTAACTCTCACACTAACTCTGAATAATCTCAGATATCTCATTAGTAGCAACATGTTTAATATCTATAAAGCGAATGATACCATCCCTATAGATCAGCCGCTTTCCATTCGTTATAGCCTCCTGTTTTGCCTTTTTCCGTTCTTGAACCTGAATGAAAGTAAGGTCTTCATCTAGGTATATCGTAGTGTCCCGCAGTGTAGATCTCTTCCCTAGCACTTCATGACGGCCAGTTGCAGATGCAAACCGAATGACAAGAGTGTCTGGGACATCATGGGAGTTTGTAATACCTCTGACTCGGATATTAAGAGCCTTTTGCTCTCGCAAACGGCTCTTGGTGAACGTAGCCAAGATAAAAGAAGATGGAAGTGATAGAACAGCAGTATTAGGACCTTTAAGCACATCTGCCCAAGATCGGACAGCGGTATGATGTTGTTCCACTTGACTTTCAAGCTGTTGGATCTTAGCTGACGTAGTCGAATGAGAGGAAGCTTCGATTTTGATGGCTGTAACTTCTTTCTTGAGATCTGCGATAGACGAATCTAGTTTCTAAAGGTGAGATTGTACAGCTTGGATCGTAGCTTCAAGAGAAAGAAGTGTTTTTCGATGGTCGTTGAGATATTCATATGATCGTAACTGATCTGCACGAATGACGGAGATCATAAAGGCTGGAGGCACAGGTGATTCCTCTTCTAGGGTATTCGGAGTCAAAGGTCCGGCTAGAATGGATTCACTATTAGTGAGAAGAGGATCTGACGGAGAAATAGGGATTGCAACCAGAATAGAAGATGTGATTCCAGATGCAGATGCGATGATTCCACCTGAAGCAGGTACAACAGCGATGGAGATGGATTCCGGGCAAGCAGGTACAGGGGCAGGTACAACAGCAACGATGGAGATGGATTCCCGGCCAGGAGGACGCGGTGCAGGGTGCGGAGAGGCGGTTTCTGGGCCAGCAGGGCGCGATGGAGCATGGGGGGAATTACCTCCCCCCCTCTTGCGTGGAGCCATCAGAAAAAGGTGGAGCACATTGGCAACAGGCGGCTAGAAGGCAGCAGCGATGGAGGAGCTGAGATTAGCAGCAGCAGCCATCACGGTCAGGAGAGAGAGAGAGAGAGAGAGAGAGAGAGAGAGAGAGAGAGAGAGAGAGAGAGAGAGAGAGAGAGAGAGAGAAGAAAGAAAGAAAGAAAGAAAGCTTTATTAATGTCTTTTCCATGCCAAAAGGCATATAAGACTGAAGAGGTAGTACAACAGAGTAAATGGAACTCGGACGGGACAGTGTCGTCAATAGAAAACTAGACTAAAACTAAAACGTAAAACGTAAATCGCTATGTACAGAAGGCTCATCTCTCATGCAAGAGAGGAAAGAAATGGCCGTAGCTCAAAACATCTCTCACGTAGGAGAGGGAGAAGAATCTGAAATTCTAAGTTCTGCAATTTTAACCAAGGCCGGGCGTCCGTCTCGAAAGAGAGTTCAGAAACCATTGGCCTTAGCATCTGCGATGATTTTCTTTCTCTCAGTCCATTGAATGGGCGTCAAGTCTTCATCCATACAAATAGTAGACCCCTTCAGGCAGCCTCTTTTACGCAAAACCTTTTGACGAAGCAAAGCATCCTTGAATCGCAGAAACACTGTGGTGGGTTGGAGCTTACCCACCCAAGCAGCAGATATGACATCCTCTTTGAGACCAAAGGTGGAATGAATAAAAGCATTTGCCTCAGCCATACCCGCAAAAGAAGCTCCCCTAACCCTGACATTGAGGGCCTTGAGATCTCGTTTTTGATGTTCTTGAATAGATTCAGAAATAACCTGCTTAGAACCCTTGAGCACGTCGGCCCAAGAACTCTTCGATTGCTGAAGTTGCTGCTCCAAGGAGTGAACCCGTTCTTGCAGCTGCTTTGACTTGTCTTCTAAATCTGCATTGCCGCTTCCTTCTTCCCCTTCATCTGATTCCAGTTCATTCTTGAGGTAAGTAACACCAACCTCAAGAATGCCAACTTTGCCTTGTAGGGCTAAGACCGTGTTCTCCAAAGTGGAGATTTGGAATGCTTGTTTCTTGATGATCGCAAGCAAGGATGCATTGTCCTCATAAAGAGAATCAACGATACCAGGAAAACTAGATAAAAATTCAGCTGAAAGGGACGGAGACAATGGGGGGGATGAAGATGAAGGGGTGAAAGAGGGAGAGGAGGAAGAAAGAGTGGCAGTAGGAGAAGAGGTGGAGCTTGCGAGACTGGAGGGTAGGTGCGAGGGAGAGGGAGGGGGCAAGGTAAAGGGATTTGGAGCTGTAGTAGGGATGGCTGAGAAGACAAAGGGAGAAGGGGGAGGGGTTTTCTTCCCCTTCCGATTCACAGATTGCCAATCAGCCATAGTACCACAGCTAGATAAAGGATTAATGACGGAAAAAGGGTAGAGGAAAGGCAAAAGGACAGGCAAAAGGAAGGGTAGGGACAGGGACAGGGACAGGTAGCGAGGGGGCAGCATGAGCGGGTCAAGAGGCAAAAGGGAGGGCAGGGACAGGGACAGGTACAGGTAGCGAGGAGATGGGCAGATAGCGAGGGAGCGGGTCAGGAGGTAAAAGGGAGGGCAGGGTCAGGGATAGGTACAGGTAGCGAGGAGATGGGCAGATAGCGAGGGAGACAGGTAGCGATGGCAGGAGGGAGGGAGAGGGAGATGGGTAGGCAGCGGGACAGGTAGCGATGGCAGGAGGGGGCAGATAGCGATGGAGGGCCAGCGGCAATAAAGCAGCGAGCAGCAGCAGCAAGGCATCAGTAGCAGGGCGCCATCGTTGTAGGGAGCCATCGCAGGAGCGAGGAGGGAGGGAGGAGAAGGCGCGCTGCTGCCAGAGAGAGAGAGAGAGAGAGAGAGAGAGAGAGAGAGAGAGAGAGAGAGAGAGAGAGAATGTATGTTGTAATGGAGAAAAGACGAATCCTGCATTTTCATTGGGCCATGTGTGCCCTAAAAAATGTCAACAGCGACGTGTAGGTTTAGCTGGTCATCATCCAATCTTCTCTAGAAAATTCTAGAAAGAGAATGTTCGAGAGAGAGAGAGAGCGAGCCGGTCATCTCGTGTGCAATATGGGTGAGTGAGAGTGAGACACAGAGAGAGATTGTGCGCGCAACGGAGAGAGATCTGAGAGAGAGATGGAGATGGCAGCTACAATGATCAAAGCGAGCAGACAATATATAGGCATGAAGGGACTCGAGCAGGAAGACCGATCTGTGATGGTGAGTTTGTCACGCTGCAATGTGGATGCAATCTTAAATCGAGAGCTGAGCTTCAGAATTTCGGAAAACAATGAGAGAGAGAGAGAGATGGTGGGTGAAGGAGAGAGAGATGGTGGGGGTGAGCAAGAGAGAGGAGAGAGATGTGTTTTGAGAGAGCCGAGCTGAGAGGAGAGGGAGAAGTGAGAGCGCAAGAGGGGCGAGAGAGAGAAGACGAAGGAGATGCCAAGTGGAGAGAGGGTGGGGGTGAGAGAGGGTGAAGTGAGAGCGCGAGAGGGGCGAGAGAGAGAAGACGAAGGAGATGCCAAGTGGAGAGAGGGTGGGGGTGAGAGAGGGACAGAGAGAGAGGAGAGAGCGAGATGTTTGGTGAGAGAGAGAGAGAGCCAAGAGGAGAAAGAAAGAAAGAAAGAAAGAAAGATCTTTATTAATGTCCATGAAATACCCTAAGGTACATAGGACTGAAAAAGGTACATGTCAAGTATGCACGATGGGAGCATGAAAGCTCTACCACCTAAAAGAACAAAGAAACAAGACTACAGGTAAACAGGAAATCCATGTCTTTGATGTGTAAAGAGCTGAGGGAACTACCATAGTATCAAAAAGTCGACACTTACTAGTCGCATCTCTAATGTGTGAGCTGAAACATAATCTCTCCAAATCTACCAATGATGCATAGCCCTTCCGTAACCGGGAAAATGCCAACTGTCGCATGCTGAAAGTGGGACCAGAGAATACCACGCCTAGGTATGTGTAAGAGTCAACTACCTCAAGTGGATGTTCCTCCCACAGAAGCTCCTGTCGCATCACGAAGGATCTAGAGGTGTTAAACACCATAACTTTGGTTTTGGCCACATTCACTGACAATCCCCACTGAATACAAAAGGAGCGAAGCGCATCCAGATGTCATTGCAGGCCTTCCCTCATCTTCGAAAGCAAAACCACATCATCAGCATATAATAAGATAGCGATATGAGGTCACCCAATGTGCAACCCTCACCTCCCTCTGCCCGTATAACCTGCTCAAGCTCATCTATATATAAACCAAAGAGTGTAGGTGAGAGAGGACATCCCTGCTTAACCCCAACAGTGCTCTCTATCTCTGGTGATACAACTCCTGATACTCGGATCCGGCCAATAACTCGTATGTACAATGCCACAACTGCCTGTATGATATCCTCCTGGAAGCCACGATCCCCAAGCCTCCGTATCAGTAAATGTCTAGGCACCGAGTAAAAGGCTTTGCGAAAATCCACAAAGCAGCAGTAAACACGCTCTCTCCTAGCCTTAGCCTCCTCAATGATGGCTCTCAAGGTGAAAATATGATCGGATGTAGTATATCCTGGTCTGAAACCAGCTTGGCCAATTTTATGGATAGGATAAATAAGGTTTGTGGACCAAGGGGAGGGGAAACCAGATGTAATAGCGCGGTTAAATAGGAAAGAGAGAAAGGGTGAGAGGATGTCAGCGGCCTGCTTCAAGAGTTCAGCCTCTAGCTCATCAATGTCTTTGGCCTTATGTAGGTTTGACCGGTCGATGGCGTCTTCTACTATGTCCAAAGAGAATATATTAGAGGTACATGTGTATGGGTGTGTGGGAAGTGGAGGAGTATCAGGTACAGTGTACAACGATGTGGCATAGATCACCCATGTGCTAAGATCTGTGATCCGGGATGGAGGTGCTCGTGAGAGGAATTTTTGCCAAAAAGAACGCAACGAGGAATTTTTGCCAAAAAGAGAGGTGAGAGGGGGACGCAAGATGCATTTTAGGTTTTACGGTTTTTTAGGGTTAATGTTTTTTAGGGTTTAGGGAGAGAAAAATAGCCATATAGTGAGGTGTTGGAGAGAGAGAGAGAGAGAGAGAGAGAGAGAGAGAGAGAGAGAGAGAGAGAGAGAGAGAGAACTAGAAATAGAATTGGAATTATATATATTAATGTCTGTCAAGTACCCGAGGGCACATAAGACAAGTAGAAAGTACATCAAAAAAGAAGGAGCATTGTCCATGTAGAACTTATTCTTTAACCTCCAGCTCTCTTGAGGGTCAATATCAGTAGCTTAACCACCAGCTACACAGAGGGAAAGAGAAAACTGAAATAAGTTAGCTAACTGGCTAAGTGGATATAAAAAACTGCGTGATATGGTGAGAAGCAGGTGTTGGCCTCCGGTGAAGAGCCCTAGGCCTGGAGGAGCGAAGAGGATGCTGGAGCTTCGGTCGTCATACTGGAATGTCTATCTCACTGTCAGAAGTCTCATCTCTATCCCTCTTCTGGAAAAAGTGCGTAATGTGGGACTGGCTACGATCCACATCAGAAACATCCAATAAAAAGGAAGATCTCAGAGTAAACATCTCTCGCAATAATAAACCAACACATCTTGCATCTGAGAAGGCAAGGAAAGAAGCAAGTGTAAGTGGAGTATCTCTGTATAAGCAATGGTATCTGCCTCTGATCTCATAGTAGGCTGGACATTGGAAAATAAAATGGAACTCATCCTCAATCTCCTGTAAAGAGCAGCACTGATAAATCCGTAGCGGTCTAGGTGTGTCTGTGTATTTGCCTGTCTCAATAGCAAGCTGGTGAGAAGAGACCCTAAACTGACCAAGACGATAACGCAGGCCGAAAGATAACGTCTAAGACAAATAACCCGGCCGAATGGGAAGCCCGGAAACATCAAGCTGAAGAAGATGAGTGTGATAAAAAAGAAGCTTGACCCGTGCTGGATCTGGGTGAGACCACACTGTGCTGATGTAAGCTCTGTAAATCTGCTGGCGGATATATGCGTGCGTCCCATTCGGGAGATCAGATATAGATAAACCCCACCTACTCAAAAGGTCAAAAACACACTGAAACCATGAGGACTTAGCCTGCTGACTAGCTAGAGTGTGAGAGGATGTGAAAGTTGTAGCAACATATTTGGATGAATCAAGCTCCGAGACTCTATGAATGAATGTGATAATCCGAAATATGGCCTCGACAATCAATGGTGGTGAGGCAGCCAGTATGATATCATGGGGAACTGACTGCTTCGCACGGATTATCCGGCTAAGCATAAGGATCTGCAAACGTGAAATATCACTCCAAGTATCTCTGGACAAGCCAGGACACCACGTCTCTGCTGAATATAGAGCCACCAGAGAGATAGTGGCAGAAAAAAGGCGACAGCGCGTATCAGGATCATGTACATAGTAAATAGAGGAAAACCTCTCCATCTGGACAAGAGCAGAGTGCCCCTTGAGAGAGAGAGAGAGAGAGAGAGAGATTAACTCTTCTCCTCCAAGCCCACATAACTGATCAATCTCAAACTACACTTACACTATGAATACTTAAAGGTTAAGTACACGTAGCTCCCATACAAGAAAGAAAGAAAGAAAGAAAGAAAGCTTTATTAATGTCTTTTCCATGCCAAAAGGCATATAAGACTAGTAAATGTACATGTCAAGTATGTGGTAACAATGGGAGCGTATGAAACGTCTCCAAAACGGTAACATAAATAACAAATCTAAAGCTATGAACTGAAATAGATGTGATGATATATGAAACATGTGGGAGCATGTATACTGCTAAAAGTCATGAGTGGGGTATGACACTATCATCCAATCTTGTCCTGCTGATGCTGTAAAAGGATGTAATACGGGCCGCATGGAGGGCCACTGGTGGTCGCTGACGTCGTCTAGGAGGGTGAAGAGGTCTCCTCGTGGTAAGTCGAGTAGCTCGTGCTGCAACATGGGTATGTGTGGGGCATTGTCTCCGATCTCTATGGGCAGGTAAGTCATCATCACCATCATCATCATCATCAAATACTAGGTCTCATCCTCTCCTCCTGGAGAAGAAAGAAGTGATCTGAGGCTGAGAAACATGACTCTGCTGGGCTGTCTGACACAGCCCCTGTCGTAGTATAAACATCTCTCGTATCATGAGTGCAGCGCATCTGGAGTCCTCATAGGCTAGGAGGGATCGTAGGATGATGGGTGTGTCACGGAACAAACAGTGGTATCTCCCTCTGATCTCGTAATATACTGGGCACCTAAAGATAAAGTGCTCCTCTGACTCCACCTCATCCAAGGAGCATAACTGACAAATCCGCTCCGCTCTCGGGATACCCTAGAATCTCCCAGTCTCAATAGCCAACTGATGTGATGATACACTTAGCTGGCCCAATGTAAATCTGAAGCAGTGTGATAACCCTGAGTCCAAACAGTGTGGCAAAACTGGGAACCCTGCTATGTCAAGCTCAATAAAGTCAGTCCAATAATATTCAGGTTTAACCCCACGCTGTCGCCTCCAAGTATGATCGAGGTATGCCCGATATAAGATGTGCCTGATATATTGATGAGTACCTGAGGGGAGCTCTGTAATGTGGATACCAAATGACTCAAGGAGGAAGTGGGATGCCTGGGAGAACCACGACAGTCGATAGCCCTGGTCATGAAGTGAGTGTGAGGAAACAAGTGCTATCTGTGTATATCTCATATCTGCATCGGGCAGAGCCTGGACTCTCTGAATATATGTGATAAGATGTAAAGCGGCATCTATCTCAATGGGTGGAACGGCAAACTCTGCAAGAAGGATCTCATGCGGAACCGAGGGCTTCGCCCGAATCATACGAGCTAACATAGTGGTCTGTAATCGTGAAATGCTGGCCCAGTGTGATGACGAGAGACCAGTGCACCATGTCTCTGCTGCATACATGGCAGTGGGGGTGACAATAGTATCAAAAAGTCTACACTTACTACGAGCATCTCTGATGAGCTTCCTGAAGCAGAACCGCTCAAGCTGAACAAGAGAGGAGTGCCCCTTCCCAAGTCGGGTGGTGGCCGCCTGTCACATGCTAAAGGTAGGACCAGAAAAGAGTATTCCCAAATAAGTATAAGAGGAAACTACCTCTAAGGCCTGCCCATCTAGGGTGAACTCCTGGCGCTGCATGAAAGCTCGAGAAGTGTTGAAGACCATAACTTTGGTCTTCGTAGTGTTCACCCCAATCCCCATCTGGTACAAAATCCTTGTAAACAATCCAACTGCCTCTGTAATCCCTCTCTGGTCGGGGATACAAGTACCACATCATCCGCATAGAGGAGAATAGCAATCAGAATGGTGCCAAGTCTACATCCAGCCCCGCCACACTGTGAGATGACTCGCTCTAACTCATCACTATATAATCCAAAGAGAACCGGTGAAAGAGAACATCCATGTTTCACCCCAATGGTGCTCCAAATGTGATCAGATAGGCCACTTCATGTCGGAAACATCCCAAGACCTTCTCATAAAGAGCCATCACTTCCAGAAAATATCTGTGGAGAAACCAAGGTCACGAAGTCTCTGAATGAGTAGGGAGCGTGGTACAGAATCAAAGGCTTTTCTGAAGTCCACAAAACAACAGTAAACCCTCTCTTTCCTGTACTTAGCTTCCTCAATCAAAGCTCGGAGTGTGAAGATATGGTCAGTGGTAGAATAATGAGATCTAAAACCTACCTGCCCCAATGCATGTAATCTCCGGTTTTCCGCCTCTAAACTCACTGCAGACTGGAGTATGGTGCCATAGAGCTTCGTGAGAACATGCCCAATCATGATAGTGCGGTAATTACCAGGAATCATGGGATCACCATTTTTATGAATAGGATGGATGATGTTGGTGCACCAGGATGAAGGGAAACCAGAAACAACGACAGAATTGAGGAGAGTGGCTAGTGTGGGAGCAAGGAGGTCGGAAGCATGGGTTAGGAGTTCAGATTCGAGGTCTTCAATATCTCTTGCCTTATGGGACTTCATTCTCTTGATGGCCGCGAGTACCATGTCAGAGGTAAGAAGGTGAACTCAAAAGGGCGTGGAGAGATAGAGGTGGGTGTGTCTGTGGGTATGGTATATAGGCTGGTAGCGTAGTCGGTCCATATGCGAAGGTCATCCAGGAGAGGTGGTGGAGCACGGGGGATAAATTCACACCAAAAGGCACCTGAAGAGGAACTGAAGAGAAGGTCAACAAGACGTTTTCCTTTAGAGTCGTCATAGGCGCGCTTTTTCCGGCGGAGTGTGCGACGACAAGAGCGTCTGGCGGAGCGGAGGAGGTGAGGATCATTAGTACGGGCATGGTTGACAAGGTGATGGAGAGAGCGACATTCGGCATCATACCACGGGGGTGCAAAGGCCGTAATGATGAGGAATGAGTGTGTCTGCCTTTATGCTTAGATGGAAAAACAAAGGAAGCAGCGGTATGAAGAGAGGTGCTAAGGAAGGCAGCCTGAGTCTCGATGGTGCTATCGTGTGGAAAGGAATGGAGTAGGGAGGCTAGAGATTCCTGCTAAGCTGGCGTATAGAGAGAACTGAATGTATACCTGGGTGCACGTGTAAGCAAGGGATGTGAGGATGGCTGGGGAGGTGGGAGGCGGCCGATAGCGAAGGAGAGAAAGGAGTGATCAGAGAGAGTGGTGGGAGATATATGAAGTATGGAGGATGGTGATCCCATGAGATAATCCACAACACTATGTCCACCACTGTGGGGGTGACAAGTATAACTACCGGAGTTTGGCCAGCAAGTTAGGCCATTGTAAATGGCTAACTCATGAGCCTCTCCAAACTGCAATAATGCTCACCGTAGGGGGTAATAGGTCCCAAGCTGTCCTCTGAAACCCTGGTAACTCCCATCTCATCACTGTCAAGGGCATGAATGCGGAGCTGGTCGATGATGTCATAAAACTCTGACTGTCGTGAGGAGGTTCGGGCATTAAAATCCCCAGTAAGGAGGATATGCCCTCGCTCTGCGAATCTGATGATGTCAAGCGATAAAACAAGGTAGGGTGAACCTGTGTACTCAGCAAAGGACGAAGACTCTGGAGGAAAATAGCATGCCGCCACAAAGAGGTCCCTGTCCAATCCAATATCTTGTCCAACAATACGAATCCATATATAACGTGCATACTCGTCGTGTCTGATGAACTCAATGCTCGGGTGAAGAGACTCCCTGTATAAGCATGCAACACCTCCAGATCCACGACCACTAGCTGATCTAGTCTCAGGTTTGTATACGGAATCCCATCTATATCCTGGAAAAATCAGTAGTCCTCTCTCCTGACTCTCGTGAGTCTCTGTCAAAGCAATAGATCTCTATCAGTGATGAAGTCGATCAGGTCGCCAGCTATGGAAGATGAGTGGATACCATCACAGTTCCATACTCCAATCCGGAAAATGGTGCGGATGGGGCCCCGGGGCACTCCCGAACCCGGGGACCCCAAATCCCTAGCACTGAGAGCTGCTAGGAGCGCTGTCAAGAAAGCGCACTCGTCCATCTCGATAAATGACTCGTCTGCCAGACTCACGGGCTGTCTGAGAGGCCCTACGCCTCTCTTCTACCTGGATATATGTGGTACCACGTAGCTTAGCTCTGCACCGCAAAGCATCTCGGCGACTCTCAAGGGAGGTGAAACGGATAATGCGTGTGGCTGCATCTCTAGTGGTCCTCCATGCGGTGTCCAATCCCTCTGTCCGGTGCCCGAGAGTGGTATTGAGAAAGCGTTTGGCTTCAGCCAAGGCATCCTGTGTATCCGGGATCTCTCAAACTCGAATGTTGTGGGCTTTTTGGTCTCGAGATTTCTCTTCCGAGATGGTGGCTGAGATAACCGAGGAGATGGGAGCACTTGGTTTGGTGCCTTTCTTCAAAACAGATGCCCAAGAAAGGGCCTCTTCTTGTTGCTTCTCAATCTTAGTTTCTAGTTCCCGTATCATATTGGTGGTGGATTCCGAAGCTGCGGCCTGCTTGATCCCAATGGATTGTTCGAGTGATGCAACCTTGGACTGCAATATGTTCTTCTCATTGATCAAAGAGGTAACCATTCCTTTCAGCTGTGAGATTTCATGCCACAAAGTTTGGAATTCTGCCTTGATTTGATCAATCTGCCATGAGGAAAAAAGCTTGGTTGATTTGGAAGGTGTATACGGGATATTTGTTGTAGGCTGTGGTGCTGGGAAGGAAGAGGAGTGAGCAATGGTCGGTGTGGAAGAATGGGGTCAGAAGACAGAGGAGGAGCAGAATCGGGAGGAGGAGCAGAATGGACAGAAAATGGTGGAATCGGCGGGCATTTTGCTTGCGTGGCAGGGGGTACACTAGCATCAGCAGACAGCGAGCCATCAGTGAGCGTGGGGAATGGGCAGTTAGCGAGGGTGGGTGATGAGCCTTCAGCAACGGTGAGTGGTGAGCCATCAGCGAGGGAGAATAGGGGTGGGGAGGTCAGCGAGGGTGAGCATCCATCAGTGAGGGGGGGGGCAGCCAGCGAGGGTGGAGCAGTCGCAATCAAATTCAAGGGCAGAGAGGGGTAGAGCAAGGGAAGCAAGGGGAGCTGTAGCGAGGGGGACTGTAGCGAGCAGGACTGGAGAAGAAGCAGTGAGGGGAAGTGGAGAGTCAGCGAGGGGGGGGTTTGGGGTGGCATTGGCAGCGAGGGTGGGGGAGCGGGAGGGTCTGCGAGGAGCCATGAAGCGAAGTCGGGGTCAGGTGGTGGACAAATGGCAGGCAGCAGGCGGACCTGGGTAGGGCCGACCTGGGCGGACAGGGTAGAGCGGACAGGGTAGGGCAGACCTGGGGCGGTGGACAGCAGGGACAGGGCAGCCAGGGTCGTAGAGCACCAGGAGCACCATCGCGCGCGCGCGCGAGAGAGAGAGAGAGAGAGAGAGAGAGAGAGAGAGAGAGAGAGAGAGAGAGAGCTGAGAGATAAAGTTGCACTGGCATTGACATTCCTCAAAACGTATTACCTAACTTCTTGCAAATGAAAAGAAGACTCAACAAGTGAAACATAAAAAAAGTTATGTGTAGGGTAAAGGCATGCGCAGAAAGCCAACCTGGATGCCTTTAGAAACTGCCAAGGATTTTATTTTTTACTTTTATTTTGAAATCTGTACCTTTTATTTGTATATAACAGAAAAATTATGGGCTTTAAGGGCATAAAGCACTCCACAGCAAAAACCCATGGACTTTTGGTTATAAAAATATGAGGGCATTTTGCCAGATGAACACCACAAAAATGAACTGATTCTCATATTTGCTCTCGCTGGTCTATAGACAATGAATTTGCTTCACTATTGTTTCTAGTTTCAAACCGAAGTCTCTGATTGTTTTCAACAGATATTCAAACGATTCAAACGTCCACATTTGAAACGCGTTTGAAACGTTTGAAAGAAAGTTTCAAATGTTTGAAACAAAATCCTATCTTTCTTTCTGATTTTTTTGCAAGTTTTTGAGCAAATAGTGCTAATTTTAGTGTTGGAACCTTAAACATAACATAAAAGTGGTTGAATAAGCTTGTTTTTAGGTAGATGGGCCTTAGACATGGTCCATTGGTCATTTGGACCCCATTTGGAGGGCTAGGGCCCCAAAAAAATTTCACATGCAGATGCCCACGTTTGAAACGCGTTTCAAACGTGGGCGTCTCAAACGCGTTTGAATGCAACTCTGTCCTACGGGAAACATCAACCATATCAAACACGCATGAAGATACGTACACAGCTGCATCACATATGCAAATGGGTCCTAGACTGACTGTGAGCTGAATATCACCAGACAAAAGTCTAAGACAGGTTTGTCAGCCTAAAAGTTACCATCATCCTCCAAAGGCCATCTCTCTTCGTGAGATTGGAGTGCATCCAAATTCACAACTTCGCTTTCAAAAATTAAAAATGTCATTAGAAAGAGGTCATAACATAATATAAACGCAACCAAAATGTCAATATCCAACCAATAACGTAACAAAATTTCCAGCAAACAGGCATTATTTATTGTCTCATCAGTCAGCAACCATAGATTGCTATATGGGTTTCAGGAGCATCCAGATTCCCTGGATAGACTCAATCAAGGAAAACAAATCAAGAACAAAGCAAAAAGAAACATGAAACTAAAAGCAGCGTATACAAAACTAGAACCAATTGGGCCCTTTACATATTTAACAAAATTAGAAATGTGAGGCTTACGTATTACGTTAACAGTTCGTATTCTCCCTGTAACCTATTATCAGAGATATCTACCAATAATTCTGAACTCTTCTAGCTTAAAGAAAGGCCCAAATTTTTGCATTATCACCTCCCTTGAAACTATTGTCAAATATTAATCACATTCTTAGTGCTCCAAGTTGTTGTTGCAAGGGATGACATTGTCATCGGAGCTGAGGATAGGTCTGGGGAGGTCAAGGTCCATATATTGCAAAACTAACATTTTTGCACAAAAAGATGTTCTTGGATAGGCCTCAACAATAAGTGAACAGATATTGTGAGCGTTCTCATTTAACAAGGGTTCCATATATCAAGGATCACCAAATGCTAATGTTTTTGAATTGCCCAAGTCTATGAGTGCTTCAAATGTCTCCTATGTTTTACATTGACTTCAAATTGAGGTATCACATTATTGTGTTTTCAAATTTCCAAGTGTATAGGTGCTTCAATGTCTTCTTTTGCTTTACATTGACTTCAAATTGAGACACCAAGTTATTCTCAAATAAAGATATAATATCAAATTTAAGTTGAACCCACTCGACTACACCAAGGGCATAGATGGAAGAAAAGTCGTACCAGCTTCAACAGCCAGCTTTCTTCAGGTGTAGATATTGTAGTGAGAAGAGTCATAGATACAAATGTGAAACCAATTCTTTGGAGATTAACAAGGAAATGAAGTGTTGATGCACATCTTGGGGCCAGAGTGATTCCACAGAGGAAACTGCAATTGTTTAATATAAGCCACCTGGCGTGACTTTGAAGGTTTTATTAGCAATAGTTTATAAGCATTACATAAATCACCCAAGTAACTGCTATCCTGGTTTTTGAAAGAATCTTATTTGTAATAGATTATCAATGACACAAAGTTGATCAATCACAGAGGCCTTACCTTTGAAATTGCTCCTTCCCTTGCACTTTGTGATTAAAGTGGTCCCCGAAAGAGGCTTTGCTGTCAATCCAATTCACCACTCGACCTTGCACTCCAATCGGAACTTCAAGCTTCACATCAAGAGTCTTGCTGAAACCAGCTTCACGAAGAGCATTTTCAGACTTGAAAGCAATCCCCAGAACTTGAAGCTTTTCACGAAGCATAAGTTCAAACCTGTTTCTCCCAAGTAAAAACCAGGTCAACATGAATCCATCACATTTCGTTAAACAAATCTTGCTAGAAATTTCTGTTGAAGTTGACATCTAGTCTATTTGCCTAAAGAAATGGAAAATTAGCCCTGGAAAATGCTCTAATCCCAAGTTATGAACATAATCATGGATTTGAATATCTGTGAAGCGTGAATTAAAAATATATATATATGAGGCAATCTAGCAATCTCCCAAGAAGAATGGCAACAACATCACATGAAATCAATGGCTAAAGCCCAACAAACACAAGAGTCCTCCCGTGAAGAGCCCAAGCACACAGATTATAAGCTGCAAAATGAATGTACGTAAGGCCTATGTAAAGTTCCTTGCGGAACCCTAAAAGCAGGATTCAAAAATCAGCAGAACTTCTGGAGGGAAAATGGGGCTCCTCCTAAAGGAATCCCACTCCAGTTGATTGGCTAATAAAAGTTGTGGGCCCTTGGCCAGTCCTAAATATAAATGCATAAAGAAAGCTTTTAAGCATGTACACGAATAAAAAGGGATAAGTAAATAATAATCGAATGTAAATAAAGGTAAGTCCCGAAATCCATGTCATATATGGTCCAGGTCATGCATGGACCCAGTAGCCCTATATTCTATAATCCATAACTGCAACTCCAAGGGGCATCATTCTAGCATATACCATATGATAGTAATTTTACAACAAGTGCATAGACTATAAAAGCTAAGTGTTGTGTCCTAAAAAAATATGAAAAATGATGCTATTGTATATTTGTAGGCTGACAAGGGTTATGGGTAGCTATCAATGAGCATGACAAGGCCTCAAAATGCATAGAATTCAATGTGGAGTAACCTCTCCAAAAGACGTCTAATGCAATAACTCTCTGCAAAATCAAAAAGATACCATGGAGTAACTCTCTCTGATATCAATGAAGCATGATGGAGTAACTCTCTCAAAGATTAAAGAGACGTAATGGAGTATCTCTCTCCAATACCAAAGAGAGAAAACTCTCTAATAACGGAAGAAGAGCACCTTTTTTACTACAATTGGCATGGAGGTCGCATATTATGTTTTCATATTTTTTCACAAGCCTAGTTATTATGAATGCATTATCTGTCAATGAAGTAACTAACACAATAAAGTTGGTCTGAGGGAACCCAACGACACCCTTTTCTAAGACTTAAGAATACGTCTTAACAGCTGTAAGTGAGTGAAATTCACATAAACTTTTGGTGAAAAACATAAGACGTAGGAATTCAGGAAGACTAAAGTACGTGCTAAGACTTAATACAACTTTCAGGTCAAGAAAACCCCAAAATAAAACTACTCTCAAGAAATTCAAGGATACGCTACTCTAAGACTTGGAACATGTTTCACCCACTCTACGTGAGTGAAATTTAAAAACTCTTACTGAAAAGAACAAGACACACAAATCTAGGAAGACTGGAATCCGTGATAAGATTTAGTATGAGTCTAAGACATTTGGAACAAAATCCTAAAAAAGAATGTCTGTTTTTCAAGCCCTGAAGTACCCATCAAAAGGCAAACCAAAAATTCTTTACATTCTTATCTAAGGAGTACAAGAAAAGGGACAAAATTATTTCTTACCGAAACCCAGTAATTGGAAATAAGGACCTCAATAATCTTCTCGAACAAATGAAAATTGTGTGACAAGATAATGCAACTTCATTTTTTAGTGAAAGAAAGCTAAAAGGTTCAAACATTGAAAACATCTAAGAAAACGTGGGTCCCGATTCCCTAGATAGGACAGATAGGATCAAAGGTCCTCCAATAAGTGATGATTTGGTAAGGACTACCTTTCCTTTCTTTCAAGTAGAAAACAATGATCAACTTACACAATGTACTAACCACTATAGATCCTATATGGCATCCAAAGTGACCATGATGACGTCAAATGGACTTATGTTCGGTCATGTCCACAAACCACTATTGAACTTCTAATATATGTTGAGCTTCTAATATATGACTACATGATTTTTAAAATTTGTAAATTGTTGAACATGGAATTGTGTATGAAACTATATATAATTTTAACTATTAACATTGCATGGATGTGGTGCATGAATGTAGCTCATGAACCAATCAGCAGTATTTGTGATAAGAAGCCATCACTAGTGATCAAGAATAATTTACTGCAAGTCTTCATTGTGTGGTGATAAGTAAATACTAGTAGTAAGAGTTGTTGAAAACTAGATATTTTATCAATAAGGAGTCGTCATGTTAAAGACCACTCAGTGTCAGTCTTAAAATTAGTAAGTGCCCAGTGATTCATATTGAAGACTTCGTCTCTAGATTAAGGTGTGAACAATTAATGTATGAACATACCTAATGTACAATAACTAAGGTTACCTTTTAAAGGGTGTTGCACCATGGTAGGACTATGGGGCATGCTCATCAAAGAGCAAATAGAAAAGAAGCGGGAGGGACCTATGAGACCCTCTTCTTGCAAATATTGTTGTGATCAATCATATTCAGAGATCTACAGGATTAGCCCACAAATAAGAATTGATCACATTACTTGGGCAACTTTAGAGTGCAAATAATCATCCTATAACAAGTTCTTAGGAATCATACCACAGGGACACAAAAAATGAACTTGCATACAGCCCATCAACTAAAAGGCAAAGATCAAACTACCTTCAATTGCACAAAGAGTTGCGAAACCCTCCACACAAGATTTCTTTGAAGTAAGTGAGTGAAATTATTAGCAAGCTTACAAGCTGGAACTAGAATTTTGGCAAAGTGCAATTTTCTTCAATTAAGATTTAGTTTAGAATTAATGATAATATCAACTCCATATTCCACCGTCAGTTATGCTTGAAAAATATAAATTGTAGTCATCATATTCACCATCTCATTGAAACGGAACTTACAAGATCTACCTATAAAAGAAGGGATAGAGAAGGCAAAGATTCAATCAGTAAGTGACTTTTAAAGTGGCTACAGACACTCTTGAAGAGAATGTTGTAACAATCATGTTGGGTTGAATAAAGTACTTACTCCATTCCTGTGACTCGTCGAATTAGCTCCACGGCAGGTGAGCTCAAAGTGTCTTTTTCAACACATTGTTGGATGTCCTTGTATAGCCTTGACTTGGGAATAGAGATAGGTGCTAGCACATCTTGAGTGGAACTTGCAGGTAAATGGACAAGGATTGGGGAATCAGGAAGTATCGTTGGATCTTTCAAGCAAGCACTCACATTCTGTTTGCCCATGCCCACCATGTGTTCCAATAAAAAGCGAGCCAACAGACAAGGGGGGATGTCAAAATCATGGCTAATGCTTAAAATCTCCTCACCAGACATGTACCTGCATCAAACTTAAATGCATGTATTAATACAAATGACATTTATAAGGCTTCATATCAATAATCAATCCATCCAACATTCAAAATGTTTTATATGGCTATGTTGTGCCAACTTCAAATGATTTTGACCTGATACAATTTTAGGTTGATTGCATTATTCGTTTTGCAAACTTGATTGTTTTACTTTAAAATAGAATTTACAGGTGGTGTTAACTGTGGTGCTTTCCACCTGTTCATTTTTAGGTTTCCTAAAAAATAGATAAGAAGCTTTTTGCAAGGACGACTTCGACTCGTATCTGATATATGGACCATATATCTTCCTCTCAGATGCATATAACTACCTATTTTGCTTCAGGTACGGTCTGTGTCTGTCTAAAGAATTCTGATTGTTTTTACAAATATGATTTGCACACAAGTTCTACCCTAGACAAGTAACAAGTTTTTTGCGAGTACTACTTAGCCCCTATACCTCCTCCCAACGAGTGCAGATGCTCGGATGGCCATATGTACTAAGCTCGAACACCTGAACCCTAAACCCCAAATGAATAAATGCAGTGTCCAACCAAATTCCACAAACCCTAATCCTCGTGCACTATGTATACCCACCTAAAGACTAAACCCTACGTACACACACTTAAAACCTTTACTACGAAGCCGTACGCATTCCTTTAGGAACCGTACCTCAGTACATTGTCGTTCATACACTGTATGGAATTGCCTGCGGCTTCGTGTCCGTACATAAAGCGATCCAGAATACAGCAAAAGCATGAAAGGAAGGGAGAGATGGCGAACCTTGCAATTATTGCTGAACACGGTCAGGAGAGCAGAGCTTGTGGTGTTGAAGTCTGAGACGACGCAAGCATTCTTGGGATTGAATGGACACCAGAGTGTCAAAGGACAAATTTGCTGCTCGCTGCGTTCAACGTGCAAACGCCTGGCCGCCCCAGCAGCTCCCTCAGCTCCTCATATATTTCCACCTTCATCACACTTACACTCTACATTCACAATTCCCGGCTACTTTCTACTGTTGTTGCTGCTGCTGCTAATTCTACTCATGTTAACTTATACATAGCTCCAAACAAAGCTGGAAGCTCTTCAGCTCTCATTCTCTGGTCCTAAAGCATACACTTCGGTTGCTCTCCAAAAACATCAACCTTCTACCGGTGCTCAGAAACCGAGTCTTATTGATCCCTGACAAAAGATCATGTAAATCCAGCAAGTATTTATCTGTCAGAACAAACAGCTTCAATGCAGCTACAAGTAAGTAAGTTGCATGCGACGCAGCTGAAAACAAGAGCCAAACATAACTGCCAACCAAATTCAAAGTAGCTTAGCTTCTTGAAGGCTGAACTATTCCAAGACTGAAAATTTTCAGGAATGATACAACATTCTCACTCACTCGTTTAACAAATGTGAAGCACAGAACGTAAGCTAGCTCCTCAGAAACTTGGAAGCCAAACTGGAAACATGTGTGTAGCTTTGGCAGGCATAAATCCACACCCTGGCAATAGATCAGTGAGCTAAAGCTAAAACCTTTTCTAGGATTGACCTTCCTTCGTTCTAGCTACCAATAGATCTGCTTCATCCCACTCATGAGCATATATAATAGGATTGCTTCTCATACCCATTATGCCTTGCCTTCTTGTATGAATTTTGGGTTGTTCTTTTTTTATGTTACCAATGACTTCCCTACTTTTCATCATACCATGACCCATCTTTTTGGTTCTTTATTGTGTGTGTGTGTGTGTGTGTGTGTGTGTCTCATTGTTTATGTTGATGACATTCTTATTATCTTTGGGTGTTTCTTTCCGTGACCGTATCATCTATTTGTGGTATGTTTTTCATATCCTTGTTATCTTTTTCTACGTGCCAAGCAATCTAAGCGTTCCTTTGCAATTACATTGCTAAGATTTCTTTTCATGGCCTTGCTATTTTTTACAATCATATTTGCCTCGATCCTCATAAAGTTCAGGCAATTTATGTGTGGCATGCTTCTTATGATGTCCATGTCCATGTCCATTCTGTTTTTCTTTGATTGTCACTCCTTCGCATCAATCGCACAAAAAATTTTGTTTTGTGTGGTCTTCTGAATGTCAGACTGCTCTTAAGGGTCTCTTTTGGTTTCTACTTCTCCTACATGTCTTCTTGATTTTTCTAAAAATTTTGCCATTGAAGCTGATGCTAATTAAGTTGGCTTAGGAGTTGTTCTATACCAAACGGCTAGTATTATTGCTTATTAGTCTCGTCATATATGTTCTTACAAGCAACATTATTCCACTCATGAGAAAGAATTGATTACTAATACACATGCTCTTCAAAAATAGCATCATTATCTTTAATGCAATCATTCTGATATTTTTTCAGATCACCAAAATGATCAGTGACTGTCAATATCGTTGGCTCCAATTTTGACAAACATTTACTTTTGATATTCATTTTAAAGCTAGTGCATCTAATATTGTTGTTGATGTTTTTTCTTGACTCCGTGCATTGATTCATAGTCTTGTCATTGTTATTCCTCCTTGGTATGATCTCCTTTCTTCGACATGTCTCCAGTGTTTTAATTTCCATGACGTTTATGCTTCTGCTTCTATTGCATTGATTTGTTTTACCAAGTTTATTCCCTATAGATCTAGGTGTTGCAAAACTGTGGGGACAAGCAGCGGAAGCTTGAGCGATGGCGTGTAAGAACGGAAGCACAATAGTTAGCAGCAGAAATATTCAGGATGAATGATTTATACAAATGTGCAATAGAACAAAACAATAGTAAGACATGAATTGCACTTGAATAATATCAAACGAGAGTACAATGGCTTGAAGTGATAACTTTAGCTTGGTTGAGCGTGATAACGCTGGCTACAAAAAAAAAAAAAATTGATTGATCTGATTAACTTTATTAACTTTTTTTTTACTTGCTTACTTATTCTACTAATCAGCGAGTAGATTATATATTACAAGTGTCTTGCTTAAAGAAATATCTTTACAAGCATTAAATGCTATCTACTGTATTTATCACAACCTCATTGTACCTATGACTGTATGTACAAAGTAGGTAACCGTCACTGGGATATTTTGCATGTCGGGTAACTCCGGACGATTTTAGGTCTACTAAAGTCGGTCTGCTACTGGAGCGAAAAATACAGAAGTGCGGAAATCCCAAAGGTGCGGAAAAGCGAAGTTGCCCTAGAAATGTTTAAGTCTAAAATGTACAAGGCACAAAGGGCGAAGGTCTGAAAAGTGCGAAGGTGCAAAAAATGCGAAGGTCCGACAAAATGTAGTCAGATTTCAACTGTTTTCATCTTTTTCGCCTGTCACAAATCACGTGTAAAAATACAATGTCACATTTTTCACCTTTTTCGCCTGTGGAAATGTACTTGTATTTATGCAGACAGTCGAGTTTTTTGTCTGTCTTATTTTACATGTAAATATGCAGACTGTGCGACAACATGAGTAAAAATGCAGCATGAATGGAGGCAGATTGAAATAGGATTTAGGAGAGTAGAGGAGATAAATCCAATACCCCCCCTTAATCTGGATCCGTGAATGCCTTGATCTTCAGACTGAGCAATCCACGAAATTTGTTGTGTGCATTAACACTTAATGTCTTCGTGAATATATCTGCAACCATGTCCTGCATTCTGCAGTACGTTAGGCTCACCTCCTTGTTGAGAACTTTACCCCTGATGTAGTGATATCTGATTTCAATGTGCTTACTCCTAGAGTGAAATCTAGGGTTGGTCGATAAGGCAATAGCACTCTGATTATCACAGAATAAAATTGTGGGGCTGTATTGATACAAATTAATGTCTGACAGTAATGTATAAATGTATTATGCTTCTGTAGAAGAAAGTGCGATAGAGGTTTGCTTACGACTGTTCCATGAGATAGGACCGCCGTTGAAGAAGAATGTAAATCCAGATGTGGACTTATGATTGTCTACATCTCCTCCCAATTAAAATAGCAATGATCGACTTATACAGTGCTTTCTTATTTCGACGGCACCACGTGTGCTCAGTTCTAGAATTATCGGGCCGTCTTTCTTTTACGAGCCCTTTGAGTGCTTTTAAGCAACTTTATCTTTGTACTTACTGATTAGTTGAATATACAATTTGAGGAGACCAATTCTGTTGTCTTGTCTTATTGCACTTGATGTTGTGCTGTGGTGATTGGTTTGGTCGGATTTTTTAAATGGTTTTTTTAACCTGGTATCAGAGCATCAGGGTGTGCAGGAATGCACGCGAGTGTTACAAGAAAAAAGTGGATATAAAGGCGGAAAAAGTGAAACAACAAGGCAACATTGTCGAAGATGATGGGGAAGATGATGAAACAAGTGTCTTCTCATCGGCATTGGCATCCTAGGTTGATGATGGTGCCAGATGGTTCATAGATTCAGGCGCCACAAGACATATGACCGGGAAACGTGATTTCCTGGACTCAAAAGAGTTTGCTTTCTGTTGGCGTAATGGCAAATCAACATCTTAAGGTTGAATTTGTCAAGGATGGATGTCTTATGAGGGATATGGATAACAATCATAAAGTGGTGGCAAAAGGTTATAGAGATAGTAATTGTGGCCTTTATAAATTGGATGCTGCAAAACTAGGAGAATATGGTTTGGCTATCTCAACAGCATCGCAATCTGAGTTGTGGCACATAAGACTTGGTCACTTGAACTATGGGAGCTTAAAATTGATGGTGAAGCTGAAGATGGTAAGAGTTAAGAAACCGCTGGAACTTATTCACAGCGACCTATGCGGCCCAATGAAGACCATGTCGTTGGGAAAAGCATATTATTTTATGACTTTCATAGATGATTACTCTAGGAGGACATGGATTTATTTCTTGAAGAAGAAATTTTACACTTTTGCTCGCTTTAAGGAGTCCAAGACTTTAGTAGAGAACCAACTGAACGCACGCATCAAAGTGCTAAGATCTAATAGAGGGGGCAAATACAAGTCTGATGACTTTGAGGACTTTTGCAAGGAACACGGCATCAAAAGACAATTCACACAATCATACACGCCGCATAGTAATGGTGTAGCTGAAAGGAACAACAGGACTATTATGGAGAGTGCACGCTCCATGATGAAGCAAATGGGCTTGACCGATTCACTTTGGTCGAAAGTGTGCAGTGCAACAACGTTTTTGCAAAACAGGAGCCCTACAGTTGCGGTTCCAAATGTGACTCCCGAAGAAGCATTTACAAGAATAAAACCAAAAATCGACAAGTTTCATGTCATTGGATGTAGGGCCTATGTACATGTGCCAAAGGAAGAGCGAAAGAAACTTGATGCCAAAGCAATCAAGTGTTCGTCGGTTACGATATGAGGACGAAGGCATACAGGTGTTTTGATCCTGTAATGAACAAGATTCACATAAGCAAAGATGTGATCTTTGATGAGACGCATAGGTATGAAGATGAAGACCATGCAAGTGGTGAAAGCATCAAAAGATTTCTCACAATTTTGGAAGAAGAAGATGAAGAAGACGCTCCACAAGATGATGCACATGAAGATGAGAGTCGAGAGGGCGAGTATGAGAGGAGATCACCTATTCAAGAGCCTAGGGGAAGGTACTTGCCAATAGGAGCAATAAAGGAGAAACCGGTTGGAAGTAAGAGACATTACTTGGACACTCCTTGGGATACATACTCTCCACGTAGTGTATCACCTGAATCTAAGATACCAAAATGGTATGAAAGATCATGAAGAATGATGCAAAGCTAAATCAACCAGGATCTAGCACACAAAGAGAAGTGAGAAGATCAACGAGGGAAAGAAAGTCTCCCGATCGTTATCATGTGAACTATGCCCTAATGAGTGACATTTTGAAGTGTCGAGGGCCATCAACCTTTGATGAAGCAAAAGATCACAAAGAGTGGCAAAGGGCAATGGAAGAGGAGATGGAATCCATCCACAGGCATGATACATGGGAGTTGGTTGATCTACCACTTGGAAAGAAACTCATTGACAACAAATGGGTGTTTAGAACAAAGTTTCATGTGGATGGCATGATAACAATGCATAAGGCACGCCTAGTAGTGAAGGGCTATGAGCAAAATAAAGGAATTGACTATGAAGAGACATTTGCTCCAGTGGCTAAGTGGACTACGCTATGCCTTATCATTGCCCTAGCATCTCATTTTGGGTGGAAGATCCATCAAATGGATGTGAAGTCCGCATTTTTGAATGGTGACTTGGAGGAAGAAGTTTACATGGTCCAACCGCAGGCCATCATGGCAAAATGACAAGAACAGAAGGTATGTAAGCTACACAAAGCACTTTATGGCCTTAAGCAAGTGCCACGCGCATGGTATGGACGCATTGACAATTACTTTCTTTCTCATAGGTTTGTAAGAACAAATTCAGATCCAAATCTTTATGTTCTTATAAACAAAGATAGCATTGCCTTGATTGTACTTTATGTTGATGATATCATTATCACGGGCAATGATGAGAACCTCACTCATTCTATCAAAGCCAACTTATGCAAGCAGTTTGAGATGACAAATTTAGATCTTATGCACAATTGCTTGGGTGTTGAAGTATGGCAAATTAGCAGTGATATCAGGTTATGTCAAAACAAGTATGTGCGCAAGGTATTGGAGAGATTTTGCATGACAGAGTGCAAACCTTCCATCACCCCTTGCGAATCTGGTAAGAAATATCTCGTATTGATAATAGTGCACATGTTGACGCTACTCTATTTCGTCAGCTAGTTGGGAGTTTGATATATCCTACGACTACACGTCTTGATATCTGCTATGCTGTAAGTTTGATTAGCCAATTCATGTCATCACCCACTATTGACCATTGGAAAGCTGCGAAAAGGATTTTGAGGTATGTGAAAGGTACACCTAACCTTGGCCTAATCTACAAAAGACAAAGTGTTATGCCTAAGTTGCAGGGTTATGTTGACGTTGATTGGGCAGGAAATGTAGATGATAGAAAGTCGACAACAGGTTATGCCTTCAATTTTGGTAGCGGTTGCTTTTCATGGTCTAGCAAGAAGCAAGATACTATTTCTCTTTATGCTATAGAAGACGAATATAAAGCGTTAAGTTCTGCTACCCAGGAAGCGGTTTGGCTACGTAAGTTGTTATGTGAGATCGACATGAAGCAGGTAAATCCTACTGTTATTTTCTGTGACAACCAAAGTGGAATACAATTGGCTAAGAATCCCATCTTTCACGCAAGGACAAAACATATTGAGGTAAAATATCACTTTGTATGTGAGAAGCTACAATCTGAGGATATAAGTATTGTACACTGTTCTACGTTGTTACAAGTTGCTAATATATATATGAAAGCTTTAAGTAAAGAAAAGTTTGAGACTTTTAGAGCCAAACTTGGCTTAGATCTGGTTATGTAAAAAGCCTTTACCTGTAATACTATCATGGAGGTATGTTCCATGAATAGAGTAAACTCTCAAATAAAGAGAGACGTTGATCATTGAGGGAGAGAGTTAAAATAGCAATGATCGACTTATACAGTGCTTTCTTATTTCGACGGCACCACGTGAGATCAGTTCTAGAATTATCGGGCTGTCTTTCTTTTATGAGCCCTTTGAGTGCTTTTAAGCAACTTTATCTTTGTACTTACTGATTAGTTGAATATACAGTTTGAGGAGACCAATTCTATTGTCTTGTCTTATTGCACTTGACGTTGTGCTGTGGTGATTGAAACGGTCGGGTTTTTCTTAACTATTTTCTTAACTCTCCCCAGCTTGCATCAAAATATCCACTAAACTGATGAAGATTGTCGTTGATGACATCTCCATAGCAGATGCACCGGTCCATGGTAGCTTGAATATACCTCATGACTCTTATGAGAGCCTTCCAATGGGTAATGAAATGCTTAGCCGTTTTTTGGCTGAGTGAGCTTACTGCAAAAGAGATATCTGGTCTTGTACAGACCATTGCATACATGAGAGATCCAAGTATCGATCAATAAGAATACTCTCTCATCTGCTCCTCGTCCTGCTTGGTCTGGAGACATTGGTCCTTTGACAAATACAGGCCTGGATCCATCGGTGAGTGAGCTAATTTACAATTCATTAGAATGTATCTATTGAGAACATTGTGAAGATACCTTTGTTGAATGATGTAAATCAGTCGTCTCGCTCTATCTTTGTGAATCTGAATACCCAGACAGAAGTGAGTTTCGTCTAGATCAGTCATGTCGAACTCTGAAAACTTATGAATTCTTTCTCAAAGAACGTGATTAGAGGTTGAATAAATCACACCAATATATCAGTGTTTTTAATCATGCCTGAATCTTATCTATGTACTAATAGAGCAGTTCTATTATGATTAAATTGAAATATATGCGCGAATGTGATAGACAATTAGATAATCAAATAAATGATTGAAACTTTGATCAAAAAACGAATTTTATAATTCTGAGTCTGAATCAATATACATTTCTTGCTACCTTGTGGTATCTCTTTTACGAAGAGTACATAAGTGCGCAAGTGCATAAGTAAATAAGTCAGTCTGAGTCTAAGTCTGAGATTGAATATGAGAGTATGTTATTACTATAAGTGCACATGTATTTATATTTTTACAGAATAAGTCCTTTGGCCTTTTTCCTTCTGTAACGGAATCCAATCATTTTGACGGTTGATATTTAACAACGTTCAGGTTTTTCAGAGTCGAATAAATTTTGTTCGCAAATATTTCGCGATAGTTTGTCTCTTCATTTCAGCTTCGTGTTTCGCAAATTGTTCGCGACATTTGTCTCTTCACGACATTTTCGTTCTTCACAAATCGCTCATGACAGATGACAATTCTTGAGCTTGAAAGGAAGCTAGAATATTTCATGAACTGTTCAAGATAGTTTTGCGACAGGTGAGCTTGAAGAATAGTCCAAAAGATTTCACGAATTGTTCGTGACATCTGAGGCTTGAACAAGAAACATAAAAATTTTGCAACAAGATTTTGTTCACGAATCTTTCGAGCTTTAACAAGAAAGCCACGAGCTTCCACAAGACACTGTTTCGCGAATCTTTTCAAGTTGGTCACAAATAGAAAAAGTTTCGAGTTTGCGTTTTCTTTTTCATCCTTTGTTAAGTAAACTGTGAGCTTTGTTGGTAGAATCAACATCTGTTTGATCAGTTGTTCTACAGCTCCCTCTCAAAGTGGCAGTTGGATTAATCTCAATCTTCTTCGTTGCTTCTCGAACAAGGCTTTACTTAGTGGCTTCGTAAAGATATCAGTTGTCATTTTCTCTGTAGGTATGAAGACTGTCTTCAGTATCTTCTTCTCAACTAAGCCCCGAATAACATGATACTTGATAGCTATGTGCTTCGTTTTCAAGTGAAATACAAGATCTTTCGTAAGATAGATTGCTGAAGTGTTATCTATTAAACAAGACATAAGGTTCAGAAATAGATTTATCAAATCCTTCTAACATCTGTTTGATCCAAATCAGCTCATTTGCCATCTTAGTTGCTGCTACATATTTGGCCTCACAAGAAGATTGAGCTACTGTTGTTTGCTTCTTGCCTATCTAGAGTATGGCTACACCATATCATGAGGGGTTTTATCCGGCATTCTTGATTTCAAAATTCGATTCTGAAGATAGTTTGACATAGCTACTACTTCTGCCCGTAACTCCTTTGGTGCGTTTGCATGAGCCATCATACACCTTGCAGATTCCATAAGTGTATGATTTCTTCGTTCAGCTATTCCATTGTGCTGAGGTGTGTATGATGCTATTTTTGTATGCATAATACCTCCATCAGTACAAAAAGCTTTGAATTTGTTGGAAATGTACTCACCTCCACAATCTGTGCGAATTTGTTTCAACTTGTTGTCTGTCTGCTTCTCAGCCCAATTCATATACTCAACGAATTTCTCGAAAGCTTCTGATTTTGTACGAATAAAGTATATTATAGTGAACTTGCTGAAGTCATCGATAAACGTAATAAAGTATTTTGCATCACCCAATGACAACACTCCAAATGGTCCACAAATATCTGAATGCACAATTTTTAGTACCTTGGTTGTTTTAAAAACATCTTTACTGAAAGGTGTTCGAGACATTTTGGCTTTAAGACATGATTCACAAGTAGTTCGAATATCTCGACTTTTGATTTCGACTCCTTCAATTCTCTTACTTTTGTTGGCTTGGTACAGCGCTTCCATGTTCATGTGACATAGCCTCTTGTGCCATAGAATATTTGTTAATTCTTGAGTTTGATTAGCTTGTTCAACTCTGGTTCGGATGCTCAAGTGATACAAATTACCATTTCTTTTGCCTTTGGCAACCAGGTTATTTGAATCTTCATCGAACAATCTACAAGAGTTTCTTGTGAAAACTACTGACATTCTTGTGTCAAGTATCTTAGCTACAGATAGAAGATCCTTATCAAGAGTAGGAACATAGAGAACTTCCTTTTCCTTTGAGATCGCATTTTTGGTGCCGGAATTTTGCAAAGAAATAAACAAATCTTTTATGTTTCGCACAAATGTGGTCAGGTCTTTGTCATCCCAGTGTAGGTAAGTCAATTGGTCCTCCAAGAACATGACTTGATTTCGAGATCGAGTCTCATTCTTGGTTTGTAGTCCTTCCCATAATTCTTTCGCATTTGAAGTCGATGAAAGATCTAGCATTATGTCATCATGCACTGAAGATGCAATAATTGTTATAGCTTTGTGATTTTTCTCCATCCATTCAAAAAGTCCCTTGCCATGAGCAATTGGCTTATCTTCTGATGGTTCTACCCATTGGCATAGACCTTCGCCCTTTAGTACGAGTGAAGTTTTTAACTTCCAGACTAAATAGTTCAAACCTTCTGCATCCAAGATCGTACAGATCTTAGACTGAATGCTGCTGATCAAAGACACCTTCCAATCTTTCGATTTGGTTGTTGATGGAAATAAGGCTATCTGATCTCACTATATTTGCTCTGATACCACTGTAGGAAAGGTTTCGCGAAACTGTTAGAAAGGTTTTGCGAATTCTTCCTCAAAGAACGCGATTAGAGGTTGAATAAATCACACCAATATCAGCATTTTTAATCATGCCTGAATCTGATCTATTTACTAATAGAGCAATTCTATTATGATTAAATTATGCGTGTGAAAATTGAAATATATGCACAAATGTGATAGACAATTAGATAATCAGATAAACGACTGAAACTTTGATCAGAAAACGAATTTTATAATTCTGAGTCTGAATCAATATACATTTTCTTACTGCCTTGTGGTATCTCTTTTACGAAGAGTACGTAAGTGCGTAAGTGCATAAGTAAATAAGTCAGTCTGAGTCTAAGTCTGAACTTGAATCTAAGAGTATGTTATTACTATAAGTGCACTTGTAACAAGATAAGTCCTTTGGCCTTTTTTCCTTCTGTAACAGAATCCAATCGTTTTGACGGTTGATATTCAACAATGTTCTGTTTCTCATAGTCAAATTTTGTTCGCGAATATTTCGTGATAGTCTGTCTCTTCGTTTCAGCTTCGTGTTTTGTGAATTGTTCACGACATTTTTATTATTCACGAATTGTTTGCGACAGATGACAATTCTTGAGCTTGAAAGGAAGCTAGAATATTTCGCGAACTGTTCGAGATAGTTTTGCGACAGGTGAGCTTGAAGAACATTCCAGAAGATTTCGCAAATTATTTACGACAATTTTGCGACATCCGAGGCTTGAACAAGAAACAAAAAGATTTTACAACAAGATTCTGTTCGTGAATCTTTTGAGCTTCAACAAGAAAGCCACGAGCTTCCACAAGACACTGTTCCACGAATCTTTCACAAAGCTTTTCAAGTTGGTCATGAATAGAAAAAGGTTTGAGTTCGCGATCGTTTCTTTCTCATCCTTTGTTAATTAAACTACGAGCTTTGTTGGTAGAATCAAAATCTGTCTGATCAGTTATTCTACACACTCGGCTTGGTCTTCTGGGAGGATTCGATTGATGAACCACTCCTAGGGCTTGTTGCTGGGTACCAGCAACGTCTTCGTCTGATTCGCTGTCAAAAAGTGGATCGACAATGGACACGCCTAAGCCAGAAGCTTGGACAGTCGTGTCAATGGCAGGTGATGAAGGTCCTCCTAGAACAATATCCTTGTCTTTGATGTAGACGAACTGATCCTCGATAAAAATTGTATCTCGGCTATACAAGACTTGCTGGGTATCAGGATCATACAGCTTCTATGTATTATCAGATGAAGTATATCCAATCAAGATGGTCTTGAGACTCTAGAAGTCCAATTTTTTCCTCGTGTCTTTTGGAATCTGCGTGTAGGAAACGCATCCAAACACTCTTAGGTTCTTCACAGAAGGCTTAGAGCTTGTCCACACCTTGTGAGGTGTCTTGCCTGAGAGGGCCTTGGTTGAACATCTATTCTAGATGTAAGCTGCAGTGGAGACAGCTTCGGCCCAGAATCTCTTGAGCAGCGATGCATGCGCTAGCATACATTTGGGTGATTTAACAAGGGTGTGGTTCTTCCTCTCGGCTAAGCCATTAGATTGAGGACTGTAAGGAGTGATGAATTGTTGCTCAATGTCTTGGCTTTGGCAGTACTCCTTAAACTCGATAGAGATGTATTCTCCACCATTGTTTGATCTTAGGGCCTTGATCGTCCTTCAAGTCTCCTTCTTTGCACGCTCCTTGAAGATAAGCAGTTGAAGGCTTCTGATTTCTTCTTTATAAAGTACACCATAGTCCTTTTGGAAAATTGATCAATGAAAGTTACAAAATACTTTGCATCCTTTAGCAAAGGATTTTTCATTAGGCCACAAATGTCTGAATGTACAATGTCTAACAATCCTCTAGCAATATGCTAATGGCTTGATTTAAATGGTTTCCTTGTCTGTTTACCAACTAGACAGTCTTGACAGACAGGTAACTCGACTTTATCACAAGGATAGTCGGGATTAAGAACAATAGATTGTCTAGACATTTGTTGTACAGCAGCATGATTCAAGTGACCAAGTCTATAATGCCAAAGTAAACTTCTATTTGCATGAATAGAAGTACTGAGCGCCTGACTAGAGGCAGAAAAGCAATGACTTAATTTATACAAGTATCCATGTCTTAATCTGAGTGCTAGGATCTTGCTTGTCCTATCAATTACTTTGCACGGATCACATTTGAATTTTACTCTATGTCCTAGATCTGTGATTTTGCTTACGGAGAGCAAATTTGTAGATAAATTTAGTACATACAGGACTTTAGAAAGTAGCCTAGACTGATCATTTGCAAAGCTTAATCTTACAGTACTTTCACCTTTGATAGCTTGTGTGCTATTGTCGCCAAGGTGAACATATTTCTTGGTACTGTAAGGTGTATAGGATTTGAAATAGCCAATGAGGCTAGTCATGTGCTGAGTGGCTCTGGAATCCAAGAACCAAGAATTGTTGTCGGATGCTCCTTGATGGATGGTCATGAAGGCATTATGATCCGCTTCTTAAATAGGCTATGGAGCTTCTACAGCTACATTTGCCACTTGATTCAACTACCCCTTGTTGTTGTTCTTTGCTTGCAGTATTTGGCAATCTTGAATTTCATGGTTGTTTTGCTTGCAATGTCTGCAGAACAACTTCTTCTCTATCTGCGGATTCGATTGTTCTTTGTGATGTGTTGGTTTCTGGTCTGGCTTTGATTGCTTCGGGCCTTTCTTCTTCCTCTGCTTAGTCATGCTCTTGTTGGTGTATAAAGCGTGAGAATTAGCTGAGGAATTTGTGCCTTCATTCATCCGTGTATCTTCCTGCAACAACATAGTAATGACTCTCGAACGAGTCAATTCTAGATGTGTCGTGATAATCATCACCCAGCTGTCGTATGAGCTTGGCAAGCTTGTAAGCAGTTGTATCACTATATTTTGATCGTCTATGACAGATCCGATTGATGTGATTCTGCAGGGAATCACCATTCGCCATCTTGAGGGAGTAAAATTTCTTTTTGAGATCACAACTACATATATGTGTGTTTTGCCACGTGACACTGCCACACGAACCCAATACTTAGCCAAAATTTTGACATTTTTCTTATGCGTGGCACTGCCACGCGTGGCATATCCATGCTAAAACTTTTCCGAGAACCCTGCCGGTGAAATCCAGGCTGGAGGAGAGGTCCGACAAAAAAAATTTAATTTTGTGTGGCATTGCCACGTGTGGCAGTGCCACGCAAATTTTTTTTAAACTAAAACTTGAAATTTGAGCTCCAAAATATGTTGGCGTGGCACATCCACGCGTGGAAGTGCCACATATGATTGTTATTTAACCAATTTTCATGTGACATAAATTTTTTTGATTTGTCACGCGTGGCAAATCTCCAGAGAAAATTTTAGAGCGATGGTTTTTGTTATTTGCCACGCGTGGCAGAATTTGTCCACGCGTGGCAATATTAAAACACAATACTTAGAAAAATTTTGTTTTGGAAATTTGCCACGCGTGGCAGTGCCACGCATGGCAAAATTAGTTTGTTGTAATTTTTTTTTTATATCTATTATGAATAATAAGTTAATAAACAACAACTCTATGACTAATTTAAAAGCAAATAAGATTTTTTTTTATATTTTGAATAAGTGTATACTTATAATAAAATGTGGGCTAAAAATTAAATGATCATTATCTCAAATTATTATCTTCTGACGAATTAAAGTTATTATCAGTTGAATATTACATGATAGCTTATGTATTTTTAGACATTATAATGTGTTTCTATATTGAGAAAAAAATTTAATCCAAATTTGACAATTTTTTCAATATGGTATTGATGTTAAAAATTCACAATTCTAGCTTGACTAGTTTTGGTCATATGACTTGTAAATAGTTAGACGATCATGATGTGGCTTGTCACACGTGCCAAATAGCATAGGATTCCATTCATAAGGATGTTCTCAAGTAGACCTAAATGTTAGAACCTTTGGAATGAGTCCAAATTATGCTTAGATACAAGGGAGAAAAAATAGGAGCTATTTTTGGTAGTTTTTGCATTGTTGAGGGATCTCCAAGATTCCAATCCTAACTTGGTAGGGATGAAAGATCCACCAAAATTAGCATTAGGGATAGGTTTAGGGCTACTCATACCTGCCCAAAACCGTGATGGATCATGTATATATAGGTGATGATATCTCACCAAAATCAATCAAGCAATTTCATGTTTTTTCTCTCATAATGGTGCAATTGCTCTCTATGTTCATAATTGTTTGAGTACTTGTGATTACTAATGATTATAGGATTGAATGTAGGTCTGGTGTACAGTACTCAGACTGTGGGAGGCCGTACTTTCACACGTGTGAAGCCTTCTTCAAGGATTTGGGCCATTTAGTGAGGTTCAAGCATAGATTTTTGATGGATTTTGATGGTTCAACTTGTGCTAATCTTATGAAATCATAATCTATTGTTTCCCTCATCATTTCAAGTGTTTTAGGATCCTTATTTGCTGTAATTTTTACATGGTATCAGAGCCTAAAGGTTGAAATGAGCTAAATCCTTGGTTTTCATTCAATTTGATCACAATTTTTGATCTAAATCTTGTGTAGATTGGATCTTAGCATCTAGTATTGATTCTAGAACTCAAAGTGAGTCAAATACATTGGAGATTGGTGTTGTGTGACTTCATTTGCAAGTGTTTAGGTGTCTAAAACCAGAGGCAAAGTTGAATTCAATTCACATTACCAAGATAGCAAGTTTTGCTTGCTCCAAGCATTGATTTCTAAGCGAGTTTTGGAGGTGATTTCATAGAGGAGGCTTTCTAGCATTCAAGGAGAGGGAAGATCAGAGTTTTGGGGACTCTTAAAGGCTGTTCTAAGGTGTAGTAGGCACCTCCTAAAGTGATTTAGGTTCAGTCCAACCATTGCTTGACTTATGCACCAAATTAGATCAATTTTTCATCAATTTTGATCATTTTTTGCTTGTGATTGGATAGTAGATTGTGTTGCATCCTCATTAAGTTCCATTTAGCTCTTTTACAAGTGATTTTGGAAGTATATTAGGTTGCTGAAATTCACTCTTGATCAGATCATTTGGAAGCTTTAATGTTCTTTATAGAAAGAGGGGCAATTCTACTAGTATCAATCAAGCAAGTGCATTGTTTCTAGTATTCTATGATTTGATTTTGTTAGAGATCATTCTTAGATCTTTATAGGAAGTCTATTACTGATCTTTTCAGGTCCCTAAGAAGTGGGATAAGATAGACCTTCAATCAAATCAATAGAAGTAACCTTCATTTGTGTCAAGTCCTTGATTAGGAGACTAGATGGCATCTATAAATGCATATCTTTTGGATACTAATGAAAGGCTCAACAAAACTAACTATTCCATATGGAAAGTTAGAATGGAATCTATCATGATCATGCAAGATCTGATGGAAATTGTAAATGGTAAGGAGGGTGAACCTATTCATCCTCAAGAAAAAGCCAAATACATCAAGAGGTGCAATGTTGCACTACATTGCATAAAAATGAATGTTGCAAATGAACTCTTAAGAGAGGTAGGAGATTGCACTTCAGCTCAAGATGCTTGGGAGACTTTGCAAAAGGTCTATGAATCCAAGAACCAAACTAGAATGTTAGCTTTGAAGAATCAAATCTATAGAAGCTATCAAAAGAAAGGAGAGAGTGCACATACTTTTGTCCTAAGAGTAAAGGAATTGAACAAAGAGCTAGCCTTTATAGGTGATCCTATCAAGGATGAAGAGCTTGTTCAACTCATATTGAATGGACTAAGCTTTGAATTTGACAATTTGGTTCAGGGATATGCAATTATGGGTAAGCTACCCATACTTGAAGAACTCCAAGGCACACTCATGGCCGAGGAATCAAGAAGGAGCCAAATGCAAGAGAGGATGGATAGGCTTTCCATCCAAGGTGGAGATGACCAAGCTCTCTTCACCAGAGGAAAAGGCAAGTCCAAAGGCAAAGTATCAACATTCAAGAAGTCTACAAAGCTTGAGGATCAAGAAGGACCCTCAAAGGCATCTCCATCAACCACCAAAGTCAAGAACGACAAATCAAAGGTGAAGTGCTACTATTGTAGCAAGATGGGGCATTATGCCTCAGAATGCTTCAAGAGGAAGCAAGATCAAAGCCAAGCCAACATGAGCAAAGAGGAGGAGGAGGAGAGTTCACATGAGGACTCTCTCATGATGTCTATATTTTCTTCAACAAGCTTCAAAGGAGAAGATCCTTGGTGGATTGACTCGGGTGCTAGTTCACACATGACTAGTAAAAGGGAGTTTTTCTCTTCTCTCTTATCTTATGATGGACCTATAAAGTCTATCTATACAGCAAATGATGAAGCTTGTAAGATTGAAGGAGTTGGTAGCATTCCCCTTTGCTTAGGATCTTCCAAAAAGATCAACATAGAAGGTGTTTTGTACATTCCTACAATAACAAAGAATCTACTAAGTGTTGGCCAAATGGTAGACAATGGTTTCAATGTTGACTTTGCTTCAAATGAATGTTTCATCAAGAAGAAGGGTAAGATAGTGGCTAAGGGCACTAGACTTGGCAAACTTTATAAGCTGGATGCATTTGTGGATACTAATGTTGTCATGTTGGCCGAGAAGAGCAAGATATCTACCTTTACTTTATGGCACAAAAGACTTGGACATGTCAACTCGGGTTCCATGGAGGCTATGATCAAGGAGGAGTATGCTTTAGGCCTACCAAGGTCTATTGGGAAGGAAGACAAGGTTTGTGAAGCTTGTGCCTTATCCAAGGCACATAAGAAGGTGTTTCCTAACTCCATCACAAAGTCATCTCATCCTCTTGAACTCATACACTCGGATGTGCACATTGCTAGCACCAAATCTAATGGAGGTTCATCCATGTTTTTAACCTTCATTGATGACTACTCAAGATATTGTTGGGTGTTCTTACTTTCCTTCAAGTCTCAAGTATTTTATACTTTTGTAAAGTTCAAGTTGTTTGTGGAAAAGCATCATAATCATAGCATCAAGATTCTTAGAAGTGACAATGGTGGAGAATTCATCTCCAATGAGTTCAAGGCCTTTTGTGAGGAGGAAGGGATCAAGAAAGAGACTTCTTGTCCTTACACTCCTCAACAAAATGGAGTTGCTGAAAGAAGGAATAGAACATTATGTGAATGTTCTAAGGCTTTGAGATTAGATGCTGGTTTGCCCAAATCCTTTTGGGGTGAGTCTCTTGTATGTGCAAACTACTTGATGAATAGGGTGTCTTGCAAAGCAATTGAAGGCAAAACTCCTTATGAGATGTTGTATGGAAAGAAACCCAATCTTAATCACTTGAAAGTTTTTGGGTGTATATGTTATGTGCATGTGCCATTGGAAACAAGAACCAAGGAGGATCCATCTTCCACAAGAGGGATCATGCTTGGATATGCAAGCTCAAGCAAGGGCTACAAAGTCTATCTCCCATCCTTGAACAAATTTGTTGTTTCAAGGGATGTCATCTTTGATGAACATCATATGCATATGCTTGAAGAAGGCTCAAGTGCTCCAACAATCAAGAAGAAGATGGCCGAGGAGCAAGATCTTGGTTTTGAGGAGGAGCTCATGGAGGAGCAAGCACCAAACCCACCTATCACACCAAGGAGATCTTCAAGGGCAAAAGTGGAGCCATCAAGGCTCACATATCAAGGCAAAGGACAGCAAGTTGAGGGTATCTCATCCACTTCTTATGCTTTATCTAGTTTTGAAGAACCGTCTAATGTTGAAGATGCATTGAACTCCAAAGAATGGTATAAAGCTATGTTGGATGAGTATGATGCCTTGATTGAGAATGAAACTTGGTTGCTTGTTGAGAGACCTCAAAGGAATGTAATAGGATGCAAGTGGGTCTTCAAGCTTAAGTTGAATGCAAATGGGAGTGTTAACAAACATAAAGCAAGATTAGTTGCAAAAGGTTATGCTCAAGAGAGAGGGATAGACTATGAGGAAACTTTTGCACCCGTGGCCAAGATGGTCACAATAAGACTAATAAATGCACTTGCATCACATTTTGGATGGATTCTATGTCAAATGGATGTCTCTAATGCTTTCTTGAATGGTTTTTTGGAAGAGGATATCTATATGGAGCAGCCACAAGGGTTCATCAAGCATGGAATGGAGAACAAAGTATGCCATCTCCAAAGAAGCATCTATGGCTTGAAGCAAGCCTCGAGATCTTGGAATTCAAGACTACATTGCTATCTTATTTCACTTTCTTTTGTTCAAAGTGAATATGATCCCACTCTTTAAATTAAGTTTGATGATGTTGGTATTGTACTTTTACTCATTTATGTAGATGACATCATCATTAGTGGAAATAGTGTTGATGGCATTGAAAAAATCAAGATAGATCTATCCTTAGAGTTCAAGATGGTAGATTTAGGGTGTCTTCACTTCATCTTAGGCATAGAAGTACTTAGAGGGTCTGATTTTATCTTTATAAGTCAAGTAAACTATGCTCAAAGTCTTTTGAAGAAGTTTAAGATGGAAGTATGCAAAAGTGTTGACACACCAATGGAGCAAGATGTAAAAGTGCCAAATGAAGATGATGAAAGATCCTTCATGGACATCACTTTGTTTAGGCAACTTATAGGTTCCTTAATGTGGATCACTATAACTAGACCAGATCTTAGCTTTAGTGTATGTAGGTTGAGCCAATCCATGCAAAAGCCATTGAATATCCATTGGAAAAAGGCTAAGAGGATTCTAAGATACATCTCAGGTACATTGGATTTTGGGATTCTATATAGAGGAGATGTGATTAACCTTCATGCATTTAGTGATTCAGATTTTGCAAGGGACAAGAGGGATAGGAAATCAACAAGTGCCTATTCAACTTTCATAGGAGAAGGTGTGGTTTCATGGCTTTCAAAAAAGCAAGAAACTATATCTCTATCTTCAACCGAGGCCGAGTACAAAGCTTTGACAACCACTACAAAGGAGGTACTTTGGATCAAGAGATTATTGGTGGAACTAAAGATCATGGATTCAGAGGAGGCACCAATCATCTACAATGACAATATATCAGCCCAACACCTTGCATCTAACCCAATCTTCCATGCAAGATCTAAGCACATTGAGATATGCCATCACTTTGTGAGAGAAATGGTGCAAGCCAAGGAGATTGCTTTGGAGCATGTTCCAAGCAATGAATGTGTAGCTGATCTACTTACTAAACCACTTCAAAAGACACCTTTTATGAAGTTCAGATCATCACTTGGAGTGATTAGTAAAGCAATGATTGAACCAAGCTAGATACTGAGGAGGAGTGTTAAAAATTCACAATTCTAGCTTGACTAGTTTTGGTCATATGACTTGTAAATAGTTAGATGGTCATGATGTGGCTTGTCACACGTGCCAAATAGCATAGGATTCCATTCATAAGGATGTTCTCAAGTAGACCTAAGTGTTAGAACCTTTGGAATGAGTCCAAATTATGCTTAGATACAAGGGAGAAAAAATAGGAGCTATTTTTGGTAATTTTTGCATTGTTGAGGGATCTCCAAGATTCCAACCCTAACTTGGTAGGTATGAAAGATCCACCAAAATTAGCATTAGGGATAGGTTTAGGGCTACTCATACCTGCCCAAAACCGTGATGGATCATGTATATATAGGTGATGATATCTCACCAAAATCAATCAAGCAATTTCATGTTTTTTCTCTCATAATGGTGCAATTGCTCTCTATGTTCATAATTGTTTGAGTACTTGTGATTACTAATGATTATAGGATTGAATGTAGGTCTGGTGTACAGTACTCAGACTGTGGGAGGCCGTACTTTCACACGTGTGAAGCCTTCTTCAAGGATTTGGGCCATTTAGTGAGGTTCAAGCATAGATTTTTGATGGATTTTGATGGTTCAACTTGTGCTAATCTTATGAAATCATAATCTATTGTTTCCCTCATCATTTCAAGTGTTTTAGGATCCTTATTTGCTGTAATTTTTACAATTGATGGATAAAAATATAAGCGTGAGCCTAATATGCATGTGAAAGGATGCTAAGTACCTTACATTTGAGAGCCGTTTGGTAGCTTGTTAAGCTAATTTGTTGATAAAAAAATTGCAATGTTATACACCTTTGTGTGTTTGCAAAGATCAATGAATAGTCAAACAATATTGTGGCAAAGTGTATTATTATCTCAAAGAATATGTTTTTTTAATTATAATATATAAATAATCAACACATATATCTTTTAATTAGTTCAAACATCTATTAATATTGATAAATTTTTCTAATTCTAAGTGATTGCGAGATGCGTTTGCAATGAAACTTTAGAAATGCAACATCGTAGAAAAATATAATAATTTTGATTTGAAAACAATATATATTGACCACAATGGATCATTTATGACAAAATTATTTGTGACATGTACAAACTTTATTCATCATAGATTCAAATTCATCAGCCAATACATCTTGCAACTCATCTCCGCTAAGATGATTTTCATCATCACTATTGAAATCAAAACGTCTCTCAATATTGCCCTCATGCAAAGAATCATTGTTGTCCTCTTCATCATCTGAGTTGTCGGAATCATGAGAATCAATTCTCAGTTTTTCAATATCTATAAAACTCGAAGGTATATGTACATCTTCATCAGATATACTTGTGTTTTCCAAATTTAGATCTTCCATTTCATTCTCAACATATGCATTTTCGAATACATGTCTTGAGCGTGGCTTAATTTGAACAACATATCACCAATCTTTGTTTAGTCAATCTGGTTGAAAAAATACCTACACATTTAGCAATGTTAGGAATAGATATTTGTTATGCTCACATTTTTATTCACAATAAATGGATGTAATAAAAAAGTAGTGTATTTGATTAATATAACATTGATCACAATTGACAAAAGGAAAAAAAATGTGAAATTAATGCACACCTGTTCACAATGACGAGGCAACACCAATGTGTCTGAAAAGTCCATGCTTAATGTCTTGGTTGAATCGATAGCAAAAAATCCACTACGATCTTTTTTTATAGTTGCATTTGATCCTCTATAGTTGATTTTGAATCATTTCACATCAAACAACAAATATTTACCCATTTCACCAAAACACACCTCATATATGGCTTGTATGGTTCCTACATACTCAAGCTCTCCAGAAATTGGACTTTGATCTCGAGCACTACTCCGAATTTCTTGATGGAAGGACGCGATCACACCACAATCATAAGTTTGTCGTTTCATATCAATTGATTCAATGTGATGATGACAACCATATGCCCACATTGCACTATACTTTTGATATTGTCACATGTTGATTATAATGAAAACAATAATCAATCATCGTACAAATTAAAATTGTTCACTTAAAAAAAATAGAGTTATAGACAAACCTTCCAATCACATCCTTTCGTGAATCTTTCCAAGAGAAACATCCACCTATAGAAAATTTTAACACATCAATGAGAACATTATGTTATTTATAATTTGAAAGAATCACACTACATTTATTGAAACTACTAAAATCAAATTCAAGTGTATTATACCTTGAGTGCACAAGACCGGCAATACCAACTTTTTGGACCACAAGCAGATGCACCTGTATGTCTAGGATAGAAGTTGGAAAATCCCTCTCAAGCATACATACAACCTCCACCATATCTTCTTGCTTTGTTTGCACGTCTATCTCACGAATCTCCTTACCACACATCCATCTACATCATGTTTGCAGTATAACTAGATTTTAGTATGTTCATATTATTTTATCAAACTTGTATTAGAGAAAAAAACACGAAATAAGATATCAATGTAAAAAAAAAAAATTAAGTACTTGACAACGGATGCTAATTTGTAAATGGCATCACAAAGTTGATCAGTTAGATAGCCACAAATGCACATTGGAAATATGTACTCGACCATCTTCAACCAATCGTGAGATTTTAGACCATGGAGTTTTCCTTCAGCTATGAATGATGTTCGTAGTGAATGAGCAAAACCGTTGGTGTTCTCATCTCGCAAATGACTGACCATACGTACTTGTACTCTTCTTTCGTAAGAATCCAAGGGGCTCTCGGAATACTATATGTATTTCCATCAGTACATAATTTTGGCCAATACTCTTTTTTTGTTTTTGATTCATGTAGATCATGCCTGGCAGAAATACTGTCTTTTGAGAACTTTTCACACATGTGAACCAGCTGCAAGTACAAAGGATCAAGAGAATGAATGATTGCACACTAAACTAGCTTCTATTCCAAAAACAATGAGATGGAAAACATTGGCAAGCTAGTTAGCATGAAGGCAAGAGCATTCATCACAATCTAACTATCATTACACCTCAAATGGATCAAATGGAAGCTTTACTTAAAGAAGTGTATTCTTGTGGTACAAAGCCACCTTATTTATAATACAATAGGCCTTCTAGAACTCGTGGAGAGAGAGAACAATCTAGATGCCACTTTGCCTCTACGTCTCTACTAGATGACAAAAAGAGAGATGGATAAAACTTGAGAATCTCTCTTTTTGAGAATCCTTTGACCTACAAGAGTAGCCACAAATGCTTCTTGATAGGTTCTAGAACTACACATCACTATGAAGACAAAAAACTCACTTGACTCTAATTGAAAAGTTACTAGACTAGTCTACCTCAAGTTTGGACAAACCCCAAAACTTGAATCTCTAAGTTTAATATTAATTTAGTTTTACAATATTTTCACACTCCTCCTTAAAATAAAAATAATATCTACAATACTAAGGACTTGGAGATCAAGCCAAGATTTGATCTATGTCTTTCAAAGTCCGTCTTAGCTAGAGGCTTGGTGAGTAAATCTGCATAACAATTTGAAGTTTATGCATGCTCAAGGAGAATCTCACCATCCATAACTTTTTCTCTTACATAGTGGTGTGCTAACTCTATGTGTTTACTTCTTGCATGGAAGATTGGATTACTTGCAAGATATTGGGCCGAGATGCTATCACATTTGATGCAAGGTATTTCCTCCTCTTGAATGACCCCGAGCTCCACTAGTAATCTTTTGATCCAAATCACTTCCTTTGTTGTGATAGTCAAAGCCTTGTACTCGGCTTCACATGAGGATAAGGAGATAGTGTCTTGCTTCTTAGATTTCCAAGAGACAAGATTACCTCCCAAAAGCACTTGTGGACTTTCTATCCAACTTATGGCCTACAAAATCCGAATCTGAAAAGGCAACAAGGCTTAAATCATGTCCTTTAAAACAAAGTCCATAGTCTTGAGTAGATGCAACATATCTCAAGATCCTCTTCCCCTTTTTCCAATCATGGATCTTTGGATTTTGCATGCTTTGACTAAGCTTATGCACACTAAAACTAAGATCAGCCCTAGTGATAGTGAGCCATATTAAAGAGCCTATTAGACTTCTAAAAAGTGTGATGTCCTCAAAGGATGATTCATCACAAGTTTTAGTGTCTTTAACATTAGACTCCATAGGAGTATCTATGCTTTTACAATCTTGCATTTTAAACTTCTTAAGCATAGATCTTACGTAACTTTCTTGAGAAATGAAAGCCAAGTCATTAGAGATCTTAATCTCTAATCCAAGTACATGATGTAAAAATCCAAGATCTTGCATTTTGAATTCCTTTCCTAAGGAGATCTTGGTATCAACAAGTAAATCCATGTTGCTTCCACATAATAGAATGTCATCAACATAAATAAGCAACATGATTATATCATTACCAACATGTTTAAGATATAATGGTGGATCATATGAACTAATCTTGAAACCAATAGAAAGAAGATAATTGTTCAAC
Source organism: Diphasiastrum complanatum (assembly GCA_029204225.1). Classification (NCBI taxonomy): domain Eukaryota; kingdom Viridiplantae; phylum Streptophyta; class Lycopodiopsida; order Lycopodiales; family Lycopodiaceae; genus Diphasiastrum; species Diphasiastrum complanatum. Next base: position 44,425,387 of record CM055096.1, read on the forward strand.
CTCTCATACCAAGCCCTTGGAGCTTGTTTCAAGCCATAAAGACTTTTCAAAAGTAAGCATAGTTTTGATCCTTTGCCATTCACAACAAAACCTGGAGGTTGATGCATATATATTTCTTCTTCTAAGTAACCATTTAAGAAAGCATTGGAAACATCAAGTTGAAGCATTTTCCAATCATAAAAGCAACAAATAGTAATGAGAATTCTAATGGTTACCATCTTTGCTACGAGAGCAAAGGTTTCTTCATAATCTATGCCTTTGATCTGCGCATAGCCTTTAGCACAAAGCCTTGCTTTGAACTTATTGATTGATCCATCATTATTGAGCTTGATTCTATAGACCCACTTGCATCCAATGACATGCTTGTCATTATGTGGATCTACAAGCTGCCAAGTCTCATTTTGCATCAAAGCTTCATACTCGGCCTCCATAGCTTTGATCCAATCCTTTGATTGAAGAGCTTCCTCCATAGTTGTTGGTTCTTCAATGGAAGTGTGAAAAGCATGTAGAGAACTTGAATCCTCCACTTGTTTGCCTTTTTCCAAGTAGGTGAGTCTTCTAGGCTCGGCTCTCTCTCGGGTTGATCTTCTTGGAGTCATTGGTAGACTCGGCTTCTCTTGTGATCTTGGCCCCAACAAGTCTTCATCTTGATCAATACTTGATGAAGAGACTCCTCCTTGATGAATAAGCTCTTGAGATTCCTGCACATTGTCCTTAATGTACATTCAATCTTCATGGAAGGTCACATCTCTACTTATCATAGTTTGATTAGTAGATGGAACAAAAATCCTATAGGCTTTAGTTGAGTAGCCTATCATAATGCCTTTAAGAGCATTAGCATCTTATTTTTTTCGTTTCAAGAGGTACATGTACAAAGCGTACACATTCAAATGTTCTAAGATGATTGACCTCGGATTTCCTTCCATACAACTTTTCATAAGGTGAAATATCTTCTATAGCATGATTTGGCAAAAAATTGCAAAGATAGGTAGCACATCTTATTGCTTCTCCCCTAAAATCTTTAGAAAGAGAGGCTCCTAGTCTAAGTGCCTTTGCACATTCACATAGAGTTCTATTTTTTCTTTCGGCCACTCCATTAGATTTAGGAGAGTAGGAACAAGTGAAATCTCTTCTATTGCCAAAATCATTACAAAAGTTTATGAACTTTGTGGAGATGTATTCACCTCCATTATCAAGATAGTTGATTCTCAACAAAAGCTTTGAACTTCACAAAAAGTTTCATATGCAAGTGCTTTAGAGTAAACCCAACAAAAACGTGAGTAATCATCAATAAATGCTATAAAACATGTAGCTCCACCCTTGCTCTTGGTGGATGAGAAATGGATGTCACTATGGATGAGTTCCAAAGGTGCTTTGGACTTGATGGTTGATCTTTGATGTGGCCTTGCATGTGATTTGGCCAATGCACATGCATCACAAGGACTTGGCTCCTTGATCATGGACTTAGGCAAACCATGAGCTAGCTCCAACTTGCACATAGATTGCATGGCCTTGGAGTTGGGATGGCCCAACCTCCTATGCCATAGATCTTCATTTGAAAGCTTTCCTTGTAGCACAATATCCGAGCAAAGATTAGCATTTGCATTTCCATCAAGCTTGAATAACCTTCCAAAATGAGAACATGATGCTTTTATATCATCATCTTTTGTGATCAAGCAAGTACCATCTTTAAAATCTACTTGTAGACCATCATCATTGAGTTGGCCTACACTTATTAGATTTTTAGTCAAACTAGGAACATAGAGCACATCATTAAGATCAAGCTTATCTAGAGATATGCTTCCTATGTCTTCTATCATACATTCCTCATCATTTGCTGTATAGATACAACTTCTAGATCCTTTGTATGGTACAAGATTACAAAAAAAGTTTTTATCACTACTCATGTGGGATGAGGCACCACTATCTAGCCACCATACACTAGAATGCTTGAAAGAGGAAGATGAAAAGTTAGACATCATAAGTGAATCTTCTATGTCACAAGGAGATTCATCTTCACAAGTGATGTTGGCTTGCTTTTTCCTTTTGTAGCATTGGGAGGCAAAATGCACCTTCTTGCCACATGAGAAACAAGTAGCCTTGTACTTGTTCTTCTTCATATTGGATGAGCATGGTTGCTCCTTGGATGTCTTCTCCATTGCTTTCGTGTTGTCCTTGGAGCTCTTGCCATTCTTCTTGTCTTTTCTCTTCTCCTTGGATTTGGTGAAGAGTGCTTGATCACTTCCTCCATCCTTGAGAGACAATCTCTCAAATCTTGCCACTCGAGTTTGATGCCTATACTCCTCGGCTATCAAGACTCCTTGTAAGGCTTCTAGAGAGGGTAAGTCCTCTTTAATTGCATAAGATTAACAATGGTATCAAAATCCTCACTTAATCCATTCAAAATAACTTGAACAATTTTTTTGGATTTGATAGAATCATCTATGCAACAAAGATCTTTATGGAGATCCTTGACTCTAGAAACATAGGATGAAGCACTTTCTTTCTTTCTTTGAAAACTTTGAAAAATCATATTTCTTAGAGTAAGGACTCTTGAAGTGTTTTTAGACTCATAAATGGATTGAAGAGTACTCCATGCTTCTTGAGCATTGACACAAGAGCTAATCTCTCTTAGAACTTCATTAGAGACATTTAGCTTTAAAACATGAAGAGCAACACGTGCTCTTTTCTTGAATTTGGGAATTTCTTGAGGATTAGTAGGCTCCTCCTCATTTCCATTCACTATATTTATGAGATCTTGAAGTACAAGAATGGATTCTATCCTCACTTTCCATGTACCATAATTTGTAAAAGTGAGTCTCTCACTTTGTTCTAATAGATAAGATCCCATTGAAGTCATGCCTAGAGAATTGATTTTGGCTTACTAAATGAATGTTTTCAGAGGTTCAAAACTAATCAGATGTAGACTATTGATCACTTGGAATCAAGTAACAAATGATTGAGAACTCAAAGAAGGCCAAAAATAACAATTTCTAGGTGCTAGTCAAAATTTGCAGTTAATTTTTCAAAGCAAAAGTGGATGAAGTAAATCCGAGTTCACACGTGTGAAATAGCTTAAAAAAGTCAGATTTATCATTTAGAAAGTTTCATCCATTCATAGGATCATAGATCCAAACAATGCTTCTTAGATTGGAGAAAATTGAAAAATAGTCAAAATTTGCTATTTTGACTCCTACAATAAAGGATCTTTGATAGTACAGCCTTCAAGCATGTAAAACTCTATTTTTCTTCTTCAATATGCCTCACTTTGAGTGCAAAGAACTCTCCTTAGGATTCACCAATCCTCTTGAGGTCACTTGCATCACAATCTACACTCGATTATTTTTCCATTCATATGCAACATGGATGGAAAAGATGAGAAGTAACATAGACCCCACTCTATCTTGATTAGAGGCCTCACGCGTGCTGCTACAGTAGGCCGTATAGCTATGAAATCAGAGAAAAAGATACATTAATAAGTGATGATGAGAGTGGATCTAGCTAGCTCAAAATCGAGTGCTAGTAAGAGGCAAAATTTCACCAACAATGATGAGAAGTCATTCCATTTGACAAAGCAATGATTAGATGTGTATTCTCCTATCAAGATCTGATACCATGAGAACTTTTCACACGTGTGAACCAGCTGCAAATACAAAGGATCAAGAGAATGAATGATTGCACACTAAACTAGCTTCTATTCCAAAAACAATGAGATGGAAAACATTGGCAAGCTAGTTAGCATGAAGGCAAGAGCATTCATCACAATCTAACTATCATTACACCTCAAATGGATCAAATGGAAGCTTTACTTAAAGAAGTGTATTCTTGTGGTACAAAGCCACCTTATTTATAATACAAGAGGCCTTCTAGAACTCGTGGAGAGAGAGAACAATCTAGATGCCACTTTGCCTCTACGTCTCTACTAGATGACAAAAAGAGAGATGGATAAGACTTGAGAATCTCTCTTTTTGAGAATCCTTTGACCTACAAGAGTAGCCTCAAATGCTTCTTGATAGGTTCTAGACCTACACATCACTATGAAGACAAAAAACTAACTTGATCTAATTGGAAAGTTACTAGACTAGTCTACCTCAAGTTTGGACAAACCCCAAAACTTGAATATCTAAGTTTAATAATATTTGTAATTTTACAATATTTTCACATCTTTGTTGCCCACCAAGTGCTTCCATATTGATTCACCCACATTTTTTAATATGTGCATATGATCAAGCAAGTGATTGATCAAAAGGTTATTCCAATATGGTAAACAATGAAAGATGGATAGTCTTTTCATACCATTGATTGGCTTAGTCTCGGATTCAATCCAAAGTTTGTGCCAATCTGCCACGGACATTCTCTTTGGAGGCATTCTTGTTTCCGATCTTCCTCCAAAGTCCCTTCTATAAGCATTTCTAAATGGATGATTTTCATTATGCAAGTACTTGCGATGATTTTCATACACAACTTTGTTTAAATGACGTGAGTGGCGAGCATCAATATTTGGTCCACAAATGAGACATGCGTGATATCCAGAAGTTGTAAAACCTAAAAGAATCAAATCCAATTCGTGTTATGAATAGAATTCTTTTAAAGCATAAATATTGCATGCATAAAAAATAAATATACAAACATTACAAATAATTTCATTTTATAGTCACCTGAACAATCGCCCAATCCTGGATAGTCATGCATAGTCCACATTAACATCGCACGCAACAAAAATGTTGTCTTGAAGTGGACGCGAGATGTCATAGGCCTGGACTCCCTTCCATAGTAGTTTTCGTTCCTCAATCAATGGTGCAAAGTAGATATCCATATTTTTTTCTTCATGTTTTCCAGGAATTAGAAGTGCTAGCATGAGATGTCCTTTTTTTATGCTTAGCCAAGGTGGAATGTTATAGTTGACCAACACCACTGCCAAGTAGACCACGTGCTTGACATTTTTTCAAAGGGGTTAACCCCATCTGTTGCAAGTCCAAATCTTATATTTCTTGTTTCACTTGCGAAACATGGAAATTCTTTGTCAATGTGTTTCCATGCAGGAGAGTCTGAGGGTACTCTCATGATCTCATCCAAAGAACGATGTCTAGCATGCCAATTCACAAGTTCTGCCAGAGACTTGCAACGAAACAATCGTTGCAATCGTGGGATTGTTGGAAAGTGTCGTAACACCTTGCATGGGATAGTGGTCCCTTGTAAGTCATCTTGATATCGAGGAGTATCGCATGTAGGACAAGCTTTTAACCCTTGATACTCACCACAATATAAGATGCAATCTTTTGGACAAGCATGATGCAATGTATAGTCCATTCCCATTGCACTCAACATTTTTCGTGTCTCACCTCTTGTCTCTAACATAGTGTGTTTCCTTCTGGGAGTAGTTTGCGCAATAACCTGTACATAGTAAAATGAATTTTCATAATATAAAATAAAAGATCATTTAGCCAACTAAAACATTTGACTTGAACAACACATCTATTAGATTCTTAAAAAAAAAATCTCAATCTTATTTACCCAAATAAGGATGTAACACTTGTATCACTCCATTTTATATTTTGCTTGGAGGTTCGATATAAGCAATGAAGCGGCCAAACGAGATGTCTTTGCTCCAGGATATAACGGTGTGTTTGATTCTTCTCTCAATTTTTTTTCCTCGGCACTAATAAATGATTCGCTATCATGTTCAGTGCGTTCTTCCATATCATGATGCTCATAGACGTTATTTATCAAGTTGTTCATGATTTCAACTTCATCTTGAATGCAAAAATCATTTTCAGCACTTGATCTTGATTCTGAAGAAGAAGAAGAAGAAGAAGATCGAGGCTGATTTGCTTTGGCACGTTGTTGTTCATCTATTTTCATCATGGCTCTCAATCCCATACGCTCACGACGTGATAGTTGATTGATGTGCGGCCCATCGTATGCCAATCTTGTTTTGGATATGGAGTGACTGTTGTCATCGTCACTAGAGCTAGATGACAATTCATAGTCCTTCAAACATGGAAAACGAATTAACATATTCATCAGTTAACATATAAGATTGTCATTTATGAAAATTAAGACATGCAAATGAAACACCATATCTTAAATTAAGGCATGCAATATGAAATATAAAAAAAACAATTAATTCACATTCAATATAACTTGCTCTCACTAAATAGATAAAATGTACTTTGATATTCACAAGGTACATGCTTGAGTTTGGCTCAAAGCCTTTTGTACACATCTTGGAAGAGGGTGATTGAAGCTATATCTGATGAATAGCTCTTCACCACATTTAATGGGCCTTATCGCACATATCATTATGTATGTACTTTTTGAGTTCCTAGAAAAGTATTCTTCCTTTCCATTGGTACATTTCTCAAAATCACAATTAGTTAATGAAGGGTGCCCAATGGAACTATTTATATATGCATCAATATTGCCATATTTTTCTGGACGCCCATCAAAGTAAGTACGATGTGATTTTGAAACATTCTCTCCTTGCACACATCGCTCTTCCAAAGAACAAGCATTGGCATTCAAGCCATAAACCTGCATTCTCCATTGGTGATGACATAGAGCATGCCAATCACCCCAATTGTATTGAGGTCCTGCATAAGGCATTAATGTGACAACACTATTCAAGGGGATATCAATGCTAGTCAAAGAAAATAAACCCAATCCTGCATTAGAAAAGTGCTCACTTGGCTTGATCATGTACATATGACCCCAATATGAAAATGATGTTCCACATAATGGTAGTGGTACTCTATCAAGCCAACATGAATATTTTTTTTCTATCAAAGGGCTTAACTAATGCTTCTAGGTAGGGAGGAAGGGGAGACTCAGTCAATGAATTTAAAACATTCTTGGATAAGTCAACAGTACATAAATTTTGTTGTTCATTTTCAAATCTTGTCAAAATGCGTCCAAGTCGTGTCTTCTTTTTTTAATGGAGTAAATCTAGTTGGGATAGGAAGAAGAGGAGATTCTACACAAGGTATGTGAGGTGATGTGGGATGGATAAAAATCGATGTGAGGTGTCGTGGGATGGATAGAATTGATGTGAGGTGTCATGAGATAGATAGAATTGATGTGTAGTGACATCGTGGAATGAATAGAATCCATAGTGGAATTTCCGTGAGGTGTTGTGGGATGGATAGAATCCATGTGAGGTGTCGTGGGATGAATTGGATCTATGTGGTGATGTCGTGGGATGAATAGATTCCATGGAAAGATCTATGTGAGGTGTGGTGGAGTGAGTGACGTGCGAAATGGAAAAATGCATAACTTCCACATCATGAGGTGTGTAGTGACTAGTGACATCATTATGATCATCAACAAGATCTTCATCTAATGCCAAAGATGATCCAAAATCGATATTTCTTATCTTGTTGATAAGATTGTCAATCGACGTGTTATAAGACATTGACATCAATGTATTATTCTGCAAGAGTGAAACATTACACAAGCATTAGTTTTATTTTTTTCAAAAAAATTATAAATATGTGTATGATAAGAACAGTACTAAATTGTCAAAATGTACCTCCAAATCCACATCGGGCTCCTCAATGTGCTTTCCAAACTTCCGCAGATGTTGCGCCACTATTTGTCTTTCTCGAATTTTCAGTCCTTTGCATTGTTTGCACTCACAATATATCTTTTCATTGTACCTCTATTGATACTAATTTCATTTTACAATTACAAAAATGATTAGCTTAATGTTGCAAGGTAATTTATCTGTGTATAAATATAGTCCTAAGTTTTAAACAAATAATTATATAGTACCTGCAATTTAGGTCAAGGCTGGGCACCAGAACTTGATGATGATGATGTTCCATTAAGTCTTTGCTCAAGCATTTGTGCTCTTTTTTGTAATTTCATTTTGTAATAATATTGCATCTTCTTTAACTTTTCGCTATCTTGTGGAGGCATCGTGCTTTAAACAATCGTAGAAAAAAAAAGAAAAAAGTTATATTCAACACACAATGCTGCAAATCCAAATGTTAAGTACATAATATCTACTATACATTTAATAAATATACCTGTTTCGAGACATTTCCTCAGTAGAAGACATATTCGCTAATGAACGATTAAATTTTATCTGTAATTTTTTAACAAGAATGTTAATGATATTGACAAAATACACTTGTTAAAATTAAAGTTAAAATTGATATGTACACACAAATTTAACAAAATCCACAAATATCTTTATCACTAAAACATTTAGATACCTTACCAATGTCAAGTTGCTTGAACGAATATGACATTGTCTAATTCATGAAGAAAATAAACAGATTCAAGCAAACTATGAAATAGAAGTGTGATTTCTTTTAACTATTTAGAAAACTAAGCAGTAATTAATACTTATTTGTCATTTTTAAAAAATCATCAAAATCTTCAAAATCCCGAGTTTGGAAAAATGAAGTAACTTGAATTTGATACTTAAATGTGAAACAACTCTATTTTGGTCCCTATCGCTTGACATAGCCCATTGAATAATCATAATTAACCAGCATCACATGAGATAGCTCAAACAGCTTGATGTCTATCAATGTAAAAAGTCTCATTTTGGCACTTCTCACCTGAGGCTCCTCATAGAGTGACCAACTTTGAGGGATTTCATCCAAATAGATTAAATTTGTTGCCTATCGTTTGGGAATGCCAAAATTTGATGCGCAATGTGTAATTTTTTTTCTTATCACCCAACATGGCTCATCAAGTTATTAGAATCAACTAGTTTCAAATCTAGTATATTTTGTTGTACCTATTATTGTTTACATTTGATCCCTATCACATCAGATAGCTCAAATTTGTTATCTACCATAAAAGATAGTTGTATTTTTGGCCTTTATCACTCGAAATTGTCTATTGAGTGACGAAACCAATAGAATAGTGACTTCAAGACATTGAAATAGCTTGAATTTGGTACCTATCACTTGGAATAGTTCAAATTTGATGCCTAAAGTGTGGTTTTGCTGCTGATCACTCGACATGGCTGATCAAGGGATTAGACTCAACTAGTCTCAAATCTACTATGAATGAGATCTAATGACTTAGAAGATCTAGTAGAAGAGTTAGCAAATGGTTGCTTGCGAGCCTTTGAGAATAGCCTCCTTTGCTTAAATCCATTTACAATGCAAGTATCATAATAGAACAAATACCTTCCTTAAAATGAACATCTAAACCACTATCCATTAGTTGCCCAACACCAAACAAGCTCCTAGTAAGATTAGAAACATAGAGTACATTTTCTATATCCAATCTTTTACAGGATCCAAGACTTAAAGAGATCCAAGACTAGCCTCACTCTCAGTACACCATGTGTCATTGGAGTAGCTCTTGTATGCCATCACGGATGAATCAACTTCATCCTCATAATCCTCAATGGTAAGGTTGTCTTGCTTACTCTCATCTTGTGCATTCTTCTTGAGCTTAATTCTTGATCATCATCACTTTTGCCATGCTTTGGATTTTCTTCTCGGACTTCCATCATGCAATACATTTAGATTGATTGTTTTTTATCGCTTATCAATGGAATTGACCCCTATCATGTGATATAGCTCAAAATTATTGTCTATCACTTGAGATAAGACATTGAGTGATCAAGTTAGAGTAATTTCGAGTTTACGACATTCATGTAACTTTTTTGCTTACATGTGAGACAACTTAATTTTGGTTCTAATTACTCATCATTGCTCTTTGAGTGATCATAATTGACCAACATCACATCAGATAGCTCAATCTTGGTGTCTATCAATGTAAATAGCCCCATTTTGGTGTCTCTATCACCTACCTAACATATAATTTTGTTGCTTATTACTTGACATGGCTCTATCAAGTGACTAGACTCAACAAGTAATATATTAAGACAACTCAAGTTCAACCCCTTGTCAAACCCCTATTACACGTGATGACTTAAATTTTATGTCTATGCGTGGTTTTGTTGCTTATCACTCGACACGGCTCATCAAGTGATCAGACTCAACCAATCCCAAGTCTAATATACTAAGATAGCTCATATCACATGAGATAACTAAAATTTGATGTGTATATTTTGGAATAGCTCACTTTTGGTGCATATCACTAAAGTGACATAAAGTGACCAAATTCGAGAAAGTGTGTGCTCATGAAATAGATTAAAGTCGATTCCCATCACTTTAGATAGTTCAAATCTAATGTCCAATACAAGATCTTGGTCCTTATCACTTGACATAGAAGATTGAGTGACTGAACTTGGTCAATCTATGATTTGGAACAATCAATTTTGGCCCCTGATAGATTGAATCTAGTCCTTGGGCAGGATGATTAGTTTGCTGCTTGGAAGGACAAGAGAGCAATAGTTTTATTTTAAGGAGAGATTACGGCAGCAGAGATCTAATATAGGAGCATGAGCACTCTAACAGATGGACATTGCAAATGCTCAATTTTTTCTTGTCCCCTATCACCATCTCAAGAAAAGCCCATTTTACGCTCTCAATGATCTTCTAAAATCAAATTCGATTGTGATACAATCAATTAGTCATGGCGATCCTATTAGCATTGCTGGTAGCACTTCTGCACAAGACCACAACCAAGGATTTCACAAACAAAGATGTTTGATCCATTTCTCAATGCTAGCAATCATCTAACAACGTCCGCTGAGTTATTTCCTTTCCATCCACTCAACACAAAATCCAAAAACACCCCACCACATTCCCATGTGCTCTTGTCAATTGCTCTCATCTCCATCCATCAACAATCCCTTCACAAAAAAAAACCCACCTTCAATCCCTCCTCGAATTCCACCCATAGAGATTTCAGATCTCTTCTATCCTTAATCTTCCTTCAACTGGCTTTAACCGCACATCACACAACCATGTTTCTCGAAATCTATTAGCTCATTGGTACCATACTTCATGGAAGTAGTAGTATATCTAGCGTCCCTCAGTGTATTGCAAAAAAGAAGAAAGAATATTGCACCCAACTTAACACATGTTTTTTTATTTTAAAAAACATTCCGACCCAGTACGTTCTGACCCAAAAGCGTCGGAGAGGGTTTCTAAGGGACACATATATAAATATGTCTATCAATGTAAATAGCCCCATTTTGGTGTCTCTATCACTCGAGAAAGTCAAAATTTGCTACCTAACATATGATTTTGTTGCTTATTACTTGACATGGCTCTATCAAGTGACTAGACTCAACAAATAATATATTAAGACAACTCAAGTTCAACCCCTTGTCAAACCCCTATTACACGTGATGACTCAAATTTTATGTCTATGCATGGTTTTGTTGCTTATCACTCGACATGGCTCATCAAGTGATCAGACTCAACCAATCCCAAGTCTAGTATACTGAGATAGCTCATATTACATGAGATAAGGGTCAGAAAGGGTTTCTAAGGGACACATATATAGCAAATTAATTAATACTTTATAAACTAAATAATGTCCACAACTTATATGCGCCATCAAACCACATATTTACATTTGTCTTTTTTTTTTAAATCACAAAATTCTCTTAAACACATGGTCATTTTGTACCAACCATATCAAATCATCTACTTGTCTTATATCAAATCAAAATACAATTAATACTCATTTGTCCTTTTCAAAAAATCATCAAAATCTTATAAAAAAACATGGTCCTCTTGTACCCAAAATATGTCATATCAATCACATGCTTTTGTCCTTAAAAATTCATGCTTAAAAATATGTCATATCACCCACATGCTTTTGTCCTCAAAAAATATTTATAAAATTAGAGTCAAATCATTTTTTTTATTTCCATAATTTGTCATTTTGACAAACCACTCGCCATATGACACTTTCTAGCATGCAAAAAAAAATTGTGTGGCACTGCCACGCGTGGCAAAAAAAATGCGTGGCAGAGCCATGTGACACTTGAAATCTGGAAAATGAATATAAAGGCCCTCATTCAATATTTCTCCACGCTTTCTTGTGGATTTCTTGAGGCTCTCAAGCTCTCACTCTCAAGCTCTCACTCTCAAGCTTTCAATCTCTCATTCTCTCTCTCTCTCTCTCTCTCTCTCTCTCTCTCTCTCTCTCTCTCAATCTCTCACTCTCAATCTTTCATTTCTTTTCACTCCTCTCCACTCTTTTCTCAATCTCTCCACTCTTCTCTCTCTCTCTCTCTCTCTCTCTCTCTCTCTCTCTCTCTCTCTCTCTCTCTCTCTCTCTCTCTCTCTCTCACACACACACACACACACACACACACACACACACACACACACACACACACATCTTTCACTCTCCAATTTCCAATCTCTCTTTCTCTTTCACACACTCTTTCACACCTCCTTTTCATTTTTCACACATTTAAAAGTTTGCTTTTCTTTTTCACTCTCTCACACATTTCTCTCTCTTTCACACACACACACACACACACACACACACACACATACACACATTCATTTTTTACATTTGATATCTTTCCAAGTTCTTTTCACAACTTCATATCTTTCTCTCAATAGTCATGTTTACTAGTGGTAGCGGAGCATCAAGGAGGAGGCCAAGATCCTCTTCCGGTGGAAGAGGACAAGCCTCAGGATCGGATTCCGATCGAGTGCAAGATTTTTATACTATGCTATCTCCCGAGGAAAGGCAAAGGATGAAAGCCCTTTGTCTTTCCAAAGGAGAATCCGATCAAAAAGATCGTGGATTCGTTTCGACGGACATGCCGTCGGAAGAATCCACGAATATTTTCTATGACCTTGATGAGGATAGTTCCATCATCATGGACATTAGGGGTAAGGTCATCATCAATAGATTGCACGACCTTACTCTTAAATACTTTGGTCAACAAGGCCAAGGGGACAAAGACAAGATACTTGATATATTGTACCGTGAGTTTCCACAACCAAATCAATTTAATGACAAATGGGCGAAGACGAGTATGTGTACGCATATTTGTCATAAGCGCCAATCATTAAGACGATTATGTAGTAAAGGCAAGAAGAGGCCGGGATGGGCATCTAAAAAAGATTGGGAAAAAGTTGTTTATGAATCCAAGCATCCTAATCCCGAGCGCTTTAAGCAACAAAGAGAGGCAACAAAATCGAGGCTTAATCTTTTAGGCCAATCTCACCTTGGATCGGGAGGCAAGGCCAATATGCATGCCCAATTTGTAAGCAATTCTCTTTTAGCCTAATTGCATTTCATATGTTTATTGTTTATCAATATTTTTTTTGCTTTTTTCTAATCATCGATTTGTGTTGATGTAGGTTGAAGATTATGGGTGTAAGTATACAAATGCCGAGTACAATATTGAATATCGCCATGGCTATAGTGCCTTGGTTGATCATCTTGTGGCACAAGGCGTACATCCAAGGGTAAATTTTTGTTACATAATTTGTATTTCTCTTATTTTTTATACACAATTTTTATTTCATTTCAATTTTATGACATGTGTTTGGCTAATAATTATTAATTTGTTTTGTGAATGTGTATGTAGAGGGCATCCGCTTCCTTTGTGGAAGAAAATACGGGAGGAAATCAAGGAGAAGAAGGGAATGAAGATGAAGGGGACGAAGGCGAAGACGAAAGACAAGATTGGGCTTCGGACAATGATGAGGGAGAAGATAGCGAAGACTAAGAAGCCTACTATTACTTCTTAGATTTGATGTATTTTTAGTATTTGCAAAAGTAGAAAAAAAAAATATTAGTATCAATGCTCTTTTCATGAATTAGATGCAAATATGTACACTTTTTTGAATTATGAATATAAACTTTTGTATTTGATCATCTCTATCTCATTATGTATGGAATGATTGTTTATTGTTTATGTTTTTCTATTTTATCTTGTATAAATTTGTTGTAAATATATACAAACAATAAAAAAACAAACAAAACATCAATTTAAGATGATAAAAACATACCTCGTCTATTGTTTGGATGATCTTTAATTCCTTCTAATATGCATCTCTTTTTTTCTCTATATAAGCAAAAAACTAAAACCAAATCATTTTTAGATTACAAATCAATCAACAAAATGATAATTGTTATAATACAAATCAAAGAATCATTGTTAAATTAAAAATTATTAATCATTGTTACATCAATCTCACCATGTTTAAGCTATGAAAATGCACTTTATGACTCAAATGTAATCTATCAAAATTTAGAATGCATAATATATATCATGAATAAACAATGAAAAACTAACAAACAAATATCTCTCTCTCTCTCTCTCTCTCTCTCTCTCTCTCTCTCTCTCTCTCTCTCTCTCTCTCTCTCTCTCTCTCTCTCTCTCTCTCTCTCAAAAGCTTTTCTTCAAAATTTAGAATGCCTAACATACCTTATGCATTTGCTTGGATTGTCTCCTTTCCTTCAAAATTGCATAGCTTTCTTCTACAAAAGTTAACAATAATATACCCTCCAAGGCCCATGCACCACTAGTAGTGCACTGCAACACCTCTACAACCTATCTAAGCCACATCATCCAGTTCTCTTATGACTCACTGAAAGACCCATACCAACTCCACCACCATGTATTTAGGCCTACAACGATTAATTATGACCTTGTACACATAAGGGCCCCAATTCCCTTATAGTCACAATTAACTTATGGGTTGTTGGTCTACTTATCCCTAGCACGGACACGCTACTCGAGACCAGTCATGGGCATGACATCTGCTGCTGATCAGTGCCATCATCTTCAATATTTACAATAGATGGATTGGTTGTGTCTTCTTCCATCTATATAGCTTTGGGCTGAGTGGGATCTTTTTGAACTTTCTCCCCTCGATCTGGCCGACTAATTGAACCATCATCCTGATGGTCAATTATTATTCAACTACTGTTTTGTGAAGCTCCTTTGTTGACAATCATAGAATCGAGTGCCGATGTCGATGGCATTGTCTCTATTTTTTTGACCTTGCAAATGCAACATTTCACTTATAATAAATTGAAATACTTGCACAGATGAGAAATTTGCGACATGAACATAGAGAATTTACAATTTTTCATCAAGTGTAGAAATGCTCGGAAGGAAATTTGTCCAAAATTTATTTCTTCTCCTTTTGGTGCCCCTAGGAGGTAGCCCATATTAGTCAAAGATATGGTTGTGTCCGCATTTGTACAATATAACATGGTTGCAATATTTACAAAAATTTCATAGTTGAACACTTAACATCATTGAAATTTTATATCCTTTAGCAGGCACCCAATAGCTTGTCCCATGGAATAGACCTTATTCATCCACCTCCTATTGTTTGGTGCACTTTCTGATATTGGTAGTCCTAATGCAGCAGCAACATACACTTCTTCTATGATTGATACATTCAAATTCCGTACATTTACCGCAATGCTAAGTCAATTGTATATAGTATCCCGACTATAAAATTTTCACATGCAATTGTCAAGGCCACCGAAAAATCAATGATAAGAGTCTCCTTCAATCTACACTTCACCGCGAGCGGTGCATTCTGCTCAAAATGTGGTCCTGGACAGATTTTCCACTTCACAATAGTTGGTACTGATCCCGCCATCTCCAAACTTCTGATTGTAAAGAGCTGGATAAAGTAAACTCTTGCATTAGCAATACCCATCTCTTGCAATAGCAGTACCCACCTGGCGATTCGTCTTGATGGATCTCCTTTATTTATAAGTACTTCAGTGCAAAATGATCCGCATGGAACAAGAAAGGATATCTGAGCAAATAATGTTGGAACTTTGTTATTACATAAATTAGTCTCAATGCTTCTCTTTCTGTTGCTGGATAATTTATTTATAAGCTAGATAACTGATGCCCTGACAGTTGATAAATTAATACTTCTTCGAGTCATCTTTCTGACTGAGGGTTACTCCAATTGCGAATGCAAAAACATCGACATAAACATGGAATGCTCTTACCCAATTTGGGGGCATAAGACTAGAGTTTCCATTATTTTTTACTTTAATCACTTATTCTTTGGCTTGCATGGCAACGTGATCAAGGCTGAATGTCAACGATCATTCGAATTACTGAAGCAGAAACTAATGGACACCCTAATTCTAAGATTGTTTGATTGAGTAAGGACATTTCATGTTTATGTGGATGTTTCATCATTCGCAATTGGGGTCATCCTAAGTTAGAAGAACGATGAGAGACTATCTTGTGTATTATGCAGGGCATCAATGAGCATATCAAAAAAGAACTATTCGGCTACAAAACGTGAAGAACTTGGGATGATTTTCTCAGTGAAGAAGTTTCGACACTATTTGTTGGGATATTTCTTTGTCTTCCATGTCGACCACTATGCACTCAAGCATATGGTGAATAAGCCAGATCTACTAGGCTGAATAGCAAGATGGGTGCTATTGCTCTAGGAATTTGATTACCAAGTGGAGGTACAACAAGGGAAGTACCAAGTGGAGGTATGATAAGGGAAGTACCACACTAATGCAGATTATTTATCGCGCCTTAGTACAAGATCTGTTGCTGAGAACCTAAGCGATAATTTCCAGATGATAATATTATGTTTTTATCAACTAAACATTCTCTATATCCAGATATTATTGACTACCTACAAAATAAGAATTATCCTGCTAGTTTTGACTTGGAACAAAAGACGGTCTTTCAACATAAGGTTGGACCATATTTGATAAAGAATAATGTACTATACAAAATGGGACCAGATGAAGAACTTCGCAGATGTCTTGAATTTGACATTTGAAAGATTATTCGAGCATTACACTCATAAAATGCTGGTGGACATTTTGCAATTGTCAATACCATGAAGAAGATTTTGAATGCCAAATATTGGTGGCCAACTATGTACAAAGATGTTGCAGTGTTTATTAAAACTTGTGATCCATGCCAATGAGTCGAAAAACCAACTCCTTCAATGCATTGGCCACTCACCCCAATACTTCCACTTCCACCATTTGAGAAGTGGGGCATTGACTTTGTCGGATAAATCAAGTCGGTCACTCGTTATATCAAAAAAAGCTATATTCTAGTAGCAACTGACTACGCGACAAAGATGGTCAAAGCAGAAGCAACGAAGAAGAATGATGCTCAAACTATTGCGAAGTTTATGTCTCAAAATATCATAACTCAATATGGTTTTCCTTCGAAATTGGTGAGCGACAGAGGAACTCATTTTTTGAACGATACGATTTGTCTGCAAGCATCAAGCACTTCATTATTAAACATCGAAAGACAACTCCATAAAATCCGAAGGCTAATGGTTTGACTGAACAAGTCAATGGCATATTATATAAAATCCTAAACAAGATCACCACAACTCACACATCTGATTGGGACGAGAAGCTACCATCAGTTCTATGGGCTTATCGAAATGCTAAGAAAGTGACTACAAAGCAGATATCGTTCTATCTGGTTTACGACATGCACCTGATATTGTCTATCAAATTTGAAGTACCGACATATCGTGTACAAGTTGAACCTTGATCTGACGAATACTCGAGTTTAAAGGAGAGATTCTTAACGATCGAAAAGCTAGAGGAGAAAAGAAATCAAGCACTGATCGACACGACGAAGACTCAATTGCGACGAAAGAGAAGTTGTGACTATTCGATAAAGAAGGTCGTCTTACGCGAAGGAGACTATGCTCTTCTGTATGACAATCGTCATATCAAATTTCCAGACAAGTTGCATACTCGTTGGATGGGTCCTTACAAAGTAATTGAAATCTTTGACAATGGATCTCTCCAACTAGCAGATCTATAGGGAAATTTGCAATCAACAAGAGTAAATGGCTCTTGCGTAAAAACAAATTGCTTGTAAATATTTTCATTTTTATTTATTTAAGCTATTTAATTATTTTAATTGTTTAATTATTTTGATTATTTTATTTTTTATATTTATTTTATGAGTTTATTATTTATTTTTATTTTATGAGTTTATTATTTATTTATTCTTTCACCTATTCGATGTATATTTGTTAGCTTCCTTTCGATTATTTGCTCCAAAGTTGTCTGATATATCAAATAAGTTTTTTTTTTAGCTCGAACATTCAAATTCATAGAAAAAATATTCTAAAGCATCGAATAGTCGGTCTATTGATTCTATACTCATTTCTCTGATTTTCTCGTCATTTTTGTTTTACCTCACCAATGTTTACGATTGAGCTTTTATGATTTCATGCTTACTCGCTCGCTAAATGCTACCATCGCGATCCATTGTCATTTGCAATTGTATCTTCAATCAGCTCTACCTAACAGCTATGGCTATTGGATCAACAGTTCCAACTAATGTTAACTGGAAGGTGAGGAGTCAGATGAATCTCAAAAATCTTCAGATGCTGGCTGATTAATGCAGATTGGGATACATGTTACAAATTGATTTTTCAATAGCGCTGATCGAGGCTAGCAATGAGTTCATCCAAAGATTGGTGGATGTCACGGACTTTGTAGTCTCAACGCAGGTTCATGGCATCCGTATGGTTATTCCGAAGCCATGTTTGCTGCAGTGCTTCACTCGCCTACTGATGACATTGTCCCTCCAGCTTTATCAAGGGAGGACATAGATGAAGCCAACATCTTCCGTGACATTTTTTTCATGCCGAGCAAAGGATATAAGATATCCATGATCAGTGACACAGCCTTTTGCAATTTTTGTAAATATTGTAACCATATCCTTTTTGTTGCGGATGCGGATGCGATTATTTCCTTTATCAACATCAGATATCTGTTGGCAGCCATTAAGGGTGAGTATATTAATTATGCTACCATTGCTTTCAAGGCCTTCCATCGGTCCATAAAGCATGGCAAATATGCCGCTTGTGTAGCGCACATCTCCCACTTGTGCTTACACTACAACATTCTAATGTCAAGGGAGCTGTCGCTGCTTGAGAAGAGAAAATCAACACAAGCAACCTCATTGCAAGTGAATTTGGATAGCATGGTGATCATCGATGACACACCCCATGATCAACTAGCCAAGTCAAGTTGTATAGGACTCGGGGCCCATAATTTAAATATTGTTGTTGTTGTTGTTGCTGCTGACACCACTCAAGACACAGAGATGTTGCATAACAAGAGCAAGGATGAAATAATTACTGCAAGGCTCTTTCTAAAGCCTTCTAGGGGAGGAGACACTTCCAAGCAAGGCCAAAACACTCATTTTCCAGTTTGTCCCTTTCCAAGGGCTCAAAGAGCTTACTTGGCCTTCTCATTGTACCCTCGGACCATTA
Organism: Diphasiastrum complanatum; assembly: GCA_029204225.1. Taxonomy (NCBI): domain Eukaryota; kingdom Viridiplantae; phylum Streptophyta; class Lycopodiopsida; order Lycopodiales; family Lycopodiaceae; genus Diphasiastrum; species Diphasiastrum complanatum. Next base: position 44,444,514 of record CM055096.1, read on the forward strand.
CTCGAGTTGTTCACATATACTGATAAAGAGGGCAATCACAACGAGGAGATTGAGGTATCTAGATCTCCTAGAAAACCCCAGAGGCATTGATATAGTGATTAGGCTGCTTAGATTAATATTTAAGGAATCAGTAAACATTACGACCTACGTAAAGCATAATCTTCATATTGTGAATGAGTGTATTGTAGTTGAAAGTTCCCTATCTTGAGTAGTGTTTCTTTATTGTACTTATTATTGTTAAAATTAGAGTCCCAATAATGGCTACTTGTAGTTGAAGAGTGTAGGATGTTCTACACAAAGGCTAGGATGGAACAAATCTTCTCTCTCTCTTATCTCATTTCATGTTTATACATGACTTCTCTTGGGTTCATCTATCCATCGGTACACTATAGTGATGATATCTTGCAATGTTGTGTGTATAATGCTTATATTTGTTGTGATTTGGATCCACACGTGTGAAATACAGTACCTTAATGTTATTTTATGGAAAGCAACTTCATTATTTCATATATTTGATGTTTGATCAAGATCTTGTTGAGTTTGCATCACTAGTAGCATTGTTGTAAGAAATGATAAAAGTTTCTAAGGTCGACTGTTGTGTGATGCTTGAGAGTACACGATGGTTGCAAGAGCCTTGACTTGATCTTGTAAGAGCACCGTTTGGGAAAATACATTAATTTTGTTGTCCATGTGGCGTCAACAGTCATCGCATTGTACCAAGAATAGAATCTAGCATTGCCTTTTAATCTAAATATTGTCATCCTAAAATATGGCAATAGGGAAGAATGAGAATAGCTCTAGACCATTAAAAAAATAAGGAATAGGATTTGCATAAATACCAATAGTAGCTTGGGCATCAAAGTCATTCAAATAGGAACTACATGCTTCTCTATCACTTAGTTGTGAGAAATATGGCAAAATATAGCTTGACTAGGCCAAATTTATGTACATAATGTCATTCCAAACATGTGGAGCCTGTTCCCACTAGTGAAGCATATCCTCATCGCTCTCCTCCTTTGATTTGTCCTTCTTAAACTTCCTCTTGGCTTGTCCTTTGTGAAGTATGCTTTCACCTCTCTTTCGTCCTTCAAGGAAAGTTGATTGATTCTCACTAGCTTGTTTACTTTTACAGTCACCATGTGTGCTCTGGGGATCTTTCTATTATCCAGTCTGCAGATGTAGGAACATCAACTTAACATAGACTTATTTCATATTCAATGATCTTAATTCCATATCTAGCTTAACAAAAACATAGAAATTTCTTCATAAGTCTTAATCTTTCCGACATGCAATCATGTTGGATCTTGGATTCTTGTCATGCAATCATAAGGGTGCATAGATTCCTGACATGCAATCATAAAGGTTCAGAGATTCTTGACATGCAACAGTCATGAAGTGACACGCATGGTCATTTGGCAATGCATGGTGTGACATGCAAGTTTCAAATCTGACATGCAAGCTTTAGATCTGACATGCAAGCTCTAGATCTGACATGCATGGACAGTAGACCACAGATGCTACGACATGCAAGCTTTAGATCTGACATGCAAGCTCTAGATCTGACATGCATGGACAATAATAGGCCACAGATGCTACGACATGCAAGCTTCAAAAATGACATGCAAGCTTTAGATCTGACATGCATGGACAATAGGCCATTGATGGCATGACATGCAAGCTCTAGATCTGACATGCATGGACAGTAGGCCACAGATGCTACGACATGCAAGCTTTAGATCTGATATGCAAGCTCTAGATCTGACATGCATGGACAATAGGCCACAGATGCTATGACATGCAAGCTTCAAAACTAACATGCAAGCTTTAGATCTGACATGCATGGACAATAGGCCACTGATGGCATGACATGCAGGTTCTAGATCTGACATGCATGGACAATAGGCCACAGATAGTCTGACATGCAAAAGTACTGATCAACCATTCTTACATATGGGTAACAGTTTCAAGAGCATACCATGGTTTCGAGAGAAGGTGAAAGTGAGAGAGGGAGAGAGAGAGAGAGAGTGTGTGTGTGTGTGTGTTTGTGTGTGATGTGAAAGAGAGATAGAAATCCGAGAGTTTGAGCTCCAAAAAATCCTGCAATCACAAAATAGCATAGCCTCTTTGAGGTAATGCCTCCATCCTCTTCTCCAAAGCACCTGTACACAACAAACAACAAAATGGCAGAGCTTGGATGCAACATCCTTCCATCCTCCTGGTAGAGGGGCGCATTTCCACCTATATAGAGAGTGGAGAGTCCTTCCAAAGTGAGTGAGGTGTCAAGTTCAAGTGCATGAGGTGTGAGAAAGACTCCAATTGGACTTAGGGTGAAGTGGAGTGCATGGATGAGGTGTATTAGTTGGAGAGGGTGAATGGGTGATGTGTATTAGCTTGGGAGAGTTATTATGATATTTTGGCATATGAAGTGAGAGTGTAGGAGGGCGCCCCATTCTAGGTGTCAAATAGCCTAGAATGCATGTGGAAAAGTAGGTGGGAGGTAGGTGGTACAAGTTTCAAACTTAACTTTTATTTACATATAATTTTTCATGATTACGACTTGGGAATTCACCCAAGTGCAATCTTCCTAAGGAAGAGCCAAGGTATATGCCCATCTTGTTTTTGCATAATGTCCATCAATTCCTAGGCCCTTTTTTCTAGAGGTTGCCCATCCTCAATCATGGTCATTGGCACTTATTTTTTAGAGGTTGCCCATCCTCAATCATGGTGAAAAATGTCACTAGGGTGATCAGACCCTAGGCCTTATCCTGTTCTTTATAGACTCCTCTGAGCCTTCGTTATAGATCTAGTAATAAGCCTTCTTTATAGACTCTACTGAGCCTTCATTATAGACTTTGTCAAAAAGCCTTCTTGATTACTGTCTTTAAGCTTAAAAAGCTTCTTGTTTCTCTTGGCACTTTCTCGAGTACCTGCACATACCCTCAAAGAGAGGTCAGTCCTTAAGCCCAGAGGCTTCTTATTCTTATTCTGATTCTTCAGATACGTTTGTGAGTTCCTGCACATCCCTTCAAAGAAAGGTCAGTGTTCATAATACCATCAAACATGGTTCATAGAAATTTCTTAGTTCTACAGGTGTCAATGCCTGTTACTGAATTCATTAAAGTAATAAATTCATACAATATTCTAAAAATATATTGATCATTGATAATTCTATATCATCAAAGTCTATCTAGGTTTGAAGCTGGGAAAGTCTTTATTACTTAGGAGCAATTTGTCTCTACAAATTACACTGATGACACTCATATTGTTAGTCCTGCTCCTACGGTGCTCCTCGCATTTCATCATTTCTCCGAGCAGCTGGCTTCTCTTGGTTTGTCTATTCAACCTCGCAAGTGTTCAGTGTGGTCTCTAGCAGGTCTTCCCCCGGACTTTGTTCCTCCTCAAGGTTTCCTTGCTCCTTCAGATGGCATTCGCATTCTGGGTGTTCCTTTTGGGTTTGCTTCTTTCAGCTCTGCTTTTCTTGAGGCTCTCCAGGAGGATATTGCTCATTCAGATCCGCTTCCCCGGTTGGGCGACACTCAAGTCGCGTTTGGCATCTTGACGTCTTGCTTTATCCAGCGTCATTCTTATAGGCTGCGGACTTTCCCCCCTACTCCGGACTTTTTGCATCTCCTCTCTTCCTTTGAAAGCTCTCTTATGGATGTTTTTGGCCGCCTTTTGGGCCCAAGTTCTTTGGATGGTATGGAAACCCTTTCAGCTCGGAACCAGGCTCCGTTACCCATTTCTTGTGGAGGTGTGAGTCTTCTCTCTACGGTTTCTTCTACACCTACAGCTTTTCATGGGAGCTGGGCTCTTGTCGCCCCTGCTTTGTCTTCTCGGTTCCTTTCTGGCTTTCGCCCTCTCTTGGCGGATTTCATTGCTCATGGATAGCGGTTCTACAGGCATGTTGACATTGTCATCTCTCGGGATGGGCTTCGTACTTTGGCAGATGTTGTTGTTGCTAATCCCACGCGTGGTGACCTATTGCCTCGCTCTGCCTTCACACCAGGAGAAGCGGCATGCATGGTAGCACAAGAGAAGGAAAAAAACTACTCCGATAGGCACCCCACTGATGCTTTCCCTCCCTTGGCTATTGAGACTTATGGCACCTTGCATCGACGCTTTGAGGATTTTCTTCGCATGTGTTCTCATCAGGCGGCAGAGCGTCAAGGTATTCCTAATTCTATTCTCGTGGCTTCTTTCAAACGACGTGTTTCCATTGCCCTGCAACGTGCTCTGGCCCTATCTATTCTGCAACGGGCGACGGTGGCTGGGTCTGCTAATCTCATCTCCCTTCATTAGCCGACTCACCAACTCTTCACTTTTCTGATATGCTGCAGTCAGTTGGCAGACTCCCACAGACATCATCATAGTTTATGCACTTTTATTCTTAATGCCAGGATTTGGATTAATCTTAACTTTACTTTACTGCAAGCTTCGTTCTCGTTTGAGCCTACTTTTGTTTAAACTTCTCCTTCTTTTCGGTGTATATATCTTTTCCAATGTACCTACTACTTTTTTATAAATGCACCAGGGTGTTCTCCTCTATCTATCTGATCTCATCCTCTCTCTCAGCCTCGCGCTCTCTCTCTCTCTCACTTTTACTCATATATTTCATCAGTTTCTTGTGTCAGTTGCATCAGATGGAAGTTATTGTAGCTATGGCAGCCATTTGATTTCTTTTGCTGGTTTGGGGATACCTGAATTTGAGAATGGAAGGCCTGTTTGTGAAGGTGGGCGTGAAGGCGCCTCCTGCCATGGCTGCTGGTGGCCAGAGATCCAATAGAGGTGGTGCTGCTGTCGCTGCAAGACTGGTTGAGGTACAATGCGCCTCGGATCAGCGGCTACGGCATGCGGTAGTGTCAAGCGAGATGAGCTCCAGCTTCTGTGAAGCCGTACATCCGAGATTGCTTCCAGGTTTTTCTTTTGCCTCATTTGACTTCATACTCTGCTAAATGCAATGCTCATGGTCGTACGGACACATAGGACTGTCCGGCAGTAGGTGTAGTGGAACCGGAACCCCGCAGGTTTCAGCCTGTTATGTCCAGGAACCCTGAGAGGGTTCCTTGGGCATAACTGGTGAAACCCTACCGATTCCACTGAGTAGTAGCATAATTCCCAGTCGATTTGAATGTAGCCAAATAGATCTAAATCGATTATAGAATCAAGATTAGAATTGATTGTTCGAATAGATCAAACTCTACTGATCCCACTGCATAGCATAGTTACTTGAATCTAGATCCAAATCGATTATTTGAATGGAGATTAGAATCAGTTGTTCGAAGCTAATCTAGATTTTTTGAATAGATTGAGAATCCATTGTTTAAATCAATTTCAATCGATTCAAATTTATTTTTGCAAATTTCTAAGTAGTCCTAATGCAAACTAATTCCAAAAAACCCTAATTCACATTTGTTTGGTGGCAGGTGAGGACAAGACCAGAGAGCAATTTTCGCAACAATTTTTGATGGATCCTTCGAAGTGGTGGGATCATAGGTTTGAAAAGGTGCGTCAATGCATATCTTGATGAGGCTTTCTGATCCATGTCTAATCCTTGATATGATGTAAGCTAATGGATCTTTTGGATCTAGACAAATCCTAGGTTCCCTGATTTTAAACACAAAACCACTTCTCAAGTCGTGTGGATTGATAAACGCTCGACTCCATCATGGGTGAAAGAAAGGCTAGATGCTATTACACCAGGTACAGTACAGCCAAGTGCTTACTCTTGGTCTGTAGAGATCAAAAAGTTTGTAGAGAATGGGCAACCTAAGAAAGCTTTAGAACTTTTTCGAATTATGCAAGTAGAAGGTATCAAACCCACAAAACATACTTTTATCCCGGTCCTAAAGGCGTGTACTGGTTTAAGGGCCCTGGACGAGGGCAGGCAGGCACATGTGCAGATTATCCAAAGTGGATGTGAGAAAGATATTGCTGTTGGAAGTAATTTGGTTGACATGTATGCTAAATGCGGGAGCATGGGGGAGGCTTGGAGGGTCTTTAGTAAAATGCCTGTGCACGGTGTGATGGCATGGAATGCGATGATCACAGGTTATATCAATTGCTGGGAGGAGGCGAAGGCATTGGAAGTTTATCGACAGATGCAGCAAGAACAAGTGAAGCCAAACAGAGTAACCTTTGTGAGAGTCCTAACAGCATGTGCTAGTCTAGGGGCGCTTGAGGAAGGTAAACTTGTCCATGAGCAAATTATTCGAAGAAGGTTGGAGTTGGACATCTTTGTAGGGAGTTCACTGGTTAACATGTATGCCAAGTGTGGGAGCCTAGCAGATGCTTGCAGAGTTTTTCATAGCATGCCAACGCGGAATGCTGTAACTTGGAATACCATGATTATGGCTTATGGGAAGTCTGGAGAAGTTTCTCAGGCACTGGAATGCTTCCAACAGATGCAACTTCAAGGCTTAGAGCCTAGCAGGGTCACATTTGTTGTTGTTCTGAACACGTGTGCAAACATAGGGGCAGTCGACAAGGGAAAACTTGTCCATGCACAAGCGATAAGAAAAGGCATGGAGCTGGATGTCTTTGTCGGGAGTACCCTAGTTGACATGTATGCCAAATGTGGGCATATAGAGGATGCTTGTAATGTGTTCAAGAGGATGCCGAAACGTGATGTTGTCTCATGGAATTCTATGATTGTGGGGTACGTGAAGTGTGGGCATGGGGAGAAGGCATTGGACCTCTTCAGACAGATGCAGCATGAACAAGTGCAACCAGATAGTCTCACTTTTTTGGGAGTTTTAAATGCATGTGGGAGTGTAGCAGCACTTGAGGAAGGCAAGTTTGTCCATGCACAAGTCTTAAAAAATGGTGTGGGGTCAGATATAGTCATCAGCAATTGCCTGATTGACATGTACACAAAATGTGGGAGCATTGGGGATGCTTGCAGAGTTTTCAACAACATGCCCTCACGAGACATTGTCTCATCAAATGCAATGATCATGGGCTATGCCATGCACGGTCTGGGGAGAAACACTCTTCGTCTTTTTGAATGGATTTGCCAAGAAGCTATGGCGGTTGATGACTGCACTTTTCTTGCTCTCCTTTCAACATTCAGCCATACTGCCCTATTGGATGAAGGTTATTACTATTTTGAATCTATGAGTCCAAAATATGGCATTCAAGCAACAGCGAAACACTATAGTTGCATTATTGACCTCCTTGGTCGACTTGGCTACCTGAGTGAGGCAGAGGAAGTAATTAAAGACATGCGATGTCAACCTCAAGTTTGTGTATGGACAGCTTTGCTAGGTGCTTGTAGATTACTTGGCAATGTGCAAGTGGGAGAAAGAGCTGCACAGAGAATCCTTGAATTGGACCCCGAAAATGCTTCCGGTTATGTACTACTGTCCAACATTTATGCTGCCACTGGCAAGTTGGATAGTTCAGCAAAGCTACATCAGCATAGGATGCAAAGGTATGTGCGTAAACAACAAGGGCGTACCTGGATCGAGGTGAATAATACAGTACATGTGTTCAGTGTAAACGATAAGGAACATCCTCAAATGATGGACATCTTGGCAGAACTAAAAAGATTGATTGAGCAAATGAAAAAGGAAGGCTACGTACCAGATGCACAGTTTGTTTTGCATGATGTAGAGGAAGAATTGAAAGATTTATCACTTTATCACCACAGTGAGAAGCTAGCCATCGCTTTTGGGCTCATCAGCACACCACCTTGTTCTCCTCTTAGAATAATGAAGAATTTGCGAGTATGCCGTGATTGCCACAATGCAACCAAGTTCATCTCAAAGCTTTCTGGCAGGTCAATAACTGTGAGGGATGCCAATCGCTTTCATCATTTTAAGGATGGCTTTTGTTCTTGCAGAGATTGTTGGTAATGCTGCTAACATGGCAGCTAGATATCCATTTGTTTTTTCCCATGAAGGCTCTCTTGAATTTTCTTCCTCAACATGTGTTTGAGCTCAAAGTTGGTCATGTTTCTAGCATGATTGTGAATGAATGATTGCTGCACTAATGTACAATATTATTTCCTAGCAAGTCAAGGCTTTTGAAAATCTATAGAATATCTAGGCATGAATGTCTGAACATCTAGCTTGTATTTTGAGCCTTTGTACTATGCATACACATTAGAATCAACTGAACTAGCAGTGAATCGATGTTGCAATAGAAATGAATTTATTCTATCAAACCAAACTCTTGGAGCCTATTTTAAAGCATGCATGACCGTCTATAGCTTGTAGACCTTGTGCTTATGTCCTTGAAGGACATAACCTTTAGGTTGATAAATATAAATTTGTTCTTGTATGTGCCCGTTACGGAATGTTTTTTGGACATGCATTTGATAAATATCCATATCTTTTGCAATTGCCATAGCCAATAGAGTTTGAACAGATTGCTGCTTTACCACTGGATTGAATGTCTTAGTGTAATCTGTTCCATAGGTTTGTTCATAGCCTTTTCTTAATAGTGAGCTTTCCATTTGGATATTGATTCATCTGTGTTAAGTTTGAGCTTGAATATGCATTTGGTGTCAACAATCTTTACATTTGCAAGAGGATTAACAAGACTCTAGGTATTGTTTTTCACCATTAAATCATACTCAGCCTCCATGGGCTTGTGCCAACTGTCTACATCCGTATTTGACAAGGCTTCTACAATTGCAGGGGTTCTGTAGTTGGATAGTAACCCCAAAATTTTTGATAGCTAAACATTGTTTTGGCTACATCCAATAATATTCATTTCTTTCTTTCAACTACTCCATTTTGTTGTGAAGTGTAGCTATTGGTGAACTGATGATGCATCCTTCAAGAGATAAAATAGTCAAACATTCTATTTAACATGAATTCTTCCCCACAAAGAGAGTGTAGGGTCGTGATCTTTCTTCGAATTGGTGTCTCAAAAACATGCTAGAAATAGTCCTACATTCTCTCTACAATGCTAATGTACATTTTGTACTCATTAGAAAAGATGCCAATAGACGTCATGTGCATAATTCTAGCTTGACTAGTTCGTTGTAATTCCACTTGTAAGTGATGATGTGGCACATGCCCTACCTCTAGTCTTGACGCTTCCCTAGTGCAATTTATTTTTTGAAAAAGCGTCTTTTTAGTAACTTTTATGCCCGGTTCAACAACCGTTCAATAATGACTCAGCCTAATGGCCTCGCCATAGTTTTGCAGCCATTTTATTGGGTGCAAAGGTCACTATAAAGGCCATCTCCCAATACATAAGTATCCGATTATGCATCTGAGCATCTCAAGAAATTGACATTAAGGCCAAGAAGGACCGTACTATTTTTGTGTTGAATAGAAATTATGAACAGCTTGCAAGCATAAGATTTGTAAGGTGCTGTAAAGACGTAGAGGCTCGGGTACATTATATTCTAGCAAGCCAATCCCCCATTGTCCCCAAGTCTGGTGGTGTACAGTTATTTCCAGCTGTTACTGTTGTAATGCACATGGTTACAGTTCTTATCTTCCATTCGTTTCAAAATGTATGGATTTCCAGTTCGAGTATTGAATCTGATTTTTCAAACGAGTAATGCAAAGAACTGTTCAATGCTCATGAAAGCTCTAAAAATCCTCAATTTGAGCCTACTGGTGAGATCACAAACTATGTTTTATTGTCTTTTACAAATTAAGGGCTACAACTAATCAAAATGCTTTTTCACTAAAAAATATGATCATTGTTGCAAAATCTGGTTCATGACATATGTGATATAACTAGCACAAATAGATACCTACTGTCATATGTATCCAACTCTGTCTATGTAGTGCAAATAATCAACAACAAAATTATCGCACGAGTAGGATATTAACAACTTCAACAAAAAAAACTCTTATTGAAAATGGTTGCATCTTACAGTACATTCTATGGATCATCAATCATGGGCATCAAATATTTGTGCTTTATAGTGATTTTATTCAATCCCTTGTACTCAATACACATAAGGAAAGTGCCATCCTTGTTTTTAGCAAGTAGAATAGCAAAGGGTGAACTAGGATAGACATACCTCGACTTGAGATATTCCTCCAACATCCTTCTAACTTCCTCTTTCTTTTTCAGGCTCATTCTACATACCGTACCTACCTCTAGAATGAGATCAATATGATGCTCTACACTCCTTCGAGGTGACAATCCCTCAAGCATGTCACTAATTAGCGTATGTTTAAATTTTGTGTGGATGGACTTCTCTAGCTCACTTGCTGAGTCACATACTTTTTGTAATGCAGGTGCATGTGCTATGGATGATGCAAAAGTAGCTGAAGTTTCTTGTGGCTCATGAGTGATTGTGCTTAATTGATTAATATCAAAACTAAATTCATAACATTCACATAACACGACCACAAATACTATAGGTCCATTCTCTTTATTCGCATATAGATAGTAAGAGAACTATCAACATACGATCCCCCCCCCCCCCCCCCCCCCCCCCGACAATGGAGATTTCATCAACCAAAAACTGGTATATCCATGAAAGAAGTTGGAAAATCTCTTTCTAACAAGCACACAGTTTCAATTATTTCTTGTTGTTTCGAATGCATTTTACTCCATTTGATCTCCTTTGAGGTGATCCACCTACAAGATAAACATTACATAAAATAATGTACAAATAACGGGGCACATTCATTTTGTATTGTCAGGTCTTTTTAAATGTCCCTACTCACAAATGAGTTTTGTAAATACCTAACAATTGATGCTAATTTGTACAAAGTACTTTGTAGATTGTCTCATAAGCAACCTCGAATAGCAATCGGAAGAATGAATTGCAACATCTTTAGCCAATCGTGATATTTTAATCCACTTAATTTGTCATCTTTGGTGAAAGAGTTACACAAGGAATGTGCATAGCCAGTTGGAGTTCTTATTTGTCTTATGACATTTTTTACATGTGAGAGTTCTCCCTTTGTTATAATCCATGGCACACTAGGAGTACTTGTCATCCCACTTTCATCGTTTTGAATCCAATAAGGTCTCTTCACCTTAGCCACCTCCAAGTCTTGACATGCTGCAACACTGTCCTTTGCATCAATTATATGTTTTCATATAGATTCACCCACGTTTTTGTACATATTCATAGGATCCAAGAGCTGATTGATTAAGAAATTATTCCAATAGGATAATCATTAGAATATCGACAATCTCTTCGCATATCCAGATGTTGTAAAACCTACATTTATGACTGCATTAGAAAGTCTGAATATATATATGAGATGTAATAGATCGCAAGAACAAATGATTATTATTAACAATCCAAACGAAGATTAATCATACCTGAACATTCACTTAAACTGGGATAATCATGCATTGTCCACAATAGAATTCCACGAAGAGTGAAATTTCTTTCTTGCAAAGGCCTTGAGATGTCATACACATTGACAACCATTCCAAAGCTTGGATAATTCCTCAATCAATGGTTCGAGGTAAACATCCATGTTCTTAACCTTGTATTTTCCTGGAACCAATAGATCTAGAAACAAATGTCCCGTCTTTATACTTAGCCATGGAGGAATATTATTATTAACAAGAACAACTGGCCACATGGACCATGTTGAGGCTCGAACACCGAACAGATTTATGCCATCCATTGCTAAACCAAATCCTAAATGACAAGGCTCATATTTGAACTCAGTCCATTGCTCATCAATATGTTTCCACACAGGTGAGTCACTTAATACCCACATAACATCATCTGTAGATCGATTCTTAGCATGCCAATCTACTAGTTGTGCCAAAGACTTGCATCAAAACAAACGCTATAGTCGTGGAATGACAGGAAAATGGCGTAACACTTTTTGTGGCACACTCGATCCTTGAACGTCTGTTCTGTATCGTGATGTGCCACATGTTGTGGACATTGATCTTCTCTGAATGCACACCCCTATATAAAATGTGGTCATGTGGACATGCATGAATCTTTTCATAATCCATTCCAAGCTTGCTCAACATGTTTCGAGCTTCATTTCACGTTCCCGACATCACATTGTCTTTTGGAAGTATTTTTTGTAATAAACTGCAAAATAATATTGTGTTTGTAAAAATGAATGCATAACCCTAAATCCTAACAAACAGTATAATGCATTTAGAGACTATGCATACCTAAACAATGATGTAACACTACTAGAACTCCATTTGTACGTGACCTGTAAGTTTAGAAATAGAAGTGTTGTTGCCAGTCGAGGAAAAGATGCTCCTGGATACAAGGGGAATGTCGGCTTCTTTGCGTAGTAATATCTCGTTTTCATCATCATGCAACTCTTCACTTTCATCTACGTCTGATAAGCTGCACAAACATCCATCAAAACATTCAATTTCTAGTAAAGCATTTCAAATGTCCGAGAGTCTTTTTTTCCATAAGAATTAATTGTAACCCAGCATTGCATATAGTCAAAATGTTGTAAATCATAATTAGATACCTTCCACAAAAGGGAGAGAGAGAGAGAGAGAGAGAGAGAGAGAGAGAGAGAGAGAGAGAGAGAGAGAGAGAGAGAGAGAGAGAGAGAGAGAGAGAGAGAGAGAGAGAAGAGGATCTTCAAGATAAAAAATTTATAAGTATATAATGCATGATGGGACGAATTTTGGTCATGACATTGTAGATATGAATAGTGTTGTTGCTTGGTGGTAGGGAGAAATTTAATTCCTTAGTGTGCATGCTTGATAAAAGAAACGATTGTCATAAAGGAGTAGATTAACAACAAAGATTTTTTTTGTAAATAGCTAGTTGTCTTGAGAAATTTGGTCAAGTGGTAATGGTGGTGTGATTGATTGTTGATAGTATGCTTTGGACAATTTATGACATTTTTGCAAAGGAGAATGTAATTGCTTCTTATTTCATGGAGAGAATGTTGTTAGTGGAAGTTATTCAAGTACATTAATATATAATTGGAAAATCAATGACCGAAAAGTCAGATTTATGAAAATTATGAAATCACAGATCTAGGAGAAGCAACAAAATGTCTCGGGCTGGAGATCAGAAGAGATCAAATAAAAGACGAAATACACTTGAGTTAGTCTGAATATGCCAGAAAGGTGCTCAAGGAGTATCACATGATGGACTGCAAAGAAAAGGTCACACCAATGATAGCTGGAGCCAAGCTAACGAAGCAGGATTGCCCAAAAATAGAAGAGAAAGAACAGAAGATGGCAGGTATACCCTACCAAAACCTAATCGATAGTCTGATGTACCTTACAATTTGTACCAGACCCGTGAATAGAATTCTTGTTTTTTGTCCCAATGTTTCAAGCTTTGAGTGTTTAGAAGTTTTAAATTAGTCCCTATATTGTTGGGTTCACATTTTTTTCATAATGTGAATTTGTAGATTTTTAGGTCTTCGACTAAATAATTATTGTCCAACATATGATAGAATTCATTTCATAATTGATTTGTCTGTTCAACATCCACAAGTAGTTTTTGCATACAACCATAGTGGAAGTGGGAGTGGTAGTGGAAGTGGACTTGTCGATCCAGATCTGTATATGAAGACTATGCTGCCAGCATGATTGATACCAGATTATGTTGTCAGCTTGATTGATACCATGTTGCCTCCGAACAAAGGGCGGCTATTAACAGAGAAGAAGGCACCGCAGAAGGCCCTTCATCTCCATCTGCTGCTACAGAGATGAATCATCCTCCAATAATCACTAACCTCATTTTGAAACACCGATTGTATCAAGCTGGAATCGATAGTTGAACTCAATGCAACATCTTGCCAGAGTTCCGATCCTATTCTCAAAAAGATACGCCAAATACAATCGATTTTTTTTTAATGCTTTTTGCAATGTCAGATTCCAACATCCATTTCGACCCTAAAATAGATGTCGGAGAGATGTCATTTCCAACATGTATAAGAATGTTCTCTGTGCATCGAAAGTATACAGAGGATGTTGGATTCCGACACTGATAAAAATCCGTCGGATTTCGACATTATTTCTAAACCTAAAAAAAATGTCGGATAGATTTCGGTAATTTTTGACACATTTAACAATGTCCTCTGTTCATCAAAAATCGACAGAGGTGTCCGATTTTGACATCCACGTGGACTGTCATTGCAAAAATATGTCGATTTTTGACATCCACGTGGACTGTCATTTTTCTCATGGCGTCCCCAAATGGCTGCCGCGTGGCGTATGTCGGTTTTTGACAATTTTTAGGGTGATGGATTCCGACATCTAATTTGAATTACAATCCGGCAGCTGGTAGCCAAAGAGAAAGATATAGTTGAGCTTTTGTTAGTGAACAAGGCATGAGAGTCGACAGTTGAGGAACTGGAGGGTTCGTTCCTTCTGGAGCCTTCCTGCAACAACATGGTAATGACTCTTGAAAGAGTCAGTTTTGGATGTGTCGTGATGATCATCACCCAATATGAACTTGGCAAGCTTGAAAGTAGCATCATTACTGCATCTTGATCGTTTATGACAGATCCGACAATGGCCATTCACTTCAGCAGGTTCTTGAATTGGTTGATGTGATTTTCTAGGGAATCACCATTTGTCATCTTGAGGTAGAAGAATTTTCTTTTGAGATGTAGCTTGGAAGCTACGTCATGCATTTCGTAGAGGGTGCTCAAGATGTCTCAGACTTCCTTGGAGGTCTGAGCTTCAGACACATGGACAATTTGTGTGTCTGCTATGTTGAGAATGATCAACGCGAAAGCCTTTCCATCATTCAGCTTCCATCGGGAGATTGCAGTGTCGTCTGCTTCAGGTCTTGCCTTCGCACCTGTGACAACATCCTATAGTTCTTTAGCCATTAGCACAGTTTTCATCTTAAATTTCCATAGATGGTAATTGGATCCATCAAGCTTGTCCATGATAGGACTGGCTTTCCCTTGAGTATCCATGTGGATGTTAGTCTAAGTGATAGTGATAACTATCAAGGACTTAAGAATGAAATCTAATACTATTTTATAGAACAAGAAAACAATTATTCTATCGGTTGATAGAATTAGGTTTTGTGGGAAGCTTATCGAGCTATGATAATGGCTCTAACATAAAACCGCCTCTGATACAATGTAAATATCATATTAAAGAATCAGATAGGCTCTGATACCATGTTGGGAATTGTGGATAAGAATCCATGGATCGGATTTGTCGAACAATCGGATCGGAATGATCCTACTACTGCGTGAAAGCAGTGGTCAACCAATTCCCTCAGTGTGTGCACTACAACAACGGTAGGTGAACACAAAATAGAAGAGCCTGATTGCACGGTTGTTTGCGGAGGCGGAAGAGCAGACAATCAGACCAAGCAATAAGAAAGTTAGACAGAAAATTGGAATAGCAAAACAAACAATTCTGACAAGAACTTTGAGCACAATAAAGAGATAATGATTGATTCAAATTAATGTATGGAAATACATGTTAGATTGATGCCATGAGCACAAGACAATAGCGGACAAAAACCGCATGCTCAGGAAGCTAACTCCGTTCTGTAAAAGCTATGAGCTTATTACTGACAATTAGTCTGTAAGAAAGAATTGATGCATAAAAGCATCTACAATGTATGTCTCTAATTCATACTATGCTGATTAAATTATCGTGGTGGCTGATGTCATTGTCAAAGTAGTTTCACAGTACAGGTAATGAGCGTGAGAAGGCTTTGACTATTCGGAGTCGAGCATGTAGCTACTGATAGTCAATAAAGTCAGGACAATCTGGTCCTCGACAATAGTCAGGTGAGTCAACAAGTTGGACCTCTCGATAAGTCGGCCAAGTCGACAAGTCAGACTTCCTAACAAGTCGGGCAAGTCAAGTGCCGCCTTCATGTCTGTCTCCGATATTACAGTATTTCTACAGACTGTGCGACAAAGCATGTAAAACTGCAGTGATATGAATGGAACTAGATTAACATGGGATTTAGGAGAGTAGAGGAATAAATCCAACAGAATCTACATCTTCAAGAGACAATATTTAGATTGATAATCATATAGATTTCGACTCTACAAGAAATATAGCTTTGTTTAAAAGGGATCCCTCGTCCTCTATGTTGAATCTCAATCTAAGGCTTTATTTGATTTTCCTACATAGAATATCAAAAATGTTTTTGTTTTTTAAACCATATGTGACATTTGAAACTATATGTAACATTTCAAAGAGGTTGAAATTCTTTGCATGCTAGATATAGTGAGGTGAGTTAAATTGTACAAGGTTTACATTCCTACTACTAACAAAGTGATTGTTGGTAGAGATGTCATTTTTTATGAGGGGAACATTCCAAAAGTGTCTTCATATACTATTGATGATGATGTGGATGGATCTAACATTCTTGATGTTTGTTGGTAAAAAGGAAGATAGGTCAAAGTTAAAGTGCATTTTGCTAGTGATTTCTACAAGAGGAAGAGAGATCAAGGTGAGAAGCAAACCAACCTTACTATTGATGAAGATGGTGTTGATGAACAAATCTCAAATGATGCATTTCGAAACAATCTTGATTTTGTAGTCGAGTACTCATGGCTCTAATGTCTAGAAGAGGCTCGACCATCAATAGGTTTTAGAAGGGATAAAACATGACGCTCATGTATTGAGTCTTATTATAATATGATTGATATTTGAAACTTCTTGACAAGTTTGCAATTAATTGAGGAGGCCTAAAAACTTTTGTTGGTAAATTCCAAACAAATAGTTGTTTGGGCCATTACTTGAATTTTTTAGAATTAACGAGATGAATGTTGCTTATTGAATGCATGGAGATATGATTATAATGGCAATAAAGACACTTGCTCATTTTCTTGGAGACCACGATTCTGCTAGAGTCCATAAAAATAGATTTTTGAAATAATTGTAATTAACATCTTACAATATGGACCTGGAAGTCCAACGTTTAGATCTTCATATTTTGCATACAATTTTATCATAGATAGCACAATCATAACTCACAAAGAGAGTATAAAGCATGTACATCTTGATCCAAGGGTAGTCACTCTGAGACCAACTTTCATGACCTCCAAGATCGCTACTCCCACATGACTTTCCACACAATAGCAAATACGATTCTTTACCCACCACTCAATCATGAATTTCAGATATGGGGATATGGAGCTATATTATTGAGTCCTTGAGCTACGATTAAGAGGTGAGTGATACTAACATCCCACAACACTTGCAATTCAAAGATACAACATACTAGTAGAATATGTGCACATAATCCCATATCTCCCATTTAGAACGATGAATGGCATTGGACACCTATTTATGTATACATATATATATGTAAATAATATACATGTGTGTGTGTGTGTGTGTGTGTGTGTGTGTGTGTGTGTGTGTCCATATATATAGTTTTTCTTAACAAGCACTCTCCTGTGCATATCCTCCATATACATGACACATGGCAAATGCATAAACCGACACATATGACAGATCTATTGATAGCTCCATACCCATCAATCCATGACCTAATCTAAGGTGGCTAGGCTGAAAACATTGGGCTAGCTACTATGTAGATAACAACATTCCTTGATTGTCACAATAATTTTGTGCTTAATGGTCATTTCGAGGTCTTAACAAGAAAGTGAGATCAGACACAAAATGTCAAGTAGGTGCCAATGTATGTTTTCATAAAGTTGTAGGTGAAGGTATAAAGTGTCAATTACGGATGATCTTGAAATGCTCTAGAACCTTTATAAGCTTGCAAATGAATGTGCCAGATGTAGCTTTTTTGCAAAATTCATCATGTTATAGTTTCACTTGTGCATACTTCAAACATACAATGCCAAACATGTTCAATTTTCTCAACGTAGTAGATTATCTTGACATCAAGAGAAAGAGCAATCAAAACATTTGCTATGGTCCACTATGTATTTATACATCATGCCCACTTGCAAAAGTTAATGTATGTGCAATTGAAGCCAAATTATGCATATATTATAGAGAAGAACACATTTGTGAGCTTTTGAATATTAGTCCCTGAAATTCAAATCATCAATATACTTCAAAGTTTATTCCATCTCATACATAATCTGAATTTTGTCATGATTGCCACCATGATTGCCTCGGATAGAAACTTATTCCTTGCGTTTCAAAAACTAAATTTGCTTTGAAGCATCATGATTTTGCTTTTATTGCTCAATTTTGTTATCACTAGTAAGTCCTTTCAAATTTTGGGAGAATATCTAGATAATCTACTCTTGTATATGCAACTTTCATCCTTTCTTGTTTGGTATGGATGTGTTCAAAAACCTATTGTGCTTATACATAAATTTGCTCATTTGCTCTATTCTTTGATCCTTCAAAATGTGAAGAAAATTTTGTTTGCTATCTCTGGTTTTCTTTGCCTAATTTAGCTGCCGAAAATGAAAATATGGAAAAAGTTTGATGCAAAGGTTTAGAAGACCCATGGTAGAATGCAAACCTTAGAAAAGCTGGAAATGGGTTTTTGGTTATAAGATCCAATCTTCAATGTTTCCCACCATTCAATTTGAGTCTCAGGTCAATCGGCTTGCCCACCATTCCGAAGAAGCTTGATACAATGGCTCTAAAGAATCAAACACATCACCTGGAAAACTTGATAGAACACTATCTGGAGTTGTGGAAGCTCCTCCCTCCTTGCTGCAGTCATCTAGGCCAGAATCTGAGTCCAAGTACAGCATTGGCAGCTTCTCCCACTGTGGACTAGTTAAAAGAAAGCCAGAAAGGTCTGGACAAAAGCCCTGATTGCTATGTACAGAAGCAGCTTCAGGTAGCAAAACAAAGTCTAGATAATTGCTGCTGGTCTGTTCAAAGAGGGGTCCCCCACATTCAGGCATTTCAGGTTCACTGATTGGAGGCTGCTCAGTGCATGGCTTAGCACCCCTTCTTGACCTCGGCCTGCGCTTCACTGAATTTTTCAATGGGCTTGCTGTATAGGGATGCGAAAGAGTGGGCATAGACTTGATATCATCTTTGGAATATCTTTCAGATCCGGCAAATTCCATGTCTGTGAATGGAAAATCTGCCCCAGCATAATCTTGAAGCTTCATGCTCAAAACATCATCCAAGTCAAAGGAACTGAATGCCTGCAGATCGTGCCTCATACGCCAATGATCACCCATATGGGTTTGCTGCTCTCTAAAGACATCATCTTCTCCAAAATACAGTGGAGCCCCAAACCCAAAAGTCAATGGAGGAGAGCAAGAGGGGCTCTGTACCTGCAACAAAGGCATCAAGATCAAATTTTAATGCTCCAACTGTCCTAAATTCGAAGATCAAAGGTGGAATTTCATGCATATTTGCCAATCAATTGAGTCTTAAGATCAAATTTTGATGCTCCAATTCTCATGAAGTCCAAATGTGGAATTCAATGCACACTTGTCAATCAAAGAGAAATGGAAATAGTCAATGAACCTGGAAAGCTGTTGAATCATTCAAAACAGAGTCTTTGCTGATGTCAGAAAGATCAGTTCCATTCTCTGATTTCCCTGAGGGTGTCTTGGGGCGTTGTAAAGCCCGCATCAGCCGCTTCTGCCTCGTACTCCAGAAGTTTTTAACATCATTATCGGTGCGTCCTGGAAGACATGATGCAATCTTTGCCCATTTGTTACCCAACTTTGCTTGCATCTCAACCACCAGTTTCTCTTCCTCGGGAGAAAACTTGCACCCACTTCTGAGACAAAAGCCATGGTAAAGATCAGAGCTGAATGCAGAAGATTTTTACATTGCCAAATTAAAAGCTTCAAAAACGCTAACAATACATATTCCTTATTGTGCTTTAGAGCTTTTGATATAAAAAGCATTAGTTTTCATACACACAAGCAATCTTCAAAAAGGAGATAAAAGTTCTTCAGGGCGAACAAAGGTCGTAAGAAACAAGTTCAAACACCTCTGTAGGCTGTATCAATGCACAAAATCAGTGCCGGTAATTCCTTTTTAGGTTGTCAGATTGACCGTGCATTTTACCTTCCTATATGTAGATTCAGATTCATGGAAGTAGTCTTCGATAAAATGCACACCCATTTGTCACTGCTCGGAATATGTAGGCTGCCAGATTAGGTGACAATAGCGGTAGTACCTCACTAGAAGACTTAAAGGTTGGAAAGAGGAATCAATTCAAGTTCTAAGAGATCACTTGAAATTCGCATACAATGTAACCTAAACTCCCTTCCTAATAACTTACTTGTTGCAGAAGAGCTGAATCAGCGAGGTGGTAACTTATTAAGAGGATCCACCTTGGCCAGGTAATTCCTTTCTTAGCCTCCACTAATTTGGGTAGAGCCCAAAGAATGTGCTCCGGATATAAGGAGGGAAAGGAGGATTGGGGTTTCTTTTCAGAACTCACTGGCATGATAAGGTGAGATAGTCCAAAATGCACCAGTGATAGGAATAGCTGGAAGCTTAAAGCAACATTGATCTCTCAGTTGAGCTACATAGAGACTTCCATGCAGAACCAAAATTCACGTATAAAGAGGACGCATCCAGAGAGCAAATTTCTGCAACAATTGAATTCCTCTGTAACACAAAGGCTGGAGATGGGTTACCTCTTGAGATCAGGTTTGAGCTTGTTGACCCATCGAAGGCGACAAGATTTTCCAGTCCGAGGAAGCAAACCTTTGGACCGAATGGAGCTCCAATCCCTAGGACCAAACTGTCTCACATATTCCACCAGTATCTCATCCTCTTCTGGCATCCATGGCCCTTTCCTCAGCACCTCATCTCCCACCTGGACTGTTTTCATTGTCATCTTCCACTTCCAGCTCTCCAATCACCTCTTGATGCAACTGCTCTACTGTCCCCCTGCACTAATTCCTCTTCAATTTGCTGAAGCTCATCTCTCTAGTGCGGTGAAAAGGCCATGCTCAATTAAGCTTGAACACCACTTTCTGGGTCTATAAACTCCAATTTTGTGCAGAAACCAGAGAATTAAAGACAAACCCAACTCAGAAATTCACTCCAGAAGTGGGAAATGCATAGGGATCATGAAGAATTCAGCCCTACCCAAACGCCTGGATTCAAATTTATCTTATGAACAGGCTTGCTTGCAGCAACAGTTCTAAGGGGCAAAACCCAGTAAAAAGACAGCCATTTTGGACGGGAAAAAAAAGGCGAGCCTGATTAGAGAAGAGGGGAGGCTCAGAGCAGCCTATTAGAAAGAAAAACCAAGAAATCGACGCTGATCGGGAGGAAAATCCCGACCTTTTGCTGCCGCAGCGCGGAGAGAGAGAGAGAGAGAGAGAGAGAGAGAGAGAGAGAGAGAGAACAGAGAAGAGAGGCAGGGAGGGAGGGGAGCGAGAGAAAGCAGTTACCGCTGGAAGCGCCACGTGGCATTCTAAGCTATTTTCTCAGATTTGAAAATTGTATCCCAAAAAATATATTTTTTGATTTATTTTTATTTATCTTAATTCAATATAATATAAATGTCTCCTTTCCATGATAATTTTTTTTAAAATTTTTAATATTGTATAAAGTATATTTTAAGAGGCTTTAAAATCTGCCACGTGGCATACAAATAATACTATGGCAAATATAAATTGCTTAATTTTGATATATAAATGTTTTTTAAAAACTAAAAGTGAAGTAACGTCTCAATTTTCTGAGTTCAAAATTGAAACGTGGCCAAAAAATTGGGGCTTGTGGTGGTCACCCCCACATTAAGGCCCAAAACTCACTTTTGGGGGATGGAACTCGGTAGGCAAGAAGGCACTCTGGTGGGTTTATGTTTGGTTGAAATGATGGTCTTGTAAGCCATGCGTACTGTCGTTCCTTGCTTCAAATCGGAGGCTCTTGGCTTCGACCTAGCGATGATTGTGCATCCTTTAATTTGGCCCCATGACTGTGAATTTTTCATTTCATAATGTGGAACTCGCTTGGTTAAGCCAGAACCACCCAAGAATCCTGCACACCTAGTTGGGGGGCCAACCGACCACATCCGGGTTGCTTCCCATCGTGTAGTTATGTTTTTGAATTTTATTCTGCCTCATGACCAACTCATTCTCTATTCTTAATGGTAAACCAATGTTTTCAAACCAAATGGTTTAAGACGGTACACAAACGATCACTTTCATAATATTTTGGTGATAATTTGTCAATCAACCATTAAGTATTGTATAGATCGAGTCTCATCACTAAATTTGTGGCCTAGTGAGGAGGCAACAAATTTATTCAAAATGCTACTATACCTCAATAATAAAAGTGGTTACTCTATCAAATACTTGTGATTGATACCTTGAAGACCATATTATGTAAGTAGAGAAAACAATTTTAGAAAATGGTTTCATTAATCATTTCTGTGACATCGTCCATGGTCAACGGGTAATCAGAATTACCTTCCAAGGAATCACAAAAAAACGAGTTAATTCATGTGTTAAGAAATTCACCAATATATCTTTTATAAATAAATAGCTTGTCGGGTTTCCGATTTTGTAAATTTGAGATATCCAAAAAGGGGTCATGACCAATATCTCAAATTTTCGACAAACAAACGTTTTATGACCAATAGTGTTTGGCATCACTAAGACTTACGACTATACTATGCTCAACTGATCCAGTTAGTTTCAGATCTTCATTTTGGAATTGTCTGCGTCCCATACCACAAGTTCTTTCGCCACGAAGGCCCTCCACTTTCTGATCAAAGTGTCAGAAACATAATACAAGTATATGAAATTCTCGGAAATTTATAAAAAATTCCAACTTCGACTCAATCAAACATTCTTTCGCACCTATTCACAATCTTTACAGTCACTGTAAGGCTCACAATGACAGATTTAGAAATGGGGAAAAATGAACTGGCTTTTTCTTGTTCTTAACAACAAACAGTGATGGTACGCCCCAGCTTCACTGAGTATATCAAGAAAACAACTTTTTTGTTACATTTTAGTCTTTCCATCTTAAGCTTCTGGGCCATTTTTAGTCGTGTCTGTTTTTGAAAAAAAGACTCATGTTCTCAGTTGCCCACAACAATTAATAAAGCAAATATAATTTGTCAATTGTGAAAGAAGCCTTACGAAATTCCTCCAAGAATTTAGCCCAATCACAATTCTATGGGTTGCGTCCTCCACCACAAGGAGGCCTTACCCAAAGCAAAAAATCGACGAAATTCACTTTTTTATTTTGGGACGTGTTTGGCCAACGATTTATCCAGTCATCAACATCTTTGGAGCTTTCAATTGCTGGAAAAATTTTCGGTTGTTAGCCCAAGCTGTATAACATAATGGCTAGTAATTGAATAGATTTTGCATTCGTTTTTTTCTATTCATTACCCTAATGAAATTCCTACACATTGTGGTCCAAAATTTGCAACCATGTGTTTTAATATTATAGGGGGCCATCACGGTCGAGTGATGTCGGGCGAATTTTCATTTGCCCCCCCTTCTTTAGAATTTCATTCAATCCATTTGCATAGAAAAAAAACCGAAAAAATTGATAAATTTTTTCGTTCAGTTAAATCATTATGGGTATACTTTCCTAATCGAGCAATGTCCACAAAAAACATAGCGTTTAACGGACAATAACGTGCTCATAAAATTTTTACCAATGATTTTGCAAAATGGAACCAATGCATCATCTTGAATAGAACATCCTACAGCTAATAACTGATCCAAAAAAGATTTGAAGCTGTTGATGTAAGACGTGATGGCAGTAGAATCAGACATGCTAAGAGTAAAGAACTTCCTTCTCAGACGTAATCTAGTGGTTACATCATGAGTCTCATAGAGATTTGATAACAAATATAATGCATCCTTAGAGGTTTTGTATGTGGTAACGTGGGATATTTGGGAGTCGGCCAGATTGAGTGTGATGCATGCAAAGGCCTTCTGATCTTTGATCTTCCATGCCTTTGCTTGATCACCATCTTCTGGTTTCAAGTCAACACCTTCTACTACATCCCAAAGATCTCTATCTATCAACATCATCCAGAGTTTTAACTTCTAGATGTAGAAGTTAGAACCATTGAACTTGTCAATGATTCTAGCCTCGTTAGATGATGATGAAGAGCTACCAAGATGAGACATGATAACAATAATATAAATGGAACAAACTTAATCTCTCAATTTATTTGAGCTATGCTCTGATACCAATCTGATGGGGCAAGGGAGATAGAAGAACGCGAATGGAGAAGAGAGCAGGAATGTTGCGAAACAGCTCTCCCATTACAATCAGCTGCTAGATGCAAAAATAGTCTAATAGAATGCTTATGCTAAATGTAATCACCGCTTTAAGTGTCCTAATTGCCCAACAGGATCTTAAAAATTAAATCATACTCTCAAAAACAAGATTACAATCCACCGAAGAAATTAGAAATGGTTTGTGTGTGGTATTATTGGAAATCAGATTCAATGTGAAGTTTGGTTCTGAAAGAGCAGTATGATATCACGCATTCCTCAGGCGTCAAAGATAGCCATCGTCTGATCAGAAACTGAGGAGTTGTATACATAGACGTCCGTGTTCTGATCAGAGTGAATAAACAAGCGTGATCAAACAACGATAAAGTGCATTCAATCACAACAAGCATTCATCTACATTAGATAGAAAAGCTGTTATTGCTATATTACATTGAAGCACAATACAAAAAAACAATTACAACCAAAAATTGACGGCATAATTGGGAGGCTCAAATAATACGTCTCATGGATGGAACAACCAATAATCTGTGCTTAGATGATCTATTTATAGATTTCATCCATGTATTGATTACATTGAATGTTTGTCACCTAATTAGGAAAGCCGTTGTATTGGAAGTATAAGGCTTTTGTGACAACTATACATAGTGTATACGGTCAACAAATTAGGATTGTTGACACGGACGAGGATGTCGCAAAAATCTCTCACTTCGTATTTGACGTGAAGTGGTTTTCTCTCACTTTGCAAATTTTGGAATGGCTGGGAACGTTCCTCGTTCAAAACAGACAACCTTCGACATTTTCTCTCTTTTCGGTTTTGTGAAAACCGAAGGTGCCTTTAAACAAGTTTAAGGTGCCCTTAGAAAGTTGAAGGTGCCCTCAAAAAGATGAAGATGTCTTTAACAGTTCAACTCTCTCGCACTTTTTGGGAAAATGCGAAAAAGCCGAAGGTGGCCCTAAAACAAGTTTAAGCTACCCTTAAATGTTGGCGAAGGTGTCTTTAACAGTCTAACCCTTGAAATAGAGGACAAAATTTTTCTCTCTTCGCATTTTTTGGGAAAAAAGTGAAGGGTGTTGAAAAAGTTAAACTGTTGAATTGTGAACAAGTTGACTTCTTCAAAAAATAATGAACGGAGGAAGTCGAAGGTAAGTGTTGCAATTTTCGGGAAAGTGCGAAAAATGCGAACTGCGACACTTAGTGTATCGCAGACGGTTAAAAAATAATGTAAATCTGCAGACTTGTTCTAAATGCAAGTTTGTGGAAGTCCTTGAAGATGGCCAAGTCTTCAATGACTTCAAGTTATTAAACTTAACATCTGAACTTGAAATTATGAAGGGATTGGTTACCCTTTGCTAGGGATTAGTCGAAAGTCCGTTGTAGACATCCTTCAAATAAATTGGCTGTCTAAGTTATGATTCCAAGAAGACAACTATGGGCTTAATTTTCAACAGTCATGACGTTCCCTGTGCAGGTCATCAAGGTATACATAGGGCTCTGGACTTGGTCAGGAGAGAGTTTTGTTGGCCAAAACTCAAGCCATTTGTTGAGTCTTATATGTAGGTAAGTGTAAACTTTGTCAGTTAGCCAAAGCTGAAGCTTAAAGACTGGAGGGTTGTTACATCCCCTACATATCCCTCAAAAACGATGGAAAAGTACATCTATGGATTTTGTGGTGGGACTTCCAAAGATCCCAACACCAAAATGATTATATTTGGGTTGTGGTGGACAAGTTAACAAAATTAGCTACTTTTATACCAGTCAAGTCAACTCCTAACGCTTTGGATTTAGCCCAGATATTTGTGGAAAGATTATTCAGGCTTTATGGATTTCCAAGTGATATTTTTAGCGATAGAGATCCTAAATTTACAGGTCACTCTTTGTCAGCTGTATT
Source organism: Diphasiastrum complanatum (assembly GCA_029204225.1). NCBI lineage: Eukaryota > Viridiplantae > Streptophyta > Lycopodiopsida > Lycopodiales > Lycopodiaceae > Diphasiastrum > Diphasiastrum complanatum. Next base: position 44,470,411 of record CM055096.1, read on the forward strand.
CCATAAGCTAGAAACCTCGCTTAGTTTTGGTTCTACTGATCATCCAGAATCAAATGGCCAGACTGAGAGAACTAATCAGACTATGGAGGATTTGTTCAGAAAAAATGTGTCTCATAGGCAATTTCAGTGGAAAGATTACGTTCCTTTGATTGAGTTTGCTTACAATAATAGAAAACATTCTACTACTGGTTATAGTCCATTTATGCTGATGTATGATTTTCAACCTAGGTCTCTGGTAAATGTGGAGACGAAGTCTGTTAAGATCCAAAAAGATGCGGATTTTTTGCATGATATGCAAGAAATGTTGCATGTGGCCCATGATTGTATCTGCAATGCTAAGGATAGAGCTAATCACTATACCGATATTAAGAGGTCCCCCAAAGATTTTAAAGTTGATGACTAGGTATATCTTAGAATACCTAAAGATTCTAAGACTATGCGTACAAAAAAGCATTATAAATTGTCTACCAGATATTGTGGACCATTTCAGATTATAAGAAAATTTGGTCCTTTAGCTTACGAACTAGATCTTCAGGACAAGACTATTGCTCACCTAGTGTTTCATGTAAGCCAATTAAAAATATGTTTGCATGAAGGTGATGTAGCTGGTTCATAGAAAGATCTTATCCATTTGGAGGACTTATCACGTAGTATTCCTTTGGAACCTGAAAAAGTAATAAAAAACTAGAGATAAACAATTGAGAAGTCGTTCTATCTCTGAGTGCCTGATCAGGTGGAAAGGTACTAAGGATGATGATTCACGGGAATAGGTTAAAAGCATAAAGAAGAACTTCCCTGGTTTTCACTTCTAAGGATAGAAGTAGTTCAAGGGGGAAGGAATGTTGTGTCCATGTCTTGTATAGGGGAATTGGAATAATTCCTGACGTGGATAGCCGGTCACTCCAGTTGTATGTGATTACTAGTTATGCTTTGTCATTCTGAACGTGGTTGTTATAAGTAATTAATAATCATATGAGGGCCCAGACCTATATTTGGACATAGGAGCTTTTGCATGGTGATTGACTACTATAATGTAAGAATAGGAGATCAATAGCTTATTGTAGGCTGAATGGGGGATCCTAAGGGGAATATTCTCTCCTCTTTGAGAGAATATATACCATGGAAACTCGCCCATCTTCCTATTGGGATTTTAGATTCATGAGCCAAGATCCTCTCCTCTCTTGTGTTCATTCATTGTGTGCTTGGAGAGAAGTGGTCAGAGTATTGACTAGCCATTTTTTGGTTGGGTGGTTTGTGCTCCACATGTGTCCTTTTGGTTTGCATGTGACAGGATTCTTGAATATCTTCACTTGGCGATCGTTATAATCTCATCTCCTCTCTCTCTCTCTCTCTCTCTCTCTAGGTCCACTTAAGCCTACGTGGCAGAGCCTAGTTGGCTTGCCAGACAAGCCTATGGCAAGCCTATGTGGCAACCTGCAACGTGCTTGCACGGTAGACATGAGGCCTATTCCATGCTTATGTGGTCTGCCACGCAAGCCTATGGTAGGTCTACATGACTCGCCACATGTCAGCCTTTGAGCCCACCTCTCTGTATCTCTCTCTCTCTCTCTCTCTCTCTCTCTCTCTCTCTCTCTCTCTCTCTCTCTCTCTCTCTCTCTCTCTCTCTCTCTCTCTCTCTCTCTCTCTCTCTTTGGGTCCACTCAGACCTACATGGTGATTTTGCACATTTTCAAGATTTTTGGACTTTAACAAAGACATGGTTTGCAAGTCACTTTTCATAATGAAATTTAAAATAAAACACCAAAAAATCGAAACATATTAAAATTTGCTCTATTTTCAAAAACATGCATTTTGACACAATAAACTATACATAGTAATGTCTTAATTTCATGCATTTTACAAAATTAAACGGTAGTCTTTCGCAAAATGTCTAGATATTTATGCTTATTGCACTAATACCAATACATACAAAATTTTTTACATGGGACTTTCACTCTCGTTGCCATCTGTATCCCCCATGAACCACGAAGCAGATCCTGAAGATGTTTTAGAACTGGATTTGTTGAAAATAGTGGGTCTCCACTAAGCAGTCTAAAGAATGAGCATAAAAAAATGCACCAACTATGCATTACATGTAATATTTCCAAATATCTTTCTAAATGGTCATAGCCTAGAAAAGTGTAACGTTTCAATGTTATGAAATCTCTGTGTTATCTTCAATTGCATAGAAATATAATTTTCCTATTTTTCTTTGCTGCAAAAAGTTGTAGACGTGGGTTCACTCCATTTTCTCATTGCTGCAAAAATTTGTAGACGTGTGCTAAATATTTAGATTGATAGAGCAAAACAGAGAACAATAAATACAAGACTCTACAAATAGAAGTTTGGAATATATTTGAATCTGGACAACAACGTTACTATCATATCCTATTTATTTGCCAAGAGGACATAACAAGATACAGTCTCTTCTACAACCAATTTGCTGGCCTTCTTAGCCAAGGTTTTCTGGAACGTTATGCTTTACCATTAATAGATCCTTTAGCACTAATAATTAGTAAATGAAAACACTCTCTCTAGCTATAATCTGAACTTGTCAAAAAAACAATAGAAATTGACATATTAATCAAAGGTAGCTTCAGTAGCTCAAGCCCCTTGCTCATCTATGAGCATTTCTTTAACAGCCCATGGGCCTTAAAGTGGACAATACTCTTTTGTTGGCTCCAATTGCTTCTTCAATGAGAGATGTCATTTTGGGAAGAGTAAAAGTGTCATGTCGCAATAATTTTATTGAAAAAGTACTAAAGAACTTATTGATGTGGTCATGAGTATGACCAACAAGCAAAAAATTAAGTTTAATCCTTCTAAATATCTTTTTCGCCACCAACATATTGAGATATCCTAAAACTATTTGATTTTATTTTCTCGAGTTCTTTGTCTAGTTGTAAATACAAAATCAGGGGCACTCTTTCAGGCCAAGCAAATATCACCTTATGCATAATAGTAACAGTAAGGTTGGGGTCATTGTGAATATACACCCAGATACACTCATTTTCACTTTTCTAGGAATCATGACATTGTTGAAATTTATTTATTTTTTATTTTTTTGATTGGCTAATATAATGTTAAAATATTTGCTAAATTGTTTGGTAATCATATATTTTAGGGTTTTGTTTTTGAAGTTTTCGTTAGTTAGCTCTCGATATGTCAATTCGATACACTGTATTGAGCTGTCATCTAAATGTTGTCATTTCATTCTTAAGGATAGTATCTTTTTCGCAATGTTAACCTAAATTTCGATGCACCATATCATGATTAAGGTTAAGTTAACAAGTTTTAAGTGGGTTTCTGATATGCCGCCGTATCAAAATCCTTGTTCAAGCTATCTCAAGATCAGTAAAAGCTAAGTCAGTCATTCTAATTATTGTCAAAGCACTCGTCCGCATCTCACGTAAAGTAGTTTAACAAGGTTTTTGATGCGCAGTATCGAAATTTGTGATAAAGGGAGCATTTACTCCGAAACGTTTTTGGTTGTTTGATAGGGTAGTGAAATCTTCCTCTATTCCATGAAATACCTGTGAAATCTTCTTCTATTCCATGAAATAGCTGTGAAATCTTCTTCTATTTTGGGAAATACCTGTGAAATCTTCTTCTATTCCGCTATTTTTCATTGTAGCTCCGTTCATCTTTTGACAACTTCTTTCATGCGTTTAAATATAGGCAGAAAATATCTAGATATATGATATTTTGCCTCCAAAATTCACTAGTATTGTAACCATGGCCCATGTGACCACCCAACGGGTCAGCGCAGGTTGGTGGAACTTGGAAGCATCCCCCTACTGGCCACCAATACCTCAACACATGCCATTACCACCATAGTTGCGGCCTAGTTAGGAGCCAAGTTGATTCTGCTGTCGGGACGGCTCCCGGGACCCATGTCCGGAAGCCAGACTGATTCTGCCAGGCTTGCCAGGCTTAATCAGCAAAATAAAAACTAAGTCTAGAAAAGCGTGCTTTACCAAAAAGCACTATATCTCAGGACAGAGGGGACGCGCCGAATCACACTAGAACTATAGGGGGAGTCCGGCAGACAGAAACTTGGGCAGCTCAACTAGCACCAGGTCTCAACTCCCTCTACCAGCACGAGCCAGGCACAATGCCCAGCATGTGTTGTTGGCCTCGAGACCAGTCAGTCTATGTATGAATGTAACCTCTTCCAAATTTAATAAAGTTGATCCTTGGGGATGATTACCATTTCGGTTTCGCCTCCGGGACTGGTCCAAGTGGAAGGATCCTTACTACAACCTTTTTGCGTCGCTGGCGCCTAAGGGTCCATGTCACTGACGTGTGGCTCGCCGCTATGCCATTTGGTCAGTTTGGCGACCACTATGCCTTGGGTTTCATGTGTGGCTTGTCTTTGCCTTGGGTTACTTTTTGGAGAGAGAGAGAGAGAGAGAGAGAGAGAGAGAGAGAGAGAGAGAGAGAGAGAGAGAGAGAGAGAGAGAGAGAGAGAGAGAGAGAGAGAAGCAAAAATAAAAAATTTGCATATGTGCGTCCAAATTAAAGGCCTTAGCATAGTCAATCGTCTAGGTTGCATGCCTAGCCAATGTAAAGGCTTGATCGTATGATAGTACAAAATATTAATTTTATGGAGATAATGTAAAAATTGATTTGATAACAAATTTTATCTTACAACTTATAGAGCAAATAGTTTAACACAGAGCTTTTAAAGTATCAAACAAATATTACTAACTCAATATATAGGTATTCAGCTATTGATTCCCCAAAAGGAGGACCTATTGCTCAACAACATGCGATTTGTATTTGAGAGTGGATTCAACACATGATTCATCACTCAAATCTTCGTAAGATAGTAGTTCGAGTTTTGTATAAAGTTATGCCTTTTTGGTTTCTTTCCAAATATAAATGTTTATGTGATTTCTTGCTTATTGTTTCCTAACATGATATCATGACTATGCAAATAACATTTCAAATTCTTGACAATTGGAAGACCGGCAACCTTGTATCTCCATACTTTAATATTTGTAAATTCCTTGAAGATGCTAGGCAAGTATGAAAGAAGAAGACTTTATGGCAATCCAACAAGTGATAAGATGACAACTTCAAGAAAGTCACACCATATTGTGAGCTTACCATAAGTAAAGGTTAGAAGCAAACAATCTAGAAGAAGTAGAAGAATGGGATATGGGAACAAGGGGAAGGACATCTCAATTAAAATTGTAGGTTCTAGGCATAATTTTGGGCCTACCCACATGGTTGAAAGCTTACCATAGGTCAAAGAAAAAATGTTTGTGGGTTAGGAGTAGACAATCTAAAAGATGGGTCATGGGGACATGGGGAGGGAGATACATGATGTTAAGCCAACCCACTAATGTCTAGCCATGTGGATTTGTTCCAAGGTGTGAGGTGGAGAGAGTTCCAACTTAGACCCACAACCAATCATAAATATATGTAGATCCTTGCTTTGCGACAAAATATTTTGCATGAGATGGGGAAAGCATCAACCCAGCTCTCGCAAGACATGTTCAGTTTTTCCTCAAGCCTCATATCTTAGAAGCACGGTTGCATTTGGGCCCTGCGTCCCCACAACCACACATATTTTTTTGGGAAGCCCGAGTAGCCACAAGCAGCGTGGCGCTTGGGCAGCTTGGGGTATGACATTCTCTTGTAATCACAGTCCCCCCGTATGGGTTTTTGTCTAAGAGAACTAAACTTGGTACCCCTACTTGTGTGCTTTGCGGGGTGTGCCAAAATGGGCACTCGTGAAATTTTTGTGTCGATGACTTTTGGGGTGCGATTGAAATGCTCGTTCCCAATCAATTTTTTGTCAACACTCAAAAACCTTGGGCAGTCTTCGGGTAGCACCGCTAGAACTAGCTAGGCCCAAATGGCTCCCAGGTGTGGGGCAGTGCCTATAAGCCACATGGGTCCTCAAGCCCGCCTATGAATGGGTACAATCTAGCCATACCAATGTCCCCTCGTATATAGTGGTACCACTCGCGAAGTGATAAGTTTAAAATTTTGTCATGTGTTTGTTCTTTTTTTGGTCATGTGGGCAGAAGATAGTTTGGGCCGGGCTCAAACTTAAGGGCCGCGCCTTTTCAGCCTGAGTTGGGGGCGGGGGCATCGAGGATGCGCCACCGACGAGACGTGGCATGTGGCAACCACAATAGAAGCAGCTCTGCGGAGATGGCCGATGCAGGCTGTGAAGAAGGATCGAAGGGGAGTGGATCGGATCTCATTTTCGCAATCGTAGAATGGAATAAGGGAGCATTTGGATCTAGTTCTCGCAGATTGATCTAGTTATTCGATTGTAGAATTGGAGGAAAGCGGAAAATGGCGGGGTCAGTTGGTGACGAGAACACTGCGTCTCGTTATGTGAAGCTGGTGAAGGAACAGGATGCTCCTATGGAGGAAATTCGACCAGGGGAGCTGAACCAGCCCGTGCACGTACCACAGGTGACAGTACAATTATTTAGATCCATTTTCAATTGTGAACGGACATCAAAATTTCGTAAGACAACGCTTGAATTGAAGAGCAGACATTTTGATCTATTATTTCAAATGTGAAACGGCGCAAAGATGTCATGACATAAGCTTGAACTGAATAGCGGAGTATTTGGATCCAGTTTTTAAGTTTTCGCAATTGATCGAGCCTCCTTGATTTCCATGGTTTATTTTGAGAGAATAAAACTCTGCAACTGAAGATTAACACGACTTTTCAGCTATGAAAACTGAAGATAGCACGAATTCTTAAGATCTTATGAAACCTTCAGATAATATGAAACCTTAAGGTGATACGAACTCTTCAGATAGTGTGAAGATTAAGGAATACGTAAGCTTAAGACATTATGAAGCTTCAGAAAACGTGAAAACTTAAGATACGAATCTACAAATGTATATTCTTAGATCTGTGTCTGTGGATAAAGAGTTGTCAGAAACAATGTCCGTTTTGAAGGTTGAAATCTGATCGACTATATCGAAACAATTTAGTGTTTTCTATCCTCTCATCTTTTGTAGTCAGCTGATAGGAGTCGAAGTCCTCTTCTCAAGTAGATGAAAGTAAGTCTTCACCAACACACCACTTTAAGAAGACCAAATGATTTCGTTGCAGCAGATTCAATCTGTAGTGCACTGTGCAGTGATTAGGCGCCAGGGGAGTACTCGTTTACGGTACGCCTGATAAGCTGATGATAATTCAGGACACAACAGTAAGTGCTCTTGTTAGGGTTTGTATCATGTGAGAGATCCGAGCTTTACTGTTAAAGGATGTTCCTTACAGTACAGAGAGAAAAAACAGACGATTAAGATTACAGTAGATTCCATTATTTTCAGGTTCATTTCAGGTCCAAATTTTTTTCTGAAAAGTGTTTTTTTTTTTGGCGATTCTGGGCAGCGAATCGCGATTCTGGTAATTGCGATTCTCGAATCGCTGTACCCCCATACCCCCAGAATCGCGATTTGCTGCAACTCAGCCGCATGAAGAGGGAATTTTTCCAAGTAACATAATCTTGTCTTTCAAATGAAACTTAGGGGGCACCTATTCTGCTTGCACTCCTTTGAAAGGACTATGGGATCCCCAGCAGTAGCCAAGTTGGATAAGGGCAGTTTGCATATGCAGGCTCCAAACCTGTTTGCCGAGGAAAAGGGATAACCGGCAGTCTTGTCCTCCAATCTTCATTATGCGTACTGAAGCTAGTGCTATCAAATATAGTTTCTAAATTAGAGAATTATCGTGGCCTATTGTTTCTAATTTGGCAAGAACTATATCACTGGCAGTCTTTTTATAAGGAGGTGAACTAAAGATCTTATATGCTTCTCCACTTTGTGATCACTGTATTCGCTTATGGGGTTATCATTCTTTGGCTCAAACAAAGTGAATGGAGTCTGGTTCTTATTGTGAGAATATTTGCAATCTGGAATCCCCAAAGCATTGAATTTTTTATTCTTTCTGTAAATTGAGGCTGTAAACAGGGTTATATATATCTATTTGTGAAATTAGAATATATCCAATTTCACAAACTTATATAGAGAAGTCAGTGATGTCATAAGGTAAAGTTAGAAACAATATACGAGCAACTCAAAAAGTCAAACCATCTAAGTCTAAGCAATAATATAAAAATCAATAAACAAAAAGAAAGGGTTATATACCCTAAGATTCATACCCGAACAGAATTTTCTTGATATTTTTGACAGTTTTCATGCCACCCTAAGCTTTATACGTGAACAAAATTTTCTCAAGGTTTTTGACATGTATCTTGAGAAGCATATGTTGTAAATGGCCCAATACAACAAACCAACAAAGGTCATTCTTCCTGAGTTTTTTCCTTCTTTTGTCCCATTTATGTGGCTCATGGGAGTCAATCTCCTGACCTTTAGGAGAGGAAATGAGACCTTCACCAGAATGCCACTTACTGGGGGACCATTCTACCTGATTTGAAACCCTTTGGGTTTACTATTTCCATTTCTCTTATATGACTTTGAGACATTTTGCGCCAAATATGATGCCTTTTGGCTGGTAAGTTTTCAAAAAATCCTTTTTTCTTTTATGTGCTGCTTAAAAGATTTCTAACAACCTTGAGGTTGGCTGGAAGTGAGATTGCCCATTGTACAGTTGTGCGAGTATTTGAATTTTGAAGTATGCCAAAAATTGTCCTACTGTATGCTACAAACATAGTGGAAATTACGTATCGTATAGGGAAATATGAGGCAACTTTAGAGCTCATATTTGTGATGTTTGAATACTTTTAACTCAGCCTAAGCATTTGGAACGTCTCCAACGAGTGTTCGTGCATGGTTGCATGTCCCATCCTACAGGGCATGCTAGCTGGAGCACTACGAGGCCTTGGGCATGGGCGATTGCTGTGCAAGTTTCCTTTGCCATAGGCAGACAATTTGCAGAGCTTGGAGTGAGATCTGTTGTGGTAGGGAAGTCCATTATGGCTTGGCACTTGGGTTTCTAAGGCTTATTTCTAATTTGTGCATGATAGACTTCCTAAGTGAGTGCATCAGATGTGTGAATTGTTTGATAAGTTAATAATCAACCATGTATAATTTCTTATGGGCGTGGGGCGCCCAGGCGTGCATGTCCCATCCAACAAGGCGTGCCAAGAGCTTTAAATGTTTTAAACATGCGAGTATACATCTACGTTAAAGCTTTGAAGGCATGGTTGATAAAGAGGAGTTGGAGTAGACTATGGTTTAAATTCCAATACACGGTCCTGGGACCTGGACAGGCTCCTCCAATTCCACCTGCAACAACAGGGCCTAGTTCAGGTCCACGCATATCACATGAGGCAGCTGGATCAGTGGTAGGCCATAATGTCCCACGACTTCATCAACAGTTGATGCACCATATGTACGTTGCGCCCATTGTGGCGTGATAGTAGACATGAGGATGAGTATGATGGTTGGTATGAAAATAAAATTTGGCACCATGTAAATAGTGTTGCCACACCCTGAGGAAATGTATAATTGCATACAATTCCTTCTCATGTCTTGAGTACCTCGGCTAGGAGTTAGCTTTTGTCACTCCCATCGGTCTCTCACAATGTGACCGAGGTAGACCACAAGGGTCACACACAACTTGGTTTTCTTATCATTAGCATGCAAACACGGTCTTGCAATGCCCTAAAGATCGGTCCTAGACGCTCTCTATGGTCTGGAATCGATTTACTGTAGACTAGGATGTCATCAATAAAATTATTAGTGCACCTACCCGTAAAGTCTCTAAGTATGTCATTCATGAGCATCGCTGGTGCATTCAGACCAAAAGGCATGACCAAGAACTCATAATCTCCAAAGCACGTACAAAATGTCCTCTTAGGTACATTAGGCTCCCTGATATGGATTTGATGATAGCCACTTCTAAGATCTATCTTGCTGAACACCTTTGCACCATGCAATGCGTCCAACAAATCGTCTATTTGTGGCATAGGATACATGTGTTTTATCATGATCTTATTCAAGCCATGGTAATTTACACCCATCCTAAAAGATCCATTTTTCTTTTTCACCAACAAAAATTGGGATGAATAACTAGGTTTAATGTAGCCTAATCTAACATACTCATCAAGTATCATCTTCCTCACGTCTTCCTCCTCCTTAAGGCTCATCCTATAGGGAGGTGGACAAACAGGTCCTGCCCCTGGAACCAGCTCAATCATGTGTTCCACATTTATATGATGGGGTAAACCGGTTAGGTTTTCTTGAACGAGAACTGACTTGAATGTCTGCCTAATAGACTCATCTAAAGTTTTAAGCTTAATAGGATCCAAAGCAGATGTGGATGCTATCTTTGAGGATGGCAATGCAGAATTATTCTCTTGCATATTAAACTTATCTGATGTATTGCAACACAATACGATGTACTTGCCTGTCTACATTTTCAGAACTTACAACACGTGATTCATCCACTAAGTCACTCACATTCAGAAAACACAAATACAAACACTGGAAATGTTGCTTCTTTATTTGTAAAGCCAAAATGAGAGGGTCATCAGGCATGTTCCTCTTGCCTATCAAGGTATGGGACAAGCCCCCATACTTGAACTTATATACATGATTTACAAAATCTAGAGTTGGCTGCTTAGCTGCATGCCAACGTTTACCAATCACCAAGTCAGAACGTGCTAGTTTGGTAATCTCAACAAAATTTATAACATTGTGTGATGAATCAGTGTCAACCGCCTCGTGACCTGCCAACCGTCCTTGCATCCTGATTAGTTATGTATCATCAAAACGATAACCTGTTTGAGCCTTAACAAAAAGATATCAAATAGGAGCCACAAAACTAATTTTCTCAACTGAAATTACCATCAGTTTAAGGCAAACTTTTTCCTCGTTGCAAAGAGCGTTGAGCTCTTTGAAAGCAATTCTAGGTATTGTGTCATCCTTGTACGGTTTTGGAAAAACATCACTGAATTCTTGTTTAAAATCTTGCATGATTTGTTAGTCTTGTTGAGAAATTTCGGTGTTGCAATTATAAGGCTAGGCAAATCTTTGTTTTCTCTGCAATAAGCCTTGGCATTGTGTTAAATGGTGGCCCCCCATAAGAATACCCAATCCCTCATGGTCATAATTAATTCACTCGTTGAGCTAAGCCTTCTGACCTCCCTACGGGACATAGATATGAGGTCAGTCTATCATGGGCATGACAACCTTATTTGTCATAACCAAATCTATTACGTCTTATCTCTAGGATTTTGTGATAGGCATATACGTATCTAGGAATACACACAAATTTTCAACAATCACTCCCCTATACTTGTTAACCAAAGAAACCATATTCATTTCTCTGAACTAGTAGGTGCCACATTCTTATTTGAGAGAGAGTTGGCTAGCTTGTTTTTGTAGAAGTCCACTATTAGCGTTGATAATTAGAATCAAGCAAAGTTCATGTATCTGTTGCTTTCAACTACTCTCCTAAACATTTTGAAAGTGAATGCATCCCTTATTTGCTTACATACTTGAATATGATAAATTCCACTGCTATGGAAATCTATTTTTGAGCTAGATTTTCCCTCATCAGTTTTCTAATGTTAAGAATATTGGTGGATTTCAGCTTGTTGTGCATCGGTGTGAAGAATGTGGGCAACCTCTACCTGAAAGCTATGAATTACCCAGGAATGAGCCATGGACCACAGGAATATGCGGTTGTGCAGAAGATACAGAGAGCTGTAAGTTGCTGTGATTGACCGTCTCTCTTTGTTAAGTCCTTTTTCCATACTGCTTCAAATAGTAAAGATGTGTATAATTGGCATAATCTCTCTTTTTTCATATTTTGGTTCATGTTACTGTATTTTAGTGCCACCCTGATGTCAGCAAACCATCTTTAACTGTGGAATTTTATAACCATGCCTGTTGGAGGGTCAAGAGATTGGGTTATTGATCATGTCTTTGTAGTAAAGCCAGTTGAAATATGTCTATAGCTCTATGCATATCTAAATGCATTGCAAAACGTCTGAATCAATGTACATATAGGGGAAGAATGCTAAGGAGTTCACCAGTGGCATGCAACGTAATGGGTGCCTGATAGCTAAAGTGGTGCCTACATTATACATTTGTCTGAAGTGAAGTCCTTGAAATTGCAATTCTAATCTGATTCGGTGCACAATCTCCCAATTTTGGTCTCCCATATCCTCTTTGGCTGCCGATTCTCCCATAATGAATGATTTAATGTGTTTTAGAAGGCTAAAACTAGATAGAGAAAGCAAGGTGTGGCTTGTAAGCAGGCCTTTCAACACACATTTTCTTCTAGTGACAGAAAAAGTGTAAATTGCTTAACACATTTTTTGACTTTAGAGATAGACTACAGTATATTTCTTCCTGCACATTTTGGTTAGCTATTGGAGAATAACAGTTGATAAATCTACAACAATAAGCATGCAGTAATTCAAACTGCATAAATCCTAGCAGTTTCAATCTCTTACTCCCTTTCCTGGTTGATGTTGGCTTTTAGTTGCTACATGCCAGATAATTCATTTTGTTGGTATACTGAGCAGTATACATCATCATTTTTCCTCTGCTCAACAAGATGTGGTGCAACTCCGCTTGATACTCAGTGATCAACAAAGTAATAAGATATGCATTGAAAAACAACTTTTTTAAATAAGGTAACCATGACCCTTGAAATTTTTATTGGAATGATTTTCATGCTACATGCTATCTTTCAAAGATAAAATAGAGCTAAAAGGCATATGTATTCATGTTAAGTTCTTTCTGTGATGGTCATCAGATATCTTGAACGAGGTTCTTATTTTTGTGACCTAAAAGGGTATCATTTGGTTTGTGAAAACTTTCAGGAGCATGTCTGTTGCTTGATTTTTGGAGAAACAAATTAGAATTTGAAAGAGCAATTAAAGAAAAACTTAGAAAGTGCAACAAATTCTTTTGACATGGGAAGTGTTGCTTGGAGTATGTTTGTATATTCATCTCATTTGGCATGAGAGTGCTCTCTCAGTTCTTGCTCTTTATGACTTCAATCAGTAAAAGGTGAGCGAAGCTTTTGTTATGATGTAGATTAATGGATCCCCTCCTCTAATTCATCTACCATGCTATCGATCCCAACAGATATTAGTTGTACTATTTCTATATCTATTTTATTTACCATATTGTTTTGATTTAGCTGACTTAATTGGTTCACATAATTTCATAATAGAGATCATGACTGTGGATTTCAAGTGAGCTTGAACTTAGGCCATGATTTCTAGAAGTAGCATGTGTACGGATTACTCAACAAGCTATAAATGTTTGCCCTCTGACTCTGTCGATACAGTACACTCAGCAAGCTAGCCTTATTTTTCCAGACATCGTCTCTTTTATGTTGTAGTAATCACAGTTATAAACTGCCTACTTTTCTATGTCAACCATTTGCAGGTTGGCAAGGAGTGTTTTGTCCATGTGTACTGTTTGGAAAGAATTTCGAATCATTGAAAGATGATGTCCCTTGGACTACTCCATGCACTTGTCATGCAATTTTTGTCGAAGGGGGGATTGCATTGGCTTTGGCAACAGCTGTGCTTTCTGGCATCAACCCACGAGCTGTGCTTCTAATAGCAGAAGGTCTATTTTTTTCATGGTGGATGTGCGCCATTTATTCTGGATTGTTTCGACAGGAGTTGCAAAGAAAGTATCACTTGAAGGTACTTTTCCTACAGAATTGACAGTAGAAAAATAAATCTGACCTTCTGGGCTTGTAATGTTTCATTAAAGTTGTTTGAACTCAAAAAGTGAAATATTTTCTGATCACTTGTTTTTCAAAATACAAAATATTTATGCAGAATACACCATGTGATCCTTGCATGGTTCATTGCTGTTTACACTTTTGTGCTTTGTGCCAAGAACATCGCGAAATGAGGAGCCGCCTTTCACATGATGTTGTTTTGCCAATGATTGTAATCAATCCTCCCGCTGTTCAACAAATGCAAATGCCAGGAAGTCAAGCATCGACTAACTCTGATGCAGCCGAAATTCAAGCTCTATAGAGGATATATGTGCACTGTACGACTATTTTTGAGCTGTACAATTATTTTTGGACTGAGAAGAATAAAAATTTTGAAAGCATTATCTTATGGAAACTGCTAGTTATAACTTAGCCAAACAAGAAAATACTATTTCTTTTTGAACTTCATCATGATTATATTGTGACTTTAGGGTAGAACGCAATTGTGAACTTTGTGAGAAGGGAAAGCTTTCAGTTAGATGAGTATCTTCTGGATTTGGGTTGAGGTGAAGTGCTTGATAGCTCTGCTATTTTTTATTGTGTAGCCTCTGAAACATGCTTAGTCTTGAGCATGTCACATAAAGATTTTCGGATGGAAGTTTCTGAAGACCAAAGATTTTTTACTTTTTAATGCTTGAGCTATATTGGCAGCACAGTGCTCTTTCTTGATATTCCCAACTTCAGTAAGAGCATGAATTTCTTCCTGATTGATAAGTAATCCTTAACCATTCCTATGCAAAGAAGTTGCAATTTTTGTTATCACCAGGCATAACAGTCTGAAAAGGGGTCTTATCCAAACAATAATTAGCCCATTGGGTGAGTTAGCACATGATCCACTTTGCTCAAAGGATTGTTCACATTGATTGTGTGCATGATCTGTGATGCATGAAGATGTTACCTATGTTTGATTAGGAGGCAAGCTCATAGGTTCAAAATAGCAATGTTTTTTTGTTAAACTATTATGATGGACCCCATTGCCCGATCATAACAAAGTTACCAAAGTAGGAATCAGATCTGATGCATTCAATAATCAAATACTGTCTTAGATGGCATCTATGCACAAATCTAGAGAAAACCTGAAATTAGAAAGAATGGTCTTTCATCATCTCAAGGTTAAGGACTTACTTGGACAAGAACATATGGAAGGGCAGATCAGTATATAACATGAAAAATTTTACTTTCAGACTACTGAGTTGCATCAGAATAAGGACCATCAAGATTTTGGAACCCCAGAACCCTAGATTTTTTTTCTGGAAAAAAAGTTTTAAATTTAATCTTGGTTTCAGTCAGGATTGCTGATACAGTGCTTGTGAATCCAAATCAAATAAACCAAAGGGCGACCTTGGGAAGGTACTGAAGAGGGAACACTAGGTAGGGAGGCCACTATGAATCCATTTTTTATTGATAAAGCAGGACTATGGAATCTAATTACTTTAGCCAGTTTTGTGGTGCAAATCTAGAAATTGAAGAGCATGATTTGTTTCATACCTATCTGGTTGCGACTCGCTCTTCTTGATCTCGCAGCTCTCCCTAGATAGAAGATTCAAGAAAGCCATCCATATCGTTGCTCTCCATCAATATTTTGTACCATTTTGGGAGTTTTCTATCAAGTAATCTACTTCCAAGTGAAAAGGTGTCCCAATGTACATCCTTCTCCTTACGTCTATCACGTGCAATTTCAATCCTCTTGGATCCACATGGTTTATTCCTCCTCCATCCTCTCTCACGAGGTGAGGTGGTATCACAACGTGCATCACCATGTCCATCATCAAGAATATCCATAAATGGTCCATCATCAAGAGGAACTCTCACAATAGCATCTTTACTACATGATGTGTCTCCCTTCTCAACATCTTCGTCCTTGTACATCATAGGTTCATCAAAGATAACATCATGACTAACGTGCATTTTCCTGTGTAAAGGATCAAGTACATGTAGCCCTTCATACGATCATTATAACCTAAGAAGATAAACATCAACACTTTTACATCAAGTTTACCTCTTTCTTCCTTAGAAATGTGAACAAAGGCCTTACATCCAAAATTTCGCAAATGGCTCACTTCTGGCTTTCTTTTCGTAAATGCCTCTTTAGGTGTTATCTTTGGTACAACAATGGTAGATTTGGCAGGACTCCTGTTACGGAGATAAACTACAATGTTGTAAGCTTTAGGCCAAAAACCTTTAGATATCTTCATCTCAACAAGCATAGATCTGGCAATTGTACGATTCATTAGGACCCTTTTGGACTCAAAAAGGGCCTCTTTCTTGTCTAAAGAAGTTTGTTAATCATAATCAATTTACTGCTAATCAATCTTACATGACACTTTTACCTTGGGTTACCACATAGGGTGAGCAAAAGTCAAGGGCTAAACGTAGGTCCCATCTCCACAAACTTTGTAGTTAATGAAACTCCGCAATAATAAATACTCTATCATGTGAAGGGCTAATAGTGGAACATATGTCTAAGTAATTGCATACTTGGGAATATTATCCCCGATGATGTTACAATTCCAAGCTTCAAGGCCAAGAACATAAGGTATGTAAGTTGCAAAGAGCTCTCTACGGGCTAAAGCAAGCTCCAAGGGCCTGGTTCGATAGAATCAATCGATTCTTGTTACAACATGACTTCATTCCCAACTCTACTGACTCTAATGTTTATCTCAAACACAGAGGCTCAAGATATGTCATAATAGCTCTATATGTTGATGACTCTCTGATCATCAACAATTCGAATCAGTTGCTTCATGAGACAAAGTCACTTTTGTTGAAGAAATTCAAAATGACCGATTCAGGCCCTGTGCACTACCTTTTGGGAATCAAGATAACTAGAGATAGAGCGAACAAAAGTATCACAATAAGTCAAGAAAGGTATTTAACCATTGTTCTCTACAAGTATGACATGAAAAACTGCAAGTCAATAGACTCGCCTATGGACCCACGATTCAAATTGTCAAAAGATATGTGCCCCGATAACTGATGCAGAGAAGAAAGAGATGTGCAAATACCCCTATCAGTTGATAGTCGGATCGATCATGTATGCCATGGTCTGGACTTGACCTGATCTAGCATTTACAGTCAGCACATTGTCACAGTTTATGTCAAATCTCGGCCTACCTTACTGGAAGGCTCTACTTAGAGCACTAAGATACATTCAAGCCACTAAGCACTATGCTTTGTGTTATAATGAAAATACAGAGGATTCCTTGACATTACTTACTTATTCTGACTTTGATTGGGCTAGAAATGTGGACACGAGAAAATCCACATCTAGCTATCTTTGCTTTCTAACATGAGGACCCATTTCATGGAATAGTCGAAAGCCGAAATGCATTTCTTTGTCCTCCAGAGAATCCGAATATGTCACAGCTACCTCTGTAGTGAAGGAACTCATCTGGCTCAGAAGATTGCTTTAGGATCTTATGATCTTCCAAATCAGTCCAACTATACTCTATTGCGACAATCAGAGGTACATTGCTCTATCTCAAAACCCACGAACTCAGTCTAGAACTAAACACATCGAAGTTCATTTTCTTATAGAGAAAGTTCAGAATAAAGATGTTGAATTAAGTTACTGTCCGACTGATAGTATGTTGGCTGTTATCTTGACTAAGCCTCTGTCAAGAGAAAAGCATGATGCATTATGTAGCTTGCTCAATTTCATTCAAAATCCTAAGAGTTAAGCTTAGGGGTGGGGGGTGTTGGAATTAAGCTTTACTCCGGCACACCCAAATTCGAGTCATTCGAGTTCGACTCACTCGAATTCGATTATTGAGCACAGTATACCATGTAAATGTGTACTCTCTCTCTACAACGACGTTGAAGCCTTACTCTCTAAAGTCGATGTCTGTGCAATCAATCAACTGAAGCAGAAGCAGGATCAACATCGAATTCTTCGACATCCTTCAAGTTTGAGGTCCATGTCATCCACATCCTGTCAACTTGCTCTGCCCCGTCCGACGCAGACTACGTTACAATTCACTTCAATACTTTTTAGTAATTGCATTGTTTCACGCTCGTTGCCCACAGTCATTGTAACTGTTCCATGTACATATGTGAAGAATTGAAATAGATTATCTATGTTAGATGTAGGGGTCTTATGTTTTTTACATCAAGCATCTAGGTGTAGGACGTTGATAGGAATAAATTTGGCATAGATGGCAAATTATGCATTTCCACTTGTAATGCCACTATTGAGCCAAAATAGAGTAAGAGGCTAAACACTTGCCAATTAGAGTGTAGACAAGTGTAAAGCTTTTGTTTGATGAATTCCAAGAGGTCCAATAGGATTTAGAGGTGGAACCTTGTGAGGTCCAATAGGAAATTGAGGTCTGCTTGAATATAGTCCAATAGAATTAAGAGGTGCATGGATCAATGGTCCAATAGGATCAAGAGGTGACAAAGTATGGTCCAATCATAGTTAAGCATAGTGGTAGCTCGTGGATCTACTAGTATCATTGTACTCCTCATTTTGAAGCTAATTGATTTGATGATTTTATGGATTTTGTGAGTTATTGGATTTCTAGCTTTCTCTCTCTACCAGAGAGCTCATGATGTTTTTTCTCTCTCTACCCGAGGAGAGCAGCTTGTTTTTACTTAGATTATTTTTTGAATACTTCCCACACGTGTGAGTGAGAGTTGGAAGTGATTGAATGCATGTAGTAGTGTGTTTTTCCATAGGATCTAAGATTGATCTTGAATCTCAATCTAGTCTTGATCTTGGTGCATCTACACACCTTAGGAGATCACAAGTACATGTTGTGGACAATCCACACGTGTGAAATTCAACATGGTATCAGAGCCTACCTAAGATTACCATGCATTTTGATCCATCTAAGTGAAAATTTTTTCATCAATCTTGAGCTAGAAGTTGTCAAGGCCCATTTTTCTAGCTATCTTGTTCAATCTTGGATCAAAAGAGATCAAAAGGACATTGATTGGGTCTGAACTGGTACTGTACGGATTAGGTGCTCAGACACGTGTGAGGAACATCCAATTTCAGTTTGGAAGTTCTCTCTCATGCTTGATCCATTTAACTTGCTTGATAGCTTGTTTTGAAACTATTTTTGTCTAGTTTCTGATGCAATCAGTTTCATTCAATTTGGTTGAGCCAATCAGAAGCTATAAGCTTTTGAAGAGGGTTAGGTAGGGCACCTAGACCTGGGTGGACACATTTGGTTTGGTCAAGAGATTGCCTGGTTGATCCAAAATCACAGTTGTATGCTTGCCAATCTCATCTATATGTGATCTAGGCACTGTTTTGAGATCTTAGCCATTTTGTTTCATGCAATATCATTGTATTTGAGTCAAATTTGGTTTCTTAGAGTACTTCACACGTGCTAAGAGTGTTTGATCCTAACTTTGCCTATACTCCATCATTTGATGTGAAGTAGATCTTGTTTTAGATATATTTGTGTAGCTAGTGAGAATCAATTCACAAATAGTTGCAAGATCTTTCATAGGAGGAGATAGTACTCTATTATTGGATCCTATTGAGAGTGTGTAGCAACATTTATTGTTCATCATTTGAGTTTTCTTCACTTCAAATGTCTTCAATGGGGTCATCCTTGTTGGAACCAAGTGAAAGATTGACCACTTCAAATTATTCAATTTGGAAAAATGAGGATGGAGTCCATCTTGATCCTTCAAGACGTGATGGACATAGTTCTTGGCCTTGAAGAAGAACCACAAGTTCTTCAAGAGGTTCAAAAATACAAAAAGAGAGCTAGGATGGCTCTCCACTACATTAAGATGAATGTCTCTAATGGGATATTGAGGGAGATAGGTACTTGTACAACAGCCAAAGAAGCTTGGGATTGTCTCAAGACTATCTATGAGGCTAAGAATACCTCTAGGCTTCTCACTCTTAGGAATCAAATCTTTCAAAGTAGCCAAAAGAGTGATGAGAGTGCGTCTAGTTATGTTTTGAGAGTAAAAGATATTCATAGAAAACTTGCTTGTATTGGTGATTCCATCAATCGAAATGAGCTAGTTCAAGTCATTCTCAATGGCTTGAGAAGTGAATTTGATAACCTTGTCCAATCCTATGCCATTAAGGAGGAGCTACCAAGTTTGGAGGCTCTCCAAAGTGTGCTAATTTCGGAAGAATCAAGACAAGAGTACAAGCTCTTGAGGATGGACAAGCTTTCTCTCACTCATAATGATGGCAAAGCTCTCTTTGCCAAGGATAAGCACAAAGGGAGGAGCAAGAACCAACATCAACAATCCTCAAGCAAGGACAAAGTCAAATCCAAAGACAAAGATGAGGAGGAAGATGATTCCTCTAATGCTTCATCATCCAAGCTCAAGAAGAAGAAGATCAAGTGCTTTTATTGTGGCAAGAAAGGTCATTATGCCACCAATTGCTTCAAGAAGAATAATCAACTCAAGCAAGCCAACATTACCAATGAGAAGGAAGACACTATTGCAAGTGATGGAGAGGGATCTCTTATGGTCTCTAGTTTCTCATCTACTCCTTTCAAGAAGGACGGCCTATGGTATATTGATGGTGGAGCCTCTTCACATATGTGTAGCTCCAAGGACTCTTTCTCTTCTATTGCACCTTATGATGGAGTCAAGAAATCAATATACACTGCAAATGATTTTGAATGTCCTATTGAAGGCATAGGGAACATTCCCTTGAAGCTTGCATCCTCTAAAGTTCTTTGTCTCTCTAAAGTTCTTTATTACCTAAGCTTACCAAGAATCTTATTAGTGTTGGCCAATTGCTTGATAATGGCCTTGATGTAAAATTCAATGTTGATACTTGCACTATCAAGAAGAATGATGAGATACTTGCATTAGGATCTAGATTTGGTGGCATCTATAAACTCGATCCAAATGAGTATGTGAATGCTTGTAATGTTGCTCTTGTGAACAAGCTCTCTATGGAGGAATTATGGCATAGGAGGTTGGGACATCCCAACTACAAATCCATGCTCTCTATGATCAAAGAAGCCAAAGCTATTGGCTTGCCAAAGTCACTCTCCAAGAAGATCAAGCCTTGTGAGGCTTGTGCTATTGCTAAATCTCACAAAAAGCCATTTACAATATCTTCTATCAAAAGCAAGCATCCTTTGGAGTTAATCCACTCGGATGTGCATTTCTCATCAACTACAAGCAAGGGAGGAGCCACTTGTTTTGTTACTTTCATTGATGATTACACAAGATTCACTTGGATATATCTTCTTGTTTCTAAATCTATGGTGTTTGATCATTTCCTTATTTTCAAAGCTTATGTAGAGAAGCAATTCTCATTCAAGATTAAAGCTCTTAGAAGTGATGGAGGTGGTGAATATATCTCCAACAAATTTCAAGATTTTTGTGAGCTTGAAGGCATTAAAAGAGAGTTCTCTTGTGCCTACTCTCCATCTCAAAATGGAGTGGCCGAGAGAAAGAATAGATCTCTATGTGAATGTGCAAAATCTATGAGAATTGAGGCATCTTTGCCCAAAGATTTTTGGGGAGAAGCCATTAATTGTGCAAATTATCTTTGCAATAGGCTCCCACATATAGCTCTTGGAGGAAAGTCACCATATGAAATCTTTTTTTTTAAGAAGCCTAAGGTTGATCACCTTAGAGTTTTTGGATGCTTATGCTTTGTCCATATTCCCTTGGAAACAAGGAAGAAGGAAGATCCTAGTGCATGCAAAGGGATCATGGTTGGATACTCATCCACCAAGAAGGCCTATAGAGTCTTTATACTCTCTACTTCTCAAGTTATTGAAAGTAGAGATGTTGTCTTTCATGAAGATCAACACTCATCTTTTGAAGAGGCCGAGATCAAGAAATCTATGGATGCATCATCAATTATTGATTTTGAAGACAGTCATGATGTGATGGGGTCGAGATTTGAAGAAGACTCTCCTCGGATTTTTTCACCAAGAAGATCCATGAGAGATAAATCTGAGCCTAAGAGGCTCTCATATGTTGACAAAGGCAAACAAGTGGATATTGATTCCACTAATTATGTTTTTTATGTCTCTCATGAAGAGCCAAAGAACGTACAAGAGGCACTCAATACCAAGGAGTGGTATGATGCCATGAAGCAAGAGTATGATGCATTGATCACCAACAATACTTGGGAGCTTGTGGATTCTCCATCCAACAAGCATGTGATTGGTTGCAAGTGGGTATTTCGGATCAAGTTCAATCATGATGGCACCATCAACAAGCATAAAGCAAGATTTTGTGCCAAAGGATTTGCTTAAATCCATGGTCTTGATTATGAGGAGACCTTTGCACCCGTTGCAAAGATGGTGACAATAAGAATTCTTATTTCTCTTGCTTGTTTTTTCAAGTGGAAGGTGTTCCAATTAGATGTATCCAATGCTTTTCTAAATGGTTATCTTGAGGAGATCATCTATATGGAACAACCTCAAGGATTCATCAAGGATGAGTCCAAAGTGTGCTTGCTCTTCAAAAGTCTTTATGGACTCAAGCAAGCACCAAGATCATGGTATTCAAGACTTAATTCTTTTCTTATCTCACTAGGATTTACTCTTAGTGACTACGATCCTTCCATGTATCTAAAGTTTGTTGATAGCAATATTGTCATTCTTCTAATTTATGTTGATGACATTATTCTTTGTGGAAGTTGTATCAAGCTAGTTGATGAAACCAAGCTAGCACTTGGATGTGAGTTTAAAATGCAAGATCTAGGAGAGATGCATTACATCCTAGGCCTAGAAATTGATTTTTATGAAAATCATGTCTTTATATGCCAATCTAGATATGCTCACTCTATGTTGAAAAAATTCCATATGGAAAATTCTAAGAGCATAGATACTCCAATGGAGCAAATTGTAAAAGATCCTAATAAAGGTGATGAAAGATCCTTTGAGGACATCACACTTTTTAGGAGTCTTGTAGGCTCCTTGATTTGGCTTACCATTACTAGGCCCGATCTAAGTTTTTATGTGCACAAATTGAGTCAATTTATGCAAGATCCTAAGATCCATCATTGGAAGATGGCCAAGAGGATTCTAAGATATGTATCTTCATCTTGTGATTATGGTCTACTCTATAAAAGTGAAGATCTATCCATTATTGGCTACTCGGATTAGGACTTTGCAAGTGACAAGATGGATCGAAAGTCTATTAGTGCATACACTATCTTTCTTGGAGGCAATCTAATATCTTGGCTTTCCAAAAAGCAAGATACTATATCTCTCTCTTCATGTGAGGCCGAGTACAAAGCACTCACTACAACTACCAAAGAAGTGCTTTGGATCAAGAGGTTATTAATGGAGCTAAAGTGCATCAAGGAGGATGATCTACCAATGATCAAGTGTGATAACATCTCGGCACAAGCTCTTGCCAATAATCCCATATTTCATGCAAGAAGCAAGCAAATAGAAGTGGCACACCATTTTGTGAGAGAAAAGCTTATTGGAGGAGAAATCTATTTGGAGCATGTCAACTCATCCTCTTGTATTGCCAATCTACTCACCAAGCCTTTGAGCAAAAGTGCTTTCATCAAGCATAGATCTAATCTTGGAGTTATATCAAGATCAATGCTCAAATCTTCATTGATAATTTTTTAGGAGGAGTGTGAAGAATTGAAAAAGATTATCTATGTTAGATGTAGGGGTCTTGTGTTTTTTACATCAAGCATCTAGGTGTAGGATGTTGATAGGAATAAATTTGGCATAGATGGCAAATTATGCATTTCCACTTGTAATGCCACTATTGAGCCAAAATAGAGTAAGAGGCTAAACACATGCCAATTAGAGTGTAGACAAGTGTAAAGCTTTTGTTTGATGAATTCCAAGAGGTCCAATAGGATTTAGAGGTGGAACCTTGTGAGGTCCAATAGGAAATTGAGATGTGCTTGAATATACTCCAATAGAATTAAGAGGTGCATGGATCAATGGTCCAATAGGATCAAGAGGTGACAAAGTATGGTCCAATCATAGTTAAGCATAGTGGTAGCTCGTGGATCTACTAGTATCATTGTACTCCTCATTTTGAAGCTAATTGATTTGGTGATTTTATGGATTTTGTGAGTTATTGGATTTCTAGCTTTCTCTCTCTACCCGAGAGCTCATGATGCTTTTTCTCTCTCTACCCGAGGAGAGCAGCTTGTTTTTACTTAGATTATTTTTTGAATACTTCCCACACGTGTGAGTGAGAGTTGGAAGTGATTGAATGCATGTAGTAGTGTGTTTTTGCCATAGGATCTAAGATTGATCTTGAATCTCAATCTAGTCTTGATCTTGGTGCATCTACACACCTTAGGAGATCACAAGTACATGTTGTGGACAATCCACACGTGTGAAATTCAACAACATATACATAACGGCAACTCACAAATACAAATGCAAGTAGTTCTCTTTGTTATTCCGTACTTAATCATGAGAGCTCCAACAGAGCAGGCCTTAACAATAGCGTAGCTTGTTAGCTTGAGTAGATCTCAACAAGAGCATAGCTTGTTAGCTTTAGCAGTAGGGTGCTACGTCTACATAGCAATAGGAAATGAAGTACCAAATGTGAAAACTAGAGGCAATTGATGTGAGCACACATGTGAAAATTGAAGGCATGCCAAGGTATGTCGAAAACAAGATCAAATCTAAACAACCCGTATTTAAACATGTTGATGCTTTTGATTTGAGGAGGCATATGTGTGAAAAATAGAGGCAAGCCAATGTGAAGCATTCGAGGTCTTTTGAGCTCCAAAAAGACCCTTCAAGAATTCGTGCAAGATGTCTTTTGTATTATTAAATTATTATAGCACTAATACTTTTGACTCGCCATAACTTTTCAATCGTAGCTCAGAAGTATATCATCTAACATATCATTGGAAAGCCCTTGTCAAGCGCTTTCCAATGCACCAAACCCCATTCACAAGGGGTCTTTTTTGGATCAAGAACTCCTCTAATGTACGTTGAAGTCGAAAGCAATCAACAACTTATTATCTAAAACATGTTGAAAGCATCAATTTCAACTTAATAAATTATGTGATCATATACATCACATGCACAAGAGCATAGTATACGAGGGTTTAACTTCTCTATGTTTTAATTTCACAGTGGTAGCACATTGAACCAACATCGCTTTGTGATCCAACTCGCCTACTAGAAAATATTTTTAAAAAGACATGTCTTTTTTAATCTAAATAGGGCCTCAATGCACCCAAGAACATGAAGAGCTTGGGTTCTAGATGGTGGCAAACCTAGCATGCTGGATTTTGATTTTTTGAACTTTTTTTTTAAGTCCTAGTATGGTGGTCAAGAGTGTTAGGACAACAAGTATTAAATTTGTTTTTAGGAGGAGATTGTTTGCAAAAACAGCTATAAAATTAATATATAGGAAGGAACGGATTGGCAATGCTCTTATCTCAACTTTGCAAGCTAGTACAAAACATCAATTTTTCACAAGGACATGCAATAAATTGTATAAAATAAAATTTAAATGAGCCCAAGCAAGCAAGGTCAAATTGTTAGTGGAGCAGCGGGATGTTGCTACATATATAGCAATAGAAATACAATAGCGTATGAGAAAACTAGAGGCTAATTGATGTGAGCACATATGTGAAAAATAGATGCATGCCATGGTATTTGAAAACTAAAGCAAAACTAAAAAAAACTCCTGTATTTAAACATGTTCATGCTTTTGATGTGAGGGGGCATATATGTGAAATATAGGCTAGGCAAGCCAATGTGAAGTATCTTGAAACCTAAAACAAAACCAATAAAAAACAACAACTTATTATCTAAAACATGTTGAAAGCATCAATTTAAACTTAATAAATTATGTGATCATATACATCACATGCACAAGACAATATTATAAGAGGGTATAACTTGTAGATGTTTTAATCTCACAATGGTAGTGAATTCAACCAACATCACTTTGTAAATCTTGCACATCTCACTTCAAAAAGTAAGGTCTAGCAAGCATGCACACACATGGGTCATTATGTTATAGCTCTTATCCAACTCACCTACTTGTGCAAGCTAACGTCGCTACTTTAAAGAAGATTTGCACAACGGGTGCGACGAAAGGAGATTTCACTCTTCTCCAAATCGTACAATATATGGAAATTTTGTTGCAATATGTTTCCCATTGCACCACACCAACTATAGGCACACGGAAGTAGTGCTAGACATCTCACATCTTCTTTATTGGAATGATATAGTTGTTTTGGGAGAAGGACAAGTTGACATCCTTGAGATGCAATGTAAGGTTGGGGAATTTAAAGTTGGCAGGAGCTAGTGAAATATTGAAGCAAGTATCCCAATCTTCAATGAATGATATAGCTGAAACAAGTGGAAGAAGTGTAGCTGGTGTGCTTGAATCCATAATAAACCACCGAGGCATAACTGAGTGAAATGGTGCTTGCTCGAAGAGTGTTTCGCTCACACTAATCCCAAGGAAACTCAAATTGTAGGAATCAGTATTAAAGGGGGTAGTCAGAATTCCAGCTCCTAATAGAGCACGCCACCTCCACCTATAGTAGTATCTGATCTTCTTGGCATGGGGTACTAAACAATAGGAAAACTGCTGAATTCCCAACTCAGATGGCAAACCACGTTCTTTGGATAGTCCCACTATTTCTATTGTGCTTTGAAAATCATCTGGAACATCACTTAAACATCTGAAAGAAAATTTCTGGACTTGATGTTGATGGTCATATGCAGGAATGCTGATTGTCTCCTCTGCAAATACTACATCCTCTGGCCATGCGCAAAGTTCACTAGTAGAGTTACAAGAATGATCACCTACGTAAGCAAAGCATCTCTGATCACTACATAAGATTGGACGGTAGGTTGAGAAGGAATGAGGATCATAAGTAGGGCCTTCTATTCATGTGAAGTTTCTACCCCATGACCATCTCCTGTATCTAGGATCAGTTTTCAGCCTAGTTGGTGAAGTTCCAATGTCAAATTCCATGACATATTCTCCCTCGTCCTTATTCCACGATAAAACATTGTATGAAAGGGTTTGCCTGCTTGAACCCACCTCATGATTTGCTACAATAGTAGAAGACTTCATTCAAAAACTCTTGGCATGCTTTTTCTGGATATTATAGCAGATCGATGCATCCTTTTCATGTACAATGCTTCTGATGTGAGGAAAGAATTATATGAAAGACCAACATGACGTCTAATTCAAGCTTGGATCGTTGATGTATGTGAATGATTATTCTCATAATTGGCAGCATATATTTGCATCAACAATACCACCAATATAGTCATCCACCAACTAATGAAATACGTAATGTGAGTACGTGATAGCTCCATCTCCAAAGACAAGACGATAGGATACGCGAGGAGTGGACTGCTACAAGTAGAAACAACGATGTGGGTATGATAGTGGATGCTATGTTAATGAACTCACCAAAATAGGTGATGATTTATATAGGTGCAAGATACACCAACCACTGGAGGCAAAATATGGACTAGGTATTCGTCATGGAGAGGTGGGCTCCAGAGTGCGGAATAAGTGAAAACAACTAAATCGTATACACAAACAATAAGCATACAATAAAACATTCGAGATCGAGCAACTTAAAATAATTTGTGCATAACAGTTACAACATCATCTATTGATCCTCTTTCTTTAAAGCATTGTGTGACAAGCCCACACAACATGTTGGCGTGAGAGAAGCTATGTCTCTCACGAACTATGTCTCACTTACTAGCAGACTTCTTGGATCTCTCTGGATCTCTTTGATACTTCTTGCGTATGGCAACACGGTGCCTACATAATTATCATATGTTAAGAACAACATCTGGATTGATAAATTAAGAAATCTAAAAGCTAATCATGAAGATCTGCAACCTCATCAAGCATAGGGTCAGATCCTCAAACTCTATATTCCAAAAATTAGAAGTTCAGATCCAAAAAGAAGAGCAATGTGCAATCTGGGTCGAATTTTGACTCGGGATCAAATTTTGGCTCTAGGTTGAATTCTGGCTCGGGGTCAAATTTGAACTCTTCATCTTTCCAACCAAAGTAGAAACTATTCCGCAGATACTACAAGAGAAGTGGGCATGAGATCAAGGACTGCAGAACTTTGAAATTCAACAATGAAAAGAAGAAGCAGTTCCAACAACAAGCGAATTCTGCCTCAACCGATTTTTCGACACAACAGCAAGAGGAAGATGAAGCAGCCTTTATGACCAAGGTCGGAGAACAACATGATATTGAATCCTGGTATCTCAATTCTGGAGCAACTCAATACATGACTCACCATCAAGACTAGTTCAAAGATTATAAATCTTTCATCCACTCTCGAGTTGTGGAACTTGGAGACAACTCATCACATTCAATTCAGGGTGAAGGAACATTCAGAATCGAATTTCAGAAAGGTGAAGTCAAACGGTCTCCACGTTGCAAATCAAACCAAGAATCTTCTCTCAGTTAGCAGAATCACTGCTCCAGGTCGGAGTGTCAAATTCGATACAATCGGCTACATTATCCTTGACAAATCTTGGAAAGTTTTAACTTTCGGGATAAGAAGTGGAAACCTCTACAAACTTAGCCACTGTTATTCTTTCAACAGTCAAGCTCTTCACACTTTTACTTCCAAAATTCTTTTTGTTCGATTAAGAGGAATCGTTAGCCAATTTGATTCTGCTTGATGAATCTATTTGCTTGTTGCTATTTGATCTAATTGCTTTCTGATATCCTAAGAGCCTGGAGGATAAAGTACCATTTTAAACTGCAGACCTTGACCAAATCATTTCACCATTGGTGTTCTTGGACGCCAATTTACCCAAATATCTTTGGATAACCTGATACCCCATCTCGTTTCATTCACCCTCTTACATACACTTATCATACAAAAGAAGAGATTATTCTCTCTCTTGGGGAACGATCAAACCTTTTATACTAACATAATTCATTGATTTTGTGGAAATCTATAACGACTAGGCCACCACAATTTTTTGCAAACTAAAGGCATTGATTATGATGAAACTTTTGCTCCTGTGGCTAAGCTAGTTACAATAAGGTTGATCATTAGTCTTGCTACTGCTTTCAATTGGATGCTCTTCCAACTTGATGTTACAAATGCCTTTCTCAATGGAAGGCTTGGAGGAAGAAATCTACATGAGGCAACCCAAGGGCTTCACCAAGAAAGGACTTGAAGAGAAAGTATGTTTTTTGAAGAGGAGTCTATATGGACTCAAGCAAGCACCTAGAGCGTGGTACTCTAAGCTAAATTCTTTTCTTATTTCCATCACCTTCGTGTTAAGCTCTTATGATCCTTCATTACACATGAGGTTTAATGATGGAAAATTCATTGTACTTGTTTTGCATATAGATGACAAAATTTTAAGTGGAAATGATCTAGATGGAATAAGATATGTCAAGATTTCTTTGCCTAAAGGGTCTAGGATGGCTGATCTCAGCCAATTGCACTTCATTCTAGGAATAGCAGCTATAAGAGAATTGGATTTTATCTTCATATGTCAATCTAAATATGCTACATCCAAGTGTAAAAGCATCTATAAGAGATGATGAAGCATCCTTTGAGGACATCACTCTCTATAGAAGGCTTATTGGTTGTTTGATGTACTTAACTATAACTAGACTCGATCTTAGTTATAGTGTTGGTAAATTAAGCCAATATATGCAAAGTCCTCTTGTGTCACATTGGAAAATGGCCAAAAGAGTCCTAAGGTATATCTCATCAAGTTACTAGGAATATTGGCATACTCTACAAAGGGACTAATCTTGGCTTAAGCGCCTAATCAGACTCAAATTTTGTAGGTGACAAAGTGGATTGAAAGTCTACAAGTGCATTTGCTACATTCCTTTGTGATGTGAAAAATGACAAATGACAAATTCTAGCTTGGTTTGTATGTATTTTTATGTACATTGTAATTCACGTGTGAAACCAAATTGCCATGTGGTTAGACTAGTCTAAGATCATGAACATAAGGATTAGTTAGGTTGTTTGGTCAAGTTACTAGATTATAGGACCAAACTCCTCAAATCAAGGAGGTAGATGAGTAACCTAACCACCAAGTTGGCAACCTAAAGGTCAGGTAAGATTGACATGTTTTAGGTAAACCAAATGCCAATGAGAAACCTGAAAACATGCTAGATTTTCACCATCCAAACGATGATCCCTATTGTACTTTCAATCTACCATTCCATTGATGCAAGATTAAGATTTGAGAGTTTTTTTACTATCTCGAGTTTTTTCCTCATTTGTGTGTTTATCTTGTGATGAAATTGAAAACAATCCTTGACTAGAATCATTCTTAGTTAGCAGGCTGTATTGAAGGCCATACCACACATTTGTGGAGTTGTGTGGGTTGTGGAATATGGCGGAAGAGCAAAGATGGAAGGACTTAACCGATCCCTCTGTGCGTTCACTACGATTATCGTAGGTGAACACAAAGAATCTGTTTGCACTTACGGAAGCGTAATTAGTTCAGAGCTTTGAGCATTATGATCGACACAAATTATTAGTCATAAAAATATTTTAATCTACGAATAACTCTATCTACATAGCATGAAATGATCAGAATAGAATAAAGATGCATTCAACAAAGCACAATACAACTTAGATTACTGAAACATAAATCACATAGTCGTAGAGAGTACAAGTTTGAATGCAGAAAGAGTCGCGTTCTTTCTAAAACAATACTTTGTGATAATAGAGAGAAAGAACAAGTAATTGTGCTCTTGATGTTCAATTGAACGACTAAGTTAGTGATGGTCTCTGATGTCTCGTTGTTGTATGTGTGTTGTAATTACAACAATTATCATCTATATATGATTTTACATTAGCAGATGTAAGTACAGGAAGGCGATGTCTAAGGTAGATCATGGAGAGAAGAGCGTGAAGCGGTCGAGCATGAAGACTGGCACTGCTCTCCTATTTTTACGTTGGCACGAAGGCCGCTATAGATCGCAAGTGACGTTCTTGCGGGACCTTTGCGGTCACCCTTTTGTGGGGCCTCGGAACTCGCTATTTCTACAAACCACAAGTGATGTTCTTGCGAGAATTTTGCGGTCACCCTTTTGTGGTTGCGAGACTCTGCAGACTGTGTGGATGTAGAAGTATTTACATACAACAAATGAATGGATCTAGATTAGCAATGAGAGAAGGGATGGAGAGGATAGAAATCCAACACCTTCCCTTAATTTGGATCCATGAATGTCTTGATCTTCAGACTTAAAATAGCACAAAAGTTCTTGTGTGCTTGCTAGCTTAATTCTTTTGTAAAGATGTCAGCTACCATGTACTATGTTCTGTAAAATTTCAGACTCATCTCCTTGTTGAGTATTTAGCTCCTAATATAGTGATACTTAATCTTGATGTGGTTGTCGCTCCTGAGAGCCTTGATTATTTTGCTTGTCTGCAACTCCGCATGCTCCTTCTATTCCTGGAAGAACTAGAAGGCTTCATATTTGTGCTTCATAAAATATACATTAGTTCTTTTAGAATAATCGTTAGTATATGTAATAAAGAATTTCGCACCAAGCAATGATGGTGTCTGCATTGGACTTAAATGGCCTTCTAATATGCTTTCCAGCAATACAACTTTGGTAGACAGGAGGGTCGACAATTCAGTAGTCTAAATCAAAAATCAAAGAATGCCTGGATATGTTAGCAATCGATATATGAGTCAGGTGGCCAAGTCTATAGTGCAAAATCAATTCTTTATTAGCAGATGCTAAACTACTTAAAGCACAATCAGTCATATAGTAACAATGAGTGAGCCAACCTGGCTACAAGATAGGCTCGCTTTTTGACAAAATTGTCATTTTTAGTAAACAACGAGAGTTTCTGATTAGAAAATCTCACAAATCCGGCAGCCCATCGAGAAACGGACTATGCACAATGCAAACACTGATGATTTGGCATTGATAAGACCAACTTCTAAAAATAACAATAGGCGAGTAAAATTGACCCCTATATAAAGGCATGAGTAATCCGAAATTCATACTTTCTGTTTACTTGCCCTAACTCGAGCTGCCATTTTCTCGCACTCAGACTGTTTTTTTTACTCGCCATCAGGCCCGCACCTTCCACACACCATTTTTTACATTTTTCATTAACTCGCCCTAACTCCTCTACATGAAGAAGTTCGACTCCAATCTATTACATGCGCGCGTGCACACACACACACACACACACACACACACACACACACACACACACACACACATTCATATCAAAATAATGAGTATGAGTAATTCATTACAAGTTTGATATGAGTTTCAAGAGGTAGGAAAAGCTAACATAGATCATGATTCAACAATAATATCAACTCCAGTTAATCCCAAATCCAACCAGTGGCAATACTGACAAACCTAGGAGTTAGTCGACACATTCGAGTATATTAATGGCAACAAACTACTTAGCTTCAAAATATATACAATGAGAATGAAAAAAGAATTTCAATTAAAAGCTTTCCAAGTGTACTATTTTGAAATTGTTTAAGTTTTCATTACAATATATGCTTTCATTGGGCCTTGGCATTTTGTGAGTAGATTTTTGTGAGTTTTGCAAGTTTTTTTTGCCCACGATTCAACAAAAGGTAACACATGGAGTGCTATTGTTTTCGTGCCATTACATGAAAACGGTAACATATGGGGTGCCACCTTTTTCATGCCATTACATGCTTTTTTATATATAAGGATTATGGTTTGTTACATAGTTGAAAATTTCAGTAGCTATCACATTTTAAATAGGTCCATCAAAATACACCTCTAGGCTTTAAAATTTAGGTTTACTTGTATCGTGGAAACAAGTTTATGAAGCTATAAAAGCTTGCACATCGGCGTGATAGCCCACAGATATATATTCAAATTTTAAAAACAAGTCAAAAATATTCAAATTTCAAAACAAACTAAAAAATTATTATCATTATTTGGATCCGATTTGGTTAGCATGACATGCTATCTGAGTCACCTCCAAAAGATATTCAAATTAAATACCACTGTTTTATTAATAGATTTTTTTTTGGTTCGCTAGCACATCGACTAGCCTTTAGAGCTTCATGGACATTTATCCATAATAAAAATAAACACGTACTAGCCTTGAAAGGGTAGCAAAGACACATAATTTTATTTTTTTGTAAGCTGGCGTGCTAGATTTTACAATTTCTACTTTGTACACTAATCTCTTCAGCTTTCAAGGGGCTTTCCAAAGAAACTTCATTTGTAGAAAGCTGGCTGATTTGAATTCCAATCCTATTTGAGATTCAAGACAATGGGCAAGTTATAATGAAACAAAAAGAGTGAAATGTAACTTCCTTACAACTTTATCAAAAGGGCACATAAATGCTTGCAATGTTCTTTAAAAAATGAATATCCCTTTTCAAATCAAATCTCATCGTAATCTATTTGGAGCACGAATATATTTTGACATTGTCACTAATAATATTTCAAACTAAAATTCTCCACTCCTTTTCACAAACATTTAAAAAGTAGAGTTATAATTTCTTTCTCATGATTGTTTATAAAACATAATTAACTTGCTCAGCCATAAAACCTTTTTAAATACACCAAGAAGGTCTATGAGAGAGAGATCTAAACCAAGGAGGCTCACATATTTGGAGAAAGGCAAGCAAGTGGAAGATGGGACCTCTTATCATGCATTTCTCATCTCTTATGATGAGCCAAGAGATGTCCAAGATGCACTCCAATCAAAGGAGTGGTATGAAGCCTTGATTCACAATACTTGGGAGCTCGTGGATCCACCAAGGATGTTATTGGATGCAAGTGGGTGTTTAGAGTGAAGTACAACAATGATGAATCTATCAACAAGTTCGAAGCAAGCCTATGTGCCAAAGGATATGTTCAAATTCATGGTCTTGATTGTGAAGAAACCTTTGCACCCGTGGCCAAGATGGTCACTACTAAGGATTATCATTTCTATTGCATGCTCTTTCCGAAGCGGAGGATGTTCCAACTTGATGTTTCTAATGTCTTCCTCAATGGCTACCTTGAGGACGAAATCTATATGGAGCAACCCAAGGGCTATATCAAAGATGGTAATGAATCCAAAGTGTGTCTGTTATTCAAAAGCCTTTATGGGCTCAAGCAAGCCCCAAGGTCTTGGTATGCAAGGCTCAATTCATATCTTATCTCACTTGGATTCAATCTAAGTGCTTATGATCCATCCTTGTATATAAAGTTTGTAAATATCAATCTTGTTTCTCATCATCTATGTAGATGATATTATCTTAAGTCGAAATTGCATGAAACTTGTTGATGAGACAAAAAGTGCATCAGGTAGTCTATTCAAAATGCAAGATCTGTGTGAGCTTCACTACATCTTAGGGCCCCTAGAAGTATCTCATGCATTTATTAGTCAATCTAAATATGCTCTTTCTATGCTTGAGGAATTTCATATGGAGAATTGCAAGATCATTGATACTCCCATGGACCATGTTGTAAAAGATCTTATCAAAGGGGATGAAAGATCAAACCTTCTCCTCTTTTTTACCTTGGCTTGAATTGTTGTATTTTTTTTGAATTGATTCGTTCTCTTTCGATTCATTTATTAAATCCGTTAAACACCCAATCCATTTATGAAGTCCATCCATAGCATTTCCCCCTCCCCCTCAAAGAGTAGATTTATCATGTACTTGCAAACCCATCAGACCCCTGCCCCCCACTTGGGAATTGAGACCCTCCACCAGTTACAAGCAAGGGTGTTTCATAACCCCCTCACTTTGCTTATCCAACAAGGTTACCCGAGTCGATGAGTTTGGCATTCCACGTTTCTTTGGTCCCGAATTCAAGCTCCCCTTGGAAACCAAGATGTATAAGCCACTTGCACCAACATGCATAACCCCCTTGCCTCTCAGTAGTCTCATCTTGAGGGAGTGGTTGGGTTACACAGCCTTAAGAGGTAAAGGAAAACAACGGGCCAAACACCTCAATTCCTTTTAAGTCTCATAGCTTTACTTTTAGGGCCGCCCATCCATGTGGCCGATTCACTTGCAAAAAGTGACGTCAACCAAAAACCTGATCGATCCATGGGTGCGAACGGGTTTGTAAAAACAAGTTTAGACGTGCTAGATAGAATGGGTCACCCGTTCACCCCAAAAAATGCATGATGCACTTTCGAGAACAAGTGACATGGAAAGATGCCCTAATAGGGTTAGGGCTGCCTGCAGTAGATGTTCCCATCGGCAGCCATTCGACAGTTGACAGACAAATCTTTTGCTTGTTTCTTGATAATATATTATATTATCTGACAAGGATTGACGGACAGAACGCATCTATTTGCGTTTTCGGGTTTATCGAAGATCGAGGAGCGTGTCAGACCTCTTTTTCTTTGTGTACGGGAGTGCGCTGTGGCGGTGAAATTTAGTAGACATTTGTTCGCTGCGAAACGAATCTGAAGAGGCGCGCGGAAGTTCATTAAGGAAGGATCGACCACGTTGGTCTGTTATCTTTCGAAACGTTAGCCTATTTTAGCTCCCATCCTGTTTTCGTATTTGGCTATTTCTACTTAATAAAATCATGATTTGTTGTCTGCTATATTATGATGACGTTATGGTGATCTTTGCTCTATATTATCATAATAGATAATACTATGGTGAATTTACCGTTACATTATGATAATCATTTGGTAGAGTAGAATGGACCTCTGTTCACTGTTGAACAAATCTGAAGATGCGCGTAAGAGAAGAATAAGGCCAAATCGACCACGTTGTTCTGGCATCTTTTGAACGTTAGCCTGCTCTACCTCTTTTCCTTTTTGTTTCGTTTTTGGCTCGTTCTACTACATCAAATTTTGATAATTTTCCGTTATTTTGTTTTGTAATCATATGATAATATGTCTTTTATATCCTGCTAATATTATGAATTGAAATATAGTATATTATCAATCATGGAGGATCGACCACTGTGTTCCGATATTAATACATATCCTGCTTGCCCTTATTATTTGGTTTGCATATCTGATTTTTTTTCTACTTGAAAGCGTTATGATAATCTTTTTGTTCTTGATAGTATCATAATGTAAGAAGAATAGATAATCGATAAGCGAGGATCTACTTCGGTGTTCTGGTGTCTTTCGAGACCATAGCATGCTTTTGCCATAGCATGTGACCTCCTTGAAGGGATGAGCTAGCCTTTTATTGGTGCCATAAAACACCAATCAACCTCCTATATTGCTCGATAAAGTTTGTATGCTTTTTCATTCAAATAAGTGGCTAGGTGCTACCAATGCGATCCATGAACTCGTAGATGAGGCTCATGGTGTAGAATGAAGCATTGTAACAAGTTGCCGTGTTTGTTACCAAAACTCCTCACCAAAAACAATCTTGCTATAATGAATGTCCTTAGCCTCTGTGCTCGTGTCCCATTAGACGAACTTTGGGCGAATTGACATCCTATATAGCTATTGTTGCACTAGCTACAAACATGGCTAAACTAGCAAGTGCTAAGCAAAGTGCATGGGTGTAGGTTTATTGAGGTCAAGGCAGCTATGTGTAGAACATGGTTAAAGTAGGGTGCTTCCTTGTCGCGAAGGTGATAAGGCAAACAATAGAGGTGCTACTTATAGCAATCAGTCTTGTCAATAAAATAGCCCGCTAGTGTTTCTAATGGCTTTAGCACATCTAAAAAACTTTATTGTCAAAAATCATTTACAAAGGAGGGAGAGATGGAGAGATATGATAGTGGAGGAGGCGTGATCTGGAGCTAGTCACCAACACAGGGATTGGGGCAGCAAATTAGGATTATATTGTGCTTCGTTAGGGTCTGATTGGTCCCTCAAATTCAAGTGGGGCTGTAGAGCTTCCAAAGAAAAGGGATTGGAAAAGCCACGTTCCAAACGCATTTGATGGTAACAATGCAATGCATAGAAATTGATTGTGTTGGGGAACTTCATGTCACATGCTTTGTAGTTAAAGGCATTGTTAACTACCTAAACAACATTGGCAAGGCCAACCTCCCTCACTCTCCCTAGTGTCCCTATATGTGCTCATAAATGGCATTTAGTCAAAAGGCATTGTTAAAAAACAATGGTATGTCCAACCTCCCTTATTGCCCCCCATATGTGCTCATAAATGTACTTTGGTGAATGCACCCCACCCTTTCATGAAGCATCTATTATAGTGAATAAATCATGCTCGTGCAACAAGACACCAAGATGCTCACAATGGACCTCCACTTGATGTTAATCCACGCATTTGCCATCATGGAGCAATCATACTCTGCCCATATGCCTTTCAGCATCCACAACTCATCAATAATCATGTCCTTCATTGCTCTAAAGTGTGTAGTATGCAAAGTATCAGCTCAAGGTGAAGGGAAGAGACATTGAAGACCTCGAATCTGAACTCCTAGTCCATGCTGCCGACCTCCTTGCTCCCACATTAGCCACTCTCAATTTCGCAGTTGTTTCTAGCTTCCCTTCATCCTGGTGCATGAACATCATCCACCCTATCCATGGTTCCTGATAACGACCACACTATCATAATTGGGCATGTTCTCGCGAAGCTCTATGGCACCATTCTTCAGTCTGCAGTAGCTCAGAGTGGAATCTGCTGCAAATCGGGGTGGCCTAGAGCATGTAAAAACACAATTCTAGAAACCAAACTTTTGCGGAAGCTTGAGGATCTTGGATCTAATAAGCCCACAAGTTGTCGTGAGGCTTAAAAGACCACATGCAATTAACATGTATTGACATGCAAGAACATTTAAGCAACATGCAAGCTCATGCAACAACATGAAAGAGCATGCACTGACCATGCAAGGTCTAGGAGTTTCTACAGGACTTCATGCAAGAACATGCAAGAATAAAATCACTTTGAAGCTTGATGAATAAAGGTGAAAAGATCTTGAGCAATTGGCTGTTTGGAGACATCTGATGATCCAGATCTATATGTGGCTGTGGCAGCAAGCTAAATGATTCAACAAGATCATCAAAATGCATTAAAAACACTTTAGAAAGTGTATGAATAGATGTGCAATGATCTACACAATTTGGATCACCAAATGATTAAGAATTATGATCCTAGAAAATAGTAGATTGGATCTATAATTCAGGACAACAAGAATAACACTTTAAAGTATGGAAAGAATTAAATGAAATGAACATAAATGGAAAAGACAATACCATCGAGACATCAAGAACAAGAATGTAGGAAGGGGGGGGGGGCTTTCCACCCTATCCAATCGATTTCTCCACCACAAATGATCTCTCTTGGACGCTCGATGGAGGAGTGGAGAGCCCCTTTTATAATCTTTGTTCAGAATCAAGGTTACATTGCATGGTAGTAGGTTGATGAGCCAAGTGGAGTTCCTGTAAGTGTTTGCATGCATTCACTCCATGCATGAGTCCCAAGGACCCACGAATTTCACCTAGAGAGATATTAAAAATGTTAGGACCCAAGTAGATTCTTGCATGGAACCCAACTTAAAATAATTAACTTAGGACCTTAGGAACCTAAGTAATTAAATTAATTTTTTAACTATTTTGGAGTTGCCAACATCTTGCAAGAAGGGTCTCCAACTTAAAATATACCTTGACTCTCGATTTTTATGTGTATTTTTTATTTCTTTTACATGGTGAAAAAAATAACTAGGGGAATTTTTGTGAATGCTTACAAATGATAATAGAATCCAAGAGATTACATGCATTGGGACAGGCAGGTTTCCGATCTCACTACTCTACCACTGACCATATCTTCACACTACGATCTTTGATTGAGGAAGCTAAGTACAGGAAAGAGAAGGCTTATTGTTGTTTTGTGAACTTCAGGAAAGCCTTTGATTCTGTACCCCGTCATTTAGAGACTTCGTGACCTTGGCTTCTCCACCGATATTATCCTGGCAGTGATGGCTCTCTATGAGAGGGTTTTGGGATGTTCTAGACATGATAGTGGCGTTTCTGAGCATATTTGGAGGACCATTGGGGTGAAGCAGGGCTGCTCTCTTTCACCAATACTTTTTGGATTGTACATTGATGAGCTAGAGAGAGTTATCTCACAGTGTGGTGGAGCTAGTTGCAGACTTGGCAATATCGTGATTGCCATCCTCTTTTATGTGGATGATGAGGTACTAGTATCTTCGACCAGAGAGGGGCTACAGAGGCAGCTGGATTGCTTGCATGGCTTTTGCACTAGATGGGGATTGGGAGTGAACATTGCAAAGACCAAGGTTATGGTCTTCAACACTTCTCGAGCTTTCATGCAACATTACGAGCTCACTCTCGATGGACAGACCTTAGAGGTAGTTTCTTCTTACACTTACTTGGGGATACTTTTTTCTGGTCCTACCTTCAGCATGCGAAAGGCAGCTACCACTCGACTTGGGAAGGGGCACTCTTCCCTTGTTCAGATATAGCGATTTTGCTTCAGGAAGTTCATTCGATATGCCCACAGTAAGTGTAGACTTTTTGACACTATTGTCACCCCCACAACATTGTATGCAACAGAGACATGGTGTACCGGTTTCCCTCATCACACTGGGCCAACATCTCACGATTACAGACCACCATGTTAGCTTGTATGATTCGGGCGAAGCCCTCTGTTCCACACGAGATCCTTCTTGCAGAGTTTTTCATTCCACCCATTGAGATAGATGCAGCTTTCCAGCTTATTGCGTATATTCAGAGTCCGGGCTCTTCCAGATGTAGATGTGAGATATACACATATAGTACTTACTTCATCGCACTTCCTTCATGATCAAGGATACATGTTGTCATGGTTCTCTCAGGCATCTTACTTCCTCCTTGAGTCATTTGGTATATCCATTACAGATATCCCCTCAGATACTCATCAATACATCAGATGCTTCTTATATCGGGCATATCTCGATCGTACTTGGCGGCAACAACTTGGGGTTAAGCCAGGCTATTACTGGACTCGTTTTATGGAGCTAGACATAGCAAGGTTCCTAGTTCTGCCACACTATCTAGACTCGAGATTATCATACAACGTCCAAACGATAGAAATATTACATCTCAACAATCAACTATCAAATAGAGATAATCATTTGGGTCTAGGAAGTCTAACTTCCACTAAATCAATCGAAAACATCAACAGATTTTGAGCCATATTCACAAATCTTAAATGAAAGTATAATTTCATATAACCGTAACAGTCCTTCAGAACCTAGTTCCACATTGGAAGGAGTCATACGAATCTCAATCCAGTTGTCTCGTATTTAAGAAATTTCTAAAAAGTAGAGGTCTAAAAAGAAGAGAAATAGATTTAAGGGCCTCCAGATTTTGTAAATAATGAGATACCATTTGGAATCCGGATCTATATCTCATAATTCTCCAAAATACCCTAAACAAAAAACCAATGGATTTCACTAGTAGTATACCATTACAATAATCACTAACCATCGGTCTACAAATCATTCTTACCCAAGAAATCCCTTTTGGAATCACTGATCTCCCAACCCACCAAGAATTCTCTGCATCTAGATCTGATTACCCAAAAAGTCAAAAAAACTATTTGGCTCTCGTTGAGATCCATGTTCCTTTCGGGTTAATGAATAATCATTAGGCATTTCAGACAGTATTGTGCGATTGCGATATCGTTCACTGGGTGTTATGCGGATTGGTATTATTTGAGTAACGCTTAAGGGGTATGAGGGATTTCAATGGTTAGAAGTATCTCTTGAAATTGGCTGTGAATAGGATCAAAATCACAGCCAATTTCAAGAGATACTTCTAACCATTGAAATCCCTCATACCCCTTAAGCGTTACTCAAATAATACCAATGTGCATAACACCCAGTGAACGATATCGCAATCGCACAATACTGTCTGAAATGCCTAATGATTGTACATTAACCCGAAAGGAACATGGATCTCAACAGAACCGAATACCATACTATTCTAAATATCTGATATCTATTTCATAATCGACTTAACAACTAATCAACCAGACAGTTTTGCCTATTTATTCATTAAGTGCCGCACTTAATTACTGGCAAATCCCCTTATGAATCAGCATAGCATCTGTTGCAACAAGATTTACATTATTCCTGGTCTTTATTAATCCCAAAAAACAAGAAATGTTCTTTATTAATTGACAGATTCCCAAAAATCTTCAATCAAAAGTAAAAGGTACTATGACCTTACAAAATTGACTGATTTCAACTCAGTAAGGTCATTCACTTTTTAAGCAATTTATGTTTGATCAATAACCAATGAATTTGAACAAATCCAAAACATTCATGGTTTTTTCCAAAATTTACGTTCAATATGGACCCAAACTGTGAAAATCGATCTAAAGCATCGACTTGGTAGTTTCATAGTTACCATCACATTCCGAAAGGATTTTGAAACATCCAACATGCATCAGACATGACATGTAGTGATTTCAATTGCCTAGTAACTTGAAAATCAGCTTTTTCAACTAGAATTGCTAAAAAAATAGCTTCATGCATGAAATTTTCTTTGATCAATGTACTGAACACCCATGTACCATGCATCTAAACGTGCATACAGGTCTATCCATACATTTTCAACAATAGACAAGCACTACACTGAGTTACATGCATGCATGGATTAGAACATTATGAATTGTTTTTTCAAATTTTAGTTCAAAAATTGTCAAACTTCCGATAGCCATAACTTTCTCTAC
Organism: Diphasiastrum complanatum; assembly: GCA_029204225.1. Taxonomy (NCBI): domain Eukaryota; kingdom Viridiplantae; phylum Streptophyta; class Lycopodiopsida; order Lycopodiales; family Lycopodiaceae; genus Diphasiastrum; species Diphasiastrum complanatum. The sequence goes on from CM055096.1 coordinate 44,511,643, forward strand.
ATGACACCAAATTGGTCGCTGTAAAGCACAGTATGGAGGGAGAGTAGGTCTACAGGACATATGCCATTCCACCTAGACTTCACACATGCAATCTGTAAATGATTAAAAAACAAGTAGGAGGGTGCACTTTTCCAAGGTGATATTTCCATAAATCCATCTCCAACCCAATATGCATCCAATCAGAGGTTACAAGCACTCTTATAAGGTTCATTAGAGAGGCATATAGGCTTCTATCAGGTCCATCAAACAATCATAAGCTCAGATCATGCAATAAATGCATTTTTGGACTCCTTCAATAAGCAAAACTTCAACATAATGATGCCTAAGCCTCACACAACCAAATTGGATGCATGATGGCTCAAATAAGAGGCAGTACATTATATATTTAAGCTTGCAACAAGATCCAACAGGTTCAGACTACCAATTGAGAGTTATTCATGCTCAAAAGTCCTAAAAAATACACTATCTTTTGACTTTTTGAGACTCTTAATAGTGTCCAATCCTAACCAAAATTCATGACAGCCTTATGACAAGTTCATTACACCTCTGAAAATGTGCATGCAAATTATTGGCCATGAATTTCATGAAAATCTCAAAAATTAGTCCAAAAACCATCAAAAAACCATGTTTTTTGACCAATTTTGACCAAAATTTGTGGATCAAATCCACAATTAAGTGCAATCAAACCCAAAGCCTTGTAAATCAATTACATGCAAGCACTACAAGTTCTTATTTCAATCAATTATGTTTTTTATAGCCCATTTCTAGTCCAACAACCCCAATTCTTGGCTAAAAATCACTATCTAAGCACCCTTTTGATTTTTCAACCGACATGCAATCATTAGATCCAATCAATAATGACTGTAAAATAGCAAGTACAATTTGAAAAATGTATTAGATCACTAGCAATGACAAATTCCAAACAAAAAGTTTCAATTCTAGGCGACAAATCACAAAAAACCGTAAAAAATCCACTGATTTCCATCAAAATCTATGGAGAAAATCCATAATCATGATCAATAGGCTGAAAGTACACCAAATTCAATGAAGCCACTTACTTGGAGATCAATTCCACCACCTGGAAGTACAAAGCAAGGAGAAAATACCAAAAAGCTGGGAAAAAGCAAGAAGCAGCTCAACCTTCCGTTTGATGCAAAGCCAAGTTCTAATACCACTATATGGATCGCCTAGTGAAGATCCGACTAGATCTTGTTGAATACAACCAAAAGGAAACCTGCGGAGCAAAACCACCCAACCAACAGGAAATGGCTAGTCCATGCCATGGTGAATGAATGCAAGAGAGGAGGAACTCCTGGCTTCAAGGATCAGAAAATCCAATAGGGAGATGGGCGAGTTTCCATGGTATATATTCTCTCCAAGAGGAGAGAATATTTCCATTAGGATCCCCATGCAACCTGAATTAGCAATTGACTTCCTTTTCTTGCATTATAGCAGTCAAACACCAGGCAAGTGCTCCTATGTCCAATTATAGGTCTGGGCCCTCATATGATTATTAATTACTTTATCGGCCAAGCTCGGAATGACAAGGCATAACTAATAACCACATACACTGGAGTGACCGGCTGTCCATGTCAGGAATTATTTTAAATCCCTCATATTGGACATGGACGTAACAGTAACCATAAGTTAAACTTATATGTTGATTTAGGAATGAGATTTTGAAAAATCTATCTAGATCATTTAGTTTATAGATTTAGAATTGACGACAAGATATTCGTTCTTCATGACTTTTTTTTTCTCAAATCGGTACCTAGTTGAAGATTTTTTTTTTTTCTGGTAATGTACTTGTTTAAATTTGGAGCATGTATTCTCCCTGGATTTAAAGTTAATGGATTTTTCTAATCCCTACGTATATTTTTTCCTTTTCGACCTCGAAAAACTGTAATGGTTTTGTTAGTGCACTCAAAATGATTTCGGTCATTCGGGGTTGGGCAAATCCAAGTTTTGGTAAGATACTTGTCAATGCAGAATTGGGTTGAACTAATGGACCATGAACAATTATTAAATGAAAGTAGTTCTTTATTCGATTCAAGGATTTTTGTAGAATATTGTAAAAGAAGTACCGGAATCCAAATTTTGTGGATTTCATTTATATACTTTCATTAGTTGTGTCATAATTAGCCGACTTTGACGGAGTAATACTAAAAGCCAATTAAATGAAAAGGGAAAATCGATTTTTTTTTTACTTTGTGTCTAGGAAAAATTCTTGTACCTTAGCTAATAAAAATTTTCGGGGGACCGAAAAATCTAAGGGTGGGACAATAATGGACACATGAGTTAGTAAATGGATTTGTGTTAAGTAATTTGGATTTCTTGATAATCCATGTGGGAAAGTTGCGTAATACCAGTTATGGAGTAATTTCATAGTAAAATTGATTACTCGTTGAATTCTTGTTTGATATCATGTATGACCATGAGAATGACCGTAAATTTTGATAAGATTTGGATGAATAAAGAGGGTGCTAATGTTGGAGTTAATCTTAACTCTTACTCACTTAAACTCATTTTCTGAGCACTACTATATTCTATCCCTACAATGACACTAGTCTTACTCGCATAAGTCGAACAGTTTGTACATATAACTACTTTAAGCGGAGCAAGATCGACTCAACTTCATTGACATCGACTTCACCAACTCAACCGAAGTCTATTGACGACTTCGACTCCATCGACATCTCCTCAAGGGCGAACAAGTCGACTCGACTCATTTGACACCTTCGACAATTGTCGACTATCACTACACTAGTCATAATGGAGCTCGTCGTCTACTCTATACATTGTAGACTACATCACCGTTCACTGTGCAGATCAGAGCCAGAGGTTGATCCAGACGATGCCGCTTGGCGTGCTCTGCGGGGTATCCTGAGGATGATGTTGACACCGAGGAGACCACCCCCCTTCCTGCTAACGTTCCATTGCCCTCCTCTGTTGATGAGCCCACATATGATTCAGACGAGACGGTCGACCTTGCAGGGGATGGTCCACATGCCCCACCCAGTACTCCTGCTTCACGCCCCCTTTTAGATGATGGCTGGTCAAAGTTTGCGAGGGAGATAGAGGTTGCCGCCCAGAGACAGATCGCGCAGAGACGACTCAGAGCATCACAGGCAGTTGGTTCTTCTCAGAGACCCCCTCGTGGCAGAGGGAGACCCCCAGGCAGGAGTGTACCATAGAGGGTTCCTTCCGGCAGACCAGAGGTAGGCCAGCCAAGAGGGGACGCACCGATGATTTTTCTAGTCGTCTCTTGGTAGGCGTTGGCCCAAACTTGGAGGAGTCCCAGATGCCTTCAGACTCCTAGCCAGACTTTGTATTTGACACCCCTGCAGATGCATCTGGCACACAGAGGGATGATTTTTTTAGCACGGACTTGTAGATATTGATACACAAACTATCATGTATACTGGCATCAGAGGAGATGTATATATTTTTTTACAGTTTATTCGTGTCATGGCTAATTTATCATGGTTGCTTACAAATTGTTAGCTCTATGAAATTTGAATGGTTAGTTAGAAATGGTTTGCTCCGTGCAAGATGAGAGAGAGAGAGAGAGAGAGAGAGAGAGAGAGAGAGAGAGAGAGAGAGAGAGACCAGCACAACTTCATGCAGGTATAACATCTGCATCATGTTCAACCATTGAACATAACACGCTAAACCCGACACCCTAAAAAATGGCACAGTTAACATAACACCCTAAACCCTAAACCCTAACAAATTATCATAAACCCACAACCCCACAGCCATAACCATCAAAACAAGCAACAGCCATAATCATCATAACCACATACATAAACTTCGTCAACCCCAAATCCTCATTGTGTCGTAGGCATTGCACCACAGGTATGTGCAGATTCAACATCAAAGCAACAGTTGTGTAGCATACCCTTAAACTTGTGTAGAATGCATTAATGGTCCAGGAACACAGTCCACAGGTTCGTGATCCCGATACGAACCCAAGGGATCGAGCCTGGCTTGATTCGGGTATCGTTCGGTCAAAATGGCCCTGCGACGGGAAAGTAACACAATTAGGTCAAGCAAAATGGACTAGTTTTGCAGCTTTCCGTCCAACGGCCCCGTTTCTTCAAACGGGGTCCGTTGCAGGTGTCGTCTCTTTCGGCCAGTGAACAACCTCGATAGGAACCTGTGGGAATAGACGGGACGAGGAACGGACGGACGGCTGGCCCAAAACAGTCGTCCGAAGTTCAACGTTAAATAGGGCTTTAGGGACACTTTGTCCGGTAGGGACCTGAAAATTGGGAGATGTTTCCCAGCACCCGTATAGGTACGCAAAATTTCGACAACGTGTTGCAACCTATTGAAGTTGTGCCATAGGTAATTAGTAAGCTGTTGAAGTTCCACTTGAACTCGTGTATAATGCCAGGAATACAGTCCATAGGTTCGTGGTCCACGCTTCAGTACTTTTGTCACACTTCAAACTTGTGGAAGAGCTCGAACTTTCTTCCTGGCTAACTGCAGGCTTGTACTCTTCATCATCATCAGAATCTTGCTCAACAGTACATTTGATTTCCTTCCTTTGGCTGTTAATCGGGGACAAGTAAAACTTCAATAATGGGTAGTGAAGCCAATTCCTCTTGACAGCCTGTATGCAAGCAAATCCTTTACTCAACCTATATGGAGCCCATAAAACTGTAGAGAAGAACGTGGTTAAAAGTTTTCTAGATGAAGGGCATTTCCCACGCACAAAGAACACGAGGATACTTCTCCCAAAAAATCTTCTGGTCTTGAGAGAGAGAGAGAGAGAGAGAGAGAGAGAGAGAGAGAGAGAGAGAGAGAGAGAGAGAGAGAGAGAGAGAGAGAGAGAGAGTCTGTCTGTTGTCTGAGGAAAGTAAATTTGGACGATTCTTGTCGTGGCACGACATGCAATTTCCCAAGCATTCAGAATTCGTCAAGCACAAGGACCTTATGCTCTCAAAAAATATCATCCTACGATCCGATCATCCCATTCTATTCTGCTGCAGCAGTGACAGAATTCATGTTTCCTTTCAGTGTTGTTGTTGGAGTTCATCCCAAAACCCTAAACCTATCTCATCACATAGGCCATAGTACTGTAGGTCTTGAACTTCTCTGTGTTGAACGACACTGTGGAGCATTAGTAATTAGTAAGTTGTTGAAGTTCATCTGGGGAGCGCATCGTTTACATGTATTTATATAATAGTATAATATAGATTCGTCACGGAGAGAGAGACCGTGAGGGCACGAGACAGAGTTCTGGAGACTCAAAAAATATAAATTGTTCCTCTTCCATGTCCGATTCTGTAGATATCAGACAGGGGAGGCATGGGCAGTGGTTAGGTTTGTTGCAAATTTTTTTGGGTACCGTTTTCCTATTTTTTAACAGGAGGGGGCAGGTGGGTGCCAGACACCCTCTGATAATTAATTCCGGGGGGGGGGGTAGGGGTCATAAAAATTGTTTTTGTTTCGTTTTCGGGATGTGGGACAGTGAGGGCAGGGGCCTGTATTTTATTTTTTTTTGAAAAAAAAAAATTTGAAAAATGCCGGACGCGTCCACCCCCGGACACACCCTTGAGGCGTCCGCTTCCTTAGGCTTATATATTGATGCAAAGTAGGCACTATTCGAGCCTTCTGTAAGGGAACCCTAATTTTTTAAATTATGCTTCATTAGCCTTTATGGTTTTTTGTTTGGGCTATTTTTTGCTTTGCTAACTAAAACTAGTTTCCAATCTTTTTAGATGAATCACTCTAAGATGAGCAAACGATCATAAAAATTATTAAGTCTTTTGCATTCGCTATAACTACAACTTCTAACAAGAAATAAATTGCCAAATCTATAATGAGTTACTTATTTCTTGTTTGAGATTATAAAACCCTAAACCCTGGCTGCATTATGCAGGATAGAGTTGCAATGTCTTACGATGATGTGGAGATCGAGGACATGGAGTGGAGTGACGAGCTTCAAGCCTACACCTACCCTTGTCCTTGTGGTGACCTCTTTCAGATCACTCGAGTACACCTCTATCTCTTTGTGAAACAGGAGTTTACAGTAGATTGTTTTCTTCCCAAAAATTTATCATAATATTAAGATCTTTGAAAAACTATCCTGGATCTGGAAGTCAACTTCTGACTTATGTGAACTATTGCGATAAGTGGATATCATTATCATAGGAGTCAATAGATATTTGGTATTTGTAGTTCGATATTTTATAGGTTTTGAAGGTGTTTGGTATGTTTTCAGGATGAGCTGAGAACTGGAGAAGAGATTGCTCGCTGTCCAAGCTGTTCTTTATACATCACAGTCATTTATAATGCGGTATGTCCTTATAGCCACACCGGCTTCATGTCCTGAACCTTTCATGAACCTACTGGAATAAAAGCTTTGCTATTTTCTAAACGGATGGAGTTTTGCTTGTTGTGTAGGAGGATTTTCAAGAACAAATGTCAACGATCCAGAAGGATTCTACTGGTATTCCCGTAGTAGTCTGATATCATCAAGTAGGATCCTGTGGCGGCTGGCCTCCTTATCATGAAAATCAGGGCAAGTTAGTAGCAGTACTTGTAAAGGCAACTGTTCTGTCATGCATAGCTATCAGCCAAGGATTGTAATTTAATTTTAGGGCAAAGTTAGAGGTGGGTGGTTGTATAAAGCTGGACCTATCTTGACAGAGATTTGACTTTGAAATTTCATTTTTGGATGAAGAGATGTATAATGCATGAGGCGGGGGAGCAGGATATCAAATGTGTGACAGGATGTAGTTTTCACTCTGTTCAACCTCTTTTCTTTCCACTGGAAACTCTATTAATCCACCAAGTCATAGTGGCAGAGACTGTCTGGTTTGCGTATGCCTTGCTGAATTGTAGAAGATCTTTTGAAGTTCTTTGAAACAAGAATCTTGATATCTTGATTTATGACTTTGACATGTTTACTGTTAGGGACTTTTTCCAAAATAAGTATTGTTGTGGTTAGTTACTATTTGCATTGCATGAATTTTTAATTTTAAGTTGTGAGTACTTACATAGCACTGAAGCCCCATCAACGTTTTTATTTGTTGCGAAATTATTTGCACTAGATAATTCATCTTGAGCTTGCATTTAGCAAAATTGTTCATCAAGGTATGTATGATGCGTCTCATGCAGTGTAGATGTTTTCCGAATATTGTCAATAGTATTTTAGGGGTTTCTTGGGAAGTCTGGTTTGGTGAATGAAAGAGTTGGTAGTTACAACAGTTTCTCTTGATTGGCAAGGTAGCCAGGTTTGATTTTATTGGTGGATTTTATAGATTTGAGCTCGTATCTCATTGATACCTATAAATGCTCCAGTATGAAGCTAAGTTGTTTTTCAATTATATTCACGGTTTTTTGCTTGGGTTCATTGTAGGCTTGACATTGATGTGGACATATTTAGATCTTTGGAATTGGGCGTTTCATAAATTTATGGTCCATTTATTGCTTAAACTCTGGCGAAATTGCACCTTCTAGACTTCATGCTGGCAACTAGAAAATTGCGATTTGAAATGAGATGCGGTATTACATTGAATTCCATGATTCTCAAATTCCCGAGGAAGATATTTAATAATGGAATATTTTTAAGAAGTTCAATTACAAATATCAATGCCGTGAATTATACTCAATAAAGATCATGCAATTAAACTCCCACCCACCTATTTTTTCTTCAGTTCGGTGCAACATGTCCTAATATCTTGGGTTGCTGCCAAAGATATCGATTGCAGCTGCTAGTTTACCATGCACATCAGATTGCCTGCACTTGTAAAAGCTGTTATTTAAAGGAATCTGGAATCCATTCCAAATGTACATTGTGAAAACTACATATTTCATGATTTGGTTAAGTACATTGTGAAAACTACATATTTCATGATTTGTACCTCCCTGTTGAATTTATCAATTAGTATATGGCTGGAAGTTTTATACTGCAAACCTTTAACAAAAGCAAATATCATTCTGTTGTGAAGCCAAGTTTAAGGCACTATATAAATTTTTAAATATCAAATAAACTTCAATATAAAAAGGTTCTATGGCTGAGAATGCAAGTTGATTATGTTTTCTAAACAGTCAGGAGAAATAAATTATAATTCTGCTTTTTAAATGTTTGTGAAAAGGAGTGGAGAATTTTAGTTTGAACCATTATTAGTGACAATGTCAAAATATATTCGTGCTTCAAATAGATTACGATGAGATTTGATTTGAGAAGGGAAATTCATTTTTGAAAGAACATTGCATGCATTTATGTGCCCTTTTGATGAAGTTGTAAGAAAGTAAGTTACATTTCACTCTTTTTGTTTCATCATAAATTGCCCGTTGTCTTGAATCTCAAATAAGATTGGAATTAAAAAGCAGCCAGCTTTTTACAAATGACGTTTCTTTGGAAAGCCCGTTAAAAGTTGAAGAGATTAGTATGCAAAGTAAAAATTGTAAAATCTAGCATGCCAACTTACAAAACAATAAAATTATGTGTGTCTTTGCTACCCTTTAAAGGCTAGTCAGTGTTTATTTTTATTATGGATAAATGTCCATGAAGCTCTAAAGGCTAGCGGTGTGCTAGCGAACCAAAAAAAAATCTATAAATAAAAACAATTTGTTATTTAATTTGAATATCTTTTGGAGCTAGCATGTTGACACAAATAATAATAGTATTTTTTTAGTTTGTTTTGAAATTTGAATATTTTTTACTTGTTTTTTAATTTGAATATCTTCTGGAGCTGACTCGGATAGCATGTTGACACACATAATAATAATATTTTCGAAGTTTGTTTTGAAATTTGAATATTTTTGACTTGTTTTTAAATTTGAATATTTATCTGGGGGCTATCACGCCGGTGAGTGTCGCATATTTCGCATTGTCGCATTTTTCCGAAATGCGACAATGTCGGCTTTCCTCGAAAAGCGACACTTCAACTAGTTCAACAGTTCAACTCTTTGTGACAGTGTCGGTTTTTCCCGGAATGCGACAATGTCGGCTTTTCCCAAAAAGCGAAACTTCAACATAGTGCAACAGTTCAACTCTTTGCGAAAGTGTCGACTTTTTTCGAAAAGTGACACTTCAGCACAATTCACCAATTTTTCAGTGTGTTGGCTTTTTCGCACTTTTTCGAAAAATGCGACACTTGCCTTTGGCTTCTTCCTTTCAACTATTTTGAAGAAGTTAACTTGTGGTAAACTGTTTTAAAGATGCCTTCGTCTTTTTAAGGGCATTGTCGGCTTTTTAAGGAGAGTGTTGTGTTTTTTTGTAAAAGGCCAAGTGAGAGATTTACAGTGTCCTCGTCGGCGCATATGCAATGTACAGTTGTCACAAAAGCCAAATACTTCCAAGTACAACGGCTTACCTAATTAGGTGACAAGCATTTATTGTAATTAATACATGGATAAAATCTATAAATGGATCATTCGGCACACTCTAAGTGATGCTCCGTCCATGAGACGTATTATTTGAGCCTCCTAGTTACGTCGCCATTTTTGGTTGTAATTGCTATTCGTTGTGCTTCAGTGTAATATAGCAGCAACATGTTTTCTATCTGTGTATAATGTAGATGAATGCTTCTTGTGATTGAATGCATATTATAGTTGTCTGATCGCGCTTGTTTACTCACTTTAATCAGAACACGGACATCTACAACTCCTTCGCTTCTGATCAGACGATGGCTGTCATTGACGCCTGAGGAACTCGCACTATCATACTGCTATTTCCATCTATTTCAGAACTCAAATTCTCATACTAAATCCATTTTTTCAGTAATACCACACACACTCTCTAGTCTCTTCGGTGGACTGTACTCTCGTTTTTGTGAGTATGAATTAATTTTTAAAATCCTGTTAGGCAACTAGAACACTCTAAGTTGTGATTATACTTAGCATGATCTTTCTATTAGACTGGTTTTGCATTTAGCAGCTGATTGTAACGAGAGAGCTATTCCTCTCTACTCGAGAGGTTGGTTGGTTTCTCTCTCTACTCTCCATAATGAGATTCACTTAGTTTTTTCAAGGATATGCATGAAATTTGCTTGACTTTGGATGATGATTACTTTTGGTATACAAGAGCTCTTGCCTAGATCCAGATTGTGTTTGACAGCTCATTAGAATCCGAGTTGATCAAGAGTAGTTTGGTAGTGTGCAAAGTCTCATGCATGTAGGTCATTAGATCTTTGCAAGGTCCTCAAAACTCACTTTTTTAACAATGTATAATTACAAGATGAGTTGATTAATCTAATAATCAAAGTGTATGGTTGCATTCACTGTGTTCATTAATAACAACAAGCCACTGAAAATGACATAAACCCATTCGGGCAGGTTATGAGCTAGTCATGATCTTCCTTGAGCATCTGCTCTCATGGAGGACGCCAAGTTATCAAGTTGTCTCAAAATTGTGATCAAGAAACTCCTTATTGAATGATGTAAAATGCTAAGGCACCAAGATGTTTCAAGATGAAACTCAAGAGATTGTATATTTCCTTTGAGTTCACTGACACGATGACTCAAGATCGACATCAAGAGATTGAATGATCAATCTTGAGTTCAATTTTGTGCAAGAGTACGTGTAAATGTCGTACTCCAGGGACCGGGATATTTTAGCTCTCCCATCTTAAGATCTCTGATGATGTACATTCTACAAATATCAACTCAGTACATAGCTCAACTTTATCTCCTAGTTGCATTACAAAGGGTGTTGAGAGAATCACTTATTGGAACTTCCGCATTAAGATTGGGTATTACACTTTGTTGATTGGTCCATTTGCAAGCAACCGGGAAAAAAATTTCTAGAACTGTCTTCAATTTTCAACTCATCATACAATACTTGTACTCTGCAGCCATTTGTTGAGTATTAGGCTGTGTTTTCCTATACCTAGTCTCTGTTTGTTGTCCCTTGAATTGTTGCTCACGACCCCTCGTTTCACGGACCTGAAACCAAAAGCGCTGGAAGGCTTACTACATGGAGTACATTATCAAGATAGAGAAAAATGCGCTTCTCCATGCACCAATTTTTAGTCCAATATCACAACTGGACTTTTGTAGATCCTAACCAGCTAGATATTCTTAGGCTCGATGGTCTGCTCACTACTACAAATTGAGACTGTTATGCTTGAACAGTATCTTCAGACAATTTCAAGTCGTGGTTGTCGTCAAACCCCAGGTCAATAACGAGATATCGCAAGATTGCTTTCCAGAACGTTTGTTTCTATGTCTCAATCATGGCATCCCCATCATTTTCGTATCTACTTCCTCATTACAAAGAACAACATAATTATTCATCTCAACACGTTCCTGTCAAGTATCATGCATTTAGAATCTTAGATGTAACCAATCATAATTTCAGAGAGCCACAATCATAATGCAGTTGCTTTTAATAGAGCTTCCTTTCAAATAGTTTTTAGTTGGCAACTATATAGTTAAAAGGCACTAGCAATTAAAGAGCATGTGTACCTTTTTTATTCTTGAAATAACTCCTCTAGTATTAGATTGTAAGATCATGGAACTAGGTTCACTCAAGGATGTTGGAAAGACACCCACATCAGCACTCCTTGAGTTAAACAACTATTCTCAAACAATATTGGACTCACGATTTAATATTAGTCATTAGACAATTAATTTTACAACATCCTACACTATCTACAAAATAACTTATGACCCAATTCTTACATATGTTTCCTAATGCGACATGCACAAAGGCTAGTATTCTGAATAGAATCACATGCGCTCGACATACACTATGCAACAAATTAGGAAAACATATTTCCAAATAGATAACTAACAATAAAAAAATCAAGAATTTAGCAATTGCAACTCGATTTTAACAAAATACTATGAACACATTGATATTAAAAATAAATAAATACATTGCGAAATATTCAAGATTATTTTTTTGTTACCGAATTTCAAAATCGTGGCAGTCAACATGAACATGGATTACTATGGGTTGCAAATGCACGAATATATGAAACAGCATCTGAAACTAAATTTGCTCAATTTATTGATATGTACATTTAATGTGATAGTTCAAAACTCGACACACAGAATTTAGATATACAAATATCCACGACCACCAATGCCATACACAAATATTTTGCATCCGTATCCAAAAGCAAAAACACATATCAAAAACCTTTACCAAAATCTATATTGTGCTATCAAAGAAAATTCAACTGTATTGATACAGTAAAACATACAGATTTTATAACATGGCTTGCTACATTGCAAATACTGCTTTCTGATTATATAAAAGCAATACGCAGCAATTTGAAAAAACCAACAATATTTTTACAACGCCATCCAAAAGACATATACACGAATAATTTCAATCCATCCATAAGTCAACTTTGGAATGCGAATAGGGATTTGCAATATATTCTTCATCCATATGGAGCTGCAAGTTACTACACATCGTATTTACCAAAAATTGATACTACTCTTTTGCAATCTTTAAAACATGTACTTACAAAATCTTTGCATCAAAATGTAAGTACATTTACAAGATTAAAAAACATGGGAAGTGCATTTTTAAATGCGCATCAGATGAGTGCACAACTTGCAGCATTTATTGTATTATCATTACCTTTACATGCTTACACAAAAACATTCACATTCATTAATACGAATCCCGAGCCAACACGAGCATTTGTTCTTAAGAAAAAACAAACCTTGCAATTTCTTCATCCCGATTCAACAGACATACGATATGCTACAAAAATTGAAAAATACCTTTCTCGACCTGTTGACTACTCAAACCTTTGTTTAGCAGAATTCATTGCACAATATCGATTAACATCATCACAAATATGCAAACGTCAAAAACTTCAAATTATCATATACGACATTTTCCAACTAGAACCATGACCTCTACAGAAGACATTGTATGGTTAGAGTTCCATAATTCTGAAATAGGTACAAAAGCTCGACACAATAACTAATACATGTACAAAACCCATAATATAAACCAAACATGGACTCCAATACACCGAATCAACCTGAAACATGTTTCAAAACATGGTTTAATGTGTACAGCACTCACACGAGTTAGAAAAACCTGAAAATTTATACATCACATCGCCATTAACTTCAGAACACTTCAAAATTGATCCATCTGTACAAAAAATAATGACACATCTAAGAACAACAACGAAATGAGAGTTCCAAATTCCCAACATGTATACCTACACAAAAACGCATCTCATTATTCAATCACTAAACACTAGATCATTATCTAAATACAAACATAATATTGTAAATGATCATCACCTAATGACATCACACATATTATGTTTACAAGAAACCCAAACACGTGATCATAAACCTTACTTTCCAACAACCTTCGAAGCCATTGACAATTATGTCTTTGCAAGATCAACAATATTGTATCATAAAACTCAACACCTTGAACATGTACAATTATTTAATACATTGCACAGTGAAATTATTCATGCTACATTTGCTCATAAAGCCTACAATCTACATATTATTGCAATATATAGACAATCAAATAGTACTATTTCCATGTTTATTGAACAGCTAAACATAGTACTTAATAACATTCCTAAAATCGCACCCACTATTATACTAGGCGACATAAATATTAATGCATTAAACATAAACAATAATTTTCCAGAAACTTTGGATCAGTTATGCGTGAACATAATAATATACAACTATCCTTTCAACAAGTAACAACTATATATGGCACACAATTAAATCATGTTTGGACAAACATAGAAAACCCCAAAAAATTATCTGGAAGTACGTATGCTTATTGGTCAGATCATTCACCAATATACTACGTGTGTGAATAAAAAAACCATTAAAAAAACTTTAACGTACAATTTATTGCATGTTGCAAAGGCAGGGCCTAGTGGCTTGCCACAATGGACTTGTTTCATTAGAATACGATCTCAATCATCTCTTGATTTTTTATGTTTTAGTGCCATATAAGTTGAATGGCTCCATAATGACTTAAAAAATTTGCATGCTAAAGGCAAAATAGAACCAATAGAGAATCATAACGTCCAAGCCACTACCAAGTTGATAGGGCTTACACATACAAGTGGATGATCTATCGTGACTACTAGCTACAAAAACGATGGAATCTAGATACCCTTGCAATCAACAAAGAAGTACAAAAACAAAATGTAACCATGCATATACAACTAGAGGTTCTATTTCTAATACGTGGGGCGACATTTACCTAAGTCTAATATGGCACAAGAAAATATTATTTAGGTGAAATAAATGAAAAACAACAATATCCACCGCTCAACAGTGTTATGTAGCAACATTAAATTTTATTACTATACTAAATATTGATTTGCATCGCTAAGCTTGCTGTATACAGTAGTGTTAGTTGCTTTTGCCAATACACCCTTTTGGTAATCTAAGCTCGTCCCTCTTAGGGCCTACATCAATTTCCCCCTCCTACGATTATGCAAAGCTTTTTGCCGAGAAGGCGTACTTCCTTTTGCCCAATACAAGGCCAAATGCTACAAACCCTTGCACAACTTGTTCAAGAGCTAAACCTCACTATTGCATAGCTCAAATTCATACAAAGCATTTGCAAAAAGCTTGTAGACACCCCCTGCCGACCTTGACTGACTTGATTACCATTGCCTCAATTTTACCCATAGCTCCTTCACCTACAACAAAATTTGCTTCTCCCACTTCGTTAAGAAAACTCCATAAAATTTTCCAGTAAAACTACAAAATTCATGACTCCCAATGGCAATATAAATCTCATAGGAAGACTGGCTTCTATTCCCCAAGCTAAAGTCCAAATCTTTGCCAACTGCATGATCTCAAACTTTCGACCACTGAAGACTAAATCCCCTTTCAACCAAGACAAACTATGGTTGAGAAAAAATCCAACCAAATTTTTTTTTATCAGTTTCATCTTGATCTATAACATTCCTTGTGGCACTAATATTCTAATCATATGGCTACCTTGGTAGGGTACTTTCGCATTATGAACATCAAATCTCCAGCGTCTAATAAAAGGTGTGTTTAGAAATACAAGCTTGTTTCATAATGTGTAGAACTAGATTATTTCACTATCTAAGTTTCTGCAAAGTACGATGCTACCTATTGTCATGATATTATCTAGATATTAATATGAAATGCATAATTCACATCGTTAATATGCTTAATCATGCTTTCAATCTGCATCTTGAACTACACATTGGGGAGGGTGGTAAAACAATTCTGCACCCTACACAGAACACAGACATGCAGCAAATTGAACACCTAAGAAAATCTTACGATCCACACCTAGTTAATGTCTCCAGATAAGGCAAACCACCTCAGACATGACAAAATTGTGAAGATAGACCAACTGAACTGTTAAAATAATCCAGCACCATGAACAACATAAGGATTATATCACATGGGAAAGTTGTGAAGTAAGAGCAGAAGGTTTTCACAAATTGTTGATTTGATCATAAGCTTCACATGAAGATGTCAACGTTGCAAAACAGGAAAGAAGCTCTGTTGAATTTCACCTCAGGCTATGAAAGTCATACTTCTACTTACAGAACCGCCCTGATCAAACTTTTGCAGCTATTCAGTGGCTTACTGATAGATAAATTGCTGATTCAATACAGCCACTAACTCGACACTACCTTATTACCATCATCTTTATGGGCAAAGCCATTCACGACACCTTGCGCATGAAAAATACTATATCCAAAGGTTGGCGCGATTACAAGGTGATTGACATTATTGGATGATGGCAACGCTCTTTAAGGCTACAAGATTTGGAGAGAAACCTCTTAGCAGTTCATACTGTAAGCTCGTACTTTGTACTTCATGTAATCCTCTGCACTTGGTCAGCCAAATTCAGGAAATGCATGTGTTGCAGGAGTCCTATGGAACTTTTAGTGATTGTGATGCCACACTCTGCAATGTCTTGCTGTCTATCACAATGGCTGTGCAGATGACCACACAGCGCGCAGGTGGAATGGTCTATGCCATGCTCAACCCGAGGTTTGTGGTACTTTGGACATAGCCAGGGACCAAATGCCTTCATGTACTCAAATAGCGTGTACTAGAGAAAGTTTTTTCGAAGATGAGAGAGCTGATCAGTTTTGAGCTGTAAGCAGCTCAACCTGTTGAATCACTACAGAGCTCTGTTGCTTGATCCTTGCAGGAGGCTAGCAGGGGTATATGATATAGCAAAAGTTTACCGAATGGACCAGAAAATCCGCTTCCACATGTTGAATATTCAATACTTGGGATTTACAATTTTAGAAGATGTGTTAGGCCTTTTAAGCAGGGATAATGAGTTTTGCAGTGCTTTAAGAGGCTCGATTTGTTCTTGCCCAATCACCACAAACCTTCCTTTCTGACCCCTCATAGGGGATCTGCCAGCATGGCTATTTGATCTAAAAGAAGCGTAATCCTGTAGCTGTGTAGCAACCAAAGGTGTGATTCCAGCCTGCAATGGTCACATTTACCAGGCAGTTCTTTACCTCAATGAACAACCTTAACACACGGCAAGCAGAAATGACAACCAACCCAATCACTTCCTCGAGAAATAATGAAAGCCAGAAATAATCAAAACATACCCCTGTGATATAACGGTGAGAAAATGCATTTGGTTCTAGTGGTTGTTTCAAAAGCTCATGTAGCTCCTGCAAGAAAATTCAAAACAGAACTCCTTGATTGTTAATATCCCACCGAAATTCCTAGGCTTACCTCTATTTTTAGAGCAATATTAGCTTCTAGACTAATGAATCAATTATAATGTAGACGCTTCTTGTTTGAGATGCATACACCAACATTTTGTCTACACTTTCAACTTTTACTAGAAGAGATAAAAGAGCTACCAAGTTTTAGCCTTTATAAGAAAGACTCTCATATACAAATCCAAAACTTACACATTCCCAATGGGTTTCATTCCTGCTTAACATTTCCATTTTGAGACATTTTAAAATTTAATTGATGTGAATATTTTTGCCTTTCCTTGGGACAAAATTATTGCCTTTGAAAGAGATCAAATTGAAAATCCAAGATCGACTGCAATAAAGAATAAAATTAACATGCCAGAGTCAATAGCCTAAAAGAACTAAGATTTTTCAGCATACAGTCAAATTGTGTGGAGTAGCTGTTTGAAAGTTCAAAGAGACCAAAAATAAGTATGCGAGAATTTTGAGAGCTAGCAAAACATCTATGATTAAAAAACTGGTACTTATAGAACGTTATCCTTCTTTTGGCTGGATCTAGTTATATGGAGGCAAATTTCATGGATAATGTCTATGGGATGTGAAAAAGGCATGTTGTCGTATAAGAGCGGGGTTTAAGGGATCAAGAGCCGAGGGCACATACACATGTCACAAATGTGTGCATGAGAGAGAGAGAGAGAGAGAGAGAGAGAGAGAGAGAGAGACAGAGAGAGTTACAACTTTTACTCCTAATCCCGGGTTTTATGCACAGATGTACTTTTTGTAAAATACAGAATTGGCTAAGTCACTGGCCTGTGGTGACCTTTGTAAAAGAAATGTTAAATAAAATTGTTATTCAAGCCTCTAGCCTCTAAGTTACAGGTTAAGCTTTGGTGTAGGGTATTGGGTCATTCATTCGGAGTGGCTGGATTGACCTCCTAAAAAGTAGAAGTTGACTAGTCAAGGGAACACGTCATATGCTCACTGCGACACTTGGTCCAGTGTATGACACATGTCAGGGTTGACCGGTCAAACATGACACATGCCACATGCTCACTAAGACACTTGGTCCAATGTATGAGTGACACATATCAGCCTACTCGCTAGCCTATGTGTCAGGGTACTACCAAGTGGCAAGTGTTGACTTTGCATGGAATTGGCCACGTGTCAACGTTAGGAAGGGTCAGGGTTAAGGGGTCCTTGAGAAATGTGCATAAACGAGCCTAGAGAGAGGCATTCCTCATCATAATCTATGCAACAAAGGTTGGAAGCAGACAAAGCAACCAACTCCACTATGTTTCATGCTTGTTGATGCTATGTACTTACTATGAATTCAATAAAGTTTGAGTTTGAGATCTATTTGTACATGGATGCTACTATAGTTTGTGTATGAGTGTAGTTCAAGGAGAGCTTCAGAGAAAGAGAGAGAGAACGAAAGAAAGAAAGCTTAATTAATATCTTTTCCATGCCAAAAGGCATATAAGACAGATAAGTACATATCAAGTATGTGGACCATCTGGGAGCGTATGAAAAACGTCTCCAAAACTGAAAGAAAAGGATATATAATAAATCTAAACACAATTACCAGTGTTAACTAAACCAAAAGGTATAAAGCAAGAAATGGCTATGTATAATGGAAGCAAGCCCGCAGATCATAATTGATAAGTTTAAAGAAACTTTTTTTAGTTTGGAAGTTAAATCATCCTTTTAGACTTTGTTTAAGTTTAAACCTCCTTCAGATTGATAGATTTTAAGACCTTTGGTCTGTATTTTATTTGCACTTAATCTACTGTTTGGTCTCTCTGTACCTTCTATACCAACGGATTAATGGTGCTGTCCGTATAGAGTGTAGACCTTTGAATGAAAACCTTTGTTTTAAAAATGGTTTGCTCTTAGTCTTGGCCCCCTTTACAAAGTTTTGCTTTTAAACAAAAAAATATATTTTAGGGAGCCAGGCAACACGCTCAATTGCGTGGAACTCCTCGGGAGGGGAGGGACCTTTTTGTGGCACATTGATCTGCAATTAGAGGTGATATTGCTACTGCTGTCGCTATTGCTACTGAAAAAAGATGTAATACAAGCTGCAGTCTGGGGAGTGAAACTAAGATCTGCTCGCCGGTGCCGAGCTTCCTCAATAATGGCTCTGAGAGTAAAGATATGATCTGTAGTAGAATAATGAGCTCTAAACCCAACCTGGTCCATAGCATGCAATCTCCTGGTCTCTGACTTAGTACTCACAGTTGACTGAAGAATAAAGCCATACAACTTCGTGATAACGTGCCCAATCATAAGAGTCCGACAGTTACTAGGATTCTTGGGATCACCATTTTTGTGTATGGGATGGATGATGTTGGTGCACCAAGAAGAAGGAAAACCGGAGACAACGGCTTGATTGAGTAGAGTGGCTAGGAGAGGTGATAGTAAATCAGCAGCATGGATTAAAAGATCGAATTCAAGGTCATCAATATCCTTGGCTTTATTGGTGTTCATTTTCTTGATGGCATTGTGGACCATATCAGAAGTGAAGAAGGTAAACTCAGGAGGTCCTGGGGAGATGGAAATAGGTGTGTTGGTATCGATGGTATATAAGGCAATGGCATACTCAGTCCAAATGCGCAAATCATCAAGGAGCGGAGGTAAAGCACGGGGAATGAACTCACGTCAAAATGCGCCAGTGGAAGAACTATAGAGAAGACCAATAAGTCGTCGCTCTTCCAAACTATCATATGCCCGTTTCTTACAACGAAGTAAGCGGGTAAAGAGACGACGAGTGGGTTGCAAGAGATGAGGGGTGTGTATGCGAGCAACTGATAGGTAGGTGCGAGTGAGTAGTCAAAGATGTATTTGGGTGCACGAGATAATGGTGGAGGTGAGAACTGTTGAGGCAAAGAAATAGTACTAACACTAAAGGAAAGGAAGGAGTGATCAGAAAGAGTGGTAGGAGAGATATGAAAATCATGGATGAGTGAGATGGTTGATGGTGATCCCATAAGGTAATCAACAACACTATGGCCGCCACTATGGGAATGGCAAGCGTATCTGCCCGAGTCGGGCCAACAAGTTAAACCATTAAAAACGGCCAACTCATGAGCTTCTCCTAATTGCAGCAAGTATTCGCCATAAGTGGTAATGGGGCCCATAATGTCTTCAGAAACAAGTCATCTCCATCAAGGGCACGTATACGAAGCTGGTCCATAGAATCATAAAAATCAGTCTGTCGTGAAGATGTCCTGGCATTAAAGTCAACAGTGAGAAAAATGTAACCTCGCTCTACATATTTGATAATGTCTGTAGAAAGATCAATGTAGGGTGAACCAATAACCTCTACAAAGGAAGAAGATACTGGAGGTCCTGGCATTAAAGTCAACAGTGAGAAAAATGTAACCTCGCTCTACATATCTGATAATGTGATCAATGTAGGGTGAACCAATACCCTCTACAAAGGAAGAAGATACTGGAGGGAAATAACAAGCTAAACAAAGATGTCTTTGTCAAAACCAACGCTATGCCCATCAATACGGAACCAAATGTACCGTGAGTGTTCATCATGGCTGATGAACTCAAAAATAGGATGCAATGACTCCCTATATAGACAAGCGACCCCGCCAGAACCTCTCCCACTAGCAAATCTCATCTCATGTCGATAGACTGAGTCCCATTTGTATCCTGGAAAAGTCGGTAAACCTCTCTCCTGACTCTCATGAGTCTCCATGAAAAGTAATAAATCTCTCTCACCAATGAAGTCAAGCAGATCACCCGTAATGGACGATGAATGTATGTCGTTACAATTCCAAACCCCAATCTGCAAGCGGCGTGGATGGGGCCCCAGTATGCTCCCAATACCGGGCGCCCCAATTCCCTATTTCTCAGCATCCTTGGACACATTGTCAATGTATCGGATTCGACCGTCCCTGTAGATAACATGTCTACCTGTCGCTTTAGCTTCATAGAAGGCTTCACGCCTTTCCTCAACCTGTATGTACGTAAGATCATCATCCATATATATTTGAGAACCACGTAGCTTGGCTCTACAACACAAAGCATCGCGACAGCTCTCCAAGGAAGTAAAACGGATGATGAGGGTATAATTATCTTTGGTTGTTCTCCATGCTGAATCTAAATCTCTATTGTGATGCCCAAGTGCACTTTCAAGGAAACCTTTTGCTTCTTCAAGAGCATTTTGAGTGTTTGCGATGCCCCTTACTCGAATATTGTATGCTTTTTGCTCCCTAGATCTCTCTTCTGAAAGAGTAGCTGAAATAACCGAAGAAATAGGGGCACTTGGTGTGTTACCTTTTTTGATAATTTTCTGCCCACAAAAGGGTTTCCTCCTCCTGCTTCTCTATTTTGTCCAATTCTTTAAGTTTGTGCGATGGTTCAGGTGTAGCAAGAAGAGGCTGAGATTTGAATTCTTTTCTCAGAAGATCCATTTCTTGCTGCAGCTTAGCGTTGGCTTCTTTGAGAGCAGACATCTCAATTTTAACCATGTGTAATTTTGTCTTCAGACCTTGAAAATCCTATAATAGCACACTCAGGCTAGAGGCAAGATAGGACTCCATTGTCGTAGGACATAAGAGGTGTAGAGGAGAATGGGGAAGAAGAAGATGAGGAGGGATGAGCCGCAAGAAGAAGAGGAAGAGGCCCTTCCTCCTGTTGAGTAGCAAGAGGAAGGACATTGATAGAGATTGAGGCAGCAGGGGGGAGGGACAGCAAAGGGGGCAGGAGGGATGGAGGAGATAGCAACAGACTGTTCTGGAGCAGAGCCAACACGGGGGGTAGCGAGGGGGGGAGGAACAATCAAGGGGACATCGGCGAGGGCAGGAGCAATTGAGACAGCAGGAGGGCATCAGCGAGGACAGGAGCCACATCAGCGAGGGGGGTCAGAAGAGCAGCGAACCCTGGAGGGGAGCACGGGGGAGGTGTTATTGGGCCGTGGAGAGAAGGCGCGATGGTGGAGCAGGTGCTATTGGAGAGATGGGGCTGGCCCGTGGAGAGATGGAGTGAGGGCTAGCCCTCTTGCGTGGAGGCGCCATCGAGAGAGAGAGAGAGAGAGAGAGAGAGAGAGAGAGAGAGAGAGAGAGAGAGAGAGAGAGCTTTATTAATGTCTTTTCCATGCCAAAAGGCATATAAGACTAATGAGGTACATGTCAAGTGTGTAGTAACCATGGGAGCGCATAGAACGTCTCCAAAACCGAAATAAAGAAAACAGCTAGTATCAACTAGATAAACAAGTAATCATCTGTAATCAAGATGTCACGTCTGTGCTGGTGCTGTAGAAAGATGAAATGCGAGCCACAACATGAGAAAGCGCTGGAGCCCGCTGGTGTCGTCTATGAGCATGAGCATGTGTAGTATGTCTCTGTATATGAGGTCTGGCTATCCTGGCAGTATGGGTAGTACACGTCTCTGATCTCTATCGGCATGTAGGCGGTTGTCATCCCCGTCGTCGTAGTAGTCATCATCCTCGGGTACTGAGTCAAATGATCTCCGTCTAGTAAAGAATGAATTGATCAATGACTGAGATGTAATGTGCTGGGATGTCCCGTGTAGATCTCTCCGCAATATGAACATCTCGTGTACCATCAGTGCAACACACTGTGGGTCCTCATAGGCTATGAGAGAACGTAGAGTGGTAGGTATGTATCAAAACAAGCAGTGATATATCCCTCTGATCTCATAATATACTGGGCATCTGAAGATAAAAATGCTCCTCAGACTCCACCTCACCGAGGGAGCACAACTGGCAAATCCGCTCCACTCTGGGAATACCATGGAACCTCCCCGTCTCAATAGCTAGCTGGTGAGAAGACACCCTGAGCTGTCCCAGTGTGAGTCTGAGGCAATGTGATAGCCCTGAATCCAAGTAGCGTGGCATGACTGGAGTCCCTGCTGATACATCCAGCTCCAAAAAGTAGGTCTGGTAGAATTCTGGCTTAACTCCTAACTGGCTGCTCCAAGTCCGCTCTAGGTATGCTCGATAGAGAAATCGTCTGATATACTGATGGGTACCCGAGGGACGCGCAGTGATGGAGATACCAAATGACTCAAGTAGGAGGTGAGATGCCTGAGAGAACCATGATAGTCTATAGCCCTGATCATGAACGCCCTGTGAGGATGAAAGTGCAATCTGTATGTATCGTCTGTCTATCTCTGGCACTGCCTGTATCCTCTGAATATAGGTAATGAGCTGCAGAGCTGCCTCGATCTGTATAGGTGGAACTGCAAATTCGGCCAAAAGAATCTCATGTGGGACATAAGGCTTTGCTCGAATCAACCGAGCTAGCATGGTGGTCTGTAATCGTGAAAGGCTGGCCCAGTGTGAAGAGGGGAGGCCCGCGCACCATGCCTCTGCCACATATAGAGCAGTGGGGGTGACAATGGTATTAAAGAGGTGGCACTTACTGCGAGCATCCTGGATGAACTTCCTGAAACAAAATCGCTCTAGCTGAACAAGGGAGGCATGCCCCTTCCCCAGTCGAGTGGTAGCGGCCTGTCTCATACTAAAAGTAGGACCCAAGAAAAGGATCCCCAGGTACGTATAAGAAGGGACCACCTCTAGAACATGTCCATCAAAAGTAAACTCCTATCGCTGCATGAATGCTCGAGAAGTGTTGAAGACCATAACCCTGGTCTTCCCAATGTTCACCCCTAGGCCCCATCTGGTGCAAAATGCATGTAAGCCATCCAACTGTCTCTGTAGACCCTCTTTGGTCAGTGAGACCAATACCACGTCATTGGCATAAAGAAGGATAGCAATCAAGATGTCCCCGAGCCTGCAACCGGTACCACCACACTGTATAATGACTCGCTCCAACTCATCAATGTACAAGCCAAAGAGGACCGGTGAGAGGGAGCAACCCTGCTTCACTCCAATAGTGCTCCAAATATGATCAGATATGCCACTGCTATGCCGGAAACATCCTAGGACGCGCTCATAAAGTGCCATCACAGCAAGAATGATGTCAATAGAGAAGCCTAGGTCTCGGAGTCTCTGAATACAGAATCAAAGGCTTTCCTGAGAAGAGAGAGAGAGAGAGAGAGAGAGAGAGAGAGAGAGAGAGAGAGAGAGAGAGAGAGAGAGAGAGAGAGAGCTTTATTAATGTCTTTTCCATGCCAAAGGCATATAAGCCTAATAAAGTACATGTCAAGTATGTGGTAACCATGGAAGCGTATAAAAACGTCTCCAAAACTGCAAAAAGAAAAACATCTAGTACAAATTAAAACAGATATGTATGCGAGAGTATGTGCGCATAATAGTCCTATGTATCCATGTCAAGCTGTAAGGACTGTGCTGAAACTGCTGTTGTTGTGCTGATGCTGTAGAAAGATGTAATGCGAGCCGCAGCATTAGAAGGCACTGGAGCCTGATGGCGTCGTCTATGAGTACGAGCACGGGCATGTGTAGTAGTACGTCTCTGTGTGAAATCTCTGCTGATCCTGGTGATAACGTGATGATGGGACGTACACTGTCTCTGATCTCTATGGGCATGTAGGCGGCTATCATCCTCATCGTCGTCATAATCCTCATCCTCATGCACTAAATCATATGATCTCCGCCTAGTAAAGAAGGAAGTGATCAATGGCTGTGAGGTAAAATGCTGGGATGTCCCGGATAGATCTCTCCGTAATATGAACATCTCGCGTACCATCATAGCGACACATCGTGGGTCCTCATGGGCTATGAGAGAGCGTAGAGTGGTAGGCATGTCTCGGAATAAGCAATGATGTCGCCCTCTGATCTCATAGTATACAGGGCATCTAAAGATAAAATGCTCCTCAAACTCCACCTCACCTAAAGAGCATAACTGGCAAATCCGCTCCTCTCTAGGAATACCATAAAATCTCCCAGTCTCAATAGCTAGTTGATGAGACGACACCCTGAGCTGTCCCAAAGTGAATCTGAGGCAATGTGATAGACCCGAGTCCAAGTAGCGTGGCATGACCGGGGTTCCTGATGCATCCAGCTCCAAAAAATGAGTCTGGTAGAAAGCTGGCTTAATCCCTAACTGGTTATGCCAAGTCCGCTCTAGATATGCGCGATAGAGGAATCGTCTGATATGCTCATGGGTGCCTAAGGGAAGTGTTGTGATGGAGATACCAAATGACTCTAGTAGGAGGTGCGATGCCTGAGAGAACCATTATAATCTGTAGCCCTGACCATGAAGACTCTGTGAGGAGGACAGCGCAATCTGTATGTATCGTTTGTCTATATCTGGTAACGCCTGGACCCTCTGTATGTAGGTAATGAGCTGAAGAGCTGCCTCGATCTGTATAGGTGGAACCGCAAACTCGGCCAGGAGCATCTCATGTGGTACAAAAGGCTTCGCTTGGATAACCCGAGCTTGCATGGTGATCTGTAATCGTGAAAGACTAGCCCAATGTGAAGATGGGAGACATGTACACCATGCCTCTGCCACATAAAGAGCCGTCGGGGTGACAATGGTATCAAAGAGCCGACACTTGTGGCAAGCATCATGAATGGACTTCCGAAAACAAAATCTCTCTAGCTGAACAAGGGAGGCATGTCCCTTACCCAGTCGGGTGGTAGCGGCCTGTCTCATGCTAAAAGTAGGACCTGAGAAAAGGATCCCTAGGTATGTATATGAAGCGACCACCTCTAGAACCTGCCCATCAAGAGTAAGCTCCTGTCGCTACATGAATGCTTGAGAAGTGTTAAACACCATGACCTTGGTCTTCCCAATGTTCACCCCTAGGCCCCATCTGGTGCAGAACTCCTATAGGCAATCTAACTGTTGTTGTAGACCCTTAGGTGAGACCAGTACCACATCATCGGCATAAAGGAGGATAACAATCAAGATGTCCCCATTCCTGCAACCAGCGCCACCGTACTATGTAATGACTCTCTCCAACTCATCAATATACAAGCCAAAGAGGACTGGTGAGAGGGAGCAACATTGTTTTACCCCAATAGTGCTCCAAATGTGATCGGATAAGCCATTGCTATGCCGGAAACATCCCAGGACACGCTCATAAAGTGCCATCACAGCAAGAATGATGTCGGTGGAGAAGCCGAGGTCTCGAAGTCTTTGGATGAGCAATGAGCGAGGAACAGAATCAAAGGCTTTCTTGAAGTCCACAAAACAGCAATAACCCCTCTCTCTCCTATGCTTAGCCTCCTCAATCAAGGCCCGTAGTGTGAAGACGTGATCTGTGGTAGAGTGATGGGCTCAAAAACCCGCCTGACCCATAGCATGTAGTCTCCTAGTCTCCGCCTCTGAGCTCACAACAGACTGAAGTATAGTACCATATAGCTTTGCCAGGACATGTCCAATCATAATGGTGCGGTAGTTACTCGGAATCATGGGTTCACCATTCTTATGGATGGGGTGGATAATGTTAGTGCACCAGGACGATGGGAAACCAAAAACAACAGCGGAGTTAAGAAGGGTGGCTATGGTGGGAGCGAGTAGGTCGGAGGCATGAGAAAGGAGTTCAGACTTAATATCTCTAGCCTTTTGGGACTTCATTTTATTAATGGCTGCAAGTACCATGTCAGATGTGAAGAAAGAGAACTCAGATGGTCGTGGGGATATAGAGATAGGTGAGTCAGTAGGGACAGTATACAAGCTAGTAGCATAAGCAGTCCAAATGCGGAGGCCCTCCAAGAGAGGTGGTGGAGAGCGCGGAATGAACTCACGCCAAAAAGCGCCCAGGGAGGAACTGAAAAGAAAGTCAATAAGACGTTTCCTTTCAGAATCATCATAGAAACGCTTCTTACAGCGGAGAACACGATGGTAGGAGTGTCGAGAAGATCGAAGTAGATGTGGGGCATGGATACGTGAGTAGGTTACTGACTGATGAAGAGAACGGCACTCGGTATCGTACCATGAGGGGTGCAATGGTCGGGGTGTGCGTCAAGTCTTTTTGGGATGGGGTTTTGTGGGGAAGGTTAGTGATGCAGCTGAGTGGAGTGAGGTGGTGAGAAAAGTGGCCTGGATTTCGACTGGACTATCATGAGGAAAGGAGTGCAAAAGTGACGTCAAGTACTGCCGGTATAGTGGCATGTAAGTGGGATCAAATGTGTACTTGGGTGCTCGGGTAAGCATGGGTAGTGAAGATGGAGGAGTAGGCCGAAGGTGGCCAATATCGAAGGAGAGAAATGAGTGATCAGAAAGGGTGGTGGGGGAAACGTGGAAGTCAAAGACTATGGGTATAAAGGATGGTGACCCCATGAGATAGTCAACGACACTATGTCCTCCACTGTGAGGGTGACATGTATAACTGTCTGAATGTGGCCAGCAAGGTAAGCCATTATAAATGGCTAGCTCATGTGCCTCTCCAAACTGCAGTAAGTACTCACCATATGGAGTAGTAGGTCCCGAACTGGCCGCGGAAGTCCTGGTAACTCCAACCATATCATTGTCAAGGTCACGAACACGCAGCTGATTTGTGGTGTCGAAGAACTCTGTCTGTCTCGATGATGTTCGGGCATTAAAATCCCCCGTGAGGAAAATACGCCCACGCTCTGAGAATCTGATAATATCTGGTGAGAGATCCTGATATGGAGATCCAATACCCTCAGCAAAAGATGATGGGACTCAATATTCCGACGAGAAACTAGATCTGCCAGTGGTCGAGGTTCATGTGGGGTCGCCTGCTTGTACAGAGAGTATCCAGGAAAAGAAGGAAGTCCTCGCTCCGGGCTCTCGTGTGTCTCCATGAAGAATAATATATCTCTACCTGTAATAAAATCAACAAGGTCTCCTGTAGAAGAAGAGGAATGTATGCCCGCACAGTTCCACACTCCAATCCGAAGGTGGTGTGGATGGGTCCCCAGGGTGCTCCCAACCCCGGGCACCCCAAATCCCTAACTATGGGAACCATCACGACGCTATCCAAACGGCGCACCCGTCCATCTCTGTACATAATGCGTATGCCTGACTCCCTAGCTTCCTAAAAGGCCTTACGCCTCTCCTCCACCTAGATATAGGTGAGATCATCATCCATGTATATAGTGGTACCCCGTAGTTTGGCTCTACATCGTAAGGCCTCTCTACGGCTGGCTAGGGATGTGAAGCAGATGATCAATGTAGCTGCATCCCTGGTGGTCCTCCAGGCGGTGTCTAACCCATCTGTCCCATGTCCAAGGGTGGTCTCGAGAAATGTCGTAGCTTCGGCCATGGCATCCTGCGTATCTGGTATCCCGTGAACTCTGATGTTATGAGATTTTTGTTCCCGTGACCATTCTTCCGAGATGGTGGCTGAGATGACTGAAGAAATGGGGGCACTAGGCTTGGTGCCTTTCTTCAATACTGCTACCCATGAAAGGGTTTCTTCTTTGTGCTGTTCAATCTTATTTTCGAGCTCCCGTATCATGGTGGTAGTAGATTCCGAGGCAGCAACCTGTTTAGTACTAATCACTTGTTTCAATGTGGCAACTTTGGACTCCAACACGTTCTTTTCTTTGAGCAGAGAGACCATTATACCCTTCAGCTGTGAGAGCTCTTTTTTCATAAGCTAGAAATCTGCTTTCAGTTGGTCAACTTCCCATGAGGAGAAAAGCTCGGTGGATTTTGAGGGAGTGTATGGGATCGGAGGAGCTATAGCTGGTTGGGAGATGGGAATAGGAAGGAAGCCGTTAGGAATGGCCTGATCGATCGGATTCGAATTCAACGAAAAGGAGGCCTTGGAGGTAGCATCGAGGGGGTGGGATGAGGCAGTAGCTGAGATGGCAGCTGAGGTAGCATCAACATCATAAGCAGCTGATGTGCCAGCAGCATCAGAGGCAGCTGCGGTGGCAACAGCTAAAATGGCAGCATCTGAGGTGGCTACTGTGGTAGCAGTAGCGAGGGGGGGCAGGTCAGCAACATCAGCAGCTGAGGTAGCGCTAGCAAGGAGAGGGGGTAGGTCAACGCTCTCAGCAAGGGCTGAGGAAGCAGTATCCACGAGGGCAGCAGGAAAGGGGGGGGTGCATCAGTAAGAGCAGCGAGGGGGTGGGCAGCATCGAGGGGAGGTGACGAGCTAGTAGCGAGGGAGGGGAGTGAGGTGTCAGCGAGGGGGGTGAGGAAACAGCGAGAGGGGGTGAGATGGCAGTGGAGTGAGGTGATACGGAACGAGGGAGAGTGGGTGTTTTTCTCCGAGGAGGCATGGTGGCACTACTGGAGCGATGGCAGTAGGGCAATGGCCAGCAGGGTAAGCATGAGAGAGAGAGGCGATGGAGACAGAGGGCGATGGGAGCTAGTGAGCTAGCACTGGAGCAGCCATCGCTGGAAGGCAGCTAGCGCTGGACCAGCCATCGCGAGAGAGAGAGAGAGAGAGAGAGAGAGAGAGAGAGAGAGAGAGAGAGAGAGAGAGAGAGAGAGAATTATATCTATCAAGTGCCTGAGGGCACATAAGACAAGTAAAAAGTACATCAAAAAAAGGAGTATTGTCCACGTAGGACTTATTCCTAAAAGCTAAACCAGCACAAGAAAATAGAGAGAAAAACAAAGCTTAACCTCCAGCTCTGTTGAGGGTACAATATCAATAGCTAAACCACCAGCTACACAAAGGGAAAGAGAAAACTAATCTAAGTTAACTAACTGGCTAAGTGGATATAAAAAACTGCGTGATATGGTGGGAAGCAGCCGTTGGCCTCCGGTGAAGAGCCTTGCGCCTGGAGGAGCGAAGAGGACGCAGGAGCTTCGGTCGTCGTACTGGAATGTCTATCTCACTGTCATAAGTATCATCTCTATCCCTCTTCTGGAAAAAGTGCATAATGTGGGACTGGCTATGATCCACATCAGAAGCATCCAATAAAAGAGAAGATCTTAGAGTAAACATCTCTCGTAATAACAAACCAAAACACATCTCGCATCTGAAAAGGCAAGGAAAGAACCAAGTGTAAGTGGAGTATCTCTGTATAAGCAATGGTATCTGCCTCTGATCTCATAGTAGGCTGGACATCGGAAAATGAAGTGGAACTCACCCTCAATCTCCTGTAAAGAGCAGCATTGACAAATCCGTAGCGGTCGAGGTGTGTCTGTGTATCTGCCTGTCTCAATAGCAAGCTGGTGAGAAGAGACCCTAAGCTGACCGAGACGATAACGCCGGTCTTTAAAGCTTGGTAGCATTATTTATCCGTGACTCTGTAGCAACAGGAGCAGGTTCATGAGGGTTTTTAGAGAACATACGCCAAAAGAAATAGGAGGATAGGGAGGCAACAGCATCAACAAGTTTTTGTCCCAAAGGACTGTAGATAGGTTGTCTTTTTTTCAAAGTCACTTTGTGATATTCCTTTTGTTTCAAGGCTAGGGTGTGAGGAGAGTGGTATATAGCGTAAACAACTTGTTTATGCAGTGAGAAGCATTCTGTATCATACCATCTGTTGTGGGTGCGTTTATGGGAAGAGAAGGTTTTCGGAGGATAGGCAGTATTGGCAGATTGCAATTGAGATTGAAATAAAAAGACAGCTTGTTGGTCCACTGAGGAGGTGAAGGGAAAGTCATGGAGAAAAGTGATTAGGGACTCGGTGTAAAAGGGAAGACCAAATGGAGAGAAAACCGGGCGATGGTGATGAGTGGGACAGTGTGTCGTGACTGTGGTAATATGATGTCCAAGGGATAGAAGTAGGAGGGAGTGATCAGAAATGGTAGGAGGTAAAATGTGGAAGGTATGAAGAAATGGGATCAAAGCCGGTGACCCAATGAAGTAGTGTGGGTGGCAGGTAAAATAAGATGATGAAGGCCAACAAGGAAGGCCATTCAATATGGCTAAGGAATGGGCCTCTGCTAAACCAATCAGCTGCTCTCCAAAGTGGGTAGCTGGAGTATCTGCATCCTGTGAGGTCCTATCAAATCCCATATCTAATGTGTGAACCTGTAGAAAGTCACTCTCTGCATGAAACTCAGCTTGCTTGATGCTCGTGTGAGCATTAAAATCCCTTGCTAAAAGAATAAGGCCTCGCTGTGCAAAGCTGACTATATCATCTGAGAGAGCCTGGAAAGGGTCACCACCAAAATCTACAAAAGATAATGTCTGCAGTGCAAAGTAACAAACTGCAAGAAAGAGGTCCTGAGAAAGCCCCAAACAGTGACCAAAGAACTGAAACCAAATAAATCATGCAAATAGATCACTTTTGACCAGTTTAAAGTGAGAACTGAAAACATCCTTGGTGAGACATGCAACACCACCAGAACCGTGAGAGGTCTTCCCTCAAGAAGGGCCGATGCGCTGAGTGGCAAGTACAATCCTGTATGGATGGGAGCAGTCTATATAATGATTCATGAGTCTCTGCCAACAAAAGTATATCACATTTCAGCATGAAAGAATGGAAATCGTCGGCTAAAGAAGATGATAGTATGCCATTACAATTCCAAAAACCAATATGTAAAGGCTTAGGGGAACTCGGGCTGCTCCTTTGTCCGGGAGCCCTAAATCCTTTTTGAGAAATCTTATCAAAAAATTTTGGCTTGCCTTCAATGAAAACCACCCACTGATTTCTTGCATTTGCATCTATAATTTGTTTCATGGCTTGCCATTGTGTGCGTTTAAGGTCATCATCCATAAAAATAAAGCTCCCTTTTAATTTGGTTCTAAGGCGTAAAGCTGCGTTGTGGCTGTCCATAGAGTGAAACTTGATAACCAAGACATTAGTGTCAAACTTATTTCTCCAAGCTGTATCAAATCCATCCATGTTGTGTGTGAACTTAGTTAAAAGCAGCACTTTTGCCTCCTCAATGGGGCCCTCTAACTCAAATATTAAGGGCTTTTTTAGCCCTTCTTTCTTTCTTGGAAAAGACATTTTCTAGTGTAGAATTCACAAATGCATGTTGAACCGAGCTTGAAGATTCAGCCTTACCATCGCCCATGTCTTCGTTTCTTCCACTTGTTTCTCAAGGCTGGATATTTTGTTCGAAGTCTCCTCCAAAACATTCTTTTGAGGGATATGCTCTGCAATCCGTTGCTTAAGATACACATTTTCTTGTTCAAGCTTCATTCGCTCTTCTTTAACCCCACAGAGATCCAAAACCAGCTTGCCATTCTCAATTTCAAAGAAGTGTAATTGTCTTTTGAGTCCGAGGATTTCTTGCCGAATAAAGCTGATGCCATAAGCAAAAAGGCCTTCAGTAGGTTTGGAAGGGGTATAATCAACTGTGGGCAGTTGATTAACCGCAAATGTTTTGGCAGCAGGGTGGGCATCTGTCTTGGATTCAGATGCAGATGCGATGGACAGATCAGACGCAGATGCGATGGACAGACTTGAAGCACGTACAATGGCAACAGGTACCACAAACTCGGATGTGATGGACAGGGAGGTGGTTTCCGGGCCACCTCCGGGACATGGCTCGGTTCAGCTTCCGGGATAGCAGGGCATGGTGGAGAGTGGGGGGAGTTACCTCCCCCCCGTTTGTTGCGTGGAGCCATGTGGTAGGACAGCGCTAATGGAGCGTGCTAGCAGCAGAGAGCCAACACCAGTAGCGCCCTGTAGGACTGGTCAGCAGGTGTCCTCAACACATCAGGTCAGCAAACAGCGCGCTAGCAGCAGCGCATCAGGACAGCGGGGGGGGAGAGAGAGAGAGAGAGAGAGAGAGAGAGAGAGAGAGAGAGAGAGAGAGAGAGAAAGAAAGAAAGAAAGATTTTATTAATGTCCTTGAATACCCTAAGGTACATAGGACTAAGAAAAGGTACATGTCAAGTGTGCACATAGGAGCTTAAAGCTCAATCATCTATAAAACTAAATAACTGCAAATATAATGCATAAAGACAGCTGGCCTAGTCAGGATCCAATAGCCTGGAATCATATATCACGATGCCCATGAGCATGAAAGAAATGGTGGATGGTATGCTGTGAAGGTGTGATTAGATGTGCCCTGGACCTCTGTCACCGGATAGGCCGTCGGTGTCGTCTCTGCTGCCGTGGCGCTCTGGGCTGTGATCTAATAACTAACTGTCTCTCTGGCCGTCGACATGGTCTCTGATGCCGGTGTACGAAGGAGTCGGGAATCTCGGCCTCTCCATCTGAGTCGCTGCCTATGGGTACCTCGGATCTCTGTCTCCGACGGGATATGCACTCATCAATGCTCAGCTATGTCAGGGAATGTGTACCATTAAGTCTCCTCCTCCTCAGGTCTGGCATCTCTCGGATCATCAGTGCGACACATCTAGGGTCCTCATAAGATATCAAGGTAGAAAGTGTAACTGGGTGCTCTCTGAACAAGCAGTAGTACCGCCCCCGTATCTCATAGTAGGCTGGACATCTGAAGAGGAAATGTGACTCGTCCTCAGTCTCATGCATAACACACATGCTACAAAGCCGGTCCTCTCGTGGGGTGCCACTGTATCTGCCAGTCTCAATAGCCAGCTGATGTGAAGAAACCCGAAACTGACCCATCGCTATCTGCAGACTATGTGATATACTCCTCAGCAAGTAACCAGATACTATGGGGCAGCCAGCCGGATCAAGAGATAGAAAGTGTGTACGATAAAACTCACTCTTGGTCCCCAATGGACCCTGCCAAGTGATATGAAGATATGATCTGTAAAGGAGGCCTCTGATGTACTGGTGGGTGCCCGCAGGTAGATCACTGATCTGGATACCCAATGTGGAGAGGAGACGGCAAGCCTGGGAGTACCATGAGAAAAGGTGTCCCTCTGAGTGTAGGCGCCGGGATGAAGATAAAGCTGCAACTACATAATGTGTACCCCCGTCCTGAAGATCCTCTAACCTTTGTATGAATGTCACAATATGGAATAAGGCCTCAATCTGAATGGGGGGGACCACGAACTCCGCCAAGATAATCTGGTGTGGTGCTGAGGGCTTAGCCCATATCATCCGGGAGAGCACACGAATCTAGAGCCGGGAGATATATGTCCAATCAGTAGTTGTCAGACCAGTACTCCATGTCTCGGAAGCATACATAGCTGAGGGCACAACCATAGTGTCAAAGAGCCGACACTTACTAGTCGCATCTCTGATGTGTGAGCTGAAAAATAGTCTCTCCAAATCTACCAATGAGGCATAGCCCTTCCGTACCTGGGAAATAGCTGCGTGTCTCATGCTGAACGTAGGCCCCGAGAATAGTACTCCTACATATGTATAGGAATCAACAACCTCTAGGGGATGACCATCCCATAGAAGCTCCTGCCGCATCATGAAAGACTTAGAGGTGTTGAACACCATAACCTTAGTCTTGGCCACATTCACCGACAAACCCCACCGTGTGCAGAAAGAAAGAAGAGCATCTAAGTGTCGCTGCAAACCCTCTCTCGTCCGTGAAAACAAAACCACATCATCAGCATAAAGGAGAATAACAATAATGAGGTCGCCCAATGTACAACCCTCCCCTCCATCACTCTGTATAACATGCTCTAGCTCGTCAATGTAAAGACCAAAAAGTGTAGGAGAGAGTGGACATCCCTGTTTGACACCAATAGTACTGACCACCTCCGGTGAAATAACTCCTGATAGTCGAACCCTGCCAATAACTCGCCTGTACAATGCTACTACCGCCTGTATAGTATCCTCCTGAAAGCCCCAATCATGAAGTCTCTGTATCAATAGATGCCTAGGCACAGAATCAAATGCCTTGCGGAAATCCACAAAGCACATACACGCTCCCTCTTGGCCTTAGCCTCCTCAATGATGGACCTCAAAGTAAAGAGAGAGAGAGAGAGAGAGAGAGAGAGAGAGAGAGAGAGAGAGAGAGGAAGAAGAAGAAACTTTATTAATGTCTTTTCCATGCCCTCAAGCATATAAGACTGCACAATACATCAAAAAAGATGGAAACCAGACGGATCAATGTAGTCAACTAACAAATTGAAAAAAGATCTAACTAAGAAGAGATTAATAGCTAGGATTATATGGTACGTAAACCATGTACAGGTTCAACTGGACATCTTTCAGTTCTCTAACTCTAAGCCGGACTTATTTCTCTAACTCTGCTACTACGGTCTCCACTACCTCTTGAACTATTTTTTCTACAAAACGTATTATCCCCTCTCTGTAAATGAGATGTTTCCCCAAGTCTTTTGCTTTCTGGAGTTAAGCTTAAGGGGGGGTGTTGGAATTAAGCATCACTCCAACTCACTAGAACTCGAACCTTTTCTATTCATGTCATCAGAACACGAATCATTTGGGTTCATCACATTTCCTGAGTACCAGTACACTATGTAAATACACACACACACACACACACTCTCTCTCTCTCTACGACAACCCTGCAATCTTACCCTCTGAAGTTGAACGTCTTCACAATAATCAACTGAAGTAGACGCGGGAAAAATTCTCTTCGTTCTCCCATGAACTCAAAGTCTTCGGTTTGAGGGCCTATTTCCGTTCTTGTACTTGGATGAAAGTTAGGCCTTCATCCAAGAAAATACAAGTATCTTTCAACTTGGCTCAACAACGGAGAACATCTCTCCTATTTGTGGATGATGAGAAGCGGATAACTAATGTTTCTGCATCTTTCTTGGTGCGCCAGGCCTTGTCCAGGCCAACATCGTTGTGCTAGAGCGTATCCGTCATAACCTGTGTGTTGAGGATTCCACGCACTCGAACGTTGAGGGCTTTTTGTTCACGGAGCCGATTCTCAGTGAATGTAGCAGATATAAAGGAAACCGGAGTATGTCCACCTTGACCCTTGAGGACATCAGCCCACAATTTCTTGTGTTGTTGTTCTTGATGGTCTCGATCTGGATCTTCGACTTCTTGGTACTCTACTATGAAAGCAGCCTAGTCCTTGACTTGGCGTTGAAGATCAGCCAAAATGCGGCCTATGTTTTGAATGTCTGGTACCTCGGTGGCGTCCCGATATTTGATAATGTGTGCAATCTGCCAGTCTGTTCATCCACGTTCGCTTGTAGCTTTTTGACATGTTCTTGAAGCTGAGAAGAGAGAGAGAGAGAGAGCGCTTTATTGATGTCTTTTCCATGCCAAAAGGCATATAAGACTAGTAAATGTACATGCCAAGTATGTGGTATCAATGGGAGCACATGAAACATCTCCGATACAATAATGAAAGAAACAACATATCTAAAAACTATGAACTATGAATTGAGATGAAAGAGATATGTATGAATTGAGAGAGAGAGAGAGAGAGAGAGAGAGAGAGAGAGAGAGAGAGAGAGAGAGACCCTTTGAAGGGACTTCAAGTTAGCGTTGTTGGAATTTTCCCTCTCATTTTCCTCCT
This sequence comes from Diphasiastrum complanatum, assembly GCA_029204225.1. Taxonomy (NCBI): domain Eukaryota; kingdom Viridiplantae; phylum Streptophyta; class Lycopodiopsida; order Lycopodiales; family Lycopodiaceae; genus Diphasiastrum; species Diphasiastrum complanatum. The sequence continues at coordinate 44,547,416 of CM055096.1, forward strand.
TTACATCTTCAAAGTCAAGGTCCAATTCCTTTGCATGTAGAGAAAACCAGCTTTCCTTTGCTTTCAACTGCACATACAGGCAATGATATAACTTAAGAAGGACAAAGCTTCAAAATGAATAAGAACCTCCATGAACTGACCAGCTAGACCAAGAACTCTGTGCAATAAAAAACTACTGAAATTAATGCAAGACAAGACAAATTTGTTATGAACCAAGTCTTAAAACATGAAACAGGACAATTATAGCTGAAACCATCCATCTCATTTTGCTTTTTGAATAATATCATTCCACAAAATCTTATCAACAAAGTAATATCTACAGACATTACGCAACAGTCTGAAATGATATTTTTGTTGTGCTTGAATACTGAATAACTTGCCATACAGCTCTCCAAGTGTTTTCAAGTATCTACATGGACTTATCTAAAGACAGCATTACCTGTGAATGCCTGCGGGATGCCTTATCCACTTGAAGAGCAAGTGCAACACGCTTTTGAATTGCAGGTAAGTATGTGCCATTTACAGGAAATTTTGACAGCATTTTCATCTGCAAATCATTTTTCCAAAGACTTATACACATCTAAGAGTTTACTATGAAAACCCCTGAAGTTTACAAAGAATGCCCAAATGTACTTTCAGAACTGAAACACATCTGAAGAAAATTGAGTATCAGATATAATTTTGTAAACCAAAAAGCTATGAAATTTTAACAATCAAGACACATGGGGGCAATTTTAATCCTCCAACTATCTGTTTTGTCTAAAATAAAATATAAAAACATTTTGCTGGAAAACCCGCAAATCGCTGGTTTTTTGGGCCAGCGATTCACGATTCGCGAATCACCAGTGCAACTATGGTTTAAAAATACACAAACTGATTCCACATTCAGCGAACTGAAAAAGAAATTTCAAGACAAGCTCTACATCCTCATAAAGTGGGCTCCACTGCCAAGTTTGAACTACAATTCGCACGTGCTTTTTACAAAAGAGAAAAAAACTCTTCTTCACTTTTAAAGTGTTTTGGGAAAGCTGATACCTTTGGAAGGGTAGAGCATAAAACAGAAAACTTTGATTTGTCGGATGGTGAAATGAGAGCAATGCTGCATCCATCTTTCAAAGCACGAGCAGTTCTTCCACTTCTATGCACATACATCTGATCATAAAAATCCATAAAATCCACTGAATCTGACAGAAGTGCTTTCAGCAGAAAATTTGAAAATCAGCATAGCTACTCGTAAATCCCTGATAATACTTTGACATTCATAGCATGCCTCAATCAAGCCAGAAAACAAGCTGGTCATGTTTGTCTTCTATCTTAACCTATTCGATATTCTCACCACTTACCTCAGCTGCATGTGGCAGCTGGTAATGGACAACAGTTCGAATGTCAGGAATATCCAAGCCTCGTGCCGCAACATCAGTTGCAACAAGCACACAATCATCCTTTTCACGGAACCGGTCCATTGCCTGTAGTGCATTTAGGAGGAAAGGGTTATTGAAAATTGTTAAGCAGGGATGTTTAGCTACAGGAAGAATAAAAAATACAAACTGGATATCCAAGAAACCACTTTGCTAAAGTGAAAATTAAGTAGCTGGAATATTTACAATTAACTCGTTAAAGCCCTTTCTACCAAAGTGAGAGCTAGTAGTTCTGCTTGGACCATGACAAAAAATTGCTAGTAGCAATATATGATTATCAATTAATCTGAACAAAATTAACGTCCTAACGTTCCAAACAAAAGTAAATGATACCTGCTAGCAACAAAATCCTATTTTGACTATATGCAGGGTTATTTCCATAACTGCAATGACTTAACCTTCTAGAAGAAATGTATACGTGCCGAAAGATACTACATTATATCTCCCTCTGTTTTGAAGCTTAAAAAGACAACAAAAGTATGTCTGCTTGTTAATCAACATCCTCTTACACCAAGTGCACTGAAATTAGATAGCATATTCTCTCCCCTACCTCTTCTAATCTTTAACGACATTTTTCAAAAGTGATACAAATTATACAAGAGAAAAGGCAGCAGTACAGTCCAAAAAATTTATCTGATCAATGGAATGAAAACGTAAAAGAGGAAAACCATGTAATTGCTATGTGCACCATTCTCATGTCTGTTTTTTGCAACTTTGGAATATTTAATGACGCTAATCAACGCCATATAATGTGAACAGCTTTTCATGCTCATACCAGAACAAAATAAAGACATCCGTACAAGCAAACAAGAAGAGCTTCAATACAGCAGAAAAGACTGACGGTTTTCGAAAAAACTCAGAGAGTTTTCAGGAATGCAATTTGCAAAACATTAAGTACAATAAATCATTACTATAACAAACAGAGAAAATCCAAAACTTCGAATTTTAAATATGTACAATCTAATGTGGTAAGGTTACAAGCTGATTCAAATCGGCCGATTCAAACGGTTCAAACCGGCCAAGCTGGTTGGAACCGGAAAACGGTTCGAATAGCACAAAACAAAATCCAAAACGTTTTCTTTTGGCTTTTTTAGGTTTTTTTATTTTGTCCCGGTTCGAACCGGATTTCGGTTCAAACGGTTCGAACGATGGTTCGATTTTTGAAATGTGATTCGTGCAACTCTATACTATGGTATATAGTTTCCTGCTCAGAAAATTTGGTTCTTGTAAAGATTGAATATGTACAACGCACTATGGTCATTGGTCATTAGTACGTAAAAAAGTTGGGTCCCTCCCTGTCTCAAAAACATTTCTTCATATAGGAACTCCTATCTAACCCTCAAAGCCTCTTCCTGCTTCCCTTTAATTTGGGCTCCTGCTCTCTGCCCCATTCACTAGCTTATGGATCCACCCTCCTCTCTCCTTGCTCAACCTCCCCAACAACCAATCCTGCCTATCATTACCCCCTCTTGCTCTGCCTTCTCAAGCCTCATCTACCTCCTGCTTGTTCCCCATTTTTGCTATTTTTGCAATGTCCACATCCATCCCTCTCCACACAGCTCCTTCCAGATTGGTTACCCCTGCCAGCAACCAGCCTGTGTTATTCAAGCTTCTTGCCCCTGGCTAGCAGCTGCCTGCCTCCCATGCATTGTCTTCCCTAAAGGAACACATTCTGTTTCAAATGAATGCAGAATAACATTCCAATTTTGTGGGCGATTATATAATATATACATTGAAACAGAGCAGTGTTCCATACGCTGGTATACAGAACCTTTGCAAATATAGTACTACTACATGAATGTCTGTTATAATTTTGTGTTTTTTCTTTGGGGGGAGAGGGGCAGTCACCATAACAAGTATTTTTTGGACAAACATGTAACTTTTTCCACACTCAGCCTTTTTTGGTTCGATAAAGGCTATGGCTGAGTTCTTTCTACCAAATAGAATCGCTCTGCAACTTGTCCAAGTGATTTCCACTGAGAAACGATGATTTTGAATTCAAAAACCTGAGAATTGCCAAAACCTGATGAAAACCACAAAACTTCACAGTTTTGCCACCATTGAACAAATTTCAGATCTATCTGATCCTACCCTATGTCCAAGAAATTTCCAACTTGACCACCTAGTTGCCTCTTTCACCAAGATACAATGAACACATCTGTTGTCGAACATAATCATGCTTTGTTTCTGACAGCATGTCAAAGAGATGACTATAGAATCAAGGAGTTGCATAACCGGAGAAACGAAGAAGACACATAACCTTGGTCCTCTAGAACCTTGGAGGAGAGAGCAATCTACGGATATCAATGTATTCTTGAATCTGTGTCCCCAAATATTGCCGGCCTCTGAAAATATGTGACAAAGCAAAAGATGGCATCCAACTACAGAGGAGGCATGGCAAACTCGACCAAGATAGACTGACATTCAATAGATCATTTAGGATGAGCTATCCATGATGACTTGAATACCTAGAGGGGGGAAAAACTCGCTTTTACTGCATAAATCATCTTAGTGTGTCCGATGTTCAAAGAGGCGGTACTTGGTCTTCATAAACTTGCACATGTTTCTAGAAGTGAAACCACTCCATAATGACTAAGGAAAACTGTTCCACCCCTTGCCAACTAGTAGTTGCCTTCCTTAAGTTGAGGTCATTATGTGAAGTAAACCTAAGTACGAGTATTAGAAAAACATGCCTATAAGTTAGTTGCATAGAGTGACAATCTCCTTGGTATGAAATGTTAGAGATCAACTTCCTGATTTTTCACATCTAACCTCAAGCCTCTCCTATCAAATATTGAACAAGATATCAATTTGTCTTTGTAGTTTGTGGGGATTTCCATAATGTTGATGTTCGTAAGGCAAACATGCTATCAATGATGAGAACGCTCACTAAGCACCTGTATGCTAGAAAGCAGGACTTAAGCTAGAAAGCAGGAAGAGAATGCTTAAGGAGGCTAAAAGAGGAGCAATGCCTGCTTATGCATAATAACAATAAAAGAATGGACGCGGCGAATGAAATGAGCCAAGTCCATAACTCTCCCCTGCAGAAAAACAAAGCCCTCCACCGGCTAGCAAGCATAATGACTATCTAAAACAATAATGTAAGCATGCTAAATACTGAAAAATCACGAACTAATGTGTCATGCCCATGACTGGTCTTGGATAGCGTGTCGACGCTAGGGACCGGTAGACCAACAACCCGTAAGTTAATTGTGACTATAAGGGAATTGGGGCCCTTATGTGTACATGGTCATAATTAATGGTTGTAGGCCTAAACACATGGTGGTGGAGTTGGTATGGGTCTATCAGTGAGTCAATAGGGAACTCGATGACGTGGCCCAGATAGGCTGCAGAGGTGTCCAGTGAGGTGTCAGTGCACTACTAGTGGTGCATGGGCCTTGGAGGGTATAAGTATACCTGCTGGGCTCTCACTAGTGCATGCTTGATTTGTGATGAGTAGCTACATGCTGCTGGTGTGACTCCTCTTTCCATGAGTCTGATTGATCCATAGCTTGGGGGCTAGATCCGTACGATCTAGGTTTGGTTGGGTTGGTTTAACCTCAACCGGTTCCCATGAGTTGTTGCTTTGTATGGTATGCTTAGGCTAGAATCCTGTTGTGAGGACTTTATATTGGTATCAGAGCAAACCTTAGGCTAGGCAGTTTTAGAACTTCATCAGAGCAATAAACAACGGGATAAACAAATGCGAAATCTATTTAATCAACTGCAAGCTATTAACTCTAACAACTTGGGCTACCAACCGGAAATATTTTCCGGCGAAAAAAAGTTTAAACGCCCGGAAGTTGTAGAAGACTGGATAAACCGTTGGACAAGTTATTTTAGCTTGCACAACGTTCCAGAGGATAAACGAATATCATCGGTTCTATTGTTTCTGGAAGGTAAAGCCTCTTCTTGGTGGAGGGAACTTTCCACGAAACCGGTGACTTGGGCTGGATTCCTGACGGAATTCCGGAAAGCTTTTGTCACGATAGATGATTCCGAGCTGTATATTCGGTTTATCAACTGCAAAATGGGCAGCCGAGAACTGGACGGTTATGTCCAAGAGTTCTTGGATTCTTTGGCCAAGGTGCCGCTTTTTTATCGTAAGTTAGCACAGTGGCAATTTATTGCTGGACTGCCAACTGACTATCAAAATGAATGCAAACGAAATATCCTCAACTCACTAGAGGATGCTATCCGTGTGGCGAAAGCCTATGATAGTACAGTTGTTGCATCACGAAAAAGGGTGCACGGCCAAACGGCCCCGAAACCCAAGCAAGAAAAATCTAGCAAGCGTAAGAAGCAGTTTTTTGACGAACTGGAAGCTGAAACGTACCAACAGTCAAAGATGAAGAAGAATAAGAAAAAACTGGTGGTGAAAGACAAAGCACGGTTGGCGGCGCTTAAACAAAATCTGTGTTTCCTCTGCAATAAACCCGGGCACCGTGCTAAACAGTGCCCCGAACGGAAAACTAAGTCGTCAAGTTTCATGACTGTGGATTTACCGGCAGGTAAATTAGAAGTCAATTTGTTAAATAATTGTGACTGTACTTGTAACTTTAGTGCACTCTCTTTCAAGCCTAATGAATTGTTTCGTGTGAGAGGCAATCTTTTAGGGAAAGACGTGAATGTGCTTTTTGATTCAGGTAGTACTCACAATTTTTTGAATGCTCGACTTGCGCAGAAGCTCCGAGTGCCCACCATGGCCAGTGATCACCGTTACGTGGTCCGTCTTGCCTCAGGGTCGGACACTGAGATTTGGGATGTCAAAGTATCGAACTTAGAGCTTCGGATGCAGGACTATGTTGAGCCGTTGGATTTCCATGTCATGAATCTAGACCGGACTGATGTAATTTTGGGCTATGAATGGTTTTTTGGCAAGTCAGACTCTTTAGAGATAGATTTTAAAAATCATTCTATGGTATTTAAAGATAAGTTTGATCAGATTGTCTCTATTTCTGGAGAGACCGATGTACTTCCATCGCCGATGATTTCCTCGGCTGAATTATTGAGAAACTTCATGATTCTGAGTATGAACTCTTTCACTGGCTTTTGAAATCTCTTATGCATTGTGATGTTAGGGATGTGAATGTGTTTTCATGCTTTAACACCGAAAATTCACATCAGGAACAACAGCTTTTGCAAGATTTAAAGCAAGAGTTTAGTGAAGTTTTTCCGAAGCAGCTACCTTATGGACTACCACCCGCTCGGTCGGTAAATCATAAGATAGATCTTTTGCCCGATAGTCGTCCTATCTTCAGACAACCATATCGGTTTAGTCAGAAGGAAGAGGAGGAAGTGGCTAGGCAGATCGAGGAGTATCTCAGGATGGGACGCATAAGACCTAGTAAATCTCCATGTAAAAATAAATACCCGTTGCCCAGGATGGGCGATCTCATAGATCGATTGATGGGAGCTAAATACTTCACGAAAATTGATCTATATACGGGATACCATCAGATTAGGATACATCCGGAAGATGTATCTAAAACCGGTTTTAGGACCAGGTTTGGCCACTACGAGTTTCTTGTATTGCCCTTTGGTTTGACGAATGCTCCAGCTACTTTCCAGCAAATGATGAACGATTTGTTTCGTCCATATTTGGGGAAGTTCGTAGTAGTGTTTCTGGACGATATTCTAATCTATAGCAGAACACTCAAAGAGCATGCTAAGCATGATCATCCTGAGACGGATGGACAGATGGAAACAACGAATCAGACAATGGAACAAATGCTTCGGGCATATGTTTCCAGACGGCAATCTGATTGGGAAAAGTACCTTCCATTGATCGAGTTTGCCTATAATATTAGTAAGCATTCGGCTACCGGTTATAGCCCGTTTATGCTTATGTACGGTTTTGAGCCTAGGTCACCCATTGCGGTTGAGACTCGGGCGATCAAGTTTCAGAAAGTAGCGGATTTCCTACACGATATGCAGGAAATGCTACGGATTGCACGTGAAAATGTCCAGAGTGCCCAGGATAGGGACAGACATTATTTCTCATAAACAGATGCATGGAAGAGGCATACCTCCCTCTTCATGCCATCCTATCAACTGCCAAGTGGCCTTGCCTTGCCACCTAGCCTCCACCTCAGCCTTTTGGACTTCACCTAGCAATCTGCCAGGTGGCCTACAGCCCCTTCCCCCTTCACCTTTTTTTTGTTTTTCTTCAGATGGTCCATCGCTGTTATACAGGGACAGTTCTGGAGAAAACACGTCATGTAAGCAGGGAAGGCCCCGATTTCTACAGCTGGTGATCTGGTATTCATCGCAATAGGAGGGCGCTACCTGCTGCCACTTCTCCTGGCCCACAAGATGCCACGTGGCAGATTTTTTCAAGTTTTCTTGACCCTCCCGCTGCTCAAACAGCGATGAAGAAACCTGTTTTTTGTTTGGATCTGAGAAGGGCCCCATCGCGACCAAGAATCCATAATCGGGAGCGGAATCTCAGTAGGAAGGACCGCCACCTGTCCTTCCCTGGACAATGCCAAGTGGCAGGTCCTCCTTACCCCCCAACCACTTTTTTTTGAAACTTTTTACTTGAAATTTACAAAAAAACAGTGGAAAGAAGAATGGACAAACACGCATAAAAAATGCGTTTTAAACCCGATTTGAAATCCGTCAGAAACGTCGTAAGTTACAGGAAATCTACTACGGATCAACGCACCTGCTTTCAGTATGCAGTGGCTCTGATACCATATGTTACAATCTTACTTATTGCAAACCTCCAGGTGCCGGTTAATTACAAGAGACCGAACGATACACATTCCACCCCGCCATAGGACCTAATCCGGGTCCACCCACCGTCCCCTGGCCTGTGACCGTATCAAGCTGGATCCGACCTCCATCCCAGACGGCGTCCTATACCACCGCCTAGGCTCTCAGCCATCTCCTGCCTCACGCTAGCAATACATCCTGGCCGTGCACACGCTCTCCATCCACCTCCTCCTAGGTAGACAGAATGGATGGCAAATGAGTCCTCCTACCCTTGTATACCTCCAAGGAGAGAGACTCCAAGCCATGTGCACTCCTGGATCATGACACGTGGCAACCATGCAGGTTCACGAGTCACCGGTCAAGTCTACAAGCCCAGTCATCGTTTGGTCTCAAGTCTGGGTTTGGGACCCAAGGGGGTTGGGTCCCTAACAAAAAGAGTCTACGTGAAGGAGAGCATCTTGGATCTGGAGATCAGTTGGACCTGTTGGATGAATCATCGGGTGTATCTCGTCTTGAACCCGAAAAGATCTTGGATACAAGAACTAAACAACTTTGTACATGCATTAAATGTAATGAGGCGGTTGTAATAACTGCAACAAAAAGTAGTTGTAGATATTTTGTAAGATATTATCCTAGAATCTTCATCAGAAAACGCTTCTAATTATTCGGTTTTTCAACCATCAACAACCTCAGCTGAAGCCATTTTGCGCCATGTGAGCTAGCAACCTCGACACTAAGAGACTGTGTAGCAGAAATAGGTGTAGCACGAATCTTGGTGGAAATGTAACTGTTAATAAATGAGTGTGTACTACCCGTATCCACCAAAGCAATATACTCTCGCCCCAAAATGCGAACACGAAACCGAATAGAACGAGGACCAGGACACCCAGCCCAAGTAGCATAAGCAAGTTGCGCATGGCAAGCGGCAGAAGCAAGATCATCAGGAAGCGGGTCAGCCGGCTCATCAACAAAATGTGGGTCAGGAGTATCAACACGCATCTCCTTGTCACACATCCATCTACATCATATTTGTAGTATATGGTTATCATATGACTTTATCAAACTCGTATGTAAACATGCAATAGCATAAAATGTGAATGAAAGAAATGTAAGTATTTGACAATGGATGCTAATTTATAAATGATATCGTGAAGTTGATCAGTTAGACAACCACAACCTACATTGGAAATATGTACTCAAGCATCTTCATCCGAATCATGAGATTTAAGACTGTGAAGTTTTCCTTCTATTGTGAACGATGTCCATAGTAAATGAGCAAAACCAATTGGTGTTCTCATCTTGCAAATGACTGACCGTACATACTTATACTCTTCCTTGGTAAGAATCCAAGAGCCTCTTTGAATGATATGAGTATTGCCATCTGTACCCAATTTTGGCCAATACTCTTTTTTTGTCTTTGAGAAAAACGAGAAGTGGACAACTCAGGATACTTATGCTGCAGGGTAGTAGCCAAGGAGATAGCATCTGAGAGAGGAGGAGGCCGAAAAGAGGCAACATCATATCGTAAGGAGCCTCTAAGACTAGCAATAAAACGTGAAATAAGCTCTGTAGGATAAAGATCAGTAAAAAGGTAAGAAAGCTCAGTAAACTAATCAATATAAGCAGTCAAATGACTAGTATGGCGAAGGCTACGAAACACATCACGTTGACGAACCAACCATTGTGGGTCAATCATAGCCATACGAAGATCGTGCCGAAAAGTAGGCCATATATGTAATCCCTCACGAGCAGGCTCAGTGCGATAGACATGCCACCAAGTCTGAGCTCGACCATCTAAATGTAACGCAGCCAACTGCACTTTCTAGGTTTCAGTCTTGGGATACATAAGAAAATAGGTCTCTAACTTAGAGAACCAATTTTCCAAGATATTCCCATCAGATGAACCAGAATAAGTAGTAAGCTGGATGCGATCACAAAAATCACGAGCAAAATGAGGCTCAGGATTACCTAAAAAAGTAGAAGAAGGAAATCCTGGTGGTGCGGAGGGAAATCCAGGTGGTGGTACAGAAGACCCGAAAGGAGACCCATAAGAACTAGCACTATATGAAAGGAGACCAAACGTACTACCAAAAGCACCTCTTGAAGATGGAGATGGAGCAGGAGCAGGTGTACTCAAAATAGGAAATAAATGTCTGGGGGGGTGGTATCCCCTCGTGGTAGGATAGTCTCAAGGCTAAAACGAATACGATCAATACGACTCTCAAGATGATCCATGCGGGAATCAATATGTGTAAAACGATCATCTAAAGAGCTCTGCGGAGGGTCTTCTAATGAAGAAGTCGCCATAGGGACTAAGGAAGAGACAAAAACCTGAGGGAGAGGACGTTTGTCGTCACCCCAACTTAGTCTAACTTCTGAAATCACCAAAAATGGCACGTAAACAGTCAATCAAAAAACGAGAGGCTGAGAAAGTAGAAGGTTTCCAAAATGGAAAAATGGACAGAGGAGGGTGTGAGGCAACAAATATGAACAGGAATAGGGGGCTGGAAAAAGCAGTATGTGAGCAGAAAAGACAGCAAGTAGGTGCAAAAAGGAAGTCCAAAAAGGGCGCAAGCAATACCTGGGTGGGTGCTGATCCGTCGTTCACTCGGTAGTGCCAACAAAGAGAGGTAAAAGCTGAAAATAATAGGGCACTGGGCAGCAACTACCAAGATCCACAATATGCTGAAGAATAGGCTGAAAAAAGGTGCTGAAGTAAGGTGCCGAACAGCCTCCAATCAATAGCCAAAACGGACAGCAAGTCGGTGAAAAGAACCTCTAAAAATGAGACGGTAGTAGGGCACTGGACAGCCTCCAGTCAATATAAAAAATTGACAGCAAATCGGTGACTAAAAGTGTCGAAAATGATGAGGTAGTAGGGTGCTAGGCAATAGCTACCAAATCTGCAAAAACAATGAAAATCTGCCGAAAAAATCGACGGAAGTGATGAGTTACCGCTGAAAATGAGATGGTAGTAGGGCGCTGGACAGCATCAGTATAAAAAAAGGACAGCAAATCGGTGACGAAAAGTGTTGAAAATAATGAGGTAGTAGGGCGCTGGGCAATAGCTACCAAATCTGCAAAAACAATGAAAATCTGCCAAAAAAATCAACGAAAGTGATGGGTTAGCAGGGCGCTGAACAGCCTCCACCAAAACTGCAAAAAATGATGAAGAAATTGTCGAAAGTGGCAGTAGGGCGCTGGACAGCCACCACCAATCTGCAAAAATGACGGAGAAAAATCGATGAAAGTGATGGGTGGTAGGGCGCTGGACAGCCTCCACCAATCTGCAGGAAAGTGCCCCGATACCAAGTTACAAGCTAGGATTCACTAGCTATGCTAGAAAGCAGGACTCAAGCTAGAAAGCAGGAAGAGAATGCTTAAGGAGGCTAAAAGAGGAGCAATCGTCATAAACTGAATAAAGGAATACAATGTTGCCCTACTTATACCCTCTCCCTGAATCAAATGGAGGATTCAAAAAAGGGAGGGAAAAGGATTTGGAGGGAAAATAGTGCGCCCTCCCAGTAGGAAGACCCCCACTCCGAATCAATGTGACCAAGTCCTAAAAATATAACCAAATAGGGCCCAAGGCCAGTATATGAATAAAAAGGGCCCTTAGGCCTGCTTATGCATAATAACAATAAAAGAATGGACGCGGCAAATGTAATGAGCCAAGTCCATAACTGTTACCAACTAGACTCACCTCTGCGCACTAGAGCTATCAACACGTACATCGAGCACAATTATGATTCTGGCGCTACTGATGTCCCATACCACTGATACCCACCCTTGTCGCTCACATGCACCATCATGAGTCTCCAGTAAGATCCTACCATGCACACGTGCTCATACCATCCATCACTTGGGTAGATAAAATGAATGGCACCCGGGACCTCCTAGCCCTATATATAATACAAGTAGGCCCCTCTCCCCAAGCATTGTTCAAGCCTGGACCCGAGACACGTGGTACTTGCTTATACTAACACGTGTCACCAAATCTATCAATAGCTCCAACTTCCAAACCAACATTTCGCCATTATCTTAGGTTGACATTATGTACTGACCTAAGTACATAGCATCCCCTCCCCCTTAAAAACTTCCTTCTAATGAGCGCAATCTAGGAAACTTCAATCTTAAATCATTCTCTTTATCCCAAGCGTCCTCATCATTTGACTTGCCAAAAACCCATATATTTATGAATTACACAATTTCTAAGCTTTTTTCAATCTACATCTATGACTTTCTCTGTAAATATGCTAGATCCTCCAACTGAACTAGCTCATCTTTTAGAATAAGGTTATCCCTAGTCTTTCTTTTGAACAACTAACATGGAACACAAAATTATGCACTTTCACCCCTTTGGGAAGATGTAGCTGATGGGTAACTCGATTGATTTTATTTACGATCTTGTATGGATCTTGGCTATAGCTTACGGCATTTACCAAATCTAAGTACCTTAAAATCTTAAGGTACACCCAATTTTCAACCTAAAATCCCCTAAGTGAACAGCTTTTGTTAGCATAATATTGTGCTTTGCAAGGTAACCAACCGATTCGAATTGGGCTGATTTGCCCAGTTCAAACCGATTCGAACCGGCCAGACTGGTTCGAACCGGAAAACGGTTCAAACCGATTCGAACCGGCCAGACTGGTTCGAACCGGAAAACGGTTCAAACCCCGAAAAAAAAATTCAAAACGTTTTTTTTGGCTTTTTGGCCTCTTTTTTGCTCCCCAGTTCGAACCCGATTTCTGTTCGAATTGGCTCTGAAGGTTTCAAACGATTCAAACCATGGTTTGAGGTTCGAACCATGATTCGTGCAACTATGATTGTAGCCTAGAACTCCAGGCCTTTGGCTCTGACCAATATCAATGAACGATGTTGAAAATTATTGATCAGCATAAAAGGACTAAATCATGTGACCATATCTTTCACAAACTTGTTGACACGTTTGTTTGTTCATTGAATTCTAGGTGATCAATTGATCCAAGATTGCCAAAACTTGTCAATGAGCTTCTAATCACGCTGACATTGTAATTCGGTAAACTATATAGCTTGGAAAAAATTTGCAAAAACTTAAGCAAGCTTGAAAGCCTTGGCAATAACTTTAGTAGGAATAAATTGTGCCATCTTGTTAACTTGTCAAGCACTACCCAATCCTGTAAAGTCCAATCACAAAATCCATTGAAATACTTTTCTAATTTTTATCAAAAATATTTCTACAGATTAAGGAAGCGGATGGTGCGTCCGAACGCGCGTCCGCATCCGCGTCCGGACCCGGACGCACCAGTGGTGCGTCCGGGACGCGTCCGCTTTTGACGTCGACGCGGATTGCCCGCAACCGGCCCGGACCCTCATGTCTGCTACAAATCTAACAGACCAGCTTAAGTCTGTCTACTTTATTACGCTAGCATTGTTAACACTTTTGGAACTTTCATCTTTGGGCAAAAAAAGTCCTATTCTATCAAATTTTGGGTCCTCCATATGCCAAGGTGACCCACACTTGGGTTGTCATGCCATTCATGCAAGATTTGGGCCCTCATGTCTTCCTTGTTTTAGACACACAGCTTCCCTTCCGAAAAAGTAAGTTAATTCCATATGTATCTTTATGTCTCGAAAGGCCTAAAGTCCTACACTCCAAGGTCATCACTTTTGCCAAAACCATATCCCCAACCAAAATAACCATCATTTTGACAAAAAAGAGAACAGATTTGATCTCAACAAAGCATAACTGGTTAACCTCTCCAATCCCTGTTCAAGGCATCTACGACACAATTAGATCAATTTTTGCGCAATCATTTTCCTTTTGATGGCAAATTTTGACGATATGCTATTGCATGTCTTTGCTTAGTGTGATATTACTGAAAGTATTGTATAAATTCTTGTTTCCACCTTTTCTAAATGTTCTACTTGACTTACTCTTAGGTCAATGACATCACAGATTCGAATTTGATGTAACCACTCTTGAGATCTATCTTGATGAAGAGTCTCACACCCTGCAAGGAGTCCCTAGCAAGTCATCAATTCGTGGCTTTGGGTAGCGATGCTTTATCATGAGCTTATTAAGTCCACGATAATCAATGCACATCCGAAAAAAACCATCCTTTTTCTTAACTAAAAAGCTTGGGGACGCAAAGGGTGAGAAAGAAGGTTGTATGTACCTAACTTAAGATATTCATCTAGCATTTTCTTCACCTCATCCTCCTCTCTAACACTCATCATGTACGGTGGTCGACAAACTGGCAATATGCAAGAAATTGCATGTGGCCAAGGACAATATAAAATTAGCTCAAGATCGAGTGCAAATCTATGCTAGCCAAAGTTGCTCACCTCAAGAGTTTGAGGTCAAAAATTGGGTGTATTTTAGAATCCCTAAAGATTCTAAGACAGTGCGAATGGGAAAATTAACCACTCTTGAGATCTATGTCGCTGAAGAGTCTCGCACCCTGCAAGGCATCCCCAGCAAGTCATCAATTCGTGGCATTGGGTAGCGATGCTTTATCATGAGCTTATTAAGTGCACGATAATCAATGCACATTCAAAACAAAACATCCTTTTTCTTAACTAACAAGATGGGGGACGCAAAGGGTGAAAAAGAAGGTTGTATGTGTTAGAAATAAATGACTATGCTAAAGTTAATCCATAGGTTACTTTGACCCAAAAGGTCCAGATTTGTGTAACCATGGGTATTTAGTTATTTAGGCCATCTTAAGTTTGTCTTAAGTTCAGCTGGACCCAATTTTGGTCATGTACTGACTCGTGGGTCCTTAGGGGTCTAATTTTGTTTAGGGGCCCTATCTTGACTTTTGGGGGTGCCCTACATTTAGTAAGTGGTTAACCTTAGGGTTTGGTGGCATTTGGTCACATCCAGGTAGAGTACTTAGATGCTCATTGTGTATTCCATTTTATACAGTTTGGCTCTCCATTGCTCTTGTTGTTGGTGACTTGTCTCTTGCTTTCCTACATGGTATTAGAGCTACCGGATCTGCAACAAGCTTGTTTGTTGGCGCCCTACTAGAAGAGGAGCTTCTCTGCTTTTTGTTGTGAAATTTCAGCATCTTGCTGATCTTATCAAGTGGAGTTTGGATCAGCTTTTTTGTCTCTTTTCAGGTTGAAGGAGGGCGGCCATCAGAGATCTTGGAGGAGCAACTTTTGGCACCCAAAAATCAGAATCTCAAATCTGATTTTTATGCAACCAGTTTTCAGCAAGTTTTGTTTGGAGGAGGGCGCCCAAAAATCTGCTACTGATTTTTGGTTGTGGTGTCTCCTTATCTTGCCGTTTTTGTTTTCAGATTTGCATTTGTGTAGGAGGGCACCCAGAATTCAGCAAACCCTATTCAAGGTTAGGTCGACTTGTGGCTGGAAATTTGCAGATTCTCAGCAAGTAGTAGGGTGCTTTCAACAGCCCTATTGGAGTGTGTGTTGATCACACTATTTGGCTTCCTAATTGGGTTTCGGTGTAGGCTTCAATTGAAGCTAACCTAATTTTCAAGAAGCTGGTTTTTTTGTGCAGAAAGACAGCCATCTATCCATTATCTTCTGGGCACTTTGGTTGCAGATTGAAAGATATCTTGTGCTCCTACTTTCAGCTCTTTGTTTGCTGCAAATGTTTGAGTAGATTTGGTTGTGGAAAGGCTCTCTTTCCTATCTACTACAAGCTGAAATTTTGTTGGAGGTAATGGCTAAAGAATCGGAAGCTATCGGTTCTTTGTTTAGTGAAGATCGGTTGGATGGCACAAACTACTCCTTGTGGAGTTACATGATGAAGAATCTTCTCATAGCGAAAGGGCTGTGGGATTTGGTCAATGGTGATGAGGAAAGGCCTCCCTCTTTGGCACCTCCTACACCTCGTGGATCATCATCATCATCAACATCATCTTCTCCATCTTCGGAAGAACAAAATAAGTGGGATAGAAGGGATGCACAAGCACATTCTATGGTTGCTCTTGCTGTGAAAAGATCTATCTTACCTCATATTAGGTCTTGTAAGACATCTAAAAGTGCGTGGGATACACTTTATACTATGTATAGAGTCAAAAATCCAGCAAGAGTGGTGTATCTCAGAAATCAGCTTTCTTTGTTGAAGATGCAAGAAGGGGATCAAGTGACCAATCACTTGACGAAGATCAAGGATCTTCGTGAGGAGCTTCTCAATATTGATGAGATAATTGAGGATGCTCAATTTGTTTCCATTACTCTCAACTCATTACCTTCATCTTATCTTCCATTTGTTTCATCTTTGGGTATCTCTCTTAGGGGACAGCAAATCTCCTTTGATGAACTTGTTGGGCTACTTCTTCAAGAGGAGCAAACGAGGCAAAACTTTGCGGGTGACACTCAACAAGATCAAGCTTTCTTCACGAAAGGCAAGGGCAAAGGCAAGTCAAAAGGAAAGGGGAAGCCTCCTTCCAAGGATGAGCAAAAGCCCGTTGGAGGTCAAGATGTCAACACTCAAAAGAAGAAAGGGAAGTGCCATTATTGCAAAAGGTATGGGCACTTCATCAAGGATTGTAAGAAGAAGCTTGCGAAAGAGGAGAGTAAAGGGATTGATACTAGTGCTACACTTGCTACTTTGGAGCAAGAGCTTGAAGCTAGTGGTGATCTCTTCAAACAAGACTATGCTTTTGTGTCTAATAATGCTTCTACTAGTACTACTACATCTATGAGGAATTCAGATTTTGTTTTGCAAGTTGCTGATTTTCAGCCCATTGAATGGGTGATTGATAGTGGTGCTACTCGTCATATGACTTCTCACAAAGAAGCATTTACTAAATTAGTAAAAGTGCAAAATGGAAGCAAGGTACAATGTGCGGATGATGCATCTTATTCTATTCATGGAATTGGAATTGTAGCCATCATTTTGCCTAATGGTGAAGAAAAGTACATTAAGAATGTGTTTTATGTTTCGGGAATCAAGAAGAATCTTCTTTCGGTTTCAACTATGTTGAAGCAAGGACTAGTTGTTGAGTTCAAAGAAGATAAGTGTCTTGTCAAGGATCCTAAAAGATCACTCTTGATTATTGTTTCGGGAACGATCCATGCTGGCTTATTCATTATGGATACCTATGAGCGACGAATTCCTTCTACATGTCTTGTTGCTTCTACATCACAATCATTGGAGTTGGCTGAATTGTGGCACGCAAGGTTTGGGCATCTCAACTTTGCAAGTTTGAAGAAGCTGAAGACATTTAATATGGTAGAAGACATTCCTACTATTGAGCAGCCGGAAGGGCATGTATGCGAGGGGTGCATACTTGGAAAGTTTCAAAGGAAACCTTTTCCAATTGATGGAACTATAAGGGTTCTTGAGTTCATATGTTTGTGGTCCAATGAGGACCGAATCCATTGGAAAGTGTATCTATTTTGTGACTTTTATTGATGACTTTTCCCATTTTACATGGATCTATCCTATGAAGGCTAAATCGGAAGTTTCTCAACGTTTCAAAGATTTTCTAGCAATGGTGGAAAATCAGTTTGGGCATTCTCTGAAGACCCTACGCACCGATCGAGGAGGGGAATACATTAAGAATACGTTCGGTGCATTTCTCCGAGAAAAGGGAATTCTACATCAAATGACAACTCCCTATACGCCTCAACAAAATGGTGTTGCCGAGCGAAAGAATCGCACACTCATGGAGATGGCCCGTTGCATGCTCAAAGCAAAGGGGCTGCCTCACAAGTTTTGGGCTGAAGCGGTTATAACGGCAGCATACATAAGCAATTGTTGTCCTACTAAAGCATTGAAAGTATTTACTCCTTATGAAGTTTGGTATGGAAAGAAGCCTACAATCTCTCACTTTCGCATTTTTGGTTGTACGGCTTATGCTTTTGTTCCAGATAAACTTCGTACAAAGCTTGAAGATAAAGGAGTTAAATGCATTTTTGTTGGCTATAGTAGTGAAAGCAAAGGCAATAGGCTATTCAATTTGAGCACTAATAAGATTATTGTTAGTCGTGATGTGCATTTTGATGAAAAGAATTCATTGGATGTGGCCCCAACTCATATCTTGAAGGGGGACAGCCCACATAGTGTGAATGTTGAAGTTTTTCCAGATTTGGTACCATCTTCTATTGTTGGAGATAAGGGGCAGCAATCAACCAGTTTCGACCTGCCCAACACCTCATCAAGTTTAGAGCCTAATGTTCATCAAGAACCGCCCGTTGTTGCTCAAAATCAGCCTGCAGGAACTGTTGGACAGCAAGGACCAGTTTTGGAAGATCTTGGACAGCCAAGTGCGGTGTCGGAGGATCTTGGACAGCAAATTGTAAGAAGAGACATGGCTGTTGGACAGCCCAAAACAGTCCCACGGTGGCTGTTGTCGACTTTGCGGGACAGCAAAGTAAGTTCATTTTATGATGGAAAGACACGTGCCTCTACAAAATCAGTGGACTATGCTGATTTTTCAGATTTTGCTCTTACATCTCATGGAGATGTTGCAGAAGAACCTGTTTTCTATGAGCAGTCCAACTGTCCACAAATCAATATTTCTACAATTTTTTTCTCTAAGTTCTTTCTTACAAGTCTCATTAATCTGACTAGCTTTGGTGTTTCTCTTATAAATTTGAGCACAATCGAGTGGGAGCACAAAAAGAAAATCAAACTTTTCCATTATTTCAAAATCAAGCAAACTAAATCATGTAACTTGAAAAATGATTCACACGAAACCAAAACAAGCTTGTAAATCATTAAACATGCATGCTACATAATCTACCTTTCAAATGTTTTCAAAT
Source organism: Diphasiastrum complanatum (assembly GCA_029204225.1). Classification (NCBI taxonomy): domain Eukaryota; kingdom Viridiplantae; phylum Streptophyta; class Lycopodiopsida; order Lycopodiales; family Lycopodiaceae; genus Diphasiastrum; species Diphasiastrum complanatum. The sequence goes on from CM055096.1 coordinate 44,566,279, forward strand.
ATTTTTGGAGGGTTATCCTCTCCTTCTCCTCCTGCTACTGATATCTTCTTGAGAGCGTGAATAAAAGCTTTTTGGTGTGCTTAGGCGGCGTGTGCTTAGTCGACTGTGTGCTTTTTGGTGTGCTTAGGTGGCATGTTTATTTCGTTTGAGTTCTAATAATGTTGGGAGGATGAGATGCAAGATGAGTATGACTCACTTATGAAGAGCCAGATTTGGGTTCTTGTTGATCTTCCTCATGGGAAGAAGGCAATTGGTTCTAAATGGGTATACAAAATCAAGTATAAGGCAGATGGTACCATTGAAAGGTACAAGGCAAGGCTCGTTGCCAAAGGCTATGCTCAGCAAAAGGGGATTGATTATGAGGAGACTTTTTCTCCTACTGCTCAGATGACTACCGTGAGGGTAGTAACCTCTTTGGCTGCCCACTTTGGTTGGCGTTTGCGGCAACTTGACATAAAGACAACATTCCTCAATGGTGATCTCAATGAGGAAGTGTACCTTCAACAACCTGCTGGTTTTTTGGTTGAAGGCCAAGAAGATAAAGTTTGTCTTCTCAAGAAGGCACTTTATGGACTGAAGCAAGCTCCGAGGATGTGGTATCAAAAGATACATGCCTACTTTTGTGATCAAGGGTTTACTAATAGTCCTAGCGGATCTACTCTTTATGTCAAGCATACTTCAGGATTATATCATCATTATTTTGCTTTATGTTGATGATATTATTATTAAGGGAAGTAATGGGCAGCAGATTGATGTCGTAATACTTGATCTTGGTATGGTTTTTGAAACCTCAGATTTAGGCCTATTGCACTTTTATCTTGGTCTTGAATTTGTACAAGAAGGGGCTGAAATTTTTTTCTCTCAAAAACGTTACATTGGGCAGATTTTGAAGCGGTTCAAGATGGAAGATTGCAAGCCGGTTGCTACACCTATGGAGACGGTCTAAAATTTAGTCAAGGTGATGGTGAATCATTTGACACTACTTTATATTGTCAAGCTATTGGCTGTCTCATTTACCTATGTAATTCAAGACCGGACATTTCTTACAGTGTCTCACTCGTGAGTCAATTCATGCATGCCCCGATGACATCACATTGAAAAGCGTTGAAGAGGATCTTTCGATATCTTCAAGGAACAAGAAGTCATGGACTGGTTTTTCCTGCTTGTGATGATGCATGTTTGGTTGGTTTTAGTGACTCAGATTGGGGTGGAGATCAAGACACTAGACACTCTACAAGTGGACATTGCTTTTTCTATGGAAATTCTGCAATTTTGTGGTCAAGTAAAAAGCAGCCCACTGTTGCTACTTCTTCTAGTGAGGCAGAATATAGAGCAATAATTTCAGCCACAACAGAGTGTTTATGGCTGAGAAGACTACTTGTTGACATGAAGTTTGGCGAGCCCTCGGCCACTCTTATCTTGAATGATAGTCAAAGTGCTATTGCCATTGCATGGAATCCTGTTTTTCATGCGCAGCACATCGAGATCCATTGTCACTTTGTTCGAGAGAGACTTCATGATGGCGACATTTTACTTGAATATTGTCCTATGGAGGATAATATTGCGGACCTCTTCACTAAGCCGTTGCCTAGAGTCAGATTTGAAGCTTTATGCAAAGCTTTAAATTTGATACCACGTGTTGGTTTTGTTACATAGTGAAGATTTCAGTTTTTGCATTGTCATTTAAGGAGGGTGTTAGAAATAAATGACCATGCTGAAGTTAATCATAGGTTACTTTGACCCAAAAGGTCGAGATTTGTGTAACCATGGGTATTTAGTTATTTAGGCCATCTTAAGTTTGTCTTAAATTCAGTTGGACCCAATTTTGGTCATGTACTGACTCGTGGGTCCTTAGGGGTCTAATTTTGTATAGGGGCCCTATCTTGACTTTTGGGGGTGCCCTACATTTAGTAAGTGGTTAACCTTAGGGTTTGGTGGCATTTGGTCACTTCCAGGTAGAGTACTTAGATGCTCATTGTGTATTCCATTTTATACAGTTCGGCTCTCCATTGCTCTTGTTGCTGTTTTCTCTCTCTCTCTCTTAGAGTTGGGCGCCCAGCCTCTTCTCTCTTGTTTCTTGTGGAGATTGATTGATAACTAGATCTTGGTGACTTGTCTCTTGCTTTCCTACAGTATGTACCTAACTTAAGGTAATCATCTAGCATTTTCCTCACCTCATCCTCCTCTCTAACACTCATCAAGTACGGTGGTTGAAAAGGTCATGAATACGTGACAACATCGGTTGAGAAATCGTAAGTCGGATGATGAGCACACTTGCGAAAAAGAAGACCTTAGACTAAGATTCCCTAGATTCCTACCTTGAGAATACTATCTATATAGACGTGGGATACTCTTGTAACATTCATTCAGTCTAACCAACAAGAGGGTGGATGGTATGTGTTAGGCCCACTTTGGCCATTACAATGTAATTGTAAAATATGAGTTTTACTCAAGTGTAATTGTGTAATTTGTAAGATTACAGTTTTATTGGAAATGTATTTACATCGTTAGGTGGGAGACGTCATTGTAGAATGATTGAGAATTACAAAGTTAGAGTAGGTAGGTTTGTTAATGTAAAGTTGTATTCGACGGGAAGTTGAACAGACCGTAAGCAACCGCTAAGTCAACGATTGTGGCCTTCATGCGGTCTTCACGGGAAGTTGAACCGACCGGAAGATCACCGCATACGAACCATTGCGGTCGTGCAGGGTCTTGCGATACCAAGTTGCGGTACTTTGGCAGGAGTATAAATAGGGAACTTGTAGCCGAAGTAAAGGACTCTTGATTTTACGCTGTATAGCAGTAGTATGATCAGGCGTCATAAGGGTGAGAGCCGAGCACTTACATGTTCAATACTTCAGATTTCCATATTGAACTGCAGGCAGCAAGAAGAATTTCCTTGTCTAAGACATTTTAAGCAGTTATAATGTGTACTGTTCAACCTGTAATCTTATGTATTTGATATTAGATCAGTTGTATGGAATGCAATTGGGCAGTGTTATTTCTTTATGTATGCACCTGTTGTGATGTATATTTCTGGGTTTTGTAATGATGATGTTTTGCTAGTTTGTTGTTCTGTACTATAGCAATAGGATATGGAATGTGAATGTGCTAATTTTATTACATATTGCGAATGATTGTAAGTAGTTAGTAATCTGTGTGTTCGTAGTGCTATGGTTTTGTAACTGTTGTCTATACTAGAACAGGCTGGTGGGTTAGAGATTAGCTGTAATTAGTAGCAGGTAGTTGGGCGACCAAAATACCCCCTAACAGTATGAGCATGTGTGAATTATAGGATGTATCCCTAGCCATGGAGATGAGTGCCCGTGAGAACCAAGTACGATCACCAGTCGTATGAGATGCTATATACCATAGAAGGCTTCGCCCAGCTAGTCAGAGTTGACAACTCTGGTGCACGAGGTGAGTTGGTAGTGACTACATATGGGAGGCAACAAAGAGTTCGTCACTTGATGATGGGTGAACACCTTACGAAGATCGGCCTGGTAGCATTCTAACAACGGCCAGTTAATGCATGAACGACATGAGATGCTTGAATCAATTCATAAACAAGTCCAAGCCCTAGTTGCCAAATATGAGAAGAAGAAGAGAGAGGATATAACTCTTCAAGTTGAGATCACAACATTTGACGAGGATCGATCTCATAAAGATACAAAAATTTTCTTATGATAGGAAGCAAAATGGAGGAATTCCTATCTTGTGTGATGAGACATTACAGGAACCGAAATTGACACATGTACCACCTACACCAATTCAAGTACCTACAGTGACCATGGCTGAGAAAGGAAACAGGAAGGAGATGTCGGAAAGTGGTGTGCAGAAGATAGGTCTAGCTCGAAAAGAAACAAATGAAAATAATTCGTGTGTCTAGAAAAAAAACTTTTCGTGCATGGCGGAATAAACTATCTTCATCTTTCCAATGCATGACTACGCCTATCAATCTCAAACAACACAATAGTGATACAAATCATGTTTGAACTTATAGTAACTAACTTTGAAATCGCCAGTACTACAGTGATTATGTAGCCAAACAATTAAGCATCGAAAATTATCAGACAAATAATTAGTCGCGAAGAATTCCAGAAACGCATACATTCTGAGACGAAAGTTGAACGCAATGAAGGATAGTATTGATTCAGTATGAAAACGTGACAGAAGTAAATGAGTACAATAAGTTGCGCATCGAAGCCGCGTACTCTATGCTATCTCTGAGCGGCTAAGCGCAATGTTGATAAGCAATGGCGCAATAGCAATCTCTAAAACAACTCTAAGAAGTGAGCTAGAATGCTTAGGAGTGTTCAAGCTCGCAGGCTTGAGAGAGAGAGAGAGAGAGAGAGAGAGAGAGAGCTAACTATTCAAATGCTTCTGATAATTTTGATTTTCAATGAATTTCAGATGATTGAAACTGTATGAATATGAACACTGTTTATACTAAGAAATTAGGTCGTCAATTGCGATCGCCAGTTGGGTGGGGATCCGCTGGCATCCATCCAGTCCTTGTCATTGATTGCTCATAAGCGGTGAAATTGGTCGTAAACGTTCTGTCTGCATAAATGAACCAAAACTGTAGCTCTGCAGAAATGAACTAAAACAGCCACAGGCGACATTGTCGGGTTTTTCGCGAAAAAGGCGAAAAAGGAGAAGGTGCCCTTAAATCTCATTTAGGGTTGCCCCACACTTTGCCAGAGTCATTTCCTTAACATTTGAGGCTCTTTGGAAAAAGCAAAAAATCCGACACTGTGATTTTACAGGAGATTTCTGTCAGGCAAAAAATGCGAAAAAGGAGACACTGCATTTTTTCAACGGGATTCATGACAGGCGAAAAAGGAGACATTGTCGTAAACTCCGTGTAATCTGCAGACTGTGTAAAAACGCTTGTAATTCCGCAGACTGTGTAAACACACAGGAAAATCCGCAGAACTAGATTAACAATGGATGAAGATTATAACCGACTAGACGATTGGTAAGAAGGAGAATAATCCAACACTCCCCCTTAATCTGAATCCTTGAATGCCTTGACCTTCAAACTTAGTCCTACACAGAATCTTCTATGTGACTCCAAACTTAATGCTTTAGTAAAAACATCTGCTGCCATATCTTGCGTTCTACAGTACTGCAATCTGACCTCTTCGTTGAGAACTTTGCTTCTGACAAAATGATACTTCAGTTCAATGTGCTTACTCCTGGAATGAAATCTAGGGTTAGCTGATAAAGCGATGGCACTTTGATTATCACAAAATAATATCGTCGGAGAGACCGATATCTGAGAGTAAGTTCCTCAACCAAATTGCTTCCTTTGTAGCTTGAGAGGCTGCGATATACTCTGATTCAGTGGAAAATAGAGCTATTGAAGATTGCTTGCGACTATTCCAGGAAATTGGACCATTGTTGAGGAAGAATGTAAATCCGGAAGTGGATTTACAAGTGTCTAAATCTCCTGCCCAACTCGCATCTGTGTAACCACTGAGTAAATTGAGCTTGTCGTTGTCGACTGCTCCATAGCAAATGCAAGAGTCCATAGTAGCTCGAAGATATCTCATGACTCTGATAAGAGCCTTCCAATGTGTTATACCAGGATTAGTCATATACTAACTGAGAGAGCTGACTGCAAAAGCTATGTCTAACCTGGTACAGATCATGGCGTACATAAGAGATCCTATAATAGAATGGTAATGATACTCACGCATCTGCTGCTTCTCATGAATTGTTTGGGGACACTGGTCCTTTGACAATTTGAGTCTTGGTTCCATTGGTGAGAGAGCTAACTTGCAATTCATCAGATTATATCTGACTAACATGTTGTAGATGTACCTATATTGTGTAATGTAGACCAACTTCTGTTTTCTGTCTCTGTGGATTTGTATACCAAGGCAGAAATGAGCTTCGCCCAGATCGGTCACGTCAAATTCGGAAGATAGCATTGTCTTGGCTTCTTTTATCAAATCGGTATTGTTGCTGAAAAGCAATGTATCATCCACGTACAAAGTGATAATGATAAAAGACTGTTGCACTGCTTTGAAGTAAACGTTTGAATCTGAAGAGCTAGGTGTATAGTCGTGATCAATAAGGAAAGTATTGATTCTTTGAAACCATGCTCGAGCAGATTGCTTCAAGCCATAAAGTGCCTTATGGAGTTTACACACATGATTGTGTTTACCCTCGATAATATAACCTTCGGGTTGCACCATGTAAATGTCTTCTTCGATAACTCCATTGAGATATGTTGTCTGTACATCCATTTGATGTATTTCCAAATCTGCTGCAGCGGCAAATGATAGCGAAAGTCGAATAGAAGAATGCTTGACTACTGGACTGAAGGCCTCAATGTAATCAACGTTGTATACCTGAGAAAAACCTCCGGCTACAAGTCGTGCCTTTCTTCTGTTGATGCTTCCATCTTGACTTTGAAAATCCATTTGCAATCAACTACGTTTCTGCTGGTAGGTAATTCGACAATCATCCACGTCTGGTTCTTGATAAGAGATGAATACACTTTATCCATAGCTTCTTTCCAGAGATCTGAATCAGGCTCTGTGCCTCTTGGACAGACGTCGGTTCCTGAACAAGATAAGCTGCAGACTCGTCGATATACCGGTTAGGTGGTCTGCTAGTCCTTAAAGATCTTCTGGGTAATACAGGAAGTTGATTATTTCCATCATACTATAGTTGCTGATCTGCAACATCATCATCTTCTGATTCGCCATTGATTTGTTGTTTGTCAAGAGTACAAACTTGCAAACTAGCTTCTAATGATGTCAGGGCTAACTCCGACATTGATGGCTACGTTTGTGACTAGCATCCTAAATCCCGTATTTGTAAAAGCTTGTTCAATGGACTCATTAAGATGTTGCGTGCAACCCTTCTCAAGTAGCTTGAGCCAAACGCCTAGCCATGGATACCAGCCATGACCATAGCTTATAGTCCACTAGACCTCTGAACCTTGGCAATTGGTCAATCCATGATCTTTTAGGTACAAGATTGGGTCACTACCCAAAGATATTTGGGAGATGTGATTCCTTGAAAGATAAAAAAACATCAAATTATCATAAAGAAAAGTAGTCGAAAAAATTAGGTGACTGAAAACCCAAACATTGAACATGATAGTTGTAGCACCCTACACATATGAAGATGCAAACATTGTAGGATGATGTGCCTAAGTTCAAACAGACAAAACACTCCTACGTTACAGATTCATGAGAAAAGCATCACAAAACACCTTGAGTATGAACAAGACTGCAAGCAATGATCAATCAACGTAGAAAAGTAGCAAAGAGGCAAGTTCCACAAATATAATGCTAGATATAAACTAAATTTTGCTAAGCTAAAGCTAATTCAATCTAGGCTAAAAGCTACTCCATAGTCAACCATTGGTAGAAAACACTTTTGAGGCACCAACTAGAAATAAGTTAGAGATAAGCTGATCTAAGATAAGAGCTACCCTAATCAATCAACCACTGATATATGCCTCAAGGCCTATTTAAAGGCTTTGAGCAACCACTCTACAGTTAGTCTGATCATGTGTCCGAGTGATTGAACTACACGGTCCAAATGACAAATAATGACAATACGGATCCATGGTCCATAGAAATGTCATCTCCACACTATGGGGGCTGTAACTCTCACAATCAAAATGAAGAATATCTTAGGTCTTCTATGCATTAAAAACCCATACACAGTAGACTTATAACAACATTTTGAATGACTTCTGAACAAATAGAAGTTTTTAACATAGCAGCTATTGACCATAAATATTAAAACAAAAAGTTCACCTTCAGACGCTGTCTCTGTTGCATTTGAGCATGAAGAGACCAGCAAGAAACTTGAAGAAATCGCAAGATTGATGAAACTCTTCTCAGAGCTGAAATCGACGTGCAAAAAACTATGGTCCGCCCACGACCATGTACCTTCAAGATATAATAAAGGTATATATCCTTCTCTTCTTCCCTACATCTGCAACAGCATGAAGTTTTGGAGAGTGAATGAGATACTTCAACAAAAAATGACAGCATTTTTTTACACCAAACAGACCTTCAGCAACATGTAATAATGTCAGTTGGAGACTGCAACCTTGTAAAGTGTCAGCTGCAACATAGTTAGTCAAATTGACATTCTTATCTTCTAACCAGAAAAAATTGTATTATGCTAACAAGATGTCGTTCACAATCTGACGTTTTCTCAATTATGACACCTAATACAAAGGGATTCTCAAGCACACATATCAAAGCTCAGATTCAAGGTAAGTACTCAAGGACAGACTCCTCTAATTTTGCTGCAACAATTGCTGTTGATGTGAGATCAATCACTGCTGCTTTGTGACTGACACCTGCTTTTTCTGACAGATATGCCACGCTATACTCTGCTTTCCCTGAAACAGATTGGGAAAGTCGGACACCCGTTTTTAGTTTTTTCTTGAACCCAGGAGGCAACGATAATGTGGCTGAGAAAACAAGTGTTTGTCGACGCTTTCTAGGTACTCTTAATTCATTGTGAATGCTGGTCGAATATTTAGTTTCAGGATCTCTCATATTGTCGTAGTTCAGCAGAGTGTCATCTGCTCCTGCCGATAAGAGCTCCGGAACATGCTTATTGGATTGTGGGAGCATATCGATGATGGACTGCAGCTCATGGAAGTGGCCTTTCTCCACCATTCGATCAGCCTCATCCAGCACAAAAAAAGAGAGATATTGCAGCTGCCAGGATTCCATAACAAGATAGTCTAAGCATATAAAATAAGACGTCAAAGGAGTTCCAAAGGCAGTAACAAAGGCATGTGCCATCTAAATGCATAAAGACATTCAATGGAAGACCCACCTCATGCAAATGACTTTCACCACTGCTCATCAGCTCCCAAAGACGACCTGGAGTTCCTACAATGATAGGTGGCTTCCCTTTCAAGAGACGCTGCTGCTTTTGAGTTGACATGCCTCCAACAAGAGAGACTACTTTGATGTTTGTAAATTTTGCTACGGACCTGAGATGATCGCAAATCTGCTTACAACAAGAAAAAAATGATCAGTGTCAATTAATAACAAAGCATATAAGATGTATTCGGTGTGCCTTCACAAATTCCAGTATTTCCCTTAGAATTAAAAAACTACTCATTCACAATTCAACACAGGCTAGTAGCTTTGTTAATCAGAACATCTAGTCCTCATCACCATATAAGTAATCATTATGAATAGATCACTATCAAGAATGTGCAAGAAAACCCTAGTAAGCAAGTATCACTTATGATCTGATCAATAGCCAAGCGCAAAATGTGTGTAATAACACTTTATTGTTCAAATTCCAATTAGTTCATAAAGAATTCACATACACTAATTTGAAATCACGTGATACTACTCAAATGCTGCATATCAGTGCCACGTTCTTTAATTGCTTGTATTATTTTCTGCTCAAAGATGCGACTTCCATTCCACAATTGCTGCACATTTGGAAAGTCAGGTTTCAGATACACTGAACAAACTTCTATCTCGTATTGCTTCAGTTGGACCTCAAAAGTACCAAGCTCCATTCAAGTTTTCTAATATAATTGGACTGGGTCCACAATCATTGAATGCCAATAAGACTACAAACTCCTCAATGGATGGTACCATGCTGCACCTTTGTTAGGACCATGACCACATCTTGATACACTCCTTCTCAAGTATGATTGTTATGGTGATGAAAACGAGTTCTTGGTAGATATCTTTGATCATGTTTGTGAAGAAAATTCACAACTTGTCAAAAGCCAAACGAGTAAACGCTAATTCAGAGCTTGGCTATATGCAGTCAACATGAGAAGATTATTCAAATCACATCTTAACATGGTTGTATGAGCAAGAAAGATCAAATCAAAGATGACCATCAAAAGATGAAGGAAATTTGGGCATTTCTATTTTTGCATGGTGTTATTAAAAAAGGGAGAAGGATATTATATAAAGTTGTCATTAAGGAGAAAAAAATTTTGAACAATGCACAAGAAAATGCCTGGCAGAATATATATCAAATGCTGGTTGTAACTTGGACCCCAGGGAGCCTAGCCCATGTTATTTTGTGATGTGAATAATATAGATTGAAGACTTTTCTTCATGATTAAAGACTTATATGACTTTGAGACTTGATTGATTTGATCATGCATTTGAAATAGATATCTGAACTTGTTTATGCAATCAAGAAGTGACTTTATGGCTCATTATGATATCAAGTTCCACTTAATGATGACTAGAAAATGTTGTTGATTTCATAGGCTACTAGGATGTTGGTATGTGTAGGCACTCTTTACAGCGGCAAGTGATCATTTTATAGCAGAAACAATGATGCCAAAAGAACTAACCCTCGTGGAATTAGAATAAGCTAGATTTATCTTGCTCCATACATTTGACTGTAAAATCTCTTTATAATTATATTTAGATCCAAGCCACATGGGTTGGAAAGATTCATTACATGATTTGTGAGTCTGCAAGCACTTTAAGGAGTACCAAGCTATGATTGGTTTTAAGGAGGCACAATGATTGGTAACCACAATGTGTTGTTTTCGTAGTACCACATGGATTGATTTTAAGGCTCCACATGAACTGGTGGGACCATCTTGGGCTTAATCACCCTTGTACCTTTGTATCTAACATCACTAAGATGCAGGGTTGGCAACCTCGACATCCACTTCTAGAGAACACAATGACGGGTGGTTGACAACCTCGATATCCATTGCCAGAGAAAAACACACAAATTATGCGATAGAGAGAGATTGGAGAGATTTAGGAAGAGATAGAAATAGGGAAAGGTAGAGGACTGAGTAGGGAGAGAGAAGGGGCTTAGGTAGAGAGAGGAAATGAAAGAGTGGCTAGAGAAAGAAATTAGGGAGAGGAAGTAGAGAGTGCTAAGGAGGTAGGGGGAGATACAGGAAGAAGGTAGATAGAGAAAGAGGGGGGGCTCACAATAGCAATGGTTCAAGTGGGTTTGCATGCTGGTTCCAAGACTCTATACAGAGGCAGACATCAGTGCTCAAGCAAGATGATTGTGTAGATTACCTTTGGTCACGATCACTAGGATACACATTGGGATGGAGAGATGCATTTACATAGCAGCCTATTATTTCCCTCTTGAAATGACCCGATAACTATCGTACCATCATGATTAGGCATTTCATTGCGAAGTTTTATGGTAGCATCCTCCAGTCTGCAATGAGCACAGAGACAAAGACTAGGAGACTATATGACATGGGCAGGTTTGAGGGCACACTAATCCACTACTGACCACATTATTACACTCTGATTGATTAATGAGCAGGCCAGGCATAGACGAGAGAGACTATATTGCTGCTTTGTGAACTTTAGGAAAGCCTTCGATACGACCCTTGCTTATTCAGAGGTTATGGGACTAAAGCATTCCTACAGATATAGTTTTGGCAATGATGGCACTTTCCGAGAGAGTCTGAGGTTGTTTCAGAAGTGAGTTAGGAGTTTCAAATCCATTATGGAGTACTATTGGCAAGAAACAAGGATGTTCACTCTCACCTACTCTATTTGATCTGTAAATTGATGAGGTTGTTAGAAATAAATGACTATGCTAAAGTTAATCCATAGGTTACTTTGACCCAAAAGGTCGAGATTTGTGTAATCATGGGTATTTAGTTATTTAGGCCATCTTAAGTTTGTCTTAAGTTCAGTGGACCCAATTTTGGTCATGTACTGACTCGTGGGTCCTTAGGGGTCTAATTTTGTTTAGGGGCCCTATCTGGACTTTTGGGGGTGCCCTACATTTAGTAAGTGGTTAACCTTAGGGTTTGGTGGCATTTGGTCACATCCAGGTAGAGTACTTAGATGCTCATTGTGTATTTCATTTTTACAGTTTGGCTAAGCATTGCTCTCCATTGCTCTAGTTGCTATTTTCTCTCTCTCTCTCTCTCTCTCTTAGAGTTGGGCGCCTAGCCTCTTCTCTCTTGTTTTCTGTGGAGATTGATTGATAACTAGATCTTGGTGACTTGACTCTTGCTTTCCTACATGGTATCAGAGCTACCGGATCTGCATCAATCTTGTTTGTGGGCGCCCTACCAGAAGAGGAGCTTCTCTGCTTTTTGTTGTGAAATTTCAGCATCTTGCTGATCTTTTCAAGTGGAGTTTGGATCAGCTTTTTGTCTCTTTTCAGGTTGAAGGAGGGCGGCCATCAGAGATCTTGGAGGAGCAATATTTGGCACCCAAAAATCAGAATCTCAAATCTGATTTTTATGCAACCAGTTTTTAGCAAGTTTTGTTTGGAGGAGGGCGCCCAAAAATCTGCTACTGATTTTTGGTTGTGGTGTCTCCTTATCTTGCTGTTTTTGTTTTCAAGTTTGCATTTGTGTAGGAGGGCGCCCAAAATTTAGCAATCCCTATTCAGGGTTAGGTCGACTTGTGGCTGGAAGTTTGCAGATTCTCAGCAAGCAGTAGGGTGCTTTCAACAGCCCTATTGGACTGTGTGTTGATCACACTATTTGGGTTCCTAATTGGGTTTCAATGTAGGCTTCAATCGAAGCTAACCTAATTTTCAAGAAGCTGGTTTTTTTGTGCAGAAAGACAGCCATCTATCCATTATCTTTTGGGCACTTTGGTTGCAGATTGAAAGACATCTTGTGCTCTTACTTTCAGCATACTTGGAAAGTTTCAAAGGAAACCTTTTCCAATTGATGGAACTATAAGGGTTCTTGAGTTCATAGTGATGTTTGTGGTCCAATGAGGACCGAATCCATTGGAAAGTGTATCTATTTTGTGACTTTTATTGATGACTTTTCCCGTTTTACATGGATCTATCCTATGAAGGCTAAATCGGAAGTTTCTCAACGTTTCAAAGATTTTCTAGCAATGGTGGAAAATCAGTTTGGGCATTCTCTGAAGACCCTACGCACCGATCGAGGAGGGGAATACATTAAGAATACGTTCGGTGCATTTCTTCGAGAAAAGGGAATTCTACATCAAATGACAACTACCTATACGCCTCAACAAAATGGTGTTGCCGAGCGAAAGAATCGCACACTCATGGAGATGGCCCGTTGCATGCTCAAAGCAAAGGGGCTACCTCACAAGTTTTGGGCTGAAGCGGTTATAACGGCAGCATACATAAGCAATCGCTGTCCTACTAAAGCATTGAAAGTATTTACTCCTTATGAAGTTTGGTATGGAAAGAAGCCTACAATCTCTCACTTTCGCATTTTTGGTTGTACGGCTTATGCTTTTGTTCCAGATAAACTTCGTACAAAGCTTGAAGATAAAGGAGTTAAATGCATTTTTGTTGGCTATAGTAGTGAAAGCAAAGGCAATAGGCTATTCAATTTGAGCACTAATAAGATTATTGTTAGTTGTGATGTGCATTTTGATGAAAAGAATTCATTGGATGTGGCCCCAACTCATATCTTGAAGGGGGACAGCCCACATAGTGTGAATGTTGAAGTTTTTCCAGATTTGGTACCATCTTCTATTGTTGGAGATAAGGGGCAGCAATCAACCAGTTTCGACCTGCCCAACACCTCATCAAGTTTAGAGCCTAATGTTCATCAAGAACCGCCCGTTGTTGCTCAAAATCAGCCTGCAGGAACTGTTGGACAGCAAGGACCAGTTTTGGAAGATCTTGGACAGCCAAGTGCGGTGTCGGAGGATCTTGGACAACAAATTGTAAGAAGAGACATGGCTGTTGGACAGCCCAAAACAGTCCCACAGTGGTTGTTGTCGACTTTGCGGGACAGCAAAGTAAGTTCATTTTATGATGGAAAGACACGTGCCTCTACAAAATCAGTGGACTATGCTGATTTTTCAGATTTTGCTCTTACATCTCATGGAGATGTTGCAGAAGAACCTGTTTTCTATGAGCAGTCCAAGGGAGTAAAATGTTGGGAGGATGCGATGCAAGATGAGTATGACTCACTTATGAAGAGCCAGATTTGGGTTCTTGTTGATCTTCCTCATGGGAAGAAGGCAATTGGTTCTAAATGGGTATACAAAATCAAGTATAAGGCAGATGGTACCATTGAAAGGTACAAGGCAAGGCTCGTTGCCAAAGGCTATGCTCAGCAAAAGGGGATTGATTATGAGGAGACTTTTTCTCCTACTGCTCAGATGACTACCGTGAGGGTAGTAACCTCTTTGGCTGCCCACTTTGGTTGGCGTTTGCGGCAACTTGACATAAAGACAACATTCCTCAATGGTGATCTCAATGAGGAAGTGTACCTTCAACAACCTGCTGGTTTTTTGGTTGAAGGCCAAGAAGATAAAGTTTGTCTTCTCAAGAAGGCACTTTATGGACTGAAGCAAGCTCCGAGGATGTGGTATTGACATGAAGTTTGGCGAGCCCTCAGCCACTCTTATCTTGAATGATAGTCAAAGTGCTATTGCCATTGCATGGAATCCTGTTTTTCATGCGAAGCACATCGAGATCCATTGTCACTTTGTTCGAGAGAGACTTCATGACGGCGACATTTTACTTGAATATTGTCCTATGGAGGATAATATTGCGGACCTCTTCACTAAGCCGTTGCCTAGAGTCAGATTTGAAGCTTTATTTTTGAATTTGATACCACACGTGTTGGTTTTGTTACATAGTGTAATAGTGAAGATTTCAGTTTTGCATTGTCATTTAAGGAGGGTGTTAGAAATAAATGACTATGCTAAAGTTAATCCATAGGTTACTTTGACCTAAAAGGTCGAGATTTGTGTAACCATGAGTATTTAGTTATTTAGAGTTTGTCTTAAGTTCAGTTGGACCCAATTTTGGTCATGTACTGACTCGTGGGTCCTTAGGGGTCTAATTTTGTTTAGGGGCCCTATCTTGACTTTTGGGGGTGCCCTACATTTAGTAAGTGGTTAACCTTAGGGTTTGGTGGCACTTGGTCACATCCAGGTAGAGTACTTCGATGCTCATTGTGTATTTCATTTTTACAGTTTGGCTAAGCATTGCTCTCCATTGCTCTTGTTGTTGTTTTCTCTCTCTCTCTTAGAGTTGGGTGCCTAGCCTCTTCTCTCTTGTTTTCTGTGGAGATTGATTGATAATTAGATCTTGGTGACTTGACTCTTGCTTTTGAGGTTGGTGGTATGGGTTGTAGCCTTGGAGATACATTGATTGCCATATTGTTGTACGTCAATGATGTATCATGTAGCTCGAGTCTCGCCAACTAGAGAGGGGCTTCAAAGACATCTTGATAGTCTACATACTTTCTACACTAGATGGGGATTGCCAATAAACATTTCGAAGACAACTAATGGTCTTCAACACTTCCAAAGCTTTTATGAAAAGACAAGAGAATATCTTTGATGGCCAACTTGTTACCTTTGAAGGTGGTACTATCCTATACTTACCTAGGTGAGTGTGTAATTTCCATGGCTGTAGGGGAGGGGATTTGGCTCTTGGACTAACACCATTAGCACGAAATCATAAGCTAGAAAGAAAATGAAAAATAATTATACAAAAGTAGCTCTAGTTGTTAAAATGTTAAGCCCACATAGAGGGCAATGTTTTACAAGGGAGGAGTGTTATGAATACGCATCGGCATTCACTACATAGTCCATATTTTCTCTATTTTTGCCACATAAGTACCCGTGTTCCCTTGGGATCTATTGAGATTGTGCAAGCCTATTTTACTATTTTCATAACCCCTTATTTGGATAAGCCTATTTTCAATGGATAAGCTCAAAACCTTCTAAACTTATGCAAAGGGTCTACCATTTCTTAGATTCAGAGTCCTGAGCTTCTTGTAGGGGAGTTACACATTTTTGGAGATGTTAGCTAGAGATCTACTTGAGCTACCAATGGTCATTGATATTCATCATGTGTTCTTAGTTGGAGAATGCTTTGTGGATGTTTTATGTTGTCTCATGTTTTCATTGATGCCATCACATACGATTTAAATTCCTAACAAAAAGGCAATGCGATTGAATTCTATGTCCACATATTATAAGATAAGTGTTGTTTATCATTACAAATACCTGCAAAGCTAGCTCCCGTGTTGGAGTTACAATAAGTGCACGAAGATGACAAAACTCATCTTTAACCACTAGATCCTTATGTGTATTCCCTTCATACTTCAATTCATCTGTTGCTTGTGACCATTTATCTTGCTCTGATAAAAGCCTTTGCAAAATAGGAATCCCAAAAGCCAATGTCTTTCCCGACCCAGTCTCTGCTGCACCAATAATATCCTATATTTGCAACACCACAATCACAAACAAAATAAGATTTAGAAAGGATGGAAAATAATTAAAAAATATATAAAGGTCAGCTTTAGAAATTCACTAACTTAGATCACCAACCCAAGATAACAAAAGTGTCCTCAATTATATAGCAGAGTTGAACATCTATAAATCTCTCTTTGTGAGATTAGACTATATCCAGATTCACAAATTTAACTTGAGAAGTAATTTCATTTAATAAAGCTTAGAGAAAAATATAAGTGCAACAAAAAAAAGTCAAAGAATTTATATAAAACCAATTATATAAAAAAGAATGAAAATTTCTTAGCTAGCAAGCGATACTTATGATCTCATTGATACCCAAACATAAATTACTATCTAGGTTTCGAGAATCTGAATTATCTTGGTAGCAACCGACAACCAACAAGCCCAAATTGAGAACAAAACAAAAAGAACTAGAAACTAAAAACAATGCTAAAGACCTTAATTTATAAAGAAGAGTACATCCAACAGGATTGGCTCAGTTGGTTAGCTTGGTATCCAATTCGAACCAAGATGCATAAACAAGAGTAACTAAGAAATAGACAAAATTTATAACATTTGAGACTACGTCGGTCCTCAGCTCCCCAGTTTTCTCAACAGTATGATTACTCATGTTGAACACACCAAAAGCTGAGATACAAAGACAAAACCATTCGAGTTGAACTTTCTTTATTCTCTCTATAGGTACAAAAAAAAGAAACCGTATAACATTGAGACATAATCATTGTACGTTAACCAAAATCAAAAATATTTGAAGAAACGTGAGGCAAGCAAATCACATTAACGTTATCCTATTTTGGTTGCAACTTGTCATTACAAAATTCAGCCAGTAGATTTGACCTAGTTTGGCTTGGAGAAAGGTTCAAAAAGTTTCAGTAATAACCACTACTTCCATTGAGTTCACGTAAGCCTTTAAGATAGATCCTCCAACATTAGGATCACTCTGCAGAAAGCTAACAAAATCAAAAAGATTAAGAACAAATAAGTCATCAATCTATCTTCTAGCATGGCTTACCTTGTTATGCAATAATATGGGACAAGTACCAAAATTAACAATCTTTTTTCAGATTTATAAGAGAAAAGATAAAAGCTGACAAGATTAAGTACCCAAGGGAGAATCCATCTTCAAATTTAAAAACGATCAATTAGAGATATATGAAAAAGAGAAAAGATAAAAGCTGACAAGAATAAGTACCCAAGGCAGAATCCATCTTCAAATTTAAAAACGATCAATTAGAGAAATATGCAAATCATCCAAAAGAAAATGCAACCAAAAAGATCTCTCAAATCATTATCGAACTTTATTTGGAATAGATACTGCAAACAATTCCTATGGTAGTCTCATGGGGTTGAACATATTTTTGACCAAAGTATGCTTGCATCAAAACATGAACATAACAATGATAGAAGCTCGCACAAATCCATATAATTCACATTCAAATTGTACTTTATGGTTTATGAAAGGATATGTGAATCATGAGCACATTCAAAGTAATGACACATATCTATTTGTGAAATTAGAATATATCCAATTTAACTAATTCAAAGTGATGACACATGCTTATTCAGAGATTGAGAGACCTCATATTTTCCACAATATGGTATTGGTAGTTATGGCACTCTAAGCAGGTTTGGGGTTGCTTTAGGACAGATGAGGGCCTTTCAAAGTCGATTAGGAGTACCATCGGATTAAAAGAGAGGGCTATATATTGATCAGCTTGAGTGTTGTCAATCAAGATGGTGGCCAAGGATGCGGACTCTGTGACACACTTTTCTCTATCCTACTATATGCTGATGACGTGGTATTGATCTCCTCGACTAACATAGGTGTTACATCCATGTCCAGCTATCAGGGATTTGGAATAATCTTAGACATGAGCCTCTAGTAGTCAAGATTATTTATTACGGCTCGAAAGTCCATTCAAGGCCAGTTTGATAGTTAATAACCTTGAGAGGGACCAAGCATCCAAATAAAGACATGTGGAGCAATACATGGTGTGTGACAGCCATATGTATGTTCAAGGCCATCAATAGTGATACAGTAGGGTTGCAAGAGCCATTGGGGTCAATATTGCCCTCTTCCATGATTGGCTTTCACTCTTCAGTTGCCAGTTCTCTCTCCTCATCAACAGTCACACATCATGGCTCGGGGGTGAAGCTACTACGTATTGATCTCTAGCTTTGGGTGGTTTGTCTCCACTATTCTCCCTTTTGGTGCTCTGTAAGTGTTCTCCATTATAGCATGACTGTAGAGATACTTGGATAGCCTCCATTTATTTGGAACCACACGGTGTTTGGCAATTAACACCAAGAAGACTCAAGTTGTGTTCTTCAATACTTTTCAAGGTCTATCTGTAACAATAGGTGCCTACTCTAGGTGGTCAGCCATTGGAGGTGGTGTCTTCTCATACATATTTGGGGGTACTCTTCACTAGTCCTATCTTCAATAGGACATATGCGGCTTCGGCCAAGATGAGGAAGGGCCATGCAACACTGGTTACTCTTAAAAGCTTTTGTTTGCAGAAGCATATTCGGGGTGCCTTGAGTAAGTGTACGCTATTTGATGTCATTGTCTCCCCCACATCTATGTACACAGTAGAGGCTTCATGCACAAGGATTTCAGCGGCTGAGTGGGCTAGTGTTTCTTGGTCTGAGGAACACTTTATCTTCAAGTGCCCTGTATATTACGAGATTAGATTTTACAACTAGGAAGAGCTTGGCCTCAAGAATTCACCACCCAACCATTGCTAGATCCATGCACAAGCAAGCCAATTTAGCACCCCCTTGCTTCACCACAATCAATCACATAGCTACCATCACAAACACAAGCAAATCCTTACACTCTAGCCTTCCACTAGTGAATAGAAGCAAGCAACAACACAAGAATTCCCCCTCCCTATGGGTGCCCTCTCCCTCTCTTATAGATTGGAAAAGACTCCCTCCAAAGCACTAGAGAGTGTCCTCACAAGCCAATGAGAAGAGGGGAGCCAAAGGAAAGGCCAAGAGCCTCATAAGTTAGTGGAATGTCAAGAGACACCTTCCATAACTTATGTTTCTTGAATAATGACTTCTTGGTTGCTTTAGGGACATCAAGGGACCCTAGTAGGTGCGACCACCTAGTAGGTCCCAATGACCCACATGTGATGACTTTGTGTAATAGATCCTAACACCACAGTAGGGCAAACACTAACTGATCCACCCAACCTTGCCTACTCCCTGATATAGAGTAAGCCCCTCCTAGCCCAGTGTGAGGACTGGTAGCATGCAACTGCCAAGTGTCGGCCACGTGTCACTAACGTGGCCGACTGCACGTCAGGACCCAACTGGGAGCCCTATCCTGCTGACAGGGTCCCTATGGCTATGGACCGTGCTAGGGCACACTACTCACATTGTCTTGCCCTGTTGGTCGTGTACGCTGAACACGACCTTGACTGTGGTATTTGACCTATCTGTGTTCTCTAGGGTTCGGCACTGGTCACGAGCTCGTAACACTTTGGCCCAAGGCCAAATATGTGATCATGGCGCAAGGTTGAGGCCCAAGGTTTAGGAAAATGACCAATACCCATGGTAGTGTCCTCCTAACACCTCACAAGGTTTCATACCTCCATCCAAGGATTCAAGTACCTTATAACAAAGGCACTTACCCTTATCCAAGGGTGACACGCCATTTAGCCCCCCAGATACTAAATGGCCATATAGGAGATACTGAAGTACTGCTAGTTGCATAGGTATGTAACATTAGAGGCCGATACAATAGCCTTTTCTGGGATTCTCTAGTCACTCTGCAATCTCTTATCTCATATGAGGACCAACAGTGAATCACCCTGATGTTACGAGAGAGATGTTCTTCTTACGTAGAGAGCTATGTCAGCATGGTCAGCACAAACACTAGGATCCCCAGCTCCATATCATATCTTTCTTCACCAGGAGAAGCTCTAGGGAAGACACTAGGTCAGAGATACCATTAGACGATGAGGCACACATACCTTCTAGGGACCAACATCAACATTGAGATCAACGACAGTGTACAACTCTGAGTCAGGATGTTATGGAAGTTAGGAGTACTCACCAGTCTAGAAGGGTTCACACCAGTCTAGAAGGGTTCACAGCAGGAGATGACAACATCCCACACCGCACCCACACCAACTCTATTTATCACGGCTTTCTTCGGCAGGGTTGCAGACTGAGCACTCCTACACATGTCTACACATTGAAGCAAGAAACTTTTTGGAAAAATCAACTTCAATATACAGTTTTCTCTTTCTTGCTAACATTTGGTAAATTTCTGTCCAGCATTGATTACATTATTTTTATGTACAGTGGTTGAACACAGGTAACCTCCACTTTGATGGGTATATTCAGCCTAATATTGCCTTCTTACTAGTAAATTCTGCAGAAAAGCATCAGATCATTCAGAACGACACAGCGTCAAATTCATGCTACCAATACAAAATGATTCTACCTTGCTATGCATTTCAAGATCAAAAACTTCAGTATGCTGAGTTTATTGATCAATTTGACAAGGACCTTGAACAGTGGTGTACACCTAGAAAAAAGCATGAATTGAAACCAGAATAACACATTCTAGATACAAAAGCAATAACAGATGTGGGACACAATACTTGCCAGTTTCAGCACCAAGGGTCAATCCCCAGAAAACTACAAGAAGCAGATAACCAAACTTCAGACAAACCTTTCCTTGATGTGCAGCAGCTGGGATGCATGCTCTCTGTATTGGAGTTGGTTCCGTGAACCCCAGAGCAGCAAGAGATTTTTCTAGCAGTGGATGAAGTCTCAGCTCTGCCCATTCAGACAGGTCTACTGCATTTTCATCATCCGATTCCTGCAGCTTTAAACTGTCAGTAACTTGTTGCACAGACCCACCGTCCCCAGACACCAAAGTGCCTTCTGCTGAATTGGGAACTCCACCACTACCAGTAACTGCACCAACGTCAACAAGAAACATTGATGATGCCGTTCTAGAGGGTCCAAAGCCCACTGAGAGTTTTCAATGACTATTTTCAATATAAGTACTGTTATGAAAAATGAAACATCAAAACGTAATCCGCTAGTAGCCTTACATGCCCATCTAAAAATAACATATATTTTCAGACAACATCTAGAGTAACAAGTTTTCCTTTTTAGATCTCCAGCGTTCTGTTTCCAGAATCTGAACACAAAATGATATGAATTTATCTTCTAGAAGACACTTTACCAAGAAATTGCTCTATGTCCACCTCCTTTCTGCGAATGCTTATCTTCTTTTTCTTGCCTGATGATTTCATATCTTTCACTTCAAAATGGTTATCTGATATGCCAATGGATGACTCCATGAATGGCCCATTCTCTTCCCTAATAGTGTTTACTTTCCTTCTCTTTGTTGGTTTCTCAAGCGAGTAGTCTGCATCCATGTCTCCAGAATAGACATCATCAGCAACTCCTAGTTCAGGCTCCCAACATGTGTCACCATCAATCTCTTCCAAGGAAATGAACCCTGCATCCCAGTAGATACCATCATTTTAGTATTGAAATGCTTCCTAATGTAAATTAGTTTAAATTTTCATTAAACAAAAGTGTGTCAGAGACTATGTTTTTAAATCAAAAAAATTGTTTCAAAACCTTCATTGAACTAAAAAAACGCCAAGAGTACTCAGTCAGTGAGTTAAAAAGCATACAATCTGGTTTCATAGATGATTAGCATAAAAGTCTATTGAAAGTATAATACAAAACTCCCAAAGCTAAATGCTATTTGAAGCTGAGTATATTGTTAGCAAATGACTACATTACTTTGAAAAATGTCAATTTTTACAACATGCACTCAGTGTTATAGCTTCTTCAGACTATGCTCAATAATGATAGGTTCTTGAGGTTCATAGAAGTTTGGATTGTTTTTGGAGATAATTTCTGGCGTCAGGCCGAGCAGCTGGTTGAGGTCCTACAGCTAGTGTACCATGTACTAAGGTTGGTGAATTGAGAGAGTGGGTTCTACACTCGGCCTCATTTACAAGCTTATGGACAGGATTGGGGAGACCCTTCAACGACCGCTTTTTGATGAGCGCAGGTATACCTTTTTTGTAATATGTTTGGTGCATTTGTTTTGTAAAAGCTTTTGTTTTTTGATGAGATTGTTGAGTTGCTTTTCCTACAAGGCAGTGATTACTTTCTTGGTTTCTATAGGATGTTAGCTATCCAAAACAAGTGGCTTGACAAGTGGAATTTCTTCCACAAGCCCATACACGTAGTTGCTCATTTGCATCACCCTACGTGGGCTACCGGAGCCATATGCACAAACGCTGAGCTTGTGGATGGTTGGAGGACACACACACACAATGTGTATCTAGGTTAGGGTTGTCCCCCAAGTACTTGTGTAATTGACAATTGTCAACAATTTCTTTGTGCTTTTTGACGACTCGTTCATTTCGAGAATCAAACAATGTCCCATCTTTGTGCAGGTCATCGCACCTTATTGCACAGGATCAAGAGACAGATGTTGTATTTTGAGCGCCCCGCCCCTGATATTACATGATGAGGAGGATGAGGCCTTGGATGATGAGATGGAGATGGACATTGTAGAGGATGTGGGGTGGGTTGATCCAAATGCCGAGACACAAGCCGAGCCTGCATCACCTATACACAGAGGGGGGGGGGGGGGGAGGCATAGGGTACGCCTGATGGATTTGCATGTTGAGCCAAAGATAACAGCATCACAGGCAGAGAGAGAGCAGCCCGCGTTGAGGCCTTCGTAGACCTAGAGGCAGCAGTAGAGGCAGTGGCAGCGGCAGAGGCAGAGGCAGAGGTTCAAGGACACAGCCGCACATACTCGAGGAAGATTCCTTATCTTCCTACTCGTTTGCCAGTGATAGTGATGAGGAGGACACCGGATCATGATGCCTCCGAGTCATAGAGACTCATCGTGTCATTTTGTGTCACATGAGTCTACGAGTCCATTGTCCATCTATCGTATGCATGTACGTGGCCATTGGCCCACTCATTGTATATATCAGAGCTTTATCGTTTATGACATCATACATATTGATCATTCTCATGAGGCATGTGTGGAATGTGGATCAATTTCCATGTTCATGTATCATAGTTCAATTAGTGAATGGACTTCAATGTGATATGCTTTTTCAATAGTAGTACTTACAAGTTAGTAGTTACTATGCTTTGCAATTTTGTTACATCTCTACGTGTTGGTTTTTCCCACCTCAACACATTAAAAAAAAATTTCTCCTAGATCCTCTTAGTCTTCCTTCTTTACTCTAGAAATGGTTAAAAAGGAAATTAATAAGATGCAACGTAACAAAACACGTAACATTGATGACCTAGAATTTAAATAACTAGTTCATGCTGCAAATAATCTTGCACCTATAGTTTCTCATCTCCTTAGTTCTGTTGTCGTTCATGGTTTGCCGTCTACATGGTGTACTAATGTCATTCATCCCATTTAAAAAGCTAGTGATCGCTTAAGCCAAAGACATGTTATTTTTTAACTTTATGGAGTTAATATACAAAATAAAGTTAGTAGACATGTAAAATCTAAAAGACTTCATGCGTTGAAATAAGCTGGTTTTAGGCAGCATCACTCCGCTTTGGATAATATTTTCACTTTGAGAGCTGTCAACGAGCAAGATAAGTCCAAGCAAGAGAAAGTTTATTGTTATTTTGTTGATTTTAAGCAGGCCTTTGATTTGGTTCCCTAACACTTTATTCAAAGGCTGAAAGATCTTCATTTTTCTCAAGACACAATTATAGTTGTCATGGCATTGTATGAGAGAGTTTTTGGTTGTTTTAGGATAGAGGCTGGTCTATCGGATCCTGTTACTAGCTCTATTGGGGTTAGGTAGAAATGTTCTCTTTCTCCTACACTATATCAATGACTAAGAGAAGGTCCTTTCCCAAGATGGTGGCGATAGATGCAAATTAGCTATTCTTATTTCTATCCTTTATAATTATACATTAATGATGTTGCACTACTTTTATCGTCCATACATGGGCTTCAAAGGCCTTTAATTGAGTTGATTTTGCAAGACACGGGGTCTTGATGTTACACAAGACTAAAGTAGCTAACTGGGAATTCTCTTCTCTGGCCCTATTTTCAAAAACTTTGCAATGTTCCAATCCGGAACGCTGCTTGAAACCGTTCCAGGACTCTAATTCTGAAACGCATCATTCCGGAAGTCTGTGCTTCTATGGATAGCACATTATATTGATGCCCTTGTTAGGAATCAGGATGACCTAAAAGTAATTATGGCATATCACCTTGTACTTTCAATCCACCCACAGAGTCTAAACTCTTGACTAGTAACCCCAGTCACATCATAGCACCCAAAGGCGTAGATGACATATATAGATGGGTTTCAATACTTCTCTAAAGTAGAAAGGACAATTCAAGCCAAGTAGCGACTAGCACTAGAGAGCAAAGTCAATTGAATATAGTCCGTCCCTACTTTCCCATTCAATAAGAGTAGCTGCACAAGGAATGTGTAGATAGATCCACTTCCAACCAAAAACAAGAACCGTATTAATTTGAGTGAACATGATGTGAAGGACTCAAACCTTAGTTGCAAAGCTCTTATACATATTAAGGCAAACTAATTGACAATATGCTACAATTGTCTACTATTGTCCCCAGTCCCACTCTCAATGTAGAACTGCTTTTCCCTCAACTTTCATCGAGTTAACTCTTCAGAAAAGCTACTTTGATTTTATCATAAGCAAGATTTTGTGGTTGTTTCCTTCTTTTACATCTACTAGCTTACTTGCTTACAATCCTCCCATAGAAGCACAATTTTCAAGTAACTTTCCTAAGCTTGGATGATCTAGGTGCAGGTAGCGCAACTTTAGCAAGTTATATAAAATCATCGCCTATGCCTAGAGGACCACCTCAATCCAATGGAAAATAAAATTAACTTTCCAAAATAGACGGAATTTCTTCCTCTTTCACACATAATCCTTGATACACCTCTTAGAAAGGATTTCCTCGTGTTCCCCCCTACGGCCATTAGCGAGTCCAATTTGATGCATGCTAACAAAACTGCTAATCAAAACAAGTGGTTACTTGCAATTCCACCACAACCAGACATCTTTTAGTTAACTTTATGATAGGATCTAGTGCACTATGCAGATCACGTCAAACATTCACCATAGCCACACCTTGTGAATGTTTCCGCTCCTAGTTCACCTTGAATTCCGACACTTTTGAGAGTCCTTTACTTGAGAGTATTGTCATAGATATTGAGTGATACTGATGAGCATTCTTCCAAGCCTATTGTTGAGTTACCTTGTGAGCTTCCATCTGCAAGGGAGGTTGTCTTATTGTGAGGATGAGAGAGTGACAATATCACACAGTGACAGATTCACATGAGACATGGACGTTGTCATACACTACGTTTGAATCACATGTACAAGTTGATTTTGATATTGCAGGCGAAGAGCTAGACATATACAAATACAGGTTGATTCTAATGTTGCATGCTTTGATTATGATGTCAAGTGCCTTGGTGATGATCCTCAAGGCAAGCTGATGTTGTAGACTATGCTCATTGTTCCGATTCTACCATGGGAGATGAGTTTGCGAATTGTTTCGATGCTTCCTATGATGGAATTTACATCGCTCTATTGGTAAAACTTGTTTATATTGCATGTTTATATGAGGTTATTCCAGCAAGTGTCCATGTATTCTTCAGTATCCTTGTGCTTTCATATATGGGTTTGCTACAATCGATGCTAATGCTATACATTCTTGGGCATTGAGAATACCTTAGGTTGTTGCGTAGGTGTCCATTCTAGTTACTATTTGTCAAGATGCTCTACGTATTCTTTATGTTTCCTGGCCTTTTTGGTTGCTACACATTGCTTGTCGTCGAGCCATCCATTTCCTAAGGTAATCTTGGCCTATTTGGCTAGCTCTAGATATCTTACATGTCGGGGTCATAAATGATGACACATTCTTCTAGCATTCCTTGGATACTAGACTGCCTTGAGCGAGTTCTAGTGTTGGCTTATTTCTATGTCATTTCAATTAGCTAATTTATAGAAGCTTCATTTTGTTCATTTAATTAGAGACATATTTGCAGCATGATTTACAATCGGTTTTGTGTGTTGCTTTTGAAATACTTGTTGTGATGACTTATGTCCTCTCCTTCAACATCTCCATTCGTGCATATATTTCTCATCATGCATTTGCTTTTGAACTAGCTTGATGATTGACTCTTATCAAAGCTATTGATTGACACTTTTCTTCTAGTCTTTTAGGGTTTGGTAATTTCTTTTGCAAGTCCCACATTGAGGGCAATGTTTTTTCAAGTTGGGACTAGAAAGCCCTAGCCAGTATACCTATAAGTACTAGGCTAGTTACTAGTAAGGGCATGTCCTTATAGGACCCAAGTACCCTAAGTTGCCCAAATCTCTAGAAGGTTCCACTAAGGGCCCCTAAATAGTATATACGGGGCTATCATTTAGACATTAGTCGTTCATTGATTATTCAGCTTATTGCTATTGCTTGGGCTCTTCATGGGAGAACCCTTTGCTATTGCTTGTAGGGCTTTAGCCATTGATTATATCAAATGCCCTTGGTCATTCTTCATGGGAGAGGAGATTGCTTGATTGTGTCTATTATAGTCCGTTATGCATGATACAATATCCATCGATTGAGACTATAACCGGTAAAGACAAGTAATCAATAAACAATTAATATTTCCAAACACTATGTCAAAAAAATCTATCGTTGGCTTTTTTTATTGCATAGCGTACCAAAATTATCTTATGACAACATACCAAAATTCCTCTTGATGTGCTTTGCTAGATGGCAATAAGCAAATTGCTAAGAAAATATTACTTGAGACTTAGAAAAGAGGAATTGTCAAGTAATAGCTTGACATTTTTCTAGAATGTTTTGTAATCTTCTTCAAGATAATTACTGGTCTTTCAAAGGAAATGACACCAAAGGCCTTAGAAAGATGACTCGAAAAGATTTTTAAATCTTGCTGGGATCTACTTTCATGTTCTCTAAATTCACTTTGGCTTCATCATTGACTATTATGTTGTTTACATTCCAAAATTTTGGAAACCAAAAATTGCCAAAGGTTTTACTCGATGATTACAGAATATCTTACTATTGTAAAGAGTACTTCAAATAACTAAAACTACCATGTGCCATACATAAGTTGGTTTGCAAGGACGTCTTGAATTATCATTGCAAGATGTCAAGAATCCCAATATTTCCAAGTACATCCTAGTATCGATAGAAGAGACTAACAATAAATAATCAAAAGATCATTTAGGTCAACGTGTATTCTCCTTGAAAGCATGATTCTTGACAAGATGCAAGATATATTATACAATTATTTCATGTGGCATCACATAGAAAGAATGTTCACCACAACTTAGAATCTTGAACTTTCACAAAATAGTCACTAAAAGATTTGCTTAGAAGGAAACTTTACCTCCTTCACCACTATCGACAAGTAGTGATAGCGCGTCCCCAGGTGTCACATCTTTCCAATTTACTTTATGGATAATTTTTTGCCCATTGTTGGAAGGGTTCTTTCGAGTTTTCCTTTTGACCTTCCTCTTCTTTTCATGGTCAATTTTTTCCAAAATAGGCATGATTAAACTTCAAAACTCCCGCTTTGCAAAAGAACCTTAAGAAAAAGTAAAGGGAATGTAAGTTAGGGAAAATTCTTTCTAAATCTATAGTGAACAATAAAACTTAAACCTAGTAACAAACTCCCCTATCCAATAAACTTGAAAAATATCAACATATAAAAGGGCTCCTCAATCAAAAACCAAGTTCCAAGTAACTACAAGCATCATAACAACAAACACAATTCGACCAAACCAAAATTAGCTCGATTTTTTTGATTGCACATAAACTTGAAATTCAATCTTACGCAAACGCAAAATGGCTCCCCTAGTGGTAGAGAAAATTGGAAGGCAATCATCCTAGACTATCATAATGATTAATATTTAGTTTCTCATGAACAAAGAATCCTAAGTTCATGCAGGCTGAGGCTCACGCCATACATTGTCTCTCGTGTATTGAGCAAGCTGCTGGTGCAGTGGCCCCCATACATGTTTCTCTTTCTCTATGTCTCTCTCATCAGTCCTTGCTTTTGTCCAAAAGCCTAACCCTATTCCTAGGCTTGGCATATCCGCGCATGTTATTTAAGACTATTAAAGTTTTCATCAACAAAAAACACAAAATCATAGAGACATGTTCTCATCAAATCTCTCTCTCTCTCTCTCTCTCTCTCTCTCTCTCTCTCTCTCTCTCTCTCTCTCTCTCTCTCTCTCTCTCTCTCGATTATTATGCGCACTCTCGCATACGTGTCTATTTTAGTTTGCACTAGATGTTTTCTTTATTACAGTTTGGAGACGTTTTTATACGCTCCCATGGTTACCACATACATGATATGTACTTCATTAGTCTTATATGCCTTTTGGCATGGAAAAGACATTAATAAAGCTTTCTTTCTTCTTTCTCTCTCTCTCTCTCTCTCTCTCTCTCTCTCTCTCTCTCTCTCTCTCTCTCTCTCTCTCTCTCGATCTCTCGATCTACTGAGCGGGACTCATGCTTATATCAAACAGCATATTTATCGTAGCACATACGCACTATATGGTCACAGCTCGACCCTGATAAGGTCAAGATACATTTCTATGGCACACATCTACTACGGTTGGATACTACGGGCACCCCTGTCCTTCCAGCATATCTTACACAGCCATTATCTTTTGGTCTGCGATACTGTATGGGACAGCTCCGAGTCTCTTCTCATCAGCTGGCTATTGAGACGGGTAGATACACGGACACTCCCAGATTGCAGAGGATATGTCAGCTTTGTTCTCTTCATGAAATGGAGGATGAGTTCCATTTCATGTTTCGTTGTCCAGTATATTACGAGATCAGGGGGCGTTACCATTGTTTATACAGAGATACCCCTCTCACGTTTCGATCGTTCCTCGAGTATCCAGACTCCAGATGTGTAGGTCTTTTATTGAGAGAGATGTATACTGTACGAGCTTCACTTCTACCTACCACAGATATGGATCATAGCCAGGCTCATATTACCCAGTTTTTCCAGAAACGAGACAGAGAGGACATTTCCGTTTTGGATTTTGAAGTCCCCACTCGGAGATCGAAGACACAGAGAGTCTCACATATTTCTGCTAGATCCAGGATCACTAGATCTTCACGGGCTTCTCGCCAGTCCACAGCACGCTCCAACTACTATCACTCATTATTTTCAGCTTACTCGTAGCTAGTCTCCTCCGCAGAGCAGGTGGTTAAGCTCTTGCATTGTACCCTCGCAAGTTGGTGGTCAAGCTTGGATATTTCTTCTTCTTAGAGATAGCATGATAGATATGCTAGTTTCTTGTCTTCTTCTCTTTTCTAGTAGTAAATAAGTCCGTATGCGGACAATGCTCCTCACCTTTTGTACTCTCTTTTGTCTTATGTACCTTTGGGTACCAAAAGACGTTAATAATAATAATTCTGATTCTGATTCTCTCTCTCTCTCTCTCTCTCTCTCTCTCTCTCTCTCTCTCTCTCTCTCTCTCTCTCTCTCTCCTTTCGTATGCCTCCGACTTACTCGCCCCCATTATTGCCACCCTTCTTAACTCCACAGTTGTTTCCGGTTTCCCATCCTCCTGGTGCACTAACATTATCCACCCCATCCATAAGAATGGTGACCCCATGATTCCGAGTAACTACCGCACCATAATGATCGGGCATGTCCTGGCAAAACTATATGGTACTATATTACAGTCTGTTGTGAGCTCAAAGGCGGAGACTATAAGAGTACATGCCATGGGTCAGGCTGGTTTTCGAGCCCATTATTCTACTAATTATCACATCTTCACACTGAGTGCCTTGATTGAGGAGGCTAAGCACAGGAGAGAGAGGGTTTACTCTTGTTTTGTGGACTTCTAAAAAGCCTTTGATTCTGTTCCTCGCTCGTTGCTCATCCAGAGACTTCAAGACTCGGCTTCTCCACCGACATTGTTCTTGCTGTGATGGCACTTTATGAGCGTGTCCTAGGATGTTTCCGGCATAGCAGTGGCTTATCCGATCACATTTGGAGCACCATTGGGGTAAAACAAGGTTGCTCCCTCTCACCAGTCCTCTTTGGATTGTATATTGATGAGTTGGAGAGAGTCATTACACAGGGTGGTAATCCTGGCTGCAGGCTTGGTGACATCTTGATTGCTATCCTCCTTTATGTCGATGATGTGGTATTGGTCTCACCAACCAGAGAGGGTCTACAGCGACAGTTGGATTGCTTGCATGAGTTTTGTACCAAATGGGGCCTAGGGGTGAACATTGACAAGACCAAGGTTATGGTCTTCAACACTTCGAGAGCATTCATGCAGCGACAGGAGCTTACTTTGGGTGGGTAGGTTCTAGAGGTGGTCCCTTCCTATACATACCTGGGGGTCCTTTTCTCAAGTCCTACTTTTAACATGAAACAGGCCGCTACCACTCGACTGGGGAAGGGACATGCTTCCCTTGTTCAGCTAGAGTGGTTTTGCTTCCGGAAGTCCATCCAGGATGCTCGCAATAAGTGTCGCCTCTTTGATACCATTGTTACTCCCACGGCTTTATATGCGGCAGAGACATGGTGTACAGGTCTCCCTTCTTCACACTGGGCCAGTCTCTCACGATTACAGACCACCATGCTAGCTCGGTTGATTCGAGCGAAGCCTTCTATTCCACATGAGATTCTCCTGGCCGAGTTTGCAGTTCCACCTATACAGATCGAGGCAGCTCTTCAGCTCATCACCTATATACAAAGGATACAGGCATTACCAGAGATAGACAGGCGACACATACAGGTTGCACTATCCTCCTCACAGCGTCTTCACGATCAGGGCTATAGGTTATCATGGTTCTCTCAGGCCTCTCACCTCCTACTTGCGTCATTTGGCATCTCCATCACAGAGCTCCCCTCAAGCACACATCAATATATCAGACGCTTCCTCTATCGCACATATCTAGAGCGGACTTGGCGTAACCAATTAGGGGTTAAGCCAGCTTTCTACCAGACTCATTTCTTGGAGCTAGACGCATCGGGGACCCCAGTCATGCCACGCTACTTGGACTCAGGATTGTCACATTGCCTCAGATTCACATTGGGGCAGCTCAGGGTGTCCTCTCATCAGCTAGCTATTGAGACTGGGAGGTTCCATGGTATTCCCAGAGAGGAGCGGATTTGCCAATTATGTTCTCTAGGTGAGGTGGAGTTTGAGGAGCACTTTTATCTTTAGGTGCCTCGTATATTATCAGATCAGAGGGCGATATTATTGCCTGTTCCGAGGGATGCCTACAAGGCGGAGATCACGTGATTTAGTGCTGGATGATGAGGATTATGATTATGACGACGACGAGGATGATGGCCGCTCTCATGCTCATAGAGATCAGAGACAGTGTACCTCCCACCATCATGTTACTACCAAGATTACCAGACATCCTACACAAAGGTGTACTACGACTATCACACATGCACGTGCTCATGCTCACAGACGACGCCGGCAGGCTCCAGCGCTTCCCCATTCTGTGGCTCGCATCACATCTTTTTACAGCATCAGCATAGCAGTAGCAGCACAGCCTTGACATCCTACTATAGATACATATCATTACTATGCGCACACTCTCGCATACATGTCTATTTTAGTTTGCACTAGATGCTTTTCTTTATTACAGTTTGGAGACGTTTTTATACGCTCCCATGGTTACAACATACTTGACATGTACTTCATTAGTCTTATATGCCTTTTGGCATGGAAAAGACATTAATAAAGCTCTCTCTCTCTCTCTCTCTCTCTCTCTCTCTCTCTCTCTCTCTCTCTCTCTCTCTCTCTCTCCCTCCCTCGCTACCCCTGCCCCTCTCTCTCTCTCTCGCCGCTCTGCTGGTGCGCTGCCCGCTTGCTGGTGCGCTGCCCGCCCTGCTAGCGCTGCTGCCCTCTCTCTCTCTTGCGCGCCCACCCGCCCTGCTGGCGCTGCTGTCCGCCCTGCTGGCGCTGCAGTGCTGACCTTCGCACCTGCCCTACGCTGCCCTGCGCTGGTCCTCCATCTGCTGACCGCCTCCTATGGCACCTAAGAAAAAGGAGGGTGTTCTTACACCCCCCTCCCTGTTGGACACCCCCCCATCACCGGTAGTGATGGAGGAGCCGTCTTCGGTGACAGAAACTATCAACATGGCTGCCATTGACTACACTCCTTCCAAACCTACCGAAAGTCTTTTTGCTTATGATCTTAGTTTTATCCGGCAAGAAATTCTTGGACTTAAGAAACAACTACACCTCTTTGAAGCTGAAAATAGCAAGTTAGCTAAGGATCTTTTTGGTGTCACGGAACGTGTGGAGCAGCTTGAGCAAGAAAATATATATCTTAAGCAACGAATTGCAAAAAAAAGTGCCTTGGAGGAGACTTCCAACAAGATCAATAGCTTGGAGAAACAAGTCGAGGAGACGAAAACATGGGCAGCACTCTTCAAACCGGATGATATGGGCAGCAAACTCTCATCACTCGCAAAACAGGTTGAAGAAACGACATCGATCCTTAAGCAAGGTAATCACTCTCAGATTTCATCTTTTCCGAAGAAAAACGATTTGGAGACAGTTTTGGGTGAACAAGCCAGAAGGGCCAAAAAAGCCTTTAACATTAGAGTAAGAGGCATTGCCAATGGTGGAAAACCGTTGGAAGAAGCTACGGATTTGCTCATTTCCAAGTTATCTCATGTGGCTGACGGTTTTGATACTGCTTGGCGCAGTAAATTTGATGACAATGTTTTGTTTATCAAGTTCCGCTCGCTTTCACAACGCAATGCTGCCCTTCGGCTTAGGGCAAAGCTTAAAGGTACTTTCATTTATATGGATGATGACTTAACAAATACTCAATGGTTGGCAAGAAAAAAGATTATCCTTGAAGCGAAAGAGAAAGGGCAAAGGGTTGTTTTTATTGACGGGAAACCGAGATTTTTCGACCTTCCACAATAGGAACTAGGGGCCCCCGGATATAGAAGCTACCCGAGATCCCCTACCAATTTGAGACTTGGCTTCTGGAATTGTAATGGTTTTTTATCTTCGTCATCAGCCGGAGACTTTGCTGATTTTATTAGAAAATGCGACATTTTGTTGTTGGCTGAAACTCATGAGTCCTTATATCATCCTCTTCCAAATATACAGGAGTACTCTTGGCATTCTGCTTTTCGTCCATTTGTTAGGGGAAAAACTTGTCAAGGATCTGGAGGAGTAGCTTGTTTATACAGAGACACCACAGTTCAGATGGTTAAACAAGATCCATACGCTCGCTATATTTGGTTACACATTATTGGCTCACTATTGGGATTACCTCAGGACATCTATATAGCTGTATGCTATTTTGCTCCACAGACCTCAGTGTTTGCTGAGTTTGGCGGGGACCCTTTTCAGGCTCTCTCAGATGATATTGCTATCTTTTCTCAGCAGGGTTCCATTTTACTAGCAGGTGATTTCAACGCCCGCACAAGCTCTAGACAAACCGAATTTCATGCAGCTACGGATCTTCTCAGGCTTTACCCTTTGGATATGGGGCTAGACCGGGTATCACAGGATGCAGACACTCCAGCTACATCTTTCGGGGAGCAGTTGATCACTCTAGCAGAGACACACGCTCTTGCCATTTTGAATGGCCTCACACAGTGGCCTTCCTCATCAGCATATACATGCTATCCTCATGGTGGAGGACATAGTGTGGTCGACTACTTCATTGGATCACCTGCTTTGATCTCTCACATTTCTGATTTCTCCATCACACCCCCTACCATTTCCGATCACTCACTCTTACACATCTCACTTGGTCACATAACCTCTTCTTTGCAAATTTCTTGCTCTCTTCCCACTCATAAACGTATTCCTTTCACCCAATCTGGATTCACTAATTACACCACAATCTTATCCCAACTACTCGCTAACTTCCCGTTCATGGCACCAATTGACCAGCAAGCCACTTTTCTCTCTACATCCATCTTAGCTGCTGCTTCCTCATCCTTCCCCACCAAAACGACATCATCTCACAGAAGTGTTCACAACAGATGGTATGATGCAGAATGCCGCTCTCTTCACAATCATGTGACATATGCCAGGTCACACTCCCCTGCCACACTCAAACAATGCCAGAAAGAATATCATAGAACCACCAGAACAAAGAAGATCAAGTACCTACAATCACTCTGCCAAAAAATGATCAACTCTTTAGATTCACCCTCCTCTTTTTTCTGGAAACATTTCACCAGACACTCTTCAACATTGGCCCCCATAGCCATCGAATCCTGGATCGAGTATGCCACGGAGTTATATACCACGGACTCTCCTCCTACCTCACTCTCACCGAGACCTGACCACTGCTCACTTTTCACCCCTGACATGGTTGAAAACGCCATTAAACATGCCAAACTAAATAAAGCCACTGACTATGACTCCTTAAGTGTAGACTTCCTAAAGCCCGTAGCACATCTCATCTCCCCTTACATTGCTCATGTTTTTAACACAGCTGTTACTTCTGGTTTTCCTACGGCTTGGTGCACTAATATCCTTCACCCCATCCTCAAGGCAGGTGATCCCATGAATGTAGGAAACTACCGCACCATTATGATTGGCCACACTCTAGCTAAGATATATGGCTCTATACTACAGACAGTCACTGGATCTTTTGCTGAAACTGAGGGTTTACACGCTATGGGTCAAGCTGGTTTCAGACCGGGATATTCTAC
Source organism: Diphasiastrum complanatum (assembly GCA_029204225.1). NCBI lineage: Eukaryota > Viridiplantae > Streptophyta > Lycopodiopsida > Lycopodiales > Lycopodiaceae > Diphasiastrum > Diphasiastrum complanatum. Next base: position 44,601,224 of record CM055096.1, read on the forward strand.
TTCAGACCAGATCTTCATTTTGAGATGCATTATTGAGGAGGCTCGACATCGGAAACAGAGAATTTACTGTTGCTTTGTGGATTTTCGCAAAGCTTTTGACTCTGTTCCACGACATCTTCTTTTCCAGAGACTGTCTTCACTTGGCTTTTCAGAGGATACTATTGCTGCGATCATTACTTTATATGAGCGAGTCTTGGCACGTTTCAGAGATGGTAGTGGCTGGTCCTCACAGATACATTCTACCATTGGGGTGAAGCAGGGTTGCCCCTTATCACCCACTCTTTTTGCACTATATATAGATGACCTCGAGCGGATTATTCGCGAGGAAGGTGGAGAGGGCTGTCCCCTAGCAGACATTATTATCCCCATTCTCTTGTACGCTGATGATGTGGTTCTCCTCTCATCCTCTGCAGCTGGTTTACAGAGTCACCTTTCTGCTTTACATCACTTTTGCCAGCGTTGGGGATTGACGGTTAACCTTAAGAAGACTAAGATTATGGTGTTTAACACCAACAGACAGCATATGAGAGATGTGATTTTCTATTATGACAGGCTACCGATTGAGATCGTGACCTCCTACACCTATTTGGGAGTTCTTTTCTCTGGTCCGCTACTCACTTTTCGACCAGCAGCCACCGCCAGGCTCCGCAAGGGGCATACCGCTCTTGTGCATATGGAGAGATTTTGCTCTACTTATTATGTGCAGGATCCTGCTACCAGATGCCTACTATTTTCTGCTACTGTCTCCCCAGTTGTGCTATATTCGGCTGAGACTTGGTGCCCTGATTTATCACGCGATACATGGAGAGATCTTACTCGTATCCAGATTCTCATGCTCAGTAGGATAATCCGGGCTAAGCCCTCAGTACCACATGATATCATACTAGCCGAGTTTGCTTCTCCTCCATTAGTTGTTGGTGCTATGTTTCAGATCATCACCTTTCTTCACAGGGTATCAGATCTAGATACCTCCAGATACATTGTTGCTGCTCTCACTTCATCTTGTACCATTGCAGATCAGGGAGCCAAGCACTCTTGGTATCGCAGTGTCTCAGCCCTTCTTCAGACTTGGGGTTTATCCGCACTTGATCTTCCGAATGGAACCCATGCTTATATCAGACAGCAAATCTACCGGAGCTACATACGCACTATATGGTCACATCCTGATCCAGATAGGGTCAAGCTACATTATTATGGCACACATCTTTTACGGCTGGACGTTTCGGGCTTGCCTATTCTTCCAGTTTATCTTACACAGACGCTATCTTTTGGTCTGAGATATCGTATAGGACAGCTTCGAGTCTCTTCTCATCAGCTTGCTATCGAGACAGGTAGATACACAGACACTCCCAGATTGCAGCGGATATGTCAGCTTTGTTCTCTTCAGGAGGTGGAAGATGAGTTTCATTTCATCTTTCGCTGCCCAGTATACTATGAGATTAGAGGACGATACCATTGTTTATACCGAGATATTCCCCTCACGTTGAGCTCCTTCCTCGAGTATCCAGATGCTAGATGTGTGGGTCTTCTTTTGAGAGAGATGTATATTTTACGAGCTTCACTTCTACCTACGCTCTCAGATATGGATTCCAGTCAGGCTCACATTACTCAGTTCTTCCAGAAGCGAGACAGAGTGGATATTTCGGTTGCGGATTTTGACGTCCCCGTCCGAAGATCGAAGACACAGAGAGTTTCGGCTCGATCCAGTGCTACTAGATCTTCATACGCCTCCCACCAGCCTACATCACGACCCACTACTACCATCACTCATTACTTTCGGCTTGCTCGTAGCTAGTTTCCTCCGCGGAGCAGGTGGTTAAGCTCTTGCTTTGTACCCTCACCAGCTGGTGGTCAAGCTTGGATACCTTTTCTCTTAGAGACAGAGAGATCGATATTTTAGTTTTAGTTTTACTGTCTTTTCATTGGTAAATAAGTCCTTATGCGGACAATGCTTCTCACATTTTGTACTCTCTTTTGTCTTATGTGCCCCTGGGCACCAAAAGACGTTAATAATAATAATTCTAATTCTAATTCTCTCTCTCTCTCTCTCTCTCTCTCTCTCTAGGCTACGATTCAGATGGAGAGGCCGAGATTCCAGATTCTTCCATACATCGGCAGCAGCGACCATGTCGACGGCCAAAGAGACAGTCAGCCATTAGGCGCCAGCCCAGATGGACACAGCAGCAGAGACGACACCGACAGCCTACCCGACGGCAGAGGTCCATGGCACACCTAGTGACACCTTCACAGCATACCATCCACCACTTCTTCTAGGCTGATAGGCATCATGATATTCGATTCTAGGCTGCTGGACCCTAACTTGGCCAGCCATCTTTAGGCATTATATTTGCAGTTATTGTTTTTTAGATGATTGAGCTTTAAGCTCCTATGTGCACACTTGACATGTACCTTTTCTGAGTCCTATGCACCTTATGGTATTCAAGGACATTAATGAAATCTTTCTTTCTTTCTCTCTTTCTTTCTTTCTCTCTCTCTCTTGAATGGACAGAGGCAGATCTCGTGCCATGAGGATCTTTTTAAGGTGTAGACTTAGTTAGGCAACAGATTTGATTCCATGTCTGTAACTGAGAGTGCTAGGGAAGGATTTGTGCTTCGGCAGTTGAGCGGGCAGCTGACTTTAAAGGTTTCGAATGCCAATACGATGGCGGAGAGCACATGTACTTGCTGGTTAGTTTTAGGAAGAGCGATAAGCAGCTGTTGGGGTTTTGGAAAGGGCAGATGCTGCACCCGATCAAGCAAGCAAATTGCTTGGTCTAAGCTAAAGAGTTGAAGACCATCTGAAAGGATCCAAGTTCAAGCTATTACTGAGGAAGCAGACTTATGCAAAAAACTTAAAACACCATTTGTACATTCCAGTGGTTTGAATTTCATTCCAATTGGCTGGTGCCAAAACCGACAATATTTTCTCTCTCTGCCATCTGTCCGCTGCCAGCCTACCACCTGTCCGCTGCCAGCCAGCCCTGTCCGCTGCCCCTGCCACGTGCTGCCCTGCCCGCTGTACCTACTCGCTGTCTGAGTCCTGACCCATGGGACCCCCTAAACGCACCCGTTCCCCATCTGCCACGCAAGCAGCTGCCTGCGTGGCAAAACCTCCTGCCACGCCTGCCTGCGTGGCAGATACTACTGATACGCAGGCAGTACTGGCCTGCGTGCTAGCCTCCGTCTCTGTCCCAGCTTCCTCCTCCTCCTCCTCTTCTTCCCCTTCCTCTTTTTCTTCCCCCTCCATAGACCCAGCTCCTACTCCCCTTCGAGCCAACCCTCCTGCTGGGATCCTACATTTTCCTAAACCCCCTACTGCCCCACCCATCCCTTATACCCCATCCAAAGCAACCGAACTATTCTCTTCTTTCCAAGAAGATCAGTTCCGGAATGACTTCCAGGTCATGAAGATGGAGTTGTCCCAGCTTAAGGAGACCGTTGCAACGCTAATCACCGAAAAGAATGACATGCAGGCTAGAATTTTGCAATTGGAAAAAGCAATAAGCGACAAACAGGTTTCATCCTCCGAATCCACCACTACTATGATCAAGGCACTAGAGCAGAAGATTGAACAGCAGAAGGAAGAAGCTCTCTCTTGGGCGTCGGTATTGAAGAAAGGCACTAAACCCAGTGCTCCCATTACCTCGGTAATTTCAGCCACGACCCAGGAAGAGAAATCTAGAGAGCAAAAGGCACTTAATATCAGAGTCAAAGGGATCCCAGACACAAAAGACGCCACAGCCAAGGCCACACGTTTTCTGGACACCACACTAGGACACCGAACGGAGGGATTGGACACGACATGGAGGACCTCCAGAGATACCGCCACTCTGGTTATCCGCTTCACCTCATTGGCTACTAGACGAGATGCTCTGCGATGCAGAGCTAAGCTCCGCGGCACCACTATTTTTATGGACGACGACCTTACGCACATCCAGGTGGAGGAGAGACGTAAGGCCTTCCAGGAGGCCAGAGAGTCAGGTAAGAGAGTCGTATATAGAGATGGACGAGTGCGTCTTCTTGATAGCACTCTCACAGGACCTTCTCATTAGGGATTTGGGGTTCCTGGGGTTGGGAGCACCCCGGGGCCCCATCCACACCACCTTCGGATTGGAGTGTGGAACTGTGCTGGCATACATTCATCTTCTTCTGCAGGGGACCTGGTTGACTTTATTACTGGTTGGGATATATTATTCTTTATGGAGACACACGAGAGCCCAAAGCGTGGACTTCCTTCTTTTCCTGGATACAGATGGGACTCAGTATTCCGACAAGAGACTAGATCTGCCAGTGGTCGGGGTTCAGGGGGGGTCGCATGTTTATACACAGAGTCTCTCCACTCGAGTCTGGACTTCATCCGACATGACAATCAGGCCCGCTATATATGGACTCGCATTGTGGGTCAGGATATTGGTTTGGACAAAGATCTTTTTATGGCAGCATGTTACTTTCCACCAGAGTCTTCGTCTTTTGCGGAGGGTATTGGATCTCCGTATCAGGACCTCTCACCAGATATTATCAGATTCTCAGAGCGGGGGCATATTCTCCTCACTGGGGATTTTAATGCCGAACATCTTCGCGACAGACAGAGTTTTTTGACACCACAGATCAGCTTCGTGTTCGTGCCCTTGACGGTGATATGCTGGGAGTTACCAGGACGTCCGCGGACAGTTTGGGACCTACTACTCCATATGGTGAGTATTTACTGCAGTTTGGAGAGGCACATGAGCTAGCCATTTATAATGGCTTACCCTGCTGGCCACATTCAGACAGTTATACATCCCATCCCCACAGTGGAGGACATAGTGTCGTTGACTATCTCATGGGGTCACCATCCTCTGTACCCATCATCTATGATTTCCGTGTCTCCCCCACCACCCTTTCTGATCATTCCTTCCTCTCCTTCGATATCGGTCACTTTCCCCCCACTCACCCACCTCCATTACCCACGCTTGCCTGATTTTCTTTCTTTCTTTCTCTCTCTCTCTCTCTCCAACACCTCACTTTATGGCTATTTTCTCCCAGAAACCCTACAAAAGTAACCTTAGGCCTAAATTAGCCCTAGCCCTAAATCTAACTTATTCAATCCCAAAAACAGCAGCACTGTTCACAAAATCTCAGATTGCATGAAGCATTCAAGATTCAAATCACAGATTCCTACATAATTGAAAGCATTTCATTCTCCACCTGCATCCACAAAATGACAGTATGGAACGCATCAATCTCTCTCTCTCTCTCTCTCTCTCTCTCTCTCTCTCTCTCTCTCTCTCTCTCTCTCAGCGTCAAAGCTAAAAAGTCTAATCTAACTGCTCAAGGAGATACGCTCTCTCTCTCTCTCTCTCTCTCTCTCTCTCTCTCTCTCTCTCTCTCTCTCTCTCTCTCTCTCTCTCTCTCTCTCTCTCTACTGCAGATCACATCTTCACATTACGGGCCTTGATTGAGGAGGCTAAGCACAAAAGAGAGAGGGTTTATTGTTGTTTTGTGGACTTCAGGAAAGCCTTTGATTAAGTTCCTCGCTCATTGCTCATCCAGAGACTCCAAGACCTGGGCTTCTCCACCGACATTGTTCTTGTTGTGATGGCACTTTATGAGCGGGTCTTGGGATGCTTCCGGCATAGCAGTGGCATATCCGATCACATTTGGAGCACTATTGGGGTGAAGCAGGGTTGCTCCCTCTCACCTGTCCTCTTTGGCTTGTGTATTGATGAGTTGGAGAGAGTCATTACACAGTGTGGTGGTGCTGGCTGCAGGCTTGGGGACCTCTTGATTGCTATCCTCCTTTATGCCGACGATGTGGTATTGATATCACCGACTAGAGAGGGTCTACAGCGACAGTTGGATTGCTTGCATGAGTTTTGCACCAGATGGGGCCTAGGGGTGAACATTGGGAAGACCAAGGTTATGGTCTTCAACACTTCGCGAGCATTCATGCAGCGACATGAGCTTACTTTGGGTGGACAAGTTCTAGAGGTGGTCCCTTCCTACACATACCTGGGGGTCCTTTTCTCAGGTCCTACTTTTAGCATGAGACAGGCCGCCACCACCACCCGACTAGGGAAGGGACATGCCTCCCTTGTTCAGCTAGAGTGATTTTGTTTCCGGAAGTCCATCCAAAATGCTCGTAGTAAGTGTCGCGTCTTTGATACCATTTTCACCCACCACAGCTTTATATGCAGCAGAGGCATGGTGTACAGGTCTCCCCTCTTCACACTGGGCCAGTCTTTCACGGCTACATACCATTATGCTAGCTCGGTTGATTTGAGCGAAGCCTTCTGTTCCACATGAGATTCTCCTGGCCGAGTTTGCAATTCCACCTATACAGATCGAGGCAGCTCTTCAACTCATTACCTGAATCCAGAGGATACAGGCGCTATCAAAGATCGACGCACGATACATATAGGTTGCACTATCCTCCTCACAGCATCTTCATGATCAGGGCTACAGGGTATCATGGTTCTCTCAGGCCTCAGGATCTAAAGCACGTAATCTCCGTCTAGTAAAGAATGAAGTAATCAATGGCTAGGAGGTAAAAGGCTGGGGTGTCGTGTGTAAATCTCTCCGTAATATGAACATCTCATGTACCGTCAGAGCAACACATCGTGGGTCCTCATAGGCTACGAGAGAGCGTAGAGTGGTAGGCATGTCTCGAAACAAGCAACAATATCGCCCTCTGATCTCATAGTATATAGGGCACCGAAAGATAAAGTGCTCCTCAGACTCCACCTCACCTAGAGAGCATAACTGGCAAATCCGCTCCTCTCTAGGAATACCATGGAACCTCCCAGTCTCAATGGCTAGCTAATGAGAAGACACCCTAAGTTGTCCCAGTGTGAATCTGAGGCAATGTGATAGTCCTGAATACAGGTAGCGCGGCATGACCGGGGTCCCTGATGCATCCCGCTCCAGGAAATGGGTCTGGTAGGAAGCTGGCTTAACCCCTAACTGGTTATGCCAAGTCCGCTCTAGATATGCGCGATAGAGGAATCGTCTGAAATACTGATGGGTGCTTGAGGGAAGCTCTGTGATGGATGAGGATTATGACGGCGACAAGGATGATAGCCGCTCACATGCTCATAGAGATCAAAGAGAGTGTACTTCTCACCATCATGTTACTACCAGGATCACCAGACATCCTATGCAAAGGCGTACTACTACTAGGCATGCTCATGCTCACAAACGCCGCCGGCAGGCTCCAATCCTTTCTCATGTTGTGGCTCGCATTACATCTTTCTACAGCAGCGGCACAGTCTTGAAATCTTGACACAGCTGCATATGATTATTATGCACACACGTCTATTTCAGTTTATAGTTTGTATTAGGTGTTTTCTTTATTATGGTTTGGAGACATTTTATACGCTCCCATGGTTACCACACACTTGACATGTACTTCTTTAGTCTTATATGCCTTTTGGCATGGAAAAGACATTAATAAAGCTTGCTTTCTTTCTTTCTTTCTTTCTTTTTCTCTCTCTCTCTCTCTCTCTCTCTCTCTCTCTCTAAGCTCTCTCTTTGTCTCTCCCTCTGCCAGCGATGAGCAGACCTGACACATGTGAGCAGCAATTGCACAAGATTATTATTTATACACCTCATCACTATTTTATGTCCTAAACCCAAATCTTAAAACCTAACCCTAAACCTAGTTACATCCACCATCAAAACACACTGAAACCAAACTGACTCTGACTCTAGGTGTCTCAACACTCCCTCTTACTCCCAATGCTACTATTCTGAATCATTTTTTGCAACCTAATCCAAATTGTAAAATCTCTCTTGCATCCATAAATGAACAGATAAATGAACAACAAAACCCTGGACAAAAAACAAAGACACCTGAAGAGACCTGAAAATGGTAGGAGTTAGGTTTTTGCTATGATTTCGCGATTTGAGAAGAGCTTAACCGCATAATCTGCACCTGCTTACACTGCTAACCGAAAAACACAACTGAAAGATATGAATTTCGTGACAACACTCAAATTGAGAATAGGTGACACAGATCAATAGGGCACCCAATCTCCAAGCTAACAACAGGAAATCAAAAACTTGTTCATTATTCTGAGAAAGCATGAACGTAATGATGAACCCCTAACCCTAACCACATCTCTCTCCTTTTCTTTTCCTGCTGGCACTCTCTCTCTCTCTCTCTCTCTCTCTCTCTCTCTCTCTCTCTCTCTTTCAACTCACTTTATTGCTATTTTTCACCTAAAAACCCTAAAAAACCCTAATCCTAAAAAGCAACAGTCTCTCCATCACCCGTCTCTCTCCTCTCTCTCTCTCCCTCTCCCTCTCTCCTTTACTGGGCATCCCTAGAGCCCTCTCTTTCCCGCCATCTCTCCTCTAATCACACTCTTCACCGGAAACCCGATTTCTAAGAGGCGTGTTAAAGGCGCAGGAACCCACCAGAGCAGCTTCGAGTTCTGTACGGCACTAACGCGACTGCTCTGCTTGGATTGAGGATTTCTCTGGACAAATCGCATCTTCCTTGGCCCTTGTGAACCAAATTACAGCAGCAAGATCCCACCTCCAAACTAAGACAAGAAAAAAATCCTACACTTCACTCCTCCTGATCTTTTCTCCAGACACTCCTCCTCCCGATCTGCTCTATTGCCAATAATGATCGACGCCCGCAATCTTCCTCCTGACCTTCCTCCCTAAAAAAACCCTAATCCTCTCTCTCTCTCTCTCTCTCTCTCTCTCTCTCTCTTATCACTCAAGTGCTCGTCCACCAAGTGCTCGTCCTCCCGGCAGCGCATTCTCTCTCTCTCTCTCTCTCTCTCTCTCTCCCCTCCTCCCTAAGCACCAAAAAAACAACCTTATTGAACATGAATAAACGAGAACAACTCTCTCTCTCTCTCCACTCACATCATTGCTATTTTTCCTTTGAAACCTAAAGAACCCTAAGAACCCTAAAAACACCCTAAAATATAAAAAAACAGTCAGAGTCAGTCTCTCTCTCTCTCTCTCTATGTGGCAGCAGCGCGCCTTCTCCTCCCTCTTGCGATGGCTCCCTGCAACGATGGCGCCCTGCTGTTGATGCCTTGCTCCTGCTGCCCGTTGCTATACTGTCGTTGGCCCTCCATCGCTACCTAACCTGCCATACCTGTCCCTCCCATCTGCCATCGCTATCTGTCCCCTCCTGCCATCGCTACGTGTCCCGCTGTCTGCCCATCTCCCTCTCCCTCCCTCCTGCCATCGCTACTTGTACCTGTCCTTGTCCATGCCCTCCCTTTTGCATCTTGACCCGCTCCTCCTGCCCCCCCCCCCCCCCCCCCCCCCGCTACTTGTCCCTATCCTTGCCCTTCCTTTTGCTTGTCCTTTTGCCTTTCCTCTACCCCTTTTCCCTCCTTAATCCTGTATATAGTTGTGGTACTATGGCTGATTGGCAATCTGTGAATCGGAAGGGGAAGAAAACCCCTCCCCCTTCTCCCTTTGTCTTCTCAGCCATCCCTACTACAACTCCAAATCCCTTTACCTTGCCCCCTCCCTCTCCTGCTTCCTCTCCCTCACCCCTACCCTCCACTCTCGCAAGCTCCACCTCTTCTCCTACTGTCACTACCCCCTCTACTCATTCTTCCTCCTCTCCCTCTTTTACCCCTTCATCTTCATCCCCCCCACTGTCTCCATCTCTTTCAGCTAAATTTTTGTCTGATTTCCCCCGTATCATTGATTCTCATTCCACTTTTGGTCTCAAAGAGGATGTCATATATGCTGCTTGGGTGGGTAAGCTCCAACCCACCACAATGTTTCTACGATTCTTTGCTTCGTCAAAAGGTTTTGCGTAAAAGAGGCTGCCTGAAGGGGTCTACTATTCTTATGGATGAAGACTTCATAGCCATTCAATGGACTGAGAGAAAGAAAATCATCGTAGATGCTAAGGCCAATGGTTTCTGGACTCTCTTTCGAGACAGACGCCCAGTCTTGGTTAAAATTGCATAACTTAAAATTTCAGATTCTTCTCCCTCTCTTACGTGAGAGATGTTTTGAGCTACGGCCATCTATTTCCTCTCCTGCGTGAGAGATGAGCTTTCTTTACATAGCTATTTACGTTTTACGTTTTAGTTTTAGTCTAGTTTTCTGTTGACGACACTGTCTCGTCCGAGTTCCATTTACTCTGTTGTACTACCTCTTCAGTCTTATATGCCTTTTGGCATGGAAAAGACATTAATAAAGCTTTCTTTCTTTCTTTCTTTCTTTCTCTCTCTTTATCATGATGCAAGCCTCTCCTTTTCTCTCTTGCCCTTTTATACCTTTTTCTTTATAGAAACTTCTCTTTCTATGAATTTCTAAAGTCACATGTTCTCTCTAGAGATTTCTAAATGACATGTCATTTTCAATCATTTCAAATGCACTTCAAATGCCCTTCAAAAAAGTTTAGGGCAAACGTGGACCAATGATAATAGACAAAACCCTTTTTGTCTATCATTGCCCACATTCTCTATCCCTCGCTAATCACGGAGTTCATCTTCCTGGCTTCATCTTGAGGAAATGTGACAAAAGTGAAGAAGGGGCTTATTGAGAGAGGAAGGAGCACACGCAATCTGAAAGTGCAGACGATCCAAGAGACAATAAAAAAAATGATTGATTAATTAGTTGCAAATTTGGTCTGTCATACCATAGCCAAAGCTTCTCTTGCCTAAATCAATCCATTGCTGTCAAAATCTCTCATTGGTTATGCTAGTCACACTGAGTGTCACGAAGCAGATGCTCCTCTACCTGCAATTGGGAACTCTCTCAGGGAAGCAGACGCAGCTTACTCCCTCCCGCTCATACTTTTTTTTTTCTCTCTCTCTCTCAGCTCGATTCATTGCTTTCTCTCTCTCTCTCTCTCTCTCTCTCTCTCTCTCTCTCTCTCTCTCTCTCTCTCTGTAATTCTTTCCAGAAGTTTCTCTCTCTCGATCCATCGCACGTGATTCATCTACCTTTCAACCTCACTTCAACGCCTTTCAAATGCCCATCAAATATGTTTTAGGGCAAACGTGGACCAATGAGAAGAGACCAAACTTGTTTTGTCTATCACTGCTGACATTCTCTCTCTCTCTCTCTCTCTCTCTCTCTCTCTCTCTCTCTCTCTCTCTCTCTCTCTCTCTCTCTCTCTCTCTCTCTCTCTCTCTCTCTCTCTCTTTTCCCGTGCCCACATAAGCTTACCACTTCTTGAGCTTTTTGGCTGTGCAACTATCACTTCTTGGCTGTGCAACTAGGAACTCGATGACTCAGCTTATTTTGAGCCACTTCCTAGCTGTGCAACTACCACTTTCCGGCTGTGCAACTAGGAAATGGGTGCCTTTGACTCAGCCACCCAGTTTACTTACTGGATGTGCAAAACAATAGTTCCTGATAGGACCTAGAGTCATGCCATGAACTTACACACAAATATGCCTCAGTGAGAAAAAGCCACTTTCCGGCATCAGTTCATGGCTGCACAACCAGGAACTGGCTTATTCACGTGGGCACGTAAATAGTGGTGCACCACCCACAGTTACACAACATCTTGTTGCCTTTCTTAACTGAGTTGGAATGGCATGGTTAACTAATAGAATGGCCACAAAAGCGTAGGCAGAATTTACTCATCATAATGCAAGCAAAGTGAACATCTTGTTCAAAGTTTTTATATTCAAAAGACTTTGCGAAGTATGGTGGATTTGCAAGAGATTTTGGTGAATGAGGAGTTTAGGCTTCAAGCAAGAGGTGGATCTACATCTACATCTCAAGTTGATGGAGAGGAGGCTATGTTCATCAAAGGCAAATTCAAGGGCAAAGGTAAAGGCAAGTTGTAAGGAAAGCTCCCTAAGATCCTGCTTACAAGACAAAACACAATGGAAAACACACTATGGAGCAACCACGCAACCAATCAATTCTAGAAGCTTCACTCCCAAGCCAAGGAATAAGAAGCATGAAGGTAGAGTGAAATCTTGGCAATGAATCAATGATCACAATGAGGAGTAGGGCGAGTTTAGCCTCAATATATAGAGCCAAAAGCAAACCTGGACACATAGCCATGCATAGCCCTAAGTTCCCTATACATAGATTCACCTAGAATAGAGTCCGAAGCATGGAGCAACTATTCATAGAATTGTTATTGATAACTTTACACATGTTATTGATAACTCTACACATAGAATTGCTATTGATAACTATACATAGAATTGCTATTGATAACTCTACACATGCATACATTGTCTCTACCTCGTGTAAACTCCATTTAGTGTGTTCTGGGCCTCACAAGGATATTAGTTACTTTCGAGTCACATCCAGTATGACGTGGCATAACTAATAGCTTGATTTACTGGAGTACCGTGTATCCAAGACTAGGAGTATATTGAATCCTACTTACTGGTCATGGACATAACATTCTTCTCTCCTTAAACTGCTTCTATCCTTAGAAGCTCTTTAAACAGGAAAGAATTACAATTCCTTTAACTTTCAATATTAACCGAGAAAATCATTATCCTTAGTTTGACTTTCATATCAAACAAGTACTCAGAGATAAACCTATTTCCAATCGTTAATCTCTGCCCTGTAGTACAAACTCTGGTTTTAAAAGTATCAAAAGAGATATATTTCCTCAACAAGATTACACTCAACACAAGTTACTAACATCACCTTCATGTAAAACACTTACATGAAACACTAGGTGAAATAACCTAACTTAGGAGACTAAAGTTAAAGAAATAGTAAAATAATTATAATTACAGTCTGAAATTGTCCACAACTCATGACTAATAATTTATAAACTTTCAAGTACAAATATCTTTAGAATCCAGATTCTTAGATATGATAATTCATTTAGCTAGAATCTCTAGGAGAATCATTAAGATATAGACTGATTACACTCAACTCTGAGTACCCCAGATACTTTTTCGAGTTAAATGCTCATGTTTCTAGCACCAAATGCAAGAAAATAGCATTCATTCATCTTAATAGGCTTGTCTGTCTACTAAGATAACTAGAGATCCAATCAAATTTAACTGAAGTGCAAGATTCAAGTTCTATAACCACTAGTAATTAAAGATTGAACGCATACCAACATAACAATCATCTTCAACTATAAAAACTTAAGATTCTTGTCTAGAATCAAATCTAGATACCCAAAGTCCTACTGAATATCAATTCAATTGTTATTCTTGGATTCATTATGATTTGTTATCCAATTGAGCTCTCTGGGATACAATCACTAATGAGCTGAGTCCCTTCCTTAACTAAGGAATACTCTATCCCAAGAATATTGTATATCCAATGCACAAAATTTTAACTGATGAACCCAAATGATTCACTAATCATGCGTCTTACAAGCAATATAATTCAACAACCAGCAGTTTCCGGTTAATCCACATCACACTGATCGTTTTACCAATTAACTTCATCCTGGAGTAATCAACTACTCAAGTTAATTGCCAATGATTCAGAAATCTCAAATGTCTAGGTGAAGAACTAGTATAACACCACATTTAGATCCTTACCCAAATCATTTATAAGTTAATCCATAAATATTCCATACAAAGATTTGTTAACTCTACAAGTATCTGTCAAAACAATACTTGATTATATGTTCATGTTCACCGACTAGGTTAAGTGCACCAAAGAAAACCTTAGTAACTAGAATTACACAGTAGATTCTACTATTCCATCGAAATCCATTTATGCAACAGAGATATTCTAGATCTAAGAAATTGAAACTATAAGGATCACCAAATGAAGATCTGACTGGATCTTGTTGCAAGACAACCAAAAGGACACCCGTGGAGCAAAACCACCCATCCAAACCTAGATCCCTCCTAGAGTTTCCTCCTGGACCTACCCCCAAGCCATAGTGAAGAACCTAAGAGAGAGGAGGAGAAACTGGCTCAAGAAACTGAATTTCCAATAGGAGGATGGGCGAGGTTCCAATGGACATATTCTCCTCATGAGAGAGATAATATTCTCCCTATGATTCCCATGCAACCTATATTGAGCTATTGACCTCCTATTCTTGCATTGAAACAGTCATTCACTATGCATGTGCTCCTATGTCCAATCATAGGTCTGGGCCCTCATATGATTATTAATTACTTTACAGGCCAAGCCCGAAATGACGAGGCATAACTAATAACCATACACATCTGGAGTAATCGGCTATCCACGTCAAGAATTATTCTGATTCCCTTATATAGGACATGGACATAACATTCTTCCCCTCTTAAACCAGTTTTGTCCTCAGAACGAGTAACTAAGGAAAGCCCAATTTGTATGCTTTTAACTCTTCCCATGAATCATTATCCTCAATTTGACCAACCAACCTAAGCAAGCACACAAAGATAGAACAATTTTTCAATTGTTTATCTCTGATTCTGAGTACTCATTCAGGTTCCAAAGGTACATTGAGCGATAAATCTTTTAAATGGGCAAAATCTTCAGTACATCAAACTGTCATCATCATATAAACTAAATTTACATGATACACTGGATGAGCAGTTGACCAAACCTGAAAATTAAGCCACACATTACTTGTTTAGATGTCTATGCACTTTGACTAGTTTAAGTATACGATATAAACTTGGTACATAGGAAACACATAGTAGATCCACAAGATTAAGATGTACATAGGCAACTTATCAAACTATACATAAACATAGGCTATATACTGACAGATATCCACAATCTGCATATGTTACTCACATAATTCACTGAGAATCTTGCAACTCAGCTACCAAAGAACTCTATTCCTCATGAGTAAATAACATATCTGGGAAATCTTTGAAGTGAATAACTCCACATCACAAGTTTTCCAACCATCTACCTCTTATTAACAAATTTCTTCTACAAATCAGCCTACAACAGATCTTAGCATACAAACCAAGATTAGGCTAACTCATACAGACATCTTTGGACATAGAGTTAAGATTAAAGTTTTATTGCACTGATCCAATCCATAACAAAATGGTACTTGGTAACAATCAATGAATCTTAATTTAATCTTTATCACTACTTTCCATATTAATGAATATCTCATAGCCCAATAATCCCAAAACTCCTCTAGTTCCAGATTACTCAAAATAATCACTTAGAGAGTTTGTCTATTTCAAACTGGATGGTTCTACCATTGCACACATACAAGATTTTTTTTCCAAAATCAATGCAACTGGCTGATTCCACGAAAGACTTATTCCTATCCTTTATTCACCTCTTTTTAAAAAAGAAATTCCATAATTTTGATTTACAAGTTCCTGGGAGACAACGTATAAGATATCAAAAAATTTGAAAAAGTCAGTAATGAGTATCCAATACTATTACAAACAGGACTTTTTCCTCGGAATCATAGAATATCTTATCCCGAATGATAGAAATATTACCTCTCAATAATCAACTATCAAATAGAGACTAACATTAGAGTTCCGGAAACCTAAGTTCCGAGCCATATTCAAAAAACTTATATGGAAGTACAATTTCATATAATTTTAATAGTCCTTCATAACAGAGTTCTACACTGGAAGGAATTATATGAATCTCAATCCAATTGTCGTGAATTAAGAAAGTTCTAAAGAGTAGAGGTTTAATAAAATAGAAAAATATATTTAAGGCTTTCATATTTTGTAATTAATGAGATACCATTTAGGGATCGATCTATATCTCATAATTCCCAAAATACCCTTAACAAAAACCAATGGACTCTGTTAGTATTACCATTACAGCAATCACTAACCATCGATCTACAAATCATTCTACCCAAGGAATCCCCTTTAGAATCACTGATGTCCCATACCACCAGCTTTTCCTCCAAGAATCCTCTGCATATATGTTTTGCCCAAAAAGTCAAAATAGACGATATAACTATCCTATACTCATATATAGGATCAAATTCACAACCAATTCCAGAAAATAATTCTAACAATTGAAATCTCTCATGCTTCTTTAGTGTTACTCAAAGAATACCATTTCATATTGTATCCATCATGGATAAACAAAATATATCATCCGAATGTATCACTAACCCAAAAGAAACATAGATTTCAACAAAACCGAATCTCATACTGTCCTAGATATCCAATATCTATTCCAGGATCGGTACAAATGACTTTAATTCTTTTAACAAGTTAGAACTCTCTTGGTCATTACTATCATTATAGAGAAATACTCTATAACTGAAAAAAATCCAAATTACTAGATTCTTGTATGGAACACCTTCTATCTGCATTACTTTGCAAGATCCAAATCCAATTGCAAAACAGAGATGGTTCCATAAATGGATTATCAGTCTTGCCACTACTTTTCCCTTAGAATCCTCGAATTCTCGAAATTCTAATTCACACTAGGGAAAAGAAATCCAAATTTTTAGAGGCAGTCTTCTTTAATAATTCCCAATATTATTTTCACTTGCAATTAGTTATACTTCAGAAATTGAATATAAATTTAATAATTGGATCATTAAGACCAACAATCATCTACATATCAGACTTCCACTCTTTTCCCCCCTTCCAAAAATGGTTCCGGTTAACAAAACCCCAAATTTGTACTCGAAAAAAATTCAATTTGGTATCGCTAACTTTAGCACTTTCACCCAGACAATTTTGATTTGTTCATTAAGTGCTGCACTTAATCCCTGGCAAATCCCCTTATACACCAGCATAAAACTGTTCTACTAGATTTACATTATTCTTGGTCCTTATTGATCCTTAAAACAAGAAATGCTCCTTAATTGACAGACTCACAAAATCTTCAACTAAAAGTGATGGTTGCATTAACCTCAAAGAACTGACCAATTACATCATATTAAGATCATTCACTTTATAAGTCATTTCTGTTTGATCAATAACCAAAGAATTGGAACAAATAAAAAACGTCTATGGTTTTTTTTCAAATTTTACGTAAACTGGGATTTTCAAATTCCATTCAATATGGACCTGAACTGTGAAAATCGACCAAACATCGACTTGACAGTTTCACAATTACCATCTCATATTAGAAGGATTCTGAAACATCCAGCATTCATCCTACATGACATGCAGTGATTTCAAAAAAAAATCAATTTACGTAAATTGCCAAGAAACTAGGAAATTAGCACTCGGATTCACAAAATCAGTTCGAAAAATGGACCAACTGTGAAAATCGATTAAAATGACCGATTTATCAAATTCACAGACACTGTCACATATCAAAACTCGACATGCACTGATTTTTTTGAAAAAATGAAAAAATTCTCATAATTAGCGAAGCCACTAGGAAATCTGCTATTTGAACTAGAATTGCCAAAAAATAACTTCATGCTAGAAATCTTCTGATCAATCTACTGATTACGCATGCAACATGCATCCATGCATGCATACAGGTCTATCCATACATTTTCATTAACAGACAAGCACTACACTGAATTACAAGCATGCATGCATCACAACATTTTGAAAATTTTGCAAATTTTAGTTCAAAAATTGCCAAACATCCGACAGCCATAACTTTATCTACAGGACACCAAATTGGTTGTTATAAAGCACAGTACAGAGGGCGATGGGTCTACAAGGCACTTGCCACATCACCCTGCCACCTAGGCTTCACATGTGCAAGCAATAAATGCATGAAAAACAGGTAGGAGGGCACTTTTGTGGAGAGAAATCTTCAAAAAAACACATCCCAACCCAAAAAGCCTTGGATCAGAGGTTTCAAGCACTCTAGTAAGGTTCATTAGAGAGGCATAGAAGCTTCTAACAGGTCCAACAAGCAATCATAAGCTCAGATCATGTAAAAAATGCATTTTTGGCCTCCTTCAACAAGCAAAACTTCAACATGATGGTGTCTTATGCACACCTATCCAAATTGGATGCATGATGGCTCAAAACAGATGGAATCCATCATATATTTGATCTTGTAACAAGAACCAATAGGTTCAGACCCCCAATTGAGAGGTATTCATGCTAAAAAATCATCAAAAATATACTAATTTTTGGTGTTTTGAGCACCCTAATGTTGTCTAATCCCATCCAAACTTCATGAAAGCTCAGGGACAGCTTCATTACATCTCTGAAAATGTTCACACCAAGTCTTGGCTGAGAATTTTGAGATCTACCCCAAAATTAGTCCAAAAAACATCAAAAAACCTTGGTTTTTGACCAATTTTGACCAAAATTTGTGAGAAAAATCCACAATTTCGTGCAATCAGCTCCAAATCCCTGTAAATCCATTGCATGCAAGCACCAAAAGTTCTGATTCTAGTCAAACATGGTTTCTATAGCCCATTTATGATCCAAAAACCCCAATTTTTGGTCCAAAATCACTATCTAATCCACCTTTTGACTATTTAAACATCATGCAATCATTATATCCAATCAATAATGACTGTAAAACAGCAAGTACAATCTAGAAAACGTACTACACCAGTACCTATGATCAATTTCAAGCAAAAACTTCAATTCTAGATGGACAATCCACTAAAATCATAAAAAATACTTTGATTTCCAACAAAAAGTATGGAGAAATCCCATAATTATGATCTTTAGGCTGAAAGTACACCAAATTCAGAGAAGCCACCTACTTGGAGATCAATTCCACCGCCTGGAAGTAACATGCAAGGAGAAATCCACAAAACTGAGAAAATACAAGAAGTAGCTCCACCTTCTGATTGATGCAAATCCATAGCCCTGATACCACTGTAAGGATCACCAAATGAAGATCTGACTGGATCCTGTTGCAAGACAACCAAAAGGACACCTGTAGAGCAAAACTGCCCATCCAAACCGAGATCTCTCCTGGAGTTTCCTCCTGGACCTAGCCCCCAAGCCATAGTGAAGAACCTAAGAGAGAGGAGGAGAAACTGGCTCAAGAAACTGAATTTCCAATAGGAGGATGGGCGAGTTTCCAATGGACATATTCTCCTCATGAGAGAGAGAATATCCCCCCTAGGATTCCCATGCAACCTACATTGAGCTATTGATCTCCTATTCTTGCATTAAAGCAGTCATTCACTATGCATGTGCTCCTATGTCCAATTATAGGTCTGGGCCCTCATATGATTATTAATTACTATACAGGCCAAGCCCGGAATGACGAGGCATAACTAATAACCATACACACCTGGAGCGACCGGCTATCCACGTCAGGAATTATTTCGATTCCCTTATGCAGGACATGAACATAACAGAAACATTTTAACCTGGGAATTTATCTCAATTTCAAGTCTATTTACACAAGTAGTAATTTATATGACATAACAGTCTTTCAGAAGAATAGCTTCATACTAGAAAGAATAATATAAATCAGTCTGATATCTTATATTCGAGAAATTACTAAGAAGTAAAGGATTGATGAAGAAAGCGAGAAATAGATTTGAGGGCCTTTGATTATTTCTCCAAAATACCCCACATTTGATCGAATGGTTTCCTTCTTTCCCATATCGCGAGTAGGTACTAAAACACACCATTGATCATCAGATTTTTACCGTCCTAGGATTCCCTTTCCAAAATTATTGATGTCCCATACCATCAGCTTTTTTTTTTTTTTCCAGAAAACCCTTAACTGTCTTATCTGATATTCTAGAGATCCACTGATTATCTTACTGTCCTATAATCACTATAGGATATTATCTCTTGTTTTCAAACATTAAAAAATCCATTTATTTGGATGACTTGCATGCCTATCAGATGGATACCACAAATTCACATCTGATTATGTGACTTAGGCAGAGGAATTAACATGGTTCCATATTACATCCTGATTCTTTCTAGTTAATGATAAGCTTCAAACCCCTACTGATGCATCAAATCTAGGGACAAGCTTCTGTCAACTAACAGATCCAATGTAATCCACGTATCAGATTCCACTTCTAACCTCATAATTGATATTTAAAACTGCGAATAACTCAATGGTTACAAAGATAACATTTATTAACTCAATTAAATGAATCTCATCCAAGAAATTAATATCCGGTATTAAGCAATTATTTATGGGGATTACTAAAATCCTAACTGCAAATACATTTTTCGGTCACACTTACTACCTCTGATGTCCACTCTTCTTCCCTCCTTAGAATTTTCAGTTCCTTGAAAATCTATTTCAGCTAAGATACCAAGAAGACGTAACGACATTAATAAATGTTTAAAATTGATTACTGTAGAAAAAAAGTTTGAAACAATTTCATTGATGTCCTATACTTGGGCTGAATATCAGATATATCAAAAATCTTCTACTAGTATGTGAAACAGTACTAGTATGATCTTTTGAATATAATTCACCATAGGATTTAACTGGAAATCAAAACAGTTATTTATTTATTAAATTCTATTATTACAATTTTTCCAATAAAATTGGACTATTTTTTCTTTTTATTGACTGGTTCGGCATTACTCCGTTAATGTTGACAAAACCTATCCAAACACATAATATGAAATTACATAAATGGAAATCCCTCCAATAGGATTCTAGTAATTCTTGAACCATATCCTGTTAGATTTACTGTCTAGATAAAAAATACTATTGCCACTCATTCAATCTGGTCATTTCATATTGTTTGACAATTTTAATCAAATTTAATGAGTATCTTGCACAAACGTTCACTTGACTGATTTCTAGCGATCAACATCGATTAGAAAACTATCAGCCAAGTAACTGATTTCAAAATTTTATCAAATTGAAATTCAACAAAAAAAAAATCAACTTTCAGATAAACTCAGTTTAATCAATTCACTAATCTAAACAGATTCCATAGATAACAAAAAAATGACCGAAATTTTGATTTTTTTTCGAAGAACTCAATTTTTTTTTTAATTTTACGTAATTCAAAAATTCTGACAAAAGTAATGTTAGTACAAAAGACAGTCAAAATCGAAAAAATCAAAACACTGTCCAATTCATAATGTTACTAACCCAATGTCAAACTGGCATACAAATCACACTACATCAGTCACAAATGTCATTACAAAATTTTTTACGTAAACTTCAGTTTTACGAAATTTTTCAGCCATTAACATTGATTTGTGATCCAACTATCAAAGCACATGCGAATGACCACTCAAATCGATTGTAAATCTCCTATGCATGTCAGAATCACTATGAGAATTAGCATGCAACTAATCCATGCAAACACAGTACTACAAATTAGGGAAATGATTGGCATGCAATCAGAACAATTCCAAATTTTGTCAATTCTACTCACAAAACTGCAAAATTTCAAATGATCACAACTTTGGTTACAGGACACCAAATTGGGTATTGTAAAGCTCAGTACAAAGGGAGACCAAGTGAACAAGATGCTTGCCACATTAGCCTACCACCTAGGCTTCACACGTGAGAGATCAGAGTGTCAGAAAAACTGTAGTAGGGCACATTTCCACAAGACAAAATCATGCAAAAACGTGCAAACACCCATCCTAGCCAAAATTTGATGCTACCAACAGTCTTAAGCAATCAATTAGACTTCCATGAAGCATTCATACTGATCCTAAGATGCAGTATAGGCTGAGAACGAAGATTTCTTGATTAGTAGAAGTCAAAATAGCTTCAAACTTGATGGAGATGGTGCATAAACCACCGTCCATCATTTTACAGGTCTGATAGCTTGCTGGGAAGGTAAAAAGGAATGCTAATCATGCTACGAATAATTCCAGAATGATCTCCTTATGGAATTGGAGAGATCCATCCCCCAAAAATCACCAAAAGTGGTCATTTTTTGAACTTTTTTGACTTCCTACAAGTTCAATTGCTGGAATTCTTGGTTCTAAATTCAGAGAAAGCTTCAAAAGACTTTGGTCCACCTCTTTACAAGCTCTACATGGTGCTTTATAGTCACCTACTATCCAACTTTATGAAAAAACAAGCAAAAATGATGAGTTTTGGCTATTTTTCGATTGAAGTGGAAGTTCATGACATACAACTCTTTCACACATGAAAACCAATTTACAGAATTGTAATCATCTAATTGGCCTGATCTTGCTGGATTTTGGTTCTTACTATCTATTTTGTGACAACAAGCATGAAAAACCAAGCAATTTTGACCAAAACATAGTCTAGAATTATAAATCATTGGAAAGAACCGGCATGCATCATTAATTTCATTATTAATGAACCCTAAAACGAGAGTACACTTGCTGGAAAATTTAGATCTACCAAAGATTTGATCTACACAAGAAAAACTCCAAAAAAGCATCACAAATTGGCCTTCAAGGACAATTCTCCATAAAACCACAAAGAATCCCAAGAGTAATGGATCTTAGCAACAAGCACATTGAAACTAGGATAGTACACCCACTGGCATACTTGCTATCCACCTTGGAAGAGAATTCCAATGATCCAATCCAAAATTTCGACGAAAGGTAGCCCTTCTCCATGTTCTCCAATCTTCGTAAGCCTTGCTCTAATACCAATGTAAGGGATGCTTCCTAAGATCCTACTTACAAGACAAAACACAATGGAAAACACACCATGGAGCAACCAATTAACCAAGTAGAAGCAGCCAATTAGTTCTAGAAGCTTCACCCCCAAGCCAAGGAATAAGAAGCATGAAGGTAGAGTGAACCCCTGGCAATGAATCAATGATCACAATGAGGAGTAGGGTGAGTTTAGCCTCAATATATAGAGCCAAAAGCAACCTGGGCACATAGCCATGCATATCCCTAAGTTCCCTATACATAGATTCACCTAGAATAGAGTCCTAAGCATGGATCAACTATTCATAGAATTGTTATTGATAACTCTACACATGCATACATTGTCTCATACCTTGTCTAAACTCCATTTAGTGTGTTATGGGCCTCACAAGGATATAAGTTACTTTCGGTCATATCCAATATGACGTGGCATAACTAACAGCTTGATTTACTGGAGTACCGTGTGTCTCCAAGACTAGGAGTATACTGAATCCTACTTACTGGCCATGGACATAACACAAGTGGTCAAAGGGTCAAGATCAAGGTGAGCCTTCCTCTTTTGTTGGTAAGAAGAAAGATAGGTCAAAGTTAAAGTGCTTCAATTGTGGAATCAAAAGGGCATTTTGCTAGTGATTGCTACAAGAAGAAGAGAGATCAAGGTGAGAAGCAAACCAACCTTACTATTGATGAAGATGGTGTTGATGAACAAATATCAAATGATGCTTTTGTTATGTCATCTTGTTTAATGCCTAATTATGGAGACATTGATCCTTGGTGGATTGATAGTGGAGCTACATCACATATGACATATCATGAGGAGTATTACTCATCTTCGATGGCATTTGAAGGTGACAAGAAGGTGATCTACATTGTGTTGTAGTGAGGATCCTATCGAGAGTCATAACTAACGTGTCGGACATGTAGGATCTTGTTGGGTTGTTTTGGACAGCCTTTGAAACTCTCCATCCCTTATCTCGTTGCTAATCTAGATCCATTCATTTGCTGTATGTAAATACTTCTTCAGCCACACAGTGTGCAGAGTCTTGCAACTACAAAAAGGTGATCACAAAGGTCCCGAAAGAACATCACTTGTGGTTTGTAACGATAGTGAGTTTCGAGGCCCCGCAAAAGGGTGACCACAAAGGTCCTACAAGAACATTACTTGCAATCTGTAGCGGCCTTTGTGCCAATGTAAAAGGAGGAGAGCAGCGCCAATCTTCACGCTCGACCACTTCACGCTCTTCTCTCCAAGATCTACCTCAGACATTGCCTTCTTGTACTTACATCTGCTAATGTAAAATCATATATAGATGATAATCACTATAATTACAACATATATACAACAATGAGACATTAGAGACCATCACTCACTTAGTCGATCAATCGAACATCAAGAGAGCAATTACTTGTTCTTACTCTTTGTTATCACAGAGCATTGTTTTAGGAAGAACACGACTCTTTATGCATTCAAACTTGTACAATCTGCGACTATATAATTTATGTTTCGTTGAATGCATCTTTATTCTGTTCTGATCAATTCATGCTATGCAGATAGAGTTATTTGTAGATTAAAACATTTTTATGACTGATAATTTGTGTCGATCATATTGCCCTAAGCTCCGAACTAATTACACTTCCGCAAGTGCAAACAAATTCTTTGTGTTCATCTACGATAATCGCAGTGCACGCACCGAGGGATCAGTTGAGTCCTTCCATCTCGACTCTTCCATATTCCCCAAACACACTCCACACATGTGTGGTATGGCTGTACGACCTGCTAAATAAGAATGATTCTAGTCAAGGATTGTTTTCAATTTCATCACAAGATCAACACACAAATGAGTGAAAAACTCGAGATAGTAAAAAAGCTCTCAAATCTTAAGCTTGCATCAATGGAATGATAGATTGAAAGTACAATAGGGATCGTCAGCCGGTTAATGAAAGTACAACATGTTTTCAGGTTTCTAATTGGCATTTAGTTGACCTAAAACATAGACTGAACTTATATATTATGACACTCTCCCTTAAGTCCTAGTTTATCATACATACATATAACTTTTCTCTAATAAGCTCAAACTTGTCAACAATTAAATGTGTTTTATGTGCCTAATATAAATAATAATGTAATGTTTGCTGAAGTTATCACCAATCAACACCTTAAAGTGGAATTTATCAAGGACAAATGCTCGGTAAAAGACTTGGATCATGAATTCAAAATCATAGTAGATGCATGCAGAGAAACTAAGGGCGTCCTATAAAAACTTAATACTTTGATGAAGAAGGAATCTGGATTAGCAACCCGAAATGCCACAACTATGGATATGTGGCTTCTTTTGGATTTGTTAAAGAAACTCAATATGGTATAAGGTCTACCTTCTTTTCATGATCATGAGCATCAATTGTGCGAAGGATGTATTCTTGGCAAGCAAGAAGCACAAAAAAAAGTTTAGAAAGTTTGGTGCAAAAAGGGCAAAGAGTAGATTGGATCTTATTCATTCTGATTGTGTGTCCCCATGAAGATGGTGTCTAGTGTATGATTAGTTACGACATTCGTTGATAATTTACTCTGGAATGCCTTGCATCTATGTCCTAAGATAAAAAATTAGAAGCTTTTGAAAAAATTAATCCTTTCAAGGCAATTGTGGAGATACACACATGAAGGAAGGTGAAAATCTTGTAATTAGATAGTGGTGGTTAGTATGTCTGAGATAAGTTCAATGACTTATGTGAAGAACAGTGCACTCAATCCCATATGCCACACAATGATGTAGCAATAAGGAATAATAGAATAGTGGGGAGAGTGTTAGATCCATGTTGAATTTCATGAATCTGCCATATTCTTATTAGGTTGATGTATGTAACACTAATCACATGATTTTTAGTTCCTTGTAGACTTACTTTGGCATATATAGATAGAATTTCATACTTGAACTTGTCTCACTATTTCTTGAACAATGGATCCAAAAAAGTATAATGGAAAAATGAATATGACATTTTAATTCAAGAATCCAACTTCTATACAAACATTGATAAATTGACAATGGTACTAGATACATAGAGTTTCATTTAAATAGGCTTAATAACAATAGTGATCATATTTTAACATATTACATTTGTCTCAACCTAATCAATCAAATCACTTTTCAATGTTTTTTTTTTTTTTTCTGTAGTAGGATTGTCTATATTAATTGCTAAATTTATTGTTTTGTATAAGATTTATATGATTTCTTAGGTTGATTTTGGTACACAATTTTCTTATCATTTGGATATTCTAAAAGTACAACTATGTGTGTAGCTTTGACCATGGCATGAGCTTAGTTAAAGTCTTAAGCTTGTTGATGATGTCATAATTTAGTCACTTTACTATTCAATGCATATTGGAGATGTATACTAAAAACAAATGCAAATCATTGTATATCATCTAGATAGCAACTTGTTTTATCATACTTATATTAAAGTCCTAGTATTAGCACTTGTGGCAATTTGTCTACCATATCTTGATATTATATTAGCGGTCGATATTTAGAATAAATCATGTAAGCATGGTGTTGAATGTTCAAACTCATAACAATATTTCTAATATAAAAACTTTGGAATAAAATTGGTGACAAGCATTTGTCGTATATATGTTTTCATTAAGATGATGAAGATGCAAAGTTCCTATGATGTGTGTGTGTGTGTGTGTGAGAGAGAGAGAGAGAGAGAGAGAGAGAGAGAGAGAGAGAGAGAGAGAGAGAGAGAGACACGACACATGGGATATGGTGGGGTATAAAAATAAGCCATTCTTTTGTTTATGTTGATTCAAATATGTTTCTATTATAAAAGTTTGTTGCTGACGGCTTCAGGAAAGTTGCCTTTAGTGCTTGGGCGATATATGGACAACCGATTTATTGAGATTTTCATGGAATGAAGGGATCACGTTAATTTATAGGAGGTGGGTGCTCAAGCATAATTTCTCAAGCAAATGTGCAAGTATGCAAATAGGCAACCATGGTTGCCATGGAATGACATGCTCGCGAGCATTCAAGGGTGTACAATTGGTGGATGCTCTCAAGCAACCGATGTCTCAAACAACCACTACGATTGGATGGTGGTAAGTTTGTGACTACCATGGCACTCAAGATTGCCTACACTCTCATCTCTTTTAAGCATCCAACGTCCTTGGATGATGGCGACACCAAGCTGCCATGGCAATTGAGAATGGTCTATCCATTGTAAATGGTTTTAAAAAAGTTGTGTTTCATACTTTAGCATCCATAAGGGCAATTGAGATTGTCATCGTAGGGAGCGGCACATTGTAAACCAGGGGTGGTGGCTGCTTTAGAGCTTCTATCCCCAGCTGTTAGGTGTACAATTGGCAAGTATGCAACTCTGACTGCCATGGAATCACATGCGTGTTACCATCCAAGAGTGTATGAAAGTTGGTAGGCGCTCTACAAACATTGATGGATGCTTTCGGTAGCCTACGTCTCAAGCAATTAGCACCATTGGATGGTGATGGGCACGTGACTTCCATGGATGATATCCAAAGTTGCATGCACCTGAGTCCGGTCCCATCTCATCTGCATCTCAGGTCCCATCTCATCCCTTTGGGGCTTCCTACACCACAATTGGATGTTGGTGACCTTGTCCTACCAAGGGAGCCTAAACTGCCTATTTATTGCCTACGGCACTTTTTCATTCAGAACTCACCTTGCTTCCTGAAGGGTCATGTGACGGTCAGTTTATTGTTTTTGCCCTGTTGCCGCCTTTCTTTGAAAGGCGTGCCGCCTCTCTTTGAAAGGCCATTGCGAACTCCAAGCCTCGTGACCCGGTTCTCCCGGTCGGCGCGACGGATGCTACCGCCTATCGCCGGTAACATCGATTAATGCACCGCACTTTCCCGTAAAAGTTTCGAAGCGGATAGAGAAACCTGTCAGGCCGGTCATTGTCGGAGACAGGCAATTGACCCTGCCAGTTGGACGAAAAGACGAGACGCCTGTTATCAGAGGCCAATGCTTCGATACCGGCTATAGCCGGTACAATTATACGCCACTGATATTATACCTGCTATAGCCGGTTGCTGGAGAAACAGCTATGGTCGCTGTTATTTCTGCAATAAAGGAAGAGACCCAGAGAGACAGAGAAAAGAGAAGCAGCAGCAAAAGAACAGGCGATTGATCGATCGAGCATTCGCTATTATGTATACTTGATGAAGGTGCTGCCATGGCGAGAGAGCAATCAATTCACATTGGATAAATTTCTTTCATTGTGTTATGCTGGCAGGTTACCTCGGCCGTGAATCCCTGTGAAACATAGATTTAGATTTCGAAGGAATGCAAAATCGTATTTGAAGCATTGAAGTCGTGTGAAATATAGATTTAGAAGGAAGGCAGAAGCATTCTGTGTTGGATAGCGCTGTGCTATGGCTGCAAGGCCTCAGAACGTGGGGATTTTGGCTATGGAGGTATACTTTCCTGCCACAGCCGTCCGGCAGGTATGTAACAAGTTCATGTTCATATACTCACACACATGTCGATAGTATATCAATAGGTTAATACCTGCTGCAAATTATTTTTGCATTGTATGTAAGTCTTCAAGCTAAAGCATTAATGTGCTTTGTGTCACCATAAGATATATCCAGGTAGTCAATGTTAATAGTTTAATTTCCTTCTAAAAAAAAGTGACTATCTAATTCAAGAGAGTACTTGACAAAATGAATCGAACTCTTCTAGCTAACACTCTTATCACATTATTTTTCCGGCATATCTTTGCACGCCAAAGGCATTGCTTTCTTGTCAGTTATTCCATGCCGAAGCAAATCGGTTGCCTACTTTAATATGTCAATCTAAAGTTTTCAGTCTGACATGTTTTTGATATATTATGCATAGATACATAAGTAATTTCCTTCTAATTTGGATCTGTTTTCGTTGATACTATAGTGCTTAACTATTGGACATTCCCTTTAATATATCCCTTTAAGGCTAAAACTAAGCGTCCGAAAATGTACCCTGATTTTGCAATCTGTTATACATTGCTGCTAGTAGCGACAGTTATATTGGATCTAGCATGCACTGCACGTCTTCACTCTAGGATGTTAAGCGAAATCTTCTCTCAAGTACGCTCATAAGAATCACTGTCGCATCAAATAATTCTCTCAGGCAACGTTAATATCTCTGTTTTGTACTATCTTTCATTTAATTTTTTCATTGAATTCTCTTCCATTTACCTTCAATCGAGATACGTGTTTTGCATCAAAATTAGACACGTTATTGTATTTGGACGCAGCGCAAGATTAGGAAAAGCAGAGTACATAGCATCAGTTGACTCGCAAACTAGCATGTTTGGGCTGCTTATTTGAGAGTTGAGGGTGCGTCATAGTCTTGGTAAACAAGACAAAAGAAGCATTTGGCTTTCACGTAATAAGTAGGTGTTAGGAACAAAATCTATAGATTTCAAGCAATTGCTGCTTCTATGGAGCACGACCCTTAGTACTCAGATGTTGATCCATGTAAAATTGTGTCTTGTCCATTGAAAAATAGAGATTACAACAATTAGAATCTTTTCATCAACTGCACGTAATCATCAGCATTCATCTACAGTGAACTAGTTCTGATTATGTAAGAGAACAAAGTTACAATCATCATTCTCCTCACAATTAGCAGTGAAGGCAAAACAGTTCTGATTATGTAAGAGAACAAAGTTACAATCATCATTCTCCTCACAATTAGCAGTGAAGGCAAAACACAAAACTATGTACAGGGGGCAGGCAGTTTGCACCCGTTGGACCTGATCGAATGTTATATTTAAGGCCGTTGGTCATTGTCTAAATTAAGAGTACCGAAGTCTCAGAAAAGAATGTACCCTGACAAATTTGACTATGCATATCACATACCCATACTGAGCTTTCATTGAGATATACACAGTGGAATGTATAAACTCGACATTACATATTCCAATACTCCCCTGTAATTACTAGTTTATGATTTAGCTTGGTAGATCATCATGCTAACACCTAGCCATATATTGTCACATTTTGGAAAGCCGTGATTTGGAATGCAAACAGAACATCGTTTGAGGTTTCTACAGCATTCTAAACTGGAATGTTCTGGAAGAAAAACATTTTACTATTGCAATTTTTTGGGGGTTCTTTCATACGGGGTTGCACAATCGATGTTTTGAGTTAAAAAATGCATAAAAGAATTGTTCATTTTGAATACAAAAGCTTGTTTGGCTCTGGAATGATGTTTGACATCTGTACACAATTTTGATAGTTTTAGGGTCAAAACAATGATAACAATCACTGCACAGTGTAACTGGTAACCAACAAGAAGATTCAACCAGCAACCAATAACCATGTTATGAAATTGTAGCTTACTGGACAATGCATTTGCAACTAGAAAGTTTAAGTTAGACGTAGAACTAAGGACATGCTCCTTACAACCTGTCTTCAATACCTTGATGTTGAATGTGCTATCACATCTACGGTACATCAATATCTGTGTACTTGTTTTTGTTCAAGACTATTTCTGTTACATGGTATTAGATTTTATTATCATCATACGATTCATTAATCTTCCGTGTTTCCGCTTATCAAAAATGAAAGCGCTGCGCATCTCATACTCCAGATAGAAATATACAGACTACAGAATAGAAGTCCGCCTGCGAGAGAGACAAGTTTTGTAAGCAAGATCCACAGAGATCCAGGAAGTCCGCTAGTAAGCGAGACATTCCTCGTGGGAGAACACCACTTCTCTCATGCCAATGCGCTGTGTGGGTCTGTCATACAACGCTTGAAATCAAGAGGATCAATAGATGATACTGTAGCTATTACGCACATATCTCTCTTAATTTTGTCTGATCTTCAATGAATTACTGTCTGTCATTGCTGCTTGTGTATCTCATTTACTCATTTTATCAATTCCGCACACTGGATCAGTTTTTGTTGAATGATGTATTAATCTGAAACGTAGATTAGCAGTGTCTGTCTACATTCTGGAGGATTGTAGGAATGATATAGCCGGCAGTGACTAGCAATCATATCTGAAATCCATCCGAATCGTTTTTTTTTTCGTTCGCGATTAATTTGATTTCACTTCAGCAATGTCAATATCAGAGCTCGTTCAAGTTTCGTTTCGTTTTGCTTCGTTTCGTCCAGTTTCGCTTCGTTTCGTTTCGTTTCGTTTCAAAGCCTGATTGATATTTGCAATTTGCGTTCCACGTTTTTTACATCAGTGGTATCAGAGCCCACCTGTCATAGTCTGACATAGCCACAAAGCTATCAGATCCAGGAGGCCAAGCATTCAAACAAAGAACCATCAACAAGTGAGAACACAATTCACATCAATGGCTTCAATAAGCAACATACAATCCAAGATCTGTACAATCCTCGATTCATCAGGATCTAACTTCCGAGCATGGGAGGTTAAGACCTCGCTGATACTAAAGGGAGAAGGATTATTTCTTTGGGTAGATGGCACCGAGGAGATGCCTACAACTACAGGCAAGGAGCTACGCGAATGGAGGGAGAAGAATGACAAGGCAATAGCCGTGTTATCTTCATCCATCGAGGATAGCCTAACTCTTGACCTGGCTACAATCTCTAAAGCAAAAGAGATGTGGGATACATTACTCACAAGATTTCAATCGAAATCACAAAGTCAGATAATGCTGCTCGAAGATCAGCTGACAAACCTGCAGTGGGATGGCAAAGACCTCACTTCCTTTATTAGGATCTATTCCTTTCACTACACAATTCTGGAGCAGAAAATGCAGTGTCAGCAGAGAAGTAGCTTACATATCTGTTGAGAGCCTTACCAAGATCCTTCCAGACAACCAGAACGCTGCTAGCAAAAGATCCTACAATGATACTCGAAAAGGCTGTTGTCGAGATTCGAGAAGAAGTCGAAGCTCGAGAGCACCTTGAGCTCCAAGAGTGCTGTGGGCTGAAGCAGTAGCTACAGCTGCTTACATTCAGAACAGGACAGGAAAGTCTGGTGTTCCTCACACGACACCACACAAATTATGGTGGAGTAGGAAACCCAATCTGACTCACATCCGTATCTTTGGCTGTGCAGCTTATGCACATGTTCCTGATAAGCTTCGAAAGAAGCTTGATGAGAAAGCAGAACATGGATATTTTGTAGGATATGCAATCGTTCGTGATACTACAAAGTCTATATGCTAGAGACAAACACAGTGTAGACAGTCAGAGATGTCAAATTTGATGAGAGCAGAACGATGGCTAACAATGATCCTGTCAGTTATGAAGTCCTTGGTAGACAATACTATGACCTACCAACTGTGACAGAGGGAGCAGAGGACGAACACTCAGATGAAGATGTTCGAGTCGCACCTCATTCGAGTGACGAATCAGACGAAGAAAGATTCGCAAGCCAGCCTACTGCTACAGTGCCTGTAAACCGAAATGGTTCTGGACCTAGCAGAGCTGATAAAGGCAGCCATTACCAGATCCACGCTGAGCTGGCCAGGGCTTGTTACATAACTCCTTATTGAATCGGGAGTTTTCTCAAAAACCATTCTGCACCATGGTGGTTGCTCACCCAATGCGGATAACTTATCCAATTCTTTGCCAACTTCAATCTCTGAAGTTTTAAATTTGATCACCCAGCCACCCCTCGAGGACTCGTGTGGATGCTGATATAAAAATTTCTGGATCTGCTCCTTGATGGTGACCAATTTCTGAAATACAAAAGGATCTCAAGTCAGATATATCATCGTAGCAACAGATTATATGACCAAGTGGGTTGAAGCAAAAGCAGTTAGAGTTGCTGATACAAAGTCTACGACTAAGTTCCTATACGAGCATATCATTGTTAGATTTGGATGTCCTATCGAGAACGTAAGTGATCGTGGAACACACTTTGTCAATGAAAAGATTAAGTGTCTGTTGGAAGACTTTTTCATTATACATCGGTTTAGTACTCCGTATTATCTGAGAGGTGATGGACAAGTAGAATCTTCCAATAAGATTCTTTGCAACATATGACAAAAAATGGTTGAAGCAAGTCATTCTGATTGGGAACATAAACTTCATGTAGCGTTATGGGCATTCAAAACAGCTTATAAAGTTAGTACGAATCAAACACCATTCCAACTTGTCTATGGACAAGATGCAGTTATGCCGATCGAATTTTTGGTACCATTCTTACGCATAGCAGCAACAGAACGGTTGGATGATGCGAAATCCTGACAAATGCGTCATGACGCTTTGCATAAACTATGTGAAACTAGATTGATGGCAGTCCATGCATTAGCAGCAGAGAAAGCTCGTCGCAAGGCATGGCACAGTCGCCGTTTACACAAAAAAGATCTGAAGGAAGGAGATCTAGCATTGATGTATAAGGCCAAATTGATTAAAGGGAAATTGAAATTTACAGGTGAAGGACCGTACAAAGTGAAACAAATACTGTCCTATGGAGCAGTTATTTTAGAACACTTGGATGGAAGACGATTTGACACTCCAGTGAATGGCAACCGATTACGCAAGTTTTGGCAACCAATTCCACCAGCATGATCCAAAAACTTATCATTTTTTTGTTGTTTTACAAATTTTGTTGTTTTGCATTACTTGTTGATTTTTTTTTTGGGAAAAGACAATATGAATATAAAAAAAAAGAATGAAAAAGGAAAAAGAATGATGAGCAAAAGTAAAAAAAGTCATCAGATCAGAAAAAGAGGAAGGAAAGTATTTTCAGGAATCAATCTTTGATGGAAAATGACTTAAAAAATCACTTTTTGAGTCAGATCTTGAACAAACAGGGAGAGGAACCTTCGCCGAGTTGCCAAATCATACATCCAGCTCAGATTTACCTATATTGAGTTGGGCAAAGGTTATATCGTGCAATTTAAGTACCTATTTTGAAGTCAGGCGAGAGTTCAGAAGCCTACTACTTTGGGAACCTTCGCCGAGCATGCTACAATCATTATGAACCTTCGACGACCTGACAGATGATTCAGAATGCCAAAATTCGGTTGGACAGAGGTTCAGATCCTGAAAATTTTCATGAAATGCCGTACCTAGACGAATGATGTACTTAGGCGAGAGTTGAACCCTTGCCAGACCTTCAGAACCTTTGTTGAGAAATCTGGAAGCTATTTTTACAGTACTGACCATGCGTGCAAATTTTTGTCTAGAACTGATGAGCCAAACTAGTACTTTGTCTAATGGACCCTCCAAATTAGCCTATAAAGGGGCTGAATTCGATTTCATTTCTCACTTGTGCCAGCGAAGCTCTTGCAAATTTTTCCCACGACCGAACTTTCCTAATACTCTCATACAGCTTTCTGATACACTCTTACGGCTTTTTTACATTCAGTTTCTACCTCTGCCATCATGTCTTCTAGCGATATCAGTATTTCACTGAGATTCATTGTTGAACATGATGTTCCGACCACAACGAACGTAATGTTGATTCCTAGCTCAAGCAGGGTGGCTGAATGGATGACCCTTGCTACTTGCTCACCGCAATGGGTATCCACGAGCATGCCTTTGTAGAACACCTGATCAGACAGATCTCGATTCTACTAACAAATTGCGCAGTTTACTTGACAAAGGATGAGAAACGAACTCGAACTCGAAACATTTTCTATTCATGATCAACCTCGAAAGATTCGCGAAATTTATCTTGCTTGAAACTCAGATTCGCGAAACAGTTTCTTGTAGAAGCTTGTAGTTTCTTGTTGAAGCTCGAAAGATTCACGAACAGAATCTTGTTGCGAAATATTCTGTTTCTTGTTCAAAGCTCACCTGTCGCGAACAATTCGCGAAATATTCTGGATTCTTCTTCAAGCTCAAAGACTGTCATCTATCGCGAACAATTTGCGAAACACGAAACTGTAACGGAGAGATGGATCGTCGCAAATAATTCGCGAACATAAATTATTCGATCCTGGAAACAGAGCGTTTATTTGAATATCAACCGTCGTAAACGGTTAGATCTACTGTTACAGAATTATAAGGCCAAAAGACCTGTCCTGTAGCAATATAAATACATGTGCACTACTCATTGTAAAACACTCAAACTGAAGAGGGTATCAGAGCATACAGAGTCGATACAGTGGTATCATCGTACCCCTCTCAGCATTCTTCATACATCCATCAGCAAGCTTCATCTGGAGTTATTCAGAAGAATTAGAAGATGTCGTCAATTAGTAATATTCAAGCTAAGATCACTACTTGATTTGGAAATTAAAGACTTCACTTATATTGAAGGGCGAAGGTCTTTGGCAATGGGTAGAACCAATAGAGGAGAAGCCAATAGCTACTCCTGGCAAAGAACTTCGAGAATGGAGTTTGAGAAATGACAAAGCTATAGCAATTATTGCGTCTTCAGTGCATGACAATATAATGCTACATCTTACATCAATTTCGAACGCAAAAGATTTATGAGAATGAGACTCGATCTCGCAATCAAATCATGTTCTTGGAAGACCAATTAACTTACCTACAGTGGGACGACAAAGACCTGACCACATTCGTACGAAAGATAAAAGACCTGTTTATTTCCTTGCAGAATTCTGGCGCGGAAAATGCAATTTCAAAGGAAAAACAACTTAGTTATTTTCTTCGAGCCCTACCCAGGTCATTCATTCCGCACAACTCGAACCTTATTGGCGAAGGATGCGACAATGACACTTCAAAAGGCTATAGACGGAGTTAAAGAGGAAGTAGAAGCTCGTGAACGCTATGACAATAATGGTGATTCCGAAAATGCTCTATTTACTCGTCTAAGTTAAAGAGGGAGTCGTCTAAAAAGAATGAGTCCAAGACTAATGATCAACAATCTGGAAAACAACAGAAAAATTCTGGTGATAAGAAGATCTGCAATAGATGCAAAAGGGGTTACACAGAAGATAAGTGTTGGTTAAATCCAAAGATTGAATGCATTCATTGTCATAAATGGGGTCATGCAGTAGTAAACTGTTATCAGAATCCCAGAAACAAAACGGAGCAGAATTGAAGCGAACCTTCAAATTCAAACTATGTCGAAGACAAAGCAGAATGCTCCAGAGCAGCAGAAGACAAGACAACAAGGAACTCAACAACATATGTTAGTGCTGATCTATGCTGTTCATCAGATTCAAAAACTCGAGAAGTAGTACTTGATTCGGGAGCCACCTCACATTTTGTTTCCTCGAAACAAATTTTATCTGAGTACAAGAAGACGAATTATGCGAGATTCATTATACTTGGAGAAGGTTCTAAGCATGTAGTTGATGGAACTGGTGTACTATAGCTAGACACGAATCAGGGTGACAAGAAACTGGAGGAAGTTCTCTATGTCATACTCTTGACAAAGATCTTCTATCCGTAGCTAAGATAGTCGATATAGGCATGTCAGTAACCTTCACAAAGAACTCTTGTAAGCTGTTCGAGGAAGATTTTGATAACCTAGTTGCTAAAGGCAACAGAGAAGGAAATTTGTATCACTTGAACATTCGAACTCGAATCGAACATGCGAATCAAACTCAGGAATCAACAGATATACTGTGGCACAAGAGGCTATGTCACATGAACATGGAAGTGTTGTACCAAGCCAACATCAGAGAATTGAAGGAGTCGAAATCAAAAGTAGAGATATTCGAACTATCTGCGAATCCTGTCTTAAAGGCAAGATGACTAGAACACCTTTCAGTAAGGATGTTTATAAGGAACTAAGGACCATTCGGAGTATTGTTGTTGGGTGATGGAAAGTACTTCATTACGTTTATTGATGACTTCAGCAAGTTCGCTATGGTATACTTTATATGTACAAAATCTGAAGCTTTCGAGAAATTCGTTGAGTATACGAATTGGGCTGAGAAGCAGACAGACAATAAGTTGAAGCAGATTCGCACAGATCGTGGAGGTGAGTACATTTCCAACGAATTCAAAGCTTACTGTAATGATCGAGGTATTATGCATACGAAGACTGTATCGTACACACCTCAGCACAATGGAATAGCTGAACGAAAGAATTGTACACTGATGGAAGCTACTAGGTGTATGACGGCTCATGCGAAGGCACCAAAACAGTTGTTGGCAGAAGCAGTGGCTACATCGAATTATCTTCAGAATCGTATTCTGAAATCTCGAATACCAGATAAAACTCCTCATGAGATATGGTGGAAGTCGAAGCCAAATCTTGCACATGTTCGGACATAGGTTTTCTGGTAGGATTCGAGTTACATTCGTCATATTATCGTGTCTATGTACCCGAAACTGGCAAAATAAAAGTAGTTCGAGATGTTAAATTTGATGAGTCGAAATACATAGCAGACAGTGATTTAGTCGGCTATGAAATTTTCAAAAACTATTATGAGCTACCAATGACGACAATAAAACAAGCAAAAGATGAACGAGAATTACCAGATTTAGAGGGAGTTCAAGATCGAGTACCTGACAGACTCGAATCACCAGCTCGAATTCCAGCAGACAAGGTCGAATCAGAATCGAATTCGAAACTTGAACAGACTGTGAGAAGATCTGACAGACAACGAAAACCACCAGAAAGGTATGGTCAGGATGTTTTTAATACAACCATCGAATTTTGTGGTTTCTCTTCGAGGAAGCTGTCGATGGAGTCATCCATGTATAGGAACAATGTATGGACACTTGCACCTATACCTGATGGCAGAAAACCAGTCAAATGCAAGTGGATCTACAAGATCAAAACAGGTCTAGAAAACATCAGATACAAAGCAAGGTTGGTTGCTAAAGGATTTTCACAGAAGTATGGAATCGACTACACTGATACTTTCTCACCGATAGTCAAACATACATCAATTCGCTTGTTATTCGCGTATGCAGTGGCTCATGATCTGGAAATCCATATTGTGGATGAGAAGACTGCTTTCTTGCACGCAGAATTGGAAGAAGACTTATTCATGGACCAACCACTTGTTGTAAGCCAAGAATATCCAAAATACGGATGTCACATGAATAAAAGCATTTATGGTCTAAAACAAGCAGCCAAACAATGGTATAGAAAGAAGGACTAAGCACTATGTTCCTTAGGCTTCAAACCTCTATTCGCTGAATCGAATGTCTATATCAAGCATGTCCAAAATGAAATAATCATTCTAGCTGTTTATGTTGATGACATGCTTATCTTCTCAAGAAGAGATAAGTTAATTTCAGATGTCAAAAGACACATTTCTGAAATTTTTGAGATCGGTGACCTAGGAGAAGCAAAAATCTATCTAGGCTTGCAGATCGAGAGAGACTTTGAAGGTGGTAAGTTGTATCTTCACCAACAAAAGTACACTCAAAAGATCATTGAAAACTTCAACATGCTCGAATGCAAAGGTGTGCATACTCCCATGATACCTAGAACAATACTGAGCAAGGCAAATTGTCCGCAGACTATCGAGGAAGAGAAGCGAATGGCCAATACACCCTATCATAGGCTGATTGGATCATTGTTATATCTTGCAGACAACACCAGACTTGATATAGCATTTGCAGTATACAGGCTGAGCCAATATAATCAGAACCCAGGATCGTTGCATTGGAAGTTGGCGAAAAGAGTACTACAATATCTCCAGGAAACGAAAGACTATGGACTGTGTTATTCGAAGGAAGCTGGATTTCACATCGAATCTTACAGTGACGCAAGCTGGGCATCCATGAAGGTTGATAGCAGAAGTATTTCAGGGCTGGATTTCACATCGAATCTTATAGTGACACAAGCTGGGCATCCATGAAGGTTGATAGCAGAAGTATTTCAGGAGGTTGTACTCTAGTATCTGGTGCAGCCATACTCTGGATAAGCAAGAAGCAAACAACAGTAGCTCAATCTTCTTGTGAAGCGGAATATGTAGCAGCAGCCAAGATGGCAAACGAGTTGATCTGGATCAAGCAGATGTTGGAAGGATTTGATGAATCTATTTCTGAACCTTATGTCTTGTTAATGGATAACACTTCAGCAATCTATCTTACGAAAGATCCTATATCTCACTCGAAAACGAAGCACATAGCTATCAAGTATCATGTAATTCGGGACTTAGTCGAGAGGAAGATATTGAAGATAGTCTTCATACCCACAAAGGAAATGACAGCTGATATCTTTACAAAGCCACTCAGTAAAGCTTTGTTCGAGAAGCAGGGAAGAAGATTGGGGTTAATCCAATTGCCCGCTTTGAGAGGGAGCTGTAGAACACCTAATTAGACAGATATCGATTCTAGTAACAAAGTGCGCAGTTTACTTGACAAAGGATGAGAAACGAACTCGAACCATTTTCTATTCGTGATCAACCTCGAAAGATTCGCGAAAAGTTTCTTGTAGAAGCTCGAAAGATTCGCGAACAGAATCTTGTCGCGAAATATTCTGTTTCTTGTTCAAAGCTCACCTGTCGCGAAACTGTCACGAACAATTTGCAAAATATTCTGGATTCTTCTTCAAGCTGAAAGACTGTCATCTGTCGCGAACAATTCGCGAAACACAAAAATGTCGCGAAGAGACAAGTGTCGCGAACAATTCGCGAAACTCGAAGCTGTAATGAAGAGATGGACTGTCGCGAATAATTCGCGAACATAAATTATTCGACCTTGGAAACAGAGCGTTTATTTGAATATCAACCGTCGTAAACGGTTAGATCTCCTGTTACAGAATTAAAAGGCCAAAAGACCTGTAATTAAGTTTGTCTAAAATTGTCTTAAGTTGTCTCTTAATTCCGCATATTATTTCCGCACGCTAATTCATTCAAGGTAAATACTGTTCTATTAGTACATAGGTCATAAACAAATCCAATTGAAGACACTGATATTAGTTTAATTTATTCAAACTTTCATCGTGTTCTCTGTGGAAGAATTATTACTATTTTTCCTACAACCTTTTCGAATAAAATCAATATGGAATTTATCACCATGGCTTTTTTAGCACTTGGGACGAGGATAAGTCCAAGTTTTATATCACCTTCCAGAGAGTCACCCACAAGGTGCGGGTTACTGATGTCGCCCTTGCTGCCATAGGGATTTCTTCGAGCACACACCTCAACCCTAATCATAAGCATGCCAAATCAACCATCAAGCCCTTTATTGATACTACCATTGAACTTATCATACCAATGATGTTTACCTGGTAGAGGCCATCAGAGACCCATCCCTCCAGGCCACTGCCTAGTTACCGAACAACTTCCTGATGGTTGGCAACCTCAGGAAGAAAAGGACCTCATCCCAGATCCTCCATCGCTTGGTAGAATCTAACTACAACTTAGATAAGGGAGCCTTGCCACTAACACTAAGCGTTAACGCTGCATTCGTTAACACTAGATCCACAATGATGATAGAGACTTACTCTTCTCTCTCTCCCTTTCTCTCTCACAGAAAGCATAAGAATGATCAATCCCAATAAGCATCAAATCCAACAAATGACAAATCCAAAGAAAGCATGAGAGTTAGAGGAGGAGAGATGGAGAGCAAGGACATTCCTTATCCATTTCATAAGAGGGCCAACCTGCTTGAATTGAAATGACGAGAACATGTACAAATGATTCGAATTTATCACTATATATAGTGGATTTTAGGGCCTTGGCCTC
This sequence comes from Diphasiastrum complanatum, assembly GCA_029204225.1. Classification (NCBI taxonomy): domain Eukaryota; kingdom Viridiplantae; phylum Streptophyta; class Lycopodiopsida; order Lycopodiales; family Lycopodiaceae; genus Diphasiastrum; species Diphasiastrum complanatum. The sequence goes on from CM055096.1 coordinate 44,641,063, forward strand.
AAATCCTATTGGCCAATTTCTACCTCTCTAACTATTCAAATTTGAAAAAGTGTGGGAACCCATTCAAAAATTGGAGGGAACCAATTTGAATTTGAGGTGGAATAATCTCTGCTGGAGTTGCAGCAAGTTTGCAATCCATAAGAGAATTTCTCAAGCATGTTGTATATGTATCTGCTTTGTGTGAGGAAGAGTGAGTGTGGGAGCCTCCACACCTCTATACCAAGATAGTAATGGACTTGTCCCAAGTCCTTCATCTCAAATTCTTAACTTCGACGATTTGCTTAGGATTACTTCCTGTGATTATCATTATTCATATCATCAATATAGAGTGTTAATAAAAGGATGTTGGAGGGTTTGCATATATCAAGGCTACCCTAACCCTAGTTAATAAGTGAGAGGGATTTGGCACCCTGCGTGTGTAAGTCCAACCCGATGATCACATAGTTATTTGATTAGTTAGAAGTCAATAAAAGGACTTTAGGCCTTTTTGCGGACTTTTAATGTCACAGGGCCTAAAAGTCAAGTTAGTGAATAAAATAGGCTGTCCACATTAGATACAAATGAAGAAAAAAGAAGTTGACAAGACCTTGTATAGGCAGCTAGTTGGTAGCCTCATATATGCATGCTACTATAACCAGGCCCAACATTGCATATAGTGTCAACTTTGATAGCCAACATATAAAGAATCCAAAACAGGTCCATCTCAAGGTAGCCAAGAGGAATCTTCGTTATTTAAAGCATACAACAATTATGGACTTGAATATGCCGAGAATGACATTTTCAAATTGGTGGGCTATTGTGACGCCGATTGGGCAAGTGATCCCAAAAATTGGAGGTCAGTTTCCGGATATGTTTTCTCACTTGGTTAAGCTGCGGTAACTTGGCTTTGTAAGAAGCAACCTACAGTGGCATTATCCTCTATTGAAGCTGAGTATAGAGCTACAACAACAGCCACTTGCAAATGTGTTTGGCTGCACACCTTGTTGGAAGATTGTGGTTTGCACCAATCAAATCCAACGTAGATGTTTTGTGACAATCAAAGATGCATCCGGCTTGCAAAAATCCCTGTTTTCCATGCACGCCCCAAACATATTGAAATACACTACCATTTCATTCGCAAGAAGGTTCTAGCGGGAGAGTCAGAGCTTATTTATTGCTCCAAAGTTGCGGACATATTTACAAAAAGATTATCAAGGGACAGATTCTAAAAATTTCTATGTCGTGTTTTCTCTCTCAATTTTAGCTTCCTCTTTTTTGAGGATTGTTGTTCCATGGCTGTCCACTATTTTCTAGATTTTTAGCATCTTAGATTCAGCCCAATAGCATTTGAAATCACCTAGAAAAGGCCTCTAGGGCAGCGATTTAGTACTAGTAGTGGGCTATCAAAATTTCGTGGGGATGTGCCAACCTGTTCAAAAGTTATGAACGTTTTTGCATTTTTCCCCTTCTAGGTAGAGGTGAGTCTGATTGTGGAAAATCAGGATTTTCACCTCTTAAAATCAGAATTATTAGCCCTATATTGCGGCCTCTCACCACCCGCAAAGATGGATCTGCAGCTTTTCCCTCCAAAAATCCCCCAAGAAAGAAGAGGATAATAGTGTTTTTTCTCACTTCTCTCTCTCTTAAACGGGACTTTCTCTCTCTACAACAGGGCTTTCTGTCTCTACAATGGGTTCCACCTTGTGCTCAGATACCAAATGTTAGAAGCCAAGAGCTCCAAGCTCCTCTCCCCAAGCTAGCCGGTGTGTATAGAATGAATCTCCTCCCAAGCCTTTAAGCCCACTGACTTCTATGCTGGACCGAGGGCACTTGGCGCTCATGTGGGTGTCAATCCACTTGGCCGACCAAGTCTAATCCTATTGACCCAAGAATATAATGTCTTAATGCTATGCCACCCCCATGCCCATCGCCGTACATGTGGCTATAAGACCACACTGGTCACTTATCGGCTATAAGACACACCTAGTCACTGCCCGCCAAATTATGGGTTAACTCTTGGTTAGTTGTATGTTGGCTCTACCAAAATCGCCACGCAGCACATCATGTGCAAGTCCTCCGGGTTGGACTGCAACACACCTAGACACGACCGGCCTCAAGTGCCTCTGATGGGGAGTCATCGACCGTCTCAAACTGGTCCGATGACTACGGAGCTACCGCTCTCATTAGAATATGTTGGATCCTAATAGATAACCTATATCCAAAATTGTTGTTGTACCAAGGCTGTCAACAATATGATGCCAAAGGAGTCATGTTCATGTACAAAGTCATCTGTCAAACACCTTGGAGTGTTCAGATGTGTCTGCTATACACAAATTCTCTCAAAACTTTGAAAGAAGCTTGATCCTGCCAATACAAAATGCATTTTCATAGGTTATCCAATGCAACATATGGCATACAATATTTATGATAATTAAGTATTCAGCAGCAGAGATGTTTTCTTCTTGTTGGAAGACAAACTATTTCATTTTAAAGGTAAATCATCATTAGGATTTGCCTCAACAAATTGTTAACTTGATCAACCTGTTGATAACACACATGAAGTCACCACACCTTCTACTCAATCTCAATGTTCAGATCTGGATCTTTAGGAGGCTCAATCACTTAGAAGGTCTATAAGAATGAGGTATCCACTAAAATGCTACACTCCTCAAGCCTTCTGGACAATAGTAGAGGAACCTCAAATTGTTCAAGATGCACTCTTAGATGACAATGTTGATCAATAAAAAACAACTTCGGATGGTGAATACAATTCACTTATTAAGAATAGAACTGGACTCTTGTCAATCCACCAGCCCTAAAGGAAAATTGTGGACTGCAAATGGATTTTCAAACACAACTATAGTCCAGATGAATCTTCAGAAAGCAAGATTAGTAGCTGAGGGCTACTTTCATATTTTAGATATTAGTTAGAAAGAGACTTTCAGTCCTATAATCAAGTTATCATCTATTCGTATCTTGTTGGCCACATAATCTTGCAATTCATGAGATGGATGTTCAGATCACTTTCTTGAATGTTTTCGTTCAAGAAGATATCTTTGTGTATCAGCTTGAAGGCTTTGTTTTAGAGTGTTTTAAAGGATAAATTGTTATCTTTAGAAATGTATATCAAACATGACAGTCCACATTTTGTTATTATTGGCCTATGATGCCTAATTGTTTAGCGATAGTATAGACCTATCGAGAGATACTAAGTTGGACCTTTCCAAAGAGTTTGACATGATTGATCTTGGACTAGTTCCTTATAATTTTGGTATTCAAGCTCTTCATGATAGATCCAAGAAGCTAATATATCTCAGCCAACAAAGATATTTGCAAAACATACTTGAGAAGTACAAGATCAATAACTCTAAGTCCATTGATTTACCCATGGATCCAGGTCTCAAAGATCAACAAAGAGATGTGTCCCGAGACACCAATTGAGATTTTTGACATGAAGCGATATTCTTATCACTCATTAATAGGATCCTTGATGTATGCAATGGTCTACACAAGACCTGATTTTTGCTTCTGAGAGACAACCACCACAAAAATGTGTATGGGGGCAAATTGCACCCTTTGGAACCAACAATTGTAATTGGATATGAATATGGAGCTTTCATTAAATGCTACCACATTGTATGTATAAACATGACATTACATATTCTGACATGATGTATCTGAATTGGTACATTATGAGCTCAGGGTTCCAACCAGAGAGTACGGAAAGTCGGATATGGAGCTAGTGATAAATCTGTGACACGCGTGATTTTGCAGAATTGCCATGTGTCTATAGATGACAGGAGAGTGCTTGTATGTATAGACTTCTATGCTTTCATTCAATCTTGTATGTATAATGCAAGGACTCTCAAAACATTGACGTATTCTCCATCGACAATAGAGGGATGCCTGCATGAAGACTATCATGGTTTTTCCCCATATAGAGGGAGGGAATGAGCCTTGGTTGTTGTTGATAAAATTTTATCCATCATGTCATTGTTTTCCTCAAAGCCATTCCGAGTGAGATTGTACCTGAGTATTTCATTGAGGATCTTTTTATTTCATGGATTGTCCAGGTCTATTTTGATATATAAGAGCCACCAGGTTTATTTCTGATTGTTTGACAAAGTTTATGCATTCTGTGGAGGATAATGTGGTTTTAATTTTGGAAATAACCTTGAAGGACTTCAAGGCTGATCAACAATAGTACCTGAAGGATGGAGAAAGAATGTCTCTGTGAAAATTTGATTGAGAAGCAGGATCCAAAGAGCTAGCAAGTGAAATGGCTTGACAAGGCTTTTGTGGTTAATCTTTTTCAAAAAGGTTTTGCAAGCCATCAATGAATCAGACCAAGAGCTCCTTCGTAGATAATCTGTGATTGTGTGGACATGCTTAAAATGTTAGAACTCAAGCCCATTGTGATCAACTATGGCAGCAGTATTTGATTTTTAATTGTAAGAAATTCAAGGATAGGAGCAACTTCACCTCTTTTGTGTTTTGCACAAAACAAGAGCAACATCATGCATAGAGCAATATTCTTATTTATCCATAGAATGACCTGAGAATTAAGAACTTGTATAACCAATAATCTAGCTCCTTGTACTACTATGCGATATCTGTATTTTTCCCTTGAGAACCAAATTGACATTCTGTTTTGTATGCTGAACAAATGATACAAACCATATGTGAGTAGTCAGTACATTTAAAGGTTCTTGTAGCATAGAAGCGGCTGCAGATGAGGAACAAAAGATAAATAGAAGAATCAAGATATGCAAATGATGGTTGGAAGTGATGCAGTGAGTGTAGAAACAATGAGCTGGATGGATGGCACAACACATGTGTGTTTTGAACTCAAAGGATTTATGGAAAACGGTAATCCATGAAAGGGAGACAAATGTTGAAAGAGGAGGATGGTTTGCTGAAGGAGCGTAGTGACCAAACAACAAAACCTAAAATTAGTGGAGCTGAGTTCGAAGCAGCACTCTGAAAGTGTCATTGGATACACTTTAGTAGACACATAACAAATTTGAAGTTTAATAGGGACATACAAACTCGAAATGTGATTATTTTACCCACTTGAATGAGTAGTAGACATGATCTCTAATATGAAATTGCATGAGTTAACTGTGGCAACAATTCTCTGTTAGATCATAAAAAAATTTATTTTTTACATTTTTCACGAAAAGTTTTACATGAAATTGGCAGAAATATTGCCAATAGAATGATCAATCCTCCATACACGATCATCATGATAAGAACAATCTAATCTGAAGCTAAATGTAACAAAAGCGAAGCTAAGAACAACTTTCTGATCATTTAACCACAAAAAAGGAAGCATCATCCCTATTTGTAGCTAACTTTGTAGTAGCAACCAAACCTATTTGGGTGGCGTATTTTTGAAATTCATTTTTCTAAACTTCTTTCCCGATGCCATCAAAGTCCAAATCAAGTATAAAGACATGCTTGGAACAAATAGCCAAAATGACTCCTTGCAGCTCTCCAAAGATTTCCAGCAGATATACCAGCTAAATTCTCCTTCAAGCTCATTATATGACGATTCCTTAAAGACATGGGATTTAACCTTTTTGTAACGAGTGTGTTATCTATGGTTAGTGTATTAAAACAATTCCAATGCATGATCACTTTCTCAATATTTAAAGTTAACTGATTTTTAAGATGTTTAAGCTTCACTTGTTTACTGAAGGAGCACCATCTGTTTTCCGTTTAATTTCATTGTCTTTAAGTATAAGCTCTTTTATTCAAAGGATGAATGTACCAATATCAAGTATCAGAAATTTCAGTTAAAGAACTAAATGCATTGAAAAATGTTTGAAACTCCTTTTGGTCTTACAAATATGCTCAAAGTTGTGATGCTTGTACTTTATTGATAATCTTGGAAACCACAGGATGAATTGGAGGATCACGATAAGGCAAGCAAGGGAAAATATACAATAGGTTTAGGGCAAGACATTCTTGCTTTCTGCACAGACTGGGAAGATGTCATTTCGATGAGGTAAGAACAGTACGTGTTAAATTTTTCCGCTAAGAAAACTTTGATCCTAGGTTGTTTAGGCTCAATCTATCAATCTGATTGAAACCCAATCTCTTATTATGTGGGTCGTGACATACTTTCTTGTTATGCGCTTTTTTTAAACAGTTCGTAATATCTTTACACATAGGATACAGTATCTTTATTATAGTAAATGCTTATGTAGCACAGATGAATTTGGCGTTGCGTAACAGTTTGCTAAGAAGCCTCAGCATGTGTAAACAGCATGACAGTGGTGCAGTCCCTATTTGAGAAATACGAAATTGCTCCAGATAGAATTGGTCGTCTAGATGTTGGTAGTGAGACAATTGTGGACAAAAGCAAGGCAATAAAGACCTGGTTAATGAAGTTATTTGAGGTCTCTTACTTACCTATTTTGTGAAACCTCAAAGAGTTGCAAAGTTTTGTGAATTCGTGGTTCTTTTTATTCAAAAACATCTAATCTCTGCACTTGGTGCCAATTGTAACTAGCGTAAAAATCATATTTATCTTCTGAAAATTAGACTATGTTTTTCCCAGGGAATTTTACGTCACATACTCTAGTACTTCCTGCCACTCGTAATAACTTGTTAATTTACATTCGGAGAAGTGATAGAAACTCAGTATGTGGGTCTCTGTACATATCTATGAAAGGTACGAAGGCTGGTGTGGATGTTTGCGTCTGTTAGTTGTCACTCCATAAGGCTGAAGATTTCACATAATCTTTGTTATGTTGGGTACTATCCTAGACATAACATTGATTTGTTTAAAACTCAAGTCAATTAGAAGTACAATACAGGATCAGTATGGAAGTACGAATCACTATGCTCCACTAACTTGCTAAAGTCGCTTTGATAGATCAAAGTAGAAGTAATCACTTTAATGCATCAAAGTAACGAGCTAAATCATTAAGATGGCCATGAAACTGCCCAAATTAGATCAAGTAGTTAAAAAAGAAATTGCTTAGTTTTATGAAAAGAAAACCCATAAAAATGAAACCTGATTTACAGGAAAAGGCTAGTAATAGAAACCATGAAAATGTTAAATCGGGTGCATGAACACCTTGAGCAATTCAGCATGTCATCAAATACGTAGGAGCCAGAAAGGTTGTGTTTAGTGTTGCAAGCAAAATAGTTTTTCCCTTTGGATTTGCTCATCTGTGTAGTCTATATGTGGGCATCTGAGAGCTCCTAGTTTCATTATCTAGAATAATGGAGCTGGTTTTCTGTGACAATCATCGTTGCACCAAAGCGTGCATATGAAAGTCACGGAGATCGTCAAATAAATTGAGTCAATTGCTGCTAGTCCCATGTTGGGTTTCGTCGCCAACTGCTGCGCACTACCTTATAGAAGGATGTTGGCATTGCAGAGTTTGAGTCCTCTACTCCAACATAACACGGCTAATTTCTAATTATAATGGAAATTGCAAATAGATATATTATTCTCGTGCAAATCCACAAGTAGCTTTTTGTGCTTCAATTTACTTCAATATGTCTACGTGCTGGCATTGTGCATAGTCTTTCTTATAGTTGATGATTCTTTGTGTTAAGTTGAGCAGGAATCTGGAAATGCTGACATAGAAGGTGTAGATTCAACAAATGCATGCTATGGTGGTACAGCTGCTCTTTTTAATTGTGTGGACTGGGTAGAAAGCACTGCCTGGGATGGACGTTTTGCCCTTGTAGTTGCTACAGATAGTGCGGTAAGCTGTTATTTTATTGGATTATGCGAGTTAGACTTTCTTTTTTAGCATGTTCTAAGTCTTCGTCAATGTCAAATTTGAATCCTAGAAAGATTCATATCAAGTATGAGTAAAGTTCAGACAATCTTCTTGTACTATTCACATTCTTTGAATTTTTTTGCTATTTTGGATAAAATTATTTCTTTATACTTGGCAGGTGTATGCAGAAGGCCCTGCCAGACCTAGTGGAGGAGCAGGAGCTGTTGCCATGTTGATTGGGCCAGATGCACCATTGGTCATTGATAGACGTTGTAGTGCAACACATATGGAACATGCATACGACTTCTATAAACCCAATTTGGCCAGTGAATATCCAGTTTGTTCCTCGCCCTCCATAGAATGCTTAGAGCAGAAGGTTTTGCAAGCTGTACAGTTTAGAACTATGTTAAAAGAGAACGATAAACTTTTTTACTCTCATGTTTTCAACTACTCCACAATTATAGGAATTCTTTAAACAAAGATATTGCTGGGTAACAGAAACCAACAAACTCTCTCATTCTGATACGGGAAGGCTGACTTCATAAATCCAAGTGGAATTTAAGATGAATGTGGTAGACATAATTGTTCAGGAAAACTCCATAAATTGGAGCAACAAATTCATTTTCCCTGTTGCTGAAATAGAAATTCCATCCTTTTATTTACTTAGCTGTTTACATTTCTGCCTACATATGACATTTCCACAACTTTGGTAGTGAGGTCGCACTTGACTGATGTTTCTAAAATCCTCGAGGATGCAGTATGTTTATCTGTTGCAATAATCTCTTGCTTAGCTCCATAGATATTGCGATTAAGTCAATAAGAGGCTGCTGACTTGGTTAGTGATATGGAACTATCTTTTCAGATTCCTTTTCCATGGAGGACATGTATGCCCTAGGATGTCACTTGGCTGAAAATATAACAAGGCTTCGATATTACTAGATTTCTGTTGTATGTCATTTCAACTTCAGCAGTTCATGGCCCTTCTATTAATGAATGTGTTGTTACTCTCATGTAAAGTGTGCTCTTCTAACTTCGCTGTACTTAAAGCAGGTTGTGGATGGGCATTTGTCACAAAAATGCTATTTAATGGCTTTGAGTTCGTGTTACAGACGATTTTGTACCAAGTAAGTTTGATTCATCCATGTTCTAAGGAATGATTTGTTCTTGTTCTTGAATGAACAGCCATTTTCGTCAGTCTCGTGTCCTATTCCAATTGTTGATGCGCTAATGCACCTGCTTTGTTGTCCAGATTTCAAAAGATTCAAGGAAGGCAGTTCTCTCTAATGGAGGCAGACTTTTTGGTTTTCCATTCGCCTTATAACAAGGTACCATCAAACACAAGAATTTTATTATGTCATTGCAAATACATAGAGATAGCTGAAGTTCTTCAAATCTATGGAAACATCAGTTTGCAACCTTTGATGGGAGGTGCAACATGTCAACTGAATGCAACACGCAGGGACGAAAGATGGTGTACAATAACTGTTGTTTGCATAAGATTATATGGCTGTTTACGCACAAATAAAAGTGTGAGCCAAACTATTGTTTTTGGGATAGGTTAAATCTCATTGCTAGAGCTATTTGCAATTTGTAATTGCCGACTCTTAACAAGCCATTACAAGTATGAAATTGCAATCTCCATCTTGTGTTGAGACATTAGCAACTTACTTTCTAAGTTTTCTACTAAGAGTGATACAGAAGATGGAAGACTTTATCTCTAGAATCAATCTTTGTTTGATGGGAGAAATATTGCTATGTATCTTGCTCAAGTTTTTTGATATCTTTGATTATAGGGGGTAGATGGAGTCAGTTTTGGACATAATTTTCAGAAATATTGCAATCAGGTTAGATCAGAGCTATGTAGAAAAACATTTACTTCTTATCATGTGAAAGTATAATTCTCACTATAGGGTGAGAAACTAGTGAGACTTAAACTTTGAGATCTAAGATGGATGAGTTTAGAGCTAAAAGATGACTTGGAGGTCATATTGTCCCGCTAGAACGATGTAGTAAACTCTCTTCTATCGATTTTGATTGGCTACACATCTTGTAACTCCTCATGGTTTGAAAGTTATGATTGTATGAAGTCAGGGAAATTTTTCCAAGCAAAGTTTACAACCGGAATTCGGACCATAGCCCAAGAAATGGGAAACTGTTGTTTCTTCAGCTCCATAACTCTTGCACTCCTTGATGTTTCAAGTCCTTTGGAGACGGCCATTAGAAGCTGCATAAATACAAGAAGCTCCAAATTTGTAGATCACTCCTTGTAAAAAATGTCTATAACTTCTCTTATCATATAAGTAGCTTGTTCTTTTTTCTTGTGTCGTACATGTGATGTTTTAGTCGCAAGGTTTGAAAGTTGTAAAGTGGCTTGAAGTTTTCCCCTTTTTGCCTCTTTTACACTTTTCACTCTCGTAGCATTCTTCTCATCATTAGAGTGTAAGCTAGTTTTAGTTTTAGATTTTAACCCGTGCTTAGTTTGCTGAAGCCAAGCGATGAGCATTAGGCTCTTATAGCTAGATCCAAATCCCTATATTGACAGATGTGCCTTTCATTCCACATCATCAAGAGAATAGCATGCTTGTTGTTAATTTTCTTATATTTTGGAGCTATTGTTTCCTTACCTCTCTATGGATGGAGCCCCCGTACCACAATCAATACCTACTCTGGGATGCTTTCTACTAGCCACTGCTTTGAATCCTTGAGAATCATTTGCTCTAAGAGTAACTCAACAACAAGCTTTGATTATTTAGCCTACAATAAGTTTTTGGTTCCTGTTGTATCAAAGGGGATCTTTCTTAAGTTTGCCAATGAATTGTAAATTTTTATTGTAGTTTATTTGGCATAAAATATTCAAGGAAAGATATAGTGTCTTGCAACGAAGAGGATTCTATGGAGTTCTTGGAATTTCTTTTGTATTGTTTATGTATAACAAATTTACATCTCGAGGAAATTATTTGAATTTTGATGTGGCCTTCTGAGACCTGCTGTCTTGAACATTCTTAATGCTTGTGGGTCTCATGTTTATCTTTCATTTTTTCGAGATGTGCAGCTTGTGCAGAAAAGTTTTGCTCGTCTGGTGTTTGAAGATTTTTCAAGGAACAAAAGGTCTGACGTGGTGCTTCAAGTGTAAATTTTTATGCATACAGTCCCTTGTCATATTTGACATACTTATACGTTTTTGGTTATTGGGATTTTGAAGTTTTGTAGATGAGGCCGTAGCAGAAACGTTTCATCATTTTTCAAAACTGTCACTTGAGGAAAGCTACACCAACCGTGATTTAGAGAAGGTTTTGTATGGCTTCTCTGATTAAACTGATTTCTAAATACGACTCAGATGATTCAATGTCTCATATATATATATTCAGGAACATTTAATGCATGTCAAAACCTTTTTCAAAGTCGTAATATATTGTCGGCACTCCTGAAAGGCGTCTCAAGTTAATGTTTTCTTGAACTTACTTCTCACTTATTGATTTTAGCTAAGTCTTGCTATTCAGCCCTCAGGTTCAATCAGGTCTTGTCGCAGCTAGAACGGTAGAACTCCCCTGCAATCCTTTTAAAAATGTTAATACGATATGCAGATTTAGTTATCATCTTAGCAAATTGTGCTTCTTACATTGTCCAACGTAATGCAGAAGCTTTGTGAACTTTGGTCATGTGTGTAGCTCAGGGAAATGATTCAAATCCCTGGTGTCTTCTAATGCAGGCATCGCAGCAGGTTGCAAAGTCACAATATAATGAAAAGGTTATTCCTGGCACGCTTATTCCAAAGCAAATCGGAAACACGTACACTGTATCCCTCTATGCAGGCCTTGCCTCTCTGATCCATAATAAAGCTGACTCTTTGGTACGAAGCCCCTCGGTCTTACCCAACTCAGTTTGCTGTGAGCTTTCAACAGCCTGTTTGGCTATCCTTTCAAAGAAGATGGGACCATGTTTAGCTGCTATATTTCTGTTTGTTTTCCAAGAGAAATCTGAAGACTAACAGGACAGTAAAATGTGTGGCAGGTTGGTAAAAGGATTCTGATGTTCTCATATGGAAGTGGCTTGGCTTCAAGTATGTTCACTGTCTGCGCAGAACAGGGCCTTCATCCTTTCAACTTGTCCGGCATTCAGGAAAAATTGGATTTGTCTGCAAGACTGGCTTCTCGCACAATGGTATGAGAGTTGCTGTCAGTACCTTTTCGACAATTCTTCTTGAGGAAGCCATTTATCTTTTTTTGCTCAGTCCCTATCCTTTATTTATCTTTTCCAATATTAAAGTGCCATGGAGTTATTTTGCAATCAGCATATACTTTCTTCATGCAAGTAAAAATTGACATGGCCTCTTAAAAGCTCAATCTGCTTGTGTGCTTTATAGGTTTCTCCAGAAGAGTTTGGCATCACCATGTCTCTCATGGAGACTCGATATGGGGCCAAAAGCTTCACTCCTGAGAGCGAGTATAAGGTGCTGCAACCAGGAACATTCTACTTGACTGAAGTTGATGATCTTTACCGCCGTTCTTATGCCAGGGTTCCTCCCTCAGTCCCCAAACTTTGTGAGAAATCGAAATCAAATGGTTTTGTCCATTGATGCCAGACCCTTTGATTGCTTAGCGGAATCTCAGCCTTCATGCATTTCAAATTTTGTACCAATTAAACTGCTGTACTGAAGCTTCCACATTGATGTTTGTCCTCCCTTTTTTTTGTTACAACTTTTCAATTCTTTGGAAACAGAAAGTCTTTATCCTAGCCACTAACCCAACTTGCAAAGACAAGAATATGAACTGGTGCATTGATACCAGACACATACAGCATATCAGGCAGCTCCTTACTCCTGTCAAAATTCCAACTTTAGATTCAACCTGAGGCATTGATGATGTGCTTGCCAACTGGCAAGTCTTTATTCTGATAGCTGAAGAGCACCAATAATGCAAGAGTTATACTGTCTACTTGGCAATTTTTCCTAATAAAAGGATATGGTTGTGCATGTCTATCCTGGAGCCAGAATCCATTATATTGACCACTTTGATGACTACTATTTGCTGTACAAATCAGTGTATATTAATTACAGTTTTTTCCTCTTAGAGTGGACTCGTCTGTGGGGCATGAACTGTTTGTGACTCTGTTTTCAATATGATGTGGATTTATGTAAGACTAAGAAAAAAACTAGCAATTTTGCACGTGACGATGTTAATATTGAAATATAAGAAAAAAAATTCCAAAAGAGACTTCAATTAGTCAAGGTCTCAATAACTTGCTAGGCATGATTTTAAGCTATATTATTATAATCAACATTAGAGTACGTGGTGTTGTGTACATTCATGGCAAGAGAAAAACTTGCAAAACTTGCGAAAAATCCCCCCCCCCCCCCCCCCACCCCCAAAGAAAAAATGCCAAGGCCCTGAAAAATAGATGTCACATCAACACTTTTTGATTTTTTACTTATGCTAATTTTTTGATGATTTTGTGAGCCTAGCTTGAAACTTAAGTTTTTCACTTATGTTTATATATGTGCAAGTAAGCATTGTAAGTACCATGTTCATTACTTTGATTTCGTGGGTTGTGTAAGTTTTTTTTTTTTGGGTATTTTAATAATGATTGTAACGGTAACAATTTGGAAAAAATATTTGGTGGAGTTTCTATGGGTATTTTCATAATCTAGAGAACATAAAGATAGTAGAAAACCTTTTATTGCATTGATTTATTTCATATGTCCAGATGATTTCGATGAATATGAATATGAATAGGTTTCTATTCATGATGTTACAATTATTGCTTATAATTTTTTGATATTTTGGTAGGTAAACAAAATACCTCAGATTAAGACGTGGATACTTCAAGTCCTAAATCATGGATACTTTGAAACATGACTGTTGAACAATGAAACGTAAATGCTTGTTGTGAATATTCTAAATACATATTGTGAATACTTTGAAACATGACTGTTGAACAATGAAACGTAAATGCTTGTTGTGAATATTCTAAATACATATTGTGAATACTTTGAATATTGGTTGTTAATACTATGAATACCCAGACAAAAGTTGGCCAAGCATTGAACAATGTGTTTGGAATGTCCACAAAAATATTTGGGCCTTGTTATTGATGGCATGGATAAGAAGAAAACAATGTTGTCTCATTTTGTCAGAGTGCCCCAAAATTTGAACGAGGCAGATTTTATTCAGGTTCATCTTGTTGGATTACTTGTGTTTAATGGCAATTTGGAGTCCAAGCTCTTTTTTAATTATCCCAACGTTCGAAACGATCCATGTACATAAGATAATCTACGAATTTGGTGAAAATCTTCCAGAAATATTTTATTTGCAGCTTGACAACACTGTTAGGGAAAATAAAAACCAAACTGTTTTGGCATACTTGTCCATGCTAGTAGAGAATTTTTTTTTCAAAAGGGTAAAAATAGGATTTTTGTTGTAGGTCATACCCACGATCAAATGGATTAAATGTTTAGTTGCTTTTCTAAGAGGTTGAGACGCAAGAAGGCATTTTCTTTACCAATGCTTCAAAGCATTGTCGAGGAATCGTATGTGCCAAAGCCAAACGTGTCATTAATCAGACACACATGATTTTCGTGATTATATTAAGACGTCCAATGAAACAGAACGATGCATAACTAATATTAATGATATTAGCTTTCAGCATCAGATTAAAATCAAATGTAATGAATCAGACATTATATTATTATGGGACAAACAATTTTCAAATTTAGTTTCATGGCTACCTCTTGAAGGAGTTCGATTTTTGCTTAACATTCCATCGACTCAAATCAAGCTTGCTGTGTTGTCTCCCTTGAAGTCCATGCTAGAAGAACAAAAGGCACAAAGAGATAATCATGAGATTGATCCATTTGCCTCATTAAATTTTTGGAATCAAGTATTCAAGCAGCTTATCAATTTTTTGATGAGTTTGATTAGCATTGGTGGATGGACTTTTTCGAGGAACAAAAAATCAGTTTGCTCAATCTCGAACACGCATCAACAACTGAAGAATTTCATTTGTCTCATAAATTAGGAACTTCAACTACAATTGTCGCACCGTCAAATCTTCCTCGAGATAATAATTTCTTGCAGCTTGTGCAAGGTGAAACCCGTGAAATTTATGTGGGCTCAAGGAAGAATAGGAAAAGTGTAAAAGCTGCAAAAATGAAATGGTGCGGTGATTTGAATGAAATCCAAATTGGAAGCCTTGTTGCACTTCTAGCTTTATAAAAAAATGAAGGACATCCATTTTGGATTGCCAAAGTACTTGGTTTCATTCAAAATAGCAATCAGACAAAAGTATTACGTGTCCATTGGTTGCGCACCACTTTAACAAATGCTTTTTTGGGAAGGTATGAACTCGAAATGTTACAAGTAGATTTGAAGGACAAGAGAAAGAGATTGCCAAAAAATCAACCAAGGGTCGACGATTTGAATCTACAAGATGTAGATGTTTTGGCGTTTAATTTTGAGTTAACAATGACCAATCATCTACAAAAGTCAACTATATCTATATTGAAAAAATGATTTGGATTAATGGAAAAACCATCATCCTCCACTCGTCATCAACAACAAAAAGATGACTCACAAGGTTTCTTGTCAACATTGTACGTGGATTCTGAGGAAGGAATCTCATCTTTCATAAAGCTTTGTAGAAATGAAGTTAATATTTGAACCAACATCCACTTATGCAACTTCTTTTCCATACAACTTATGATGTATTGGCAAAGTAATATGTTGTTGGTCATTCTCCCATGTTATTTCGATATGTAGTACTTCATTGCTAGGCTCATCACCTACACAATATAATTGCTCTTTTGTAGCTGCCCTATTCTCTTTCTTTAACCAATCTATTAGACTCTCTTTCATTAGGCACCATGCTTGTAAACTCTCTAACTATTATATCCATTCAACTTGATAGTAGACATGGCAAGAATTCAGTTTGTGTTCTTCTAATTTCATCTTTTGAAATGGCTCATCTCTGTCATGTAATTGAGTATTTTGAATTGACTCTTGCAACAATCTCGATGGTCTTGCATGAAAAATGCATGCCACTGGTGTTTTCTCTAGATCTTGAAACTCTTTGATCCATTCATTTACCAATTGGGATATGTTTGGCTTTTTCTCTTCCGTCAAGATAATTTTAAACTAATGATGGTAGTGCATTTTATCACTGTTTTGATATAGATTGAATTGGTATAAGTGGTTCTTCCTTCATTAATTTTTTGCCCTTTTCTATCCTTGTTACTGCTAGCACAAGTGCACTTGGAAGTTGACGATAGACCCATGATCCACTTGATGTTGCAATTGGCCTGATTGGTCTAATTAGTATGTAGTTTACTAATGCATTAGAAGTCATCCATGCTAGACAATCCTTTAGCTACGCCCATATAATGAAGGCTTCACCCATTGTCTTTGTTGTTGAGCAACATAAGTTTTGTAGTACTCATTAATAGTTGGATTGTGAAATGGTTCTGTTGGCACATACCACTAAACTACCTCCTATTGTGGCATTGCCATTGTTGCCAAATTGACTTGAGCTCCTAGATTTCTTGGAGGTGCTATTAAGGCCAATTTTTGGAGAAGTAGTGCTCTCAACATAGGAGCATGTGTTGCTAATCCTTGATGGAATCCATACGAAGCTCTCCTCTACTGGATAACTCATGAATTAAATGGATAACATGCAATCTCATGTGGTGAAGCATTACATAAATGACAATATTATTCGCTAGTCTCTCCTTCATCAATGGTCATTACATCCAATTATGGTGGATATAATTGAATTAGTGATTTAAAAATAATAATTGAACATGGTTTGTCATCGCATTATTAGCCTCTAATAGTTAATAATGAGCTTGTTGCACCCCTCTAAATTAAGAGTATCGATTCCAGGAATAAGAATTATCATATTCACAAGTCTAATGTAATCCACATGTCAAAATTTCCACTTATTTCTTGACAATCTCATTATATGGTTAAACTCATGGTTGCTAGGAATTTCATTGAAAAAATTTCCTATTTGGCTAAATTAATTCTAGGTAAAATAAATTTCAATGCAGAATTGTCAATAACTAGTACTACACAAATTTCCTAGGATTCGCCAAAAAGATCCTATTAAATAAAACAATTTCATATTTTGATGTCCTACTCCCTTATAATTTTTGGTCTCTCAAAAATTGTCATTTAATTAGGGATAGTGAAATTTCAAAGTCATACCAAAAAACAAAAGCGCATAACCACTTTCAACTATTCTCTTAAATGAGACGTTCATTACTAAAATTTTGAATGTGAATCACAATAGGAAAACTTTGCAGAAATAACCTTAACGATCAAATTATCCTATTAGTGGGTTGAATTTTGCGACACAGAAATTAAACACACTATGAAGTGTGAAATTTTCATATATATTCAACCATAGGTATAATCCTTAAAAAACTTCGACAGTTCTTAATCACTTGTGAATTTGCTAACTAAAATGGTCTCTCTCTTTTTATTTTTCTTTTTCAGTTCAAATCGAACATATGACGATTTTGTTGTGTTATTTTGGTTACAAAAACTTGAGTCATTCAATTTTCTAAGTTGTACCAAGAATAGTTTATGAAGTTATATGGATGTAAGATTATAACTAATAGTGATATTGAATAACTTGGTTGCTCTTATACCATATTCAATAAATTTTCATTTGTGGACTAAAGAGATCAAAGATTCAAATCTCTAAATTCTAGATTTTCCTTCCGTTTACCTTGGTACTTCAAACTATTTCACAACTTAAATTCATTCACATCCAACGAGCACTTTGTGCCAAGAGTCTTTCATTAGACATATATTTTATGATAAAAATCGATTAGAATTTAATAGCAAAATTAATTTCCTCATAAGCAAAATTCAAAATGAATGGCGTTTTTTAATTTTAGCATAAAAGAAAATTTAAAATTCTTAAAAGAATTAAATTCTCAATCACATTTTAACCCTTTAATCCAAGAGTAATCTAACTCTTGAACTAAAATGTGTTGATAATTGGAGTTCAACATTGCACCAGAAAGTTATTACAAAACTTCCATTAAATGGTAATCCATCTGGAAAAAACCACTATTGGTTATTTTTTACTATTGTCCTACACACAGAAGCCTAACTCATTTTCATGATTGGTTTCTTAAACTATTTAGTGTATACTTATGATATAGTAAACACATTGTACGTTACAATACTAGATTACCATTAAACTCTCTAGTTCAATCTGTATATATAGAAGATGAACTTGTAGAAGTAGAGATATAGCAAGAACATTGCGTTAGAATGCTCATACACCTCAATGTTTGATTGTTGATGCATAGTATTGACGAAAAGCATACTTTATACTCATGTATCAAAATTTGATGTACAACTTAAACTAGATTTAATATACAGATTCATTCCTACATATACTTGTGCCATTTTATTTTATTTTACATTGTGCTAATGTGTACTGCATGCGCGCTTCATACTTCTGTTGATCAAAACCATCTCATTCCAACGATTAATGTCAGGATATACCATAGTGAAGAATGCATGGTTGACATGAATGCCTAACTTATTTGCATTCCCCATGATTGCCTAAAATGCCAATGTATGATATCTAACAAAGTTTTGCAATGATAATGAACTGACTTGCAATAATAGAATCACAAAGAAAACAAAATGTCATTCCATACAAATTGCCATGAATAAGCCATTGTCATACACATTGCAAAGGCACATACACATACACTAAAAAAATCCTATCATTGAAAAAGTGCATAGACCAACCCAAAAGTGCACATACCTCAGTGAGCACATGAGTGAGCTGGAATCTACTAAGTGGATACCACATAGTATTTCCATGTATCATCTCGATGGATCTTATTCTTTCCAGTTTAGCCAACTAAACCTCTATGACCTTTTGTTTGAAGTACTATGCAGAACATTCAGAAAGATGCCTGAAGCTAAACAACTGGTCCCCTAGCTTGGCCTTAATGATTCCTATTTCATTTCACTCTGGCCACAACACAAAAAATTGTGAACAACTATTTTCCAAAGATTTTTTTTTTTGAAGTACTATGAAAGTAGAGCATGATGTTACTAGTAATCTATTCACATGATTCATGGAAGCCAATAATTTCATTTCGCTTTTAACATCAAGTTCAATGAAGCTTGCTCACACAAGTACATGCTTGCTCTTATCACAAGCAAATTTCTCATCGATGGCCTCAATCCATCCAACAACACAATGGTTACCCTCCTAGCATATATAAACGTGCATCTCTGCATGTCACTCCAACGTGGATCATGGAAAACTATCTTATCAAATTTGGCACTCAAATGCTCCCACATGGGATCCCAAAGTACTTTCATGTGATCTCTCACAAAAATGCTTTGCCCAAAAGAAGGACAAAGTATGAACTCATCATTTTCCATTAGATAACCATCTTTTTTGTATATGTGCTTCATATGAAGCCTCTCCTTTTCAACTGTTTGAATCGCTTTGTGATATAATATTCTGCACTAGAGAAGGATGTTCATGAAGATTGTTGGTTTGTAGAGTAGTGCATCTCAACACAAGTGTCAAATGTGAGATTGGTCATCTAGTAATCCATGTGCCTATACAGTAGACTTGTTTCAAACTTAGATGGCTAGCAATTATGTGGGTCTTAATGGATGCCATTTTGTTAATAAACATGAGACTTCTCCCCTTGCAAATTACAATAGTCACATAACATATCTGCTAACGTAACGTCACACACACAACGCAAGCACATTCTTTTTTACCTAACCCCACTGTTTGACAGGTTGAGTTGCCTACTTTAATTGAATAAGACTAGTCCAACTTACTAGAAAGGACTATGGCCTTGTGCATGAAAGGAAGGAAGAAAGGCCACTCAAAGGAGATGAAAAATAAAAAATGCCATGCAAATACACTTGCTCATATCCACCTTAGGCTACTTGAAAATGTTGGCCCCTTTCTTTTTTGTTGTTCAAGTTGAATAAGTGTTGTTATTGTGTCCATGAAGGCACATGCTCGAATTTTGATTGCTAATGTTTGGTTTTTGGAGCCAACATTCTTGATATAGGCAAATTGTATATCGTTCATAAGATAAAGTTGTGCATAAAAAAAGTTGGCTTCAATAGATGGAGTTGAAAGACACTCTCTTGCATAAGAGAGAGCTTTGAGCCCCCCTAATAAGTATTTGCCATGTAGTCAATTGGCGCTTGCAAGGATACACTTGCTTGTACAAGGTGTTGTAAAGCTACCTTTACAAGCTTTACTTCCGGCGCCACTGGTGCCAGCATTGTCCCCGGCGCCAGCAGCGCCCCTTGTGCTCCCGGCGCCACCGGCGTCACTGTGACCAGAATCCAGCCGACGCCAAGTTCCTATGGCTGAAAATCTTTGATCGGTTCTAGCGAAGTCCAGAGAGCTCAGATCGATGTGCAATCACCTCACACGATCTAGGCATGATTAAAGGAAGCCTGGGGATCAATAAAATCTAGAGAGAGAAAATGACTTTCTAGAGAGAGAAAAACGTGCTTTACCAGCCTGGGTAGAGTGCTTGCTATGAGGGGGGGTGCCGAATCCCACCAATACTGTAGGGGAGTGCGGGTTGCGACTCAAGGCGAGCTCCAACCAAGTCTCAGCCTCCCTTGCTGGAATGTTGTCCTGGCACTCGCCTTGGCATGCCAGCTCCCCGGAGACTAGGGTCGGTCACGCACTTGAAATGCAACCTTCTCAGATTTATCAATAAAGTGGGATTTTCCTCAAATTGACTCTGATTACCTTCTGGGTTTCAGTGTTCGGTAAAAGTGCCAGTTGTAAGGCCGCTTCAAAATTTTTAAGTTGGCACATAGCTGAGGGTCGTATCCGAGACGCCAGCGGTATGCCGTCGGGACCATTAGGTCCGTGGCGCCAGCGGTATGCTGTCGGGACCATTTGGGTCCAGGAACTGGTTGTTTCCATATCTGTTGCGACTTGTGGTTCTGAGTGTTCCTCGCATGAACGTCAATGGGTTAAGTTCTTGGGGAACGGGCTCTAACCTGTCGGCTGAGTTGGATGGCTTGCTTGGGTGGAAGTTACTTGTTTATGGCTGTCCAGTCTGGCGTGGCACCAGGTTGGCTTCTAGCGCTTGTGATGAAGCTCCAGTTGGTTAAGTCTGATGTAAGTCAGACCGCTTGCTTGGAATGAATGTTACTCGTTTGTAACGAAGCTTCGAGTTGGTTAAGTATGTCGGGCGGCTTGCTTGGAGGGAAGTCACCCACATCGGGACCCCTGATCTGGCATGGCGCCAGGTTGGATCTCAATGTTGGTTTTCGGAACTTCAAGTTGGTTAAGTCTGATCGTTGTTGGCGAGTTGGCTGCTTGTATGTCAAGTGGGTTTGGATGGCAAGAGTTGAAGGCTGGGAAGCTAAGTCGTGGTTCCCGGCTCCCTTTGGGATGCCTGCGCTACACAAGGCTACAAGCCATTAGTGAGACCCAATAGAACCAATTAATTTATGCTATGTGATTGATGGCTTACAATGGTGCATGAATGGTATTTTATGATAGCGATTAGCAATCTTGACTTAATTCAAATATTTATATATAGAGAGCCCTGAGCTTGGCCCAATAATTTTTAAACAAGTATTTGCCATTGATGAATGATGAGGGCCAACATTTGCCTTCTTAATGGTGCATTTGCCCATTTGAGTTTACCATTACCACCCATCAAATTGTTGATCATTTTCTTAGTTGTTACATATGACCTTTGCTCGTGCTCATGCCATATAATTATTCACTCTAAACAACCTAAGTATGATTGAGATAAGTCTCGCCACATGTCAATTGATGAAGCTTTCAATATTTTCAAAAAATTAGTGATTTGCTCTAGGATGGTAGCCTATCCACATGGGGCAAGTTTCTTAGTGTAGCTAGACGTTGACCCATATTTCTTAGTGTACATAATGCTTAGTGCTCAGGGTTCGTGTGTATTTTGGAGGCACCTCCTCCCAAAGAATTTTCAAGCACAGAGTTCCTGATGCCACCGTCTGCAGAATGCTTGCTGTGACAATTGGATTATTGGCATGTTCTGCCGGAATGATGGATACAGCTGGATTACTAGTGCATTATACAAGAATCTCATTCAGGAATCTCACCCTTCTCAGTGAGCATTACGCAGGGGAAGGCCCGGGCCTTCCCTGTAGCTCGGGCCCTGCCCTCGAGCTCCCGCTCTCGAGCAAGGGCCCTCCCAACATAGAAGGCCCTCGGGCATGGCCTTCCCCCCACGTAAGTTCGCACGATGACGTATACAAAGGGTCCCAAGCATTCACATGGTGCCATTTGTTAAGCATTCACATGGTGCCATTTGTTGAAAGTTCATGAAGCCTTGCAATACTCTCCTGGTGGGTGGTGGCTCTCTTCTCTTCTAGACTCTCACACCACTTTTAGGGTTTCCACCCTACACATGTTCACCTTTTGGGGTAGCTTGAGCCTTGCTTTATTGATTTGCCGCCACTTTAGGGTTGCCACCTTTAAATGTTCACCTTATGCGGTGGCTTGCTTTATTGATCCTCGCCACTTAAGGGTTTCCAACCTTTTGTATTTTGACCTTATGGGGTTGCTTGCTTTATTGATCTCCTCAGTTTAGGGTCTCCATCCATTTACATTTTCACCTGATGGGGTGGCTTGCTTTATTGATTCCCCCACTTTAGGGTTTTCTCCCTGACACGTTTACTTGATGGGGGTTGCTTGCTTTATTGGTTCCCCAACTTTAGGGTTTTCACCCATTACCAGTTCATGTTATTCATGTTTTGAATGGCAATACCCTGATTTTGTTTTTAGGGTTTATGAATGTCCTAGGCTTGCCCAGAGGTAGATTACCTCTAACTCATCGCCACCTGCCAGTCACGGATTAGGATTTGTAAACCCTAACCCTAAACCAGTTCTATTTTAAAAAAAGGTTCTCTCTCTCTCTCTCTCTCTCTCTCTCTCTCTCTCTCAACTCAAATTATTAACGCTATTTTTGAAACCCAGAACCCTAACCCTAAATAAAACCCTAAAAACTCCTGAAAATTCTCTCTCTCTCTCTCTCTCTCTCTCTCTCTCTCTCTCTCTCTCTTACGGTTTATGTGAAAGGATCGCCAAGAGACATTGATCTGTATTCACAAGAACAATAAAAGAAATATCTCTAGTTGGTGAAAGCTCATTGGGCTTTATATACTAGCACGTCTGCACAAGAAGGTTTTAAAGGCTGGCAGTCCGAGTTTCTGCTATGGCAAGGAAGAAATGTGCGCAGCTGAGATCATTTACTGGTATCTTTCAGCACATATTGGTGGGTGTGAGCTTGGGGCTATCGTTTGTGCTGACCATGGGGTCTCCAGTCGAAGAATTCGATGTCAGGGAGCACCTTTCCAGCACAACAAGGTCTGTTGCGAAACACCCATCTGATGCTTCTTTTATTGAATCCTGCAAAATTGTGCAGTTATTGCTTGGTTTGGTGTCAGATGCCATACGCAATCAAGTTGCAGCTGCAGGGAGTTGGTCTAGGGCGTGAATTAGCATACCCAGTGGTACTGTTGGGCACATTTTCGCCCAATAATCCTTTTTTATAAGGATCAAACGTTGTGCACCTAAGTGTACCAAATGTTTTAAACTTGGACAATCTGGCAATTCCAATGTTTATTATTAAGAGCTGGGCAACAATCATACCTCCTTAATCAAACATTTGCTGAACCAGTGGTTATTTGCTGTATGACTAAAAACTCCTCAGAAGTAGAAATAATATAGAGAGCTGATTACGGAGGGTGGCAAGCTGGGACAGTTGCGCGACATACTCATCTTGGTTACTCTCCCAGTGATCTACTTGCGTATGACCTGATCACAAGTTGTAACACGAACATAGCAAGCATGAGCAAGACTGTACATTTAACTTTTGTGTGCGAAAGAAAATATCTAGACAGTCCACTATATTCTTGACACTTTAACCTGAATATACAAATTATTGGTAATTCGGGCATTTATGTTTGGAATATTTATTGCATTAGATCCTTTGACTTTTTGAGTTGCTCGTATATTGTTTCTAAGCTTTGCAGAGATTGAAGCAGCAAGTTTCTTAAGGAGATCATACATATATAGTAAAGGTATACAAACTGAAAAGATGAATTTATAACAAAATTATAGAACTTCAAACATTGATCTCCCTGAATTCTAGATTTTAGATTTATAATCTATATAATACAATAGGAGCAACATGGTAAAAGACAAATGTAAAACGATTAGGTTAGAGATCCTAAAATAGACATAGAAGATGAAATGGCAAAATAACCTAAAAAATGGATCTACAATATGTTGATTTCTAAGTTGCACTCGAACGACGTTTTGTTACCAGATCGTTTCGAATGGATCATTTCGGGACACCAAAAAAGAAAAGAAAAAAGAAACCTTTTTTTTAATATTTACAGCCTGTAGAACTAGAACCAATAGTATAATTCCTTCACGACGCATTTAGTGGTTTGGGCCCCAAACCGGTTAGACTACCCCTACGATTGGACACAATAGTTAGCTTGCAATTCAAGTTTTCTCAAGTTAGTCGAAGTTATATTTGTCAGAGTCGGGACTTGAAAGCCAAGTAGCTCAACTATTACTTTAAACAATGTATTAATCTCCAGTAATTGCACTCAAAGTCAGTAGCTGAAATAATATAGGTGCAACTTGCAAATTTCTATGGCATGTCTTGATATTCTCTGATTACATCTAATAATGGATTCACATGCTCAATTTGAATATCACAAACTCATCTACCAATTATTCTAGGAAATATGGACACTTCACGTTTTAGTTAAGGATAAAGAAATATGATCGAAAGAAAAGGAAGTAGGCTGTAGACTATGTCGAGAATGAGAGCAAGGAAGAAGAAACAATTGACTACTTTGAGATGCTCTTTGCATCTTCAACTCATGGATTCATGGAAGGCTAGTATATGGATTTAGGGGCAAGGCAACATACGAATCATCAAGAGTAATTTATCAAGTTTGAGTAAAGTAATGGTAAAAGAATCGAAATAATATAACTATTGCAAGATATAAATCATAAGATTGAAAAGCAATACATACCCTAAGATGAAGATTGTAATGAAAACATGAAGCTCTATCAAGGAACATGGATGCCTCAAGAATGCCAAATGAAGTTATCATGATAATTGTCTCCCACAAAGCCAGAGTTGATGGCCCAAGAATACCGCATAAAGGTATAAGTAGGATCATCGAGGCACCAACCCTTAGGAAAAATGTTGTTGTTGGATTAGTGCCACTAATAGACCATATCACTGTACCAATGCTCCAAGAACAAAAGAAAATATCCATGAGCACTTGATATCTTAAATATGGATGAAGAATGCGACTGCCAAATACCAAGGAAAAGATCAAGACACCTTCATTGCATTGTGCATGCCAACCAATAAAGCTGGAGAAGAGCACCACTATTGTTGCAACATTTAAGAAGATCCCAAACTATAGGAAGCAACCAAACATGTCAAAAATTTACTCCAACAACTAGGCAACTACATCCTAGGAACTATATGAACGTAGGACATCACATGCAAGAACTAGTTGCAAGGCATGTGATGAAAAACATATAAATCAAAATTGCCATTTTAGAACCAACAGGTCAAACCTTTGCATCTACCAAAAAAGAAACCAAGGGTGGCTGTTGTAATATGCATGTACCAGGGCCGGAATTCATGTTTGCATCTAACTTGGGTGGAACAACCTTGGAGGACCATCAAAGATAATATCATATAGCACCATGATCATTGATATCAAACATACCCAAAGTGAATCTAGATACCAAGCCTACTAAAGAGTATACAATAAATAACATTCAACCACGAAAGGTCCCAAAATATCCAAAAGGACCATGAGAAAAGTCTACCATAAGGGACTTCGAAGAGAGTCATGAATACCAAACCTATACCATAAACTCCGATTTCCATATTTGAAGTAACCAAGCTACCCTCTACACAACCATCATGATAGAAGTCCTTTTGATGTAAAAGGATCCACGGGGGGTTGAAGAATCAATATCCAAAGCCGATTTGATAGACATGAGAAGAGTACATGAGAAAACATAGAAGACCTAAGGGAGCGACATCCAACAATAGTCCAATTGATCCAACATTATATGTGGTTGATAAAGTTGTCTAGTACCCTCGTAACAAGTTTGAGATCCATTATTAATCACATTCAACTCCGAAGTAACAATAAAATATGACAATACTCATTTCCATTAACTTGTGCTTTTCACTTGGATCGTTAAAAGGGAGAAGTATTATTACTAGCTTCATAAATGCAATCAAATCAATGCTTGAAATTCATTAGCATGGTTGACTTAGCATTTGTTTTGTTAGGGGCTTGTTGCATTTGGCTCACAAGCTTTAGAAATCACAGCTACTAGGATTGGACAAATGCAATGGTTGTCATAGTATTTCATAGAAGATAATATTGTTCAATTACCAATTACCATCTTGACATAATTCAGCTGCGATGCTTTTACAGATATGATATCTCTAGACGAGTGGTGGACAAGATGGATCACTTTCTATTGGATGCAATGCCGCCGGAAGGGTGTGTACCGATTCATCTTAATCTTGTGGTAAGCTAGTGGTGTGTGAACAATTTCTATTTATGAAATATCAATGTTTAGGCCATTATAGATTTTACATTGTAGTTACATCTGTTTCTTGTAAGAATATCGCCTAGTTTTTGAGTTTGAAACCATCATAGCCTCATAGTGGAAGCATTCTTTCTTTTCGAGGTTGCATGTCAATGGTAGCCTTGATTTCAGGTGGGAATGTAGGTTCTAGTTGCACTTACAAATGAGTTTTAGCTCTAGATGTTTTGAAGTGTGAATATTGGTGAAGCATCAACTTATGAACTTATCCATTGTATGAGAAACTTTTTGAAGGTGGGTGGCAATGGTGGTGCGACCATCACTACTATCTTGTGAATCAAGTGATTGTGTATTTGCGTTCTTTTATTGTGAGACAATTGTTGAATTCATTCAAATGCCTTTCAAAATTTCTACTGCTAGAGAAGTTGGAGCTCAACCTAATGAAGGGCCGTTCATGATTTTGATGACGTCTATCTTTATTTTTTCAATCAAAATTCTAACTAGGAAATGCAAATAGAGCTAATATCACTATATTTGATTAGATATCAATTGTAATTATTTAGCATGTGGTCGTTGATTTTGTGGAGCTTTCTTATGCCTATTAACTAGCAAATTCTTTTGAGTGATTCATATCTATATCATAAGCTGTGAGAAGCCAATGAGAGGGTAGCTCAAAATTGTGGGTAAATGTATTGTGCCTTAGTTGAGAGGAGCCTTGTTCACTCACTAATAAGCTTGAGGTGAGTTTGAAATAGATAGGCCGGTTGTTAACACTTAGAAATAGAGCCTTGTGACAATGAGATGCACCAACGAGAAAAGGAAGCCATAAGCTGCTAGAAGATCATCGCCAACTATAGCTTCAAACTTTCCTATTGTTGGAAAAATAAGAGTGAATGGTGGAAGATTTTAAAGAACTGAATGAAACTTGATGTCAAAACTTGGAGGAAATAGGCATTGGAGGAGGCCATTCAGTTTATGTTTGCCTAAGAACCTGAATTGTGTGGTGCAACATTTGGCACTCTTTGGAGTTTTTGCTGCAAAAGTTTAATGATTCTTTCTTTATAAAGTTCATATCTAGTCTTGTGAGATAGGCTTGAGTTGTTATCAGATCGTCATGTCATAGGCCACAAGTCATATCTAATGTCACTTGCTATAAGGGGCCCAAGTACTAAGTCATTATAGGTCAAACTTTAGGTGCTTCTAGTCAATCCTTGAGGTGCTAATTCATCAAGAATGAGCCAGTATAGTAATTGGAGGTGCTAGTACAAAGGCATGGAAGGCATGTGTGAGGAGTATCCCGCAATCATTGTTGAACCTTGTGGGTTGAAATAATATCAATAGAGGGTACCTTGAGCTAGTTAGGTGGTTATTGGAGCCGATGAGTTGGGGCTCAGCTCCTCCCCTCCAGAATTGTGTGATGTAGAAGTCTTGTAATTTAGGTTGAAGTGGTTTTTGAAGAAAAAAGTTGGATCCTTATTTTCTTACTAATGCTGTTTCGTATGATTTTTGGTTTGCATCGTGTATTTAAACCGTCTAGAATTCTTATCTTGTGAACAGGCTAGGCACGGGACACGTTCACCGACCAAAAAGCGCATACGAGAACTAGAAACGCTAGAAATTCGCCTACAGGCTTTAATAAGCTCTTTGTCTGAGTCACCTCAAAGTGTTTCTTCCTTTAAAAATGTACCTAATTGGCTACGAGAATGGCGTTCACCATGGGGGGAAAAGTTTATAGGTGGAGAATTGACAACACAAGGTGAGATGGAAATGTATTCTCTTGCAGAAAGGCTCAAACGCCAATTTCCAGAGATATTCAAAGCGAACTATCATCCCGATGTATATCCAATTGCTGCAACTCAGGTTTGTGCTTTCTTTGGCTCATGAGTTAATTACGTTAGTAGTCTTATACGTATATGGAATTGCATTGAGTTAATCATATTAACGTTGTATGTATATGGTATCACACATCTTCTTTGGGCTTGTATTATTAGTATAAATTATGAAAAGTCGCCCAAAATTTTAGAATATCAAATTGAGGCTTAAAGAAGATGACCTCTTTGTATCTCTATGAAGTTGACTTGTAACTGTTCATTTTAAGGGATGAAGTAATGTTCTTAAGTAATTCATATCCGTTGGGATCAAGTCAACCATATTGCATAGTTCTTTATTTGTTTTCATTGTAGGTTCTCAGCTTTTAGCTTAAGGATCTTCGCTCTCCTTTATGATTGTGCACCTATACATGCTTATAGCTTTTCTTTATTGTTGACTTTTTGAATAGACCCACACCCACACCCAGTGTGCATGTAGATGTGTTCTCTCTCTCTCTCTCTCTCTCTCTCTCTCTCTCTCTCTTTTATGTGTATATTTCTAGCTTTCCTTTATAATTACTTTCTGATTGGACACCCTTCTCATCCTCCTAGACACGTCGATGGTTATGAGATGTACTTCATGTTGTGAATCATATCACATCCTTCTATAGCATCAAGAGGTCATGATGATAGTGCCATATTTTTGACAATAACTTGCATATATATTTCCATATGTCTCATTCATTTTAGCTCAATTTTATGGTGGTTAGATGGCTTTTCATTACTGTTTCGGATGCATTTGATACCACATGATTGACATGTATTCTCTGGTCTTATATGCCTTTTGGCATAGAAAATACAAATTGAAGTCTCTCTCTCTCTCTCTCTCTCTCTCTCTCTCTCTCTCTCTCTCTCTCTCTCTCTCTCTCTCTCTCTCTCTCTCTAGCTCCATCGACCAGCGCCCAGCCCCTATTTCGCCATCGAATCCTATTCTGAATAGCGAAGCTTCTATAGCTCTCCCTTTGACTCCAACTTCCCCAACATATTCTCTGTCGTCCTTTGCTGTGTTTACTCTTCGTCGTGAAGAAAAACTCCGAATGTTTGAATATCTCAACAACCACAGAGAAATGATGGCTTCTCACAATTCAACTATAAAAAATGATGCACCTTCCCAAGTAGCTACTTCAGCTAAACTTCAACAACTTGAAAATCAGGTGGAGCAGCACCATACGGCTGTCCAAACTTGGGCAGATGTACTTAAAGGTAATACAGTTCCTCCACCACCTCCACCTTCATTTTCATTTATCTCAGCCATGTCCATCGAGAGCCATTTGCAAGATCACAAGGCCCTTAATGTTTGTGTCTGAGGTACTCTGAATTCCCAAAATGCTGTTGAAGATGCTAAGAAAGAAGTTTTTGGCTGGGGATCTTCACAGGTATGGAAACTGCATGGTGGCCTACCCGAATACTCTCGTTATCCACTTCACATCAGTATCTCACTAGCGTGAAGTTCCGGGGAAGAGATCTAAATTGCAATTTGCAAATTACCAAAAAATTTTGGACGAAGACCTGACCTTCATCCAAGTCCAAGAACACAAGAAAGCAAGACAAGAAGCTCTATCTTCTGGCAAACGGCTCATCTACCGTGACAATACTATCAGATTTGTGGATCGTAAGCCTATAGCAAATAAAAGTTTGATGTCTGAGATTGATCAGAGTTAGAGTTAGAGCTAGAGAACTGAAGAGATGTCCAATTGAATCTGTAGATGGTCTTTGCACCATACAATCCTGGCTATCTCTTCTTAGGTAGATTTAGTTTAGTTATGTTGTTTTGACGACACTGATCCATCTGGTTGCCATCTTATTTGATGTACTGGTTCGGCTTTTGGCATGGAAAAGACGGTAATATAGCTTCTTCTTCTTCTTCTCTCTCTCTCTCTCTCTCTCTCTCTCTCTCTCTCTCTCTCTCTCTCTCTCTCACCTCCCTCACTCACCACTCACCTCCCCTCGCTGCCCCACCCACACCATCTCCGGATTGGAGTATGGAACTGTGATGGTTTACACACACACTCTCTCTCTCTCTCCACCATGGCCCCTCCTCCTCGCGCCCCTGCTCGTAGATCAGCACGATCCCCAGCCACCTCCTCACTCACCTCCCTCGCTCACCACTCACCTCCCCTCGCTGCCCCTTCCCCTAACCCCCTCGCTGCTCCTTCTCCTTCCCTCGCTGCTCCCTCTCCTTCTCCTTCCTTCGCTGCCCCTTCCTGTAACCTCCTTGATGCTCCTTCTTCCCCCCTTGCTGCCCCTTCCCTCGCTGCTGCTCCTTCCCTCGCTGCTCCTTCTTCCCCCCTCGCTGCCCCTTCCCTCGCTGCTGCTCCTTCCCTCGCTGCCCCTTCCCTCGATGCTCCTTCTTGCCCCCTCGCTGCCCCTTCCCTCGCTGCTCCTTCCCCTAACCCCCTTGTTGTTCCTTCCCCTTCCCCCCTCGCTGCTCCATCCCCCCCCCTCGCTGACCTCCCTGATCTCCTAGCTGCCACCCCCTCACCCATCCTCCTCGCTGACCCCTCCTTGTCACCCCCCTCACCTCACCCCCTCACTGATCCCTCACCTCACCCCCTCGCTGATCTCTCACCTCACCCCATTGTCATTCCAGCCCCCCCCCCCTCGCTGCCACTTCACCTCACCCCCTTGATGACCCATCTCCCTCTCCTACTACAACTCTCACCCCCCTCTCTGATGGATGCTCCCCTGATTCAGCTCCTCTTCTGTCTTCTGACCCTATTCTTCCCACACCGATCATTGCTCACTCTTCCTCCTTCACGGCACCACAGTCTACAGCCAATATTCCGTATACGCCTTTTAAATCAATTGAACTTTTTTCATCTTGGCAGATTGATCAATTCAAGGCAGATTTCCAATTTTTGCGGTATGAAATTTCACAGCTGAAAGGAACGGTTACTTCTTTGGTCAACGAGAAGAAGCTATTGCAGTCCAAGGTTGCCTCACTCGAAGAATCCATCAGAATCAAACAGGCCGCAGCTTCGGAATCCACCACCAACATGCTACAGGAGCTAGAAACCAAGATTGAGAAGCAACACGAAGAGGCCCTTTCCTGGGCATCAGTTTTGAAAAAGGGCACCAAACCCAGCGCTCCCATCTCCTCAGTTATCTCAGCCACCATCTTGGAAGAGAAATCTCGAGACCAAAAATCCCACAATATTAGAGTTCGTGGAGTTCTAGATACACAGGATGCATTGGCTGAAGCTAAACGCTTTCTCGACATCACTCTCGGGCACAGGACAAAGGGGTTAGACACCGCATGGAGGACCACTAGAGATGCAGCCACACTCATTCTTTGTTTCACCTCCCTCGAGAGCCGTCGAGATGCTTTGCGGTGCAGAGCTAAGCTACGTGGTACCACTATTTACCGAGATGGACGAGTGCGTTTTCTTGACAGCGCACCTAGCAGCTCCCAGTGCTAGGGATTTGGGGTCCCCGGGTTCGGGAGTGCCCCGGGGCCCCACCCACACCATCTCCGGATTGGAGTATGGAACTGTGATGGTTTACACTCATCCTCCATTGTTGGCGACTTGATCGATTTCATCACTGACAGGGATTTGCTGCTCTTTATGGAGACTCATGAGAGTCAGGAGAGAGGATTACCTATTTTTCCAGGATACAGATGGGATTCCGTGTACAGACTTGAGACTAGATCAGCTAGCGGTCGTGGATCCGGAGGTGTTGCATGTTTATACAGAGAGTCTCTTCATCCGAGCATTGAGTTCATCAGACACGACGAGCATGCACGGTATATATGGATTCATATTACTGGGCAGGATATTGGGTTGGACAGGGACCTCTTTGTGGTGGCCTGTTATTTTCCTCCAGAGTCTTCGTCCTTTGCTGAGGGCACAGGTTCACCCTACCTTGATTTATCGCCTGATATTATCAGATTCGCAGAGCAGGGGCATATTCTTCTCACTGGAGATTTTAATGCTCGAACCTCTTCACGACAGTCAGAGTTCTATGACATCACCGACCAGCTCCGCGTTCATGCCCTTGACAGCGATGATATGGGAGTTACCAGGATTTCAGAGGACAGCTTGTACCCCTTACGGTGAGCATTTATTGCAGTTTGGAGAGGCCCATGAGTTAGCCATTTACAATGGCCTAACTTGTTGGCCAAAATCTGGCAGTTATACTTGTCACCCTCACAGTGGTGGACATAGTGTTGTGGATTATCTCATGGGATCACCATCTTCCATACCTCTCATCTCTGATTTTCATGTATCTCCCACCACTCTCTCTGATCATTCCTTTCTCTCCTTCGCTATCGGCCGCCTCCCACCTCCCCAGCCATCCTCACACCCCCTGCTTACACGGGCACCCAAGTATACATTCAGTTCTCTCTTTACACCAGTTTACCAGGAGTTCCTAACCTCATTGCTCCATTCCTTCCCTCGCGATAGTACAGTCGAGACTCAAGCTGCCTTTCTTAGCACTTCTCTTCATACCACGCGGCTTCCCTTGCTTTTCCATCTAAACCCCATAAAAGCAGAGGCACCTGCTCCTCATCGATACGACCCCCACACCCCCCGTGGTATGATGCTGAATGTCGCTCTCTTCGTCAGCTTGTCA
The DNA here is from genome assembly GCA_029204225.1 of Diphasiastrum complanatum. Lineage (NCBI taxonomy): Eukaryota > Viridiplantae > Streptophyta > Lycopodiopsida > Lycopodiales > Lycopodiaceae > Diphasiastrum > Diphasiastrum complanatum. The sequence continues at coordinate 44,673,860 of CM055096.1, forward strand.
CCCATGCCCGCACTCACGATCCTCATCTCCTCCACTCCGCCAGGCGCTCTTACCGTCGCACACTCCGCCGAAAAAAGCATATATATGATGACTCAGAAGGAACGCGTCTTGTTGATCTTCTCTTCAGTTCCTCTTTAGGCGCCTTTTGGCGTGAGTTTATCCCTCGTGCTCCACCACCCATCCTGGATGACCTTCGCATATGGACCGAATACGCTACCAAACTATATACCATACCCACTGACGCACCCATATGTATCTCCCCACGCCCCTCTGAGTTCACCTTCTTCACATCTGACATGGTACTTACGGCCATCAAGAGAATGAAGTCCCATAAAGCAAGAGATATCGAAGACCTTGAATATGAACTCCTAACCCATGCTTCCGACCTCCTTGCTCTCACTCTAGCCACTCTCCTCAATTCCGCCGTTGTCTCTGGTTTCCCCTCATCCTGGTGCACCAACATCATCCACCCTATTCATACAAATGGTGATCCCATGATTCCTGGTAATTACCGCACCATCATGATCGGACATGTTCTCACGAAGCTCTATGGTACCATACTCCAGTCTGCAGTGAGTTCAGAGGCGGAAGCTCGGAGATTACATGCATTGGGGCAGGCAGGTTTCCGATCTCATTATTCTACCACTGACCATATTTTTACACTTCGAGCCTTGATCGAGGAAGCTAAGTATAGGAAAGAGAGGGTTTACTGCTGTTGTGTAGATTTCAGGAAGGCCTTCGATTCTGTACCACGCTCCCTGCTCATTCAGAGACTTCGTGACCTTGGTTTCTCCACAGATATTGTTTTAGCAGTGATGGCTCTTTATGAGAAGGTCTTGGGATGTTTCCGACATAGCAGTGGCTTATCTGATCACATTTGGAGCACCATTGGGGTGAAACAGGGGTGCTCTCTTTCACCGGTTCTCTTTGGATTGTATATTGATGAGTTAGAGCGAGTCATTTCACATTGTGGCGGGGGTGGCTGTAGACTTGGCACCATTCTGATTGCTATTCTCCTTTATGCGGATGATGTAGTACTAGTATCCCCGATCCGGCGACAGAGGTCCAGGGCACATCTAATGACACCTTCACAGCATACCATCCACCATTTCTTCCATGCTGATGGGCATCATGATATACGATTCCAGGCTATTGGATCCTGACTGGGCCAGCCATCTTTATGCATTGTATTTGCAGTTATTGTTTTATAGATGATTGAGCTTTAAGCTCCTATGTGCACACTTGACATGTACCTTTTCTTAGTCCTATGTACCTTAGGGTATTCAAGGACATTAATAAAATCTTTCTTTCTCTCTCTTTCTCTCTCTCTCTCTCTCTCTCTCTCTCTCTCTCTCTCTCTCTCTCTCTCTCTCTCTCTCTCTCTCTCTCTCTCTCTCTCTCTCTCTCTCTCTCTCTCTCTCTCTCTCTCTGTGCGATGGCAGCAGCGCGCCTTCTCCTCCCTCCTGCGATGGCTCCCTGCAGTGATGGCGCCCTGCTGCTGATGCTTCGCTGCCTTGCTGCTGCTGCTCGCTGCTCCGCTATTGCTGGCCCTCCATCGCTGACCCTACATCGCTACCCTGCCATTGCTGGCCCTCCATCGCTACCTTGCCATTGCTACCCTCCCATCGCTACCTGACCTGCCATACCTGTCCCTCCCATCTGCCATCCCTACCTGCCCCCTCCTGCCATCGCTACCTGTCTCCCTCGATATCCGCCCATCTCCTCGCTACCTACCTGTACCTGTCCCTAACCCTGCCCTCCCTTTTGCCTCCTGACCCGCTCCTGCTGCCCCCTCGCTACCTGTCCCTGTCCTTGCCCTTCCTTTTGCTTGTCCTTTTGCCTTTCCTCTACCCCTTTTCCCTCATTAATCCTGTATATAGTTGTGGTACTATGGCTGATTGGCAATCTGTGAATCGGAAGGGGAAGAAAACCCCTCCCCCTTCTCCCTTTGTCTTCTCAGCCTTCCCTACTACAGCTCCAAATCCCTTTACCTTGCCCCCTCCCTCCCCTACTTCCTCTCCCTCGCCCCTACCCTCCACTCCCGCAAGCTCCACCTCTTCTCCTACTGCCACTACCCCCTCTACTCTTTCTTCCTCCTCTCCCTCTTTCACCCCTTCATCTTCATCCCCCCCCATTGTCTCCGTCTCTTTTAGTTGAATTTTTATCTGGTTTCCCCCATATCATTGATTCTCTTTATGAGGACAATGCATCCTTGCTTGCGATCATCAAGAAACAAGCATTCCAAATCTCCACTCTGGGGAACACGGTCTTAGCCCTACAGGGCAAAGTTGGCATTCTTGAGGTTGATGTTACTTCAAGAATGAACTGGAATCAGATGAAGAGGAAGAAGAAGGAAGTGGCAATGCAGATTCAGAAGACAAGGCAAAGCAGCTGCAAGAACGGGTTCACTCCTTGGAGCAGCAACTTCAACAATCGAAGAGTTCTTGGGTCGACGTGCTCAAGGGTTCTAAGCAGGTTATTTCTGAATCTATTCAAGAACATTAAAAACAAGATCTCAAGGCCCTCAATGTAAGGGTTAGGGGAGCTTCTTTTGCGGGTAAGGACCCCGTGGCTGAGGCAAATGCTTTTATTCATTCCACCTTTGGTCTCAAAGAGGATGTCATATCTGTTACTTGGGTGGGTAAGCTCCAACCCACCACAGTGTTTCTGTGATTCAAGTATGCTTTGCTTCGTCAAAAGGTTTTGCGTGAAAGAGGCTGCCTGAAGGGGTCTACTATTTTTATGGATGAAGACTTGACGCCCATTCAATGGACTAAGAGAAAGAAAATTATCGCAGATGCTAAGGCCAATGGTTTCCGGACTCTCTTTCGAGACGGATGCCCGGTCTTGGTCCCCATGATTCCGAGTAACTACCGCACCATTATGATTGGACATGTCCTGGCAAAGCTATATGGTACTATACTTCAGTTTGTTGTGAGCTCAGAGGCAGAGACTAGGAGACTACATGCTATGGGTCAGGCGGGTTTTCGAGCCCATCACTCTACCACAGATCACATCTTCACACTACGGACCTTGATTGAGGAGGCTAAGCATAGGAGAGAAAGGGATTCTGTTCCTCGCTCGCTACTCATCCAGAGACTCCGAGACCTCGGCTTCTCCACCGACATCATTCTTGTTGTGATGGCACTTTATGAGCGTGTCCTGGGATGTTTCCGGCATAGCAGTGGCTTATCCGATCACATTTGGAGCACCATTGGGGTAAAACAAGGTTGCTCCCTCTCACCAGTCCTCTTTGGCTTGTATATTGATGAGTTGGAGAGAGTCATTACACAGTGCGGTGGCGCTGGTTGCAGGATTGGGGACATCTTGATTGCTATCCTCCTTTATGCCGATGATGTGGTACTGGTCTCACCTACCAGAGAGGGTCTACAGCGACAGTTAGATTGCCTACAGGAATTCTGCACCAGATGGGGCCTAGGGGTGAACATTGGGAAGACCAAGGTCATGGTCTTCAACACTTCTCGAGCATTCATGCAGCGACAGGAGCTTACTCTTGATGGGCAGGTTCTAGAGGTGGTCGCTTCATACACATACTTGGGGATCCTTCTCTCGGGTCCTACTTTTAGCATGAGACAGGCCGCCACCACTCGACTGTGTAAGGGACATGCCTCCCTTGTTCAGCTAGAGAGATTTTGTTTCCGGAAGTTCATGATGCTCGAAGCAAGTGTCGGCTCTTTGATACCATTGTTACCCCGACGGCTCTTTATGCGGCATAGGCATGGTGTACAGGTCTCCCATCTTCACACTGGGCTAGTCTTTCACGATTACAGACCACCATGCTAGCTCGGCTGATCCGAGCGAAGCCTTCTGTACCACATGAGATTCTCCTGGCCGAGTTTGCGGTTCCACCTATACAGATCGAGGCAGCTCTTCAGCTCATTACCTACATACAGAGGGTCCAGGCATTACCAGATATAGACAGACGATACATACAGATTGCGTTGTCCTCCTCACAGAGTCTTCATGGTCAGGGCTACAGATTATCATGGTTCTCTCAGGCATCGGACCTCTTACTAGAGTCATTTGGTATCTCCATCACAGCACTTCCCTCGGGCACCCATGAGTATATCAGACGATTCCTCTATCGCGCATATCTAGAGCGGACTTGGCATAACCAGTTAGGGGTTAAGCCAGCTTTCTACCGGACTCACTTTTTGGAGCTGGATGCATCAGGAACCCCGGTCATGCCACGCTACTTGGGCTCGGGTCTATCACATTGCCTCAGATTCACTTTGGGACGGCTCAGGGTGTCGTCTCATCAGCTAGCTATTGAGACTGGGAGATTTTATGGTATTCCTAGAGAGGAGCGGATTTGCCAGTTATGCTCTTTAGGTGAGGTGGAGTCTGAGGAGCATTTTATCTTTAGATGCCCTGTATACTATGAGATCAGAGGGCGATATCATCGCTTATTCCGAGACATACCTACCACTCTACGCTCTCTCATAGCCCATGAGGACCCACGATGTGTCGCTCTGATGGTACGTGAGATGTTCATATTACGGAGAGATCTATCCGGGACATCCCAGCATTTTACCTCACAGCCATTGATTACTTCCTTCTTCACTAGGCAAAGATCATATGATTTAGTGCATGAGGATGAGGATTATGACGATGATGAGGATGATAGCCGACTACATGCCCACAGAGATCAGAGACAGTGTACGTCCCACCATCACGTTATCACCAGGATCACCAAAGATTCCACACAGAGACGTACTACTACACATGCCCGTGCTCATACTCATAGACGACGCCATCAGGCTCCAGTGCGTTCCAGTGTTGCGGTTCGCATTACATCTTTCTACAGCAGCAGCACAGCACCAGCAGTTTCAGCATAGTCCTTATAGCTTGACATGGATACATAGGACTATTATGCGCACATACTCTCGCATACGTATCTGTCTTAATTTGTACTAGATGTTTTTTTGTTTTGTAGTTTTGGAGACGTTTTTATACGCTCCCATGGTTACCACATACTTGACATGTACTTCATTAGTCTTATATGCCTTTGGCATGGAAAAGACATTAATAAAGCTTTCTTTCTTTCTTTCTTTCTCTCTTTGAGGGCGCTGTCCCTCGCTGATCCTCCCTCGCTGATCCATCTTCCCTCGATGAATCCTGAGGGCGCTGATCCATCCATAAGGAAGCTGATTCATCCCTGAATGCCCTGATGCAAATCTGAGCGCGCTGAGGCAAATCTGAGTCATCGCTGATGCAGATCTGAGTGCGCTGGAGGTCTGAACCATCGCTGGAGGTCTGAGCCATTGCTAAGGTTTGAACCATTGCTGTTGCAGGTCTGATATTCTAGGAGCTGCAGATGATGGAAGTTCCTATGAAAGAACACGAGGCAGTCAGCTCCCCACCCCCCTCTTCTTCCCCCTCGGCCCCCTCCTCTCTCCTTGGTTCTCTTGCCCCCTCTCATTATCCCCTCTCATTCCCTAAGGAAGCCTACTCTCTTATGAAGGCATTTGAACAGTACATTCTTTCTTGCATGGAGCAGAATACATTGGAATCTAGCTATCTAAGGATTGAAATGGGTCAAATGAAAGCTACCATACAAGCTATGGCAATCGAGAAGCAGACTACGATGACCCGGATCACCTCTTTTGAAGAGGCCTTGAGCAGAAAACAAGAACCAGCCAGCACCACTAACACAAAGATCCAAGAATTAGAGGAACGAATTGAGCAACTTAAGGCGATTGTTTGATTGGCATGTTGAGCTTTATTATTTCGTTAATGGCATATGTATTGAAATTGAAAGTGAGAGCATATGACTCAGGCTATTTCCGAACAAAATTTGATCACATAAGTGTAGGATAGCTTAACAAAGACAAATCTAGCTAATCAATGGTTGACTAAAGCTTCTTCATGAGTGCAGCATCTGAATTCTGAAGCGGTCAAACTTTAATCAATTAATTCAAATCAACAAATAGTAGTTTGGTTACCGGTACTACTAATGATAACCCCCTTAAATAAATTGATTGAGAGCTGAACGAAGGGCTGACATAGCTTAGTAGGAAAGTTGTTACCAACAATTTTCAAGAGCTATGGGATCTCTGAACCTAGTGACTGATCTGAGAATTGTCACTTGAAATCTTTGATATCAAATGTCTTTTGCTCCCTCTTTAGGCAGTGGTGGCCAGTAAAGTTATCCAAGTTACAACGATTATAAGCACATATGGTGGTGCATGCAAGCATAAAAGATCAACCTAAGTCTCTTTTATGCTTCATTTTAAAGTCCATCTTCAGTCTATAATAGCAGTTGATCATGCTCAAGGCCTGTTGGAACTATAGGTCCACATTTGCTGGTCAGCAAGCATGGCAGTAGGTTGGTCCTTAGAAAGGATATAATGCAATTAAGTACCAACATGTGAGCCATTTTGTGTAAGTGCTCTGTGCCAAGTGTTTTGAGAGTATAATCGTTTGGATTTCCTATTTGGTTTTTTTTTGGTTAAGATGATGTTGAAATGACGAAACTTGTCTAAGCTCTTGCCTTAATGCTGCAGGTTCCTCGAGCATCAGCAAGTGCAGTGGCCTTTGGGATGGGGATATTTGCTGGAAATGGCTCACTTGGGCCAGGTCAACATCGTGCTTTTGCTGTGATAACCGACAGTCAAGCAAATGACATTCACCTGCGGTTTCATGATTGCTGTCAAAACTATAAGGTGTTTGCCCTACAACCTGTGTATCCTGTTTGATCACTGAGTAGAAATACTACAATTATTTAGAACAATGTTCACCTCGTGGGATTGGGATCAATGTAAAGGGTATATGGATCAATAATATATTCTTTTTGAAAGCAGAGCATCAAAACAGAATCTCAAGAATTAGATATGTACATCTAAGTTCAATAGAGTATGTAGATATGCCCTAAGTGTAAGGAACTTAGGAGACACGAGAAAGATCAAAGAAGTGGATGGTCTATGACTTCGTGGGTGGACTTTACAAACTTAGAGGTTGCAAATCTCCTTGGTTATGTTGGGGACCATCCTCTATTCAATATTGGTGTATTTTTCTGCCCTATCAGATCTCCATCCTAGTGGTAGCCTACTTGTTATCTCTAATGTTTATTTTTCAAACCAGCTATGCTTTTAGTTAGGTTTATGATAGCAAGCTCAAGTGTATTTCTATTTGTCTACGAGGAAGTAGGAATTTGATAGATATGCCTGCTCTTTAGTGATAGCCTTAATTTTGACTAAGCCTGCCCTCACCTTTGAAGAAGTTATAGAACGTTGATGCATTGATTTGTAGAAATGTGTTAAACCTAATGTGGACTTGATTCATGGGAAAAATTGTTAGAGTTAATGTTCACATTGTTACCCCTAATGTTGTCATTCAGGATTATTGGGCCATGCCTGCGTACTAATTCTGGGGGCCTTCCCAACCTTAGAAAATATTGTCCAGTCATCCGAATTGTGGGGTGGGCATCAGTGTTGAAATTTGACGCCCGTCATGCCCTTCAAAGGCCAATTTGCACGTATTTGACAGGCACTTGTAATTTTAGGCCATCAACACTGAAGTGCATAATCTGTTTAAAGCTGTCATTCTGATGGGCTACAATATATTTCAAGTGTATAAGTTTTAACCAGTACATGACACATTCTCTTAACTTGCAATTTGACTCTTTGCAAGTTTTAAAATTTATAACTTAATATATTGGATTCGTTTTTTGGTTGCACTCGCGATTCTAGAATTGTGATTCTAGAAGCACAAAAATAAAATAAAACCCAGGCAATATGGGTATCAGTAGAGAGGGGAAAAACAGACGATTACGATTACAGTAGTTTCAGAAAAAAATTTGGACCTGAAATGAACCTGAAAATGCTCATTTCAGGTCCAAAAAAGTTTCTGAAAAGTTGGAAAAAAATAAAAATTTATTGGCGATTCTGGGCAGGGAATCGCGATTCGCTACAACTATTGCAAACAATGTTGTTATAGATTTCTGTCATCTGTATTTAGCCTCTATTCTAGATGTGGTTCTCCCTGACTCTCAATCTCACAAAATCCAACTAGCTGGTATGTAGAATAAAACGCCTTTTCATTCTTTCAGATCAGAGTTTAGTTAAAGTTACTTTTGGACTCCGTGTTTCTGACTATTTTCTTGTGATTTTAGTTTCTACTGAAATTTAGCAGGTTTTTTTTATGATCTCTTTCTTGTATTTCGTTTTCTTCAGGTGACTTCTTCCAATGTGCTATTTAACCTTTTATATTGTTACAATTTCATCTTTTCCAGGAGTCTAAAGCAACAAGGAAACCAGCTGTGGAACGTTGGCAAGAGAATGTGTATGTTAAGGTGTCTACATCTTTAAGGCATAGATACAGCATAAATTTCACAAGTGCTGACATTTCTTCAGTGTGGTTTCTTTGTAAACAGGTAAGTTTTATTCTGAATGTGGACTGTTTCTGGGTTGCATTTGACTTTTTGGGTTGCATTTTATTCTGATAATAGACGAGGTTCATTGGAAGTATACCATGTAATGGAGATTTGGCACATACTTGTAAGGCAGAAAGGCTGTCAAAACAACCCACTTGGTTTGGTGTTTGATTGGTTTGTGGAGGAGAAGGGCTCGGGAAAAGGTTTTAGCTAATCTGCAGTAACAAATTTGCTGCTTTGAATCAGGACTTTAAATCCTCTATCGTGCATGAGTACAATTTCTGTTTACTGGAGGCGGTACACTTTTTATAAATTTTGCAGTAAGAAAACTGTTCCCTTGGCTGATTAGCTGCCCCTGGTGGAAGGCCCTTAGACTGGGTTCTTCTGCCCTACGAGATCTTGGGCTCTGACCCAAAAGGGAAATGGCAAAATTGGGCTCTTATTGGATTGAAATTGGGCTGAGTGTAGGTTCTTTGAATGATAGTCAATATAGTCAACCTTGTATGTATTTAAAGTGCTCTTTGACACTTTTTGTGTACATTATAAAACTGTCAAGATATTTGGCCAGATTGCAGTACTGTGGCTGTGCATTTGTGGTTTACTAAACTCTGTATGTTGATGATAAGCAGGAAGCATCGATCTTGGATATTGTAGATCAGGCATGTGGATTCTTTACTGCTGAAGAGGTGAGATCTTTCACGATCTCAACTTAGAAAGTTAAATATAAGAGATAGGTCGACCATTTCTTGGGGATGCAAATTGAGTCAAACTAAAATGTTTGGTACATATGTGTTCATTTTTTACTTCGATTCCCATGCGTTTAACGAACCAAGCTTGAGAAAAAATAGTTAGGTTCTTGATTTTAAGTGGGTAGATCCATACATAGTATCAAAGCCACTTTGTCTTTCATGGCTGCCTGATAAGAATTATGCCCTTCTTAAATAGAACCTTTGAGATCTGATCAACCTGCACATGACTTGCTACGTGTGGTTCACTTGGCCTTGCTAAAACATAACAATGCCGAATTGGGCTTATAAAGCAGGGTGTATGAGATATGTAGTACATTAGGCATTACTGTTGTTTAACTAGAGACTGTAAATTCACATTGTGAGAGCAACACATACCAAAGGGCTTCTTGCAAGGGCCATACCGACCACTTGTGCACTCTAGCAAGCTGACCTATTTTTGTTATTATAAAAAGTAAAGAAGAGGGGATCATCTTTTACCTTTTTTTTGCTTTCTTTCTGGCTGTTTGGTTGCCTTGGCCTTGCCATTCTCCTTGATGTGTGTTGTCCTCTTTGATGTTTCATCACTACCCTTGCACTGTTAGATTCAATTATTACCTCTTCGGCTTTCTTCTTTGGGCATTTGGCATGTTCAGCTTTCTTCATCTGAACTAGGATGGCCGTCTTTCCTCTGGATAGTTCAGAATTATTTGCTTAGTGCTGTTGTACATCACATGGCATTGATTACACTAGAATACCGGTCTTTATTGCATTAGGTGTGTAGAAAATGCCCGGCAGGAAAACCAGGAGATGTACAGACAGTTCAGAATGAAATGTCCATTCTGTTCTGATATTGTTCTGGAAGCAGGCAGCTCGGGCCCAGGAAAATGGGGCCAATTCGAAGCAGACAGCCTGGGCTCGGAAAAGTGGGGCACAGGCAATGATAGTGGTAAGAATGCAATTGAGGAGTCAGCTGGGACTTGCAACAAGAGAGGGGGGGAGGGAGCAAGGTGAGGGAAGCATGACCATTCATAAAAAGGAAGCAAGGTGAGGGAGCCAGCCTGGAATAGGAAAGTGTTACGTACCCAAAAGGGCATGCAACAGGAAATTTGAGGTGACGGTCTCAGTTATGGGACGGAACGCTGATCTGGAGATATATGTCTTTTGGGTGCCACATGTCAATGTCTTATTGGCACGTGGTGACTCATTGTTATGGACTCGTGTCAGTGTGCACAGTTGCCGCGTGTCGTTGGTCATGCGTGACTCCTATGGTCGGAGATGACCCACCTGGACTATGTATATAGAGGTGGATCTCCATGAGCTTGGCATTCATTCTCTCCTGGAAAATGAAGAGCTCTTCCACTGGTGGTCAGGTCAGGACGAGTATCTAGGCCTCAGGATGTAGGTAGGCAAGGGTCGAGGGTAAGGCATGTTGGTATGGGATACCATGGCTTACATGAGATCCGAGCTTGCTTGATGGTGGTCTGTAGCTCTAGTGCATGGGGGTGAGGTGGCTATACCTCTATGGTTGGGTGGTAACGTAGCGTTTGTCACATGTTTGTGCTTTAGCAATGACCGGCACGACGATGGGGATTCTAACAGAAAGAGTGAGAGGGGAAGTGAGCAAGGGAATCGAGCAAGGGAAGTGGGATGCAACTATGGGTGGGCAACAAGGTGAGGTGGCGAAATGCCTGGGGAGAGTGAAGATGAAGTGAGCTGACTGGGGGAGCGAAAGTACAAAAAAAATGAAATTCCAAAAACTAATGTAGTCTAGGAAGCCAGGAAGTGGCATTCTGTACATCGATTTGATGATTTTTGAAGCACAGGAGAAATATGAATAGATTCAAAGGAGTAAACTTGAAGGGATAAAAAAGATGAAGTTCGAAATACTGCAAAAAATAGAAATCTCAGTCCAGTGATCCAAATGAAGAGCTGTAAAATGTAGATGAACGGTCTAGCTATAGGAAACGGGATGGTATATGAATCTTCCAAAAGCATATCCTAAGTACAAAGTGTCACAAGTTTTGAGAAATTAAAAATCTGTATTGCATAATATCCTACTTTCTAGAACTCAATTTTGATAACTCCTGACATATCTTCATCTATTTGAATAGAGGAGGCCAAAGAGCCTGTCAAATCGAAAATCCAACAACTATAGAGAAAGGTGGAAGCAAGGACTAGAAAATAGGGGTTTCTCCCAAAGGCTGTGATTTGATTCAGAGAAGTATACTGCCCTTAGTACTGATGGAACTAAGCTCTGGAGTATGCGGATCACAGAACCCCTTCATGCCAGAAAAGTGCTCTAATACTGACTTATGAGCAGAATATCACTTCCAAATAAGATTAGCAATAATATTGTTAATGTTACTGTACTGTTCAGACGTGAGTTTTTTTTTTTTTTAGCTATTTCACTAAAAAAATTTACAAAAAAAAAAAAGTGCATCCAGGGTGGACGCGTCCGGATGCGCGTTTGCGTACGCGCGTCCGGGTCCTGCTACCTTTGGTACAGAATCTGAATGTAATAAAATAAATTTATAACAACCTCCATGAGAATACTACTGATCTAAGTTGAATGTAATCTAAAGCTTCATTTGAGCATACTAAATTGAATAAGCTGCTCTATGATCTAATAAGGTCATTCCAAACATTGGTACTGAGGCCGTCGGATTTGGACATTTTAGGCCACAGTTAAAAATCAAGATTATTGCTGTCATACACATTCTATTATTGCTGGGAAATTCAGTTTCTGTAGTCTGGTTAAGCATGTTAGAATGTGTTTATATTTGTTTCTTATAAGCTGCTTGTCGTCATAGGTTGAGCTTCTGGAATGGGCTGACGACGTAGAGCTTCATCAGCTTAAGGGTTATGGTGAAGCCATCAATTATCGCATGGGCATACCCTTACTACATAATGTTTTACATTCCATGGAGCATGCTATTCAAGGCAGTGAAGGTGATTTTTGGGCCTTAATTTACGTTTACCATGACCACAAAAATACTCTTCAGTGTAAAACGCAGAAAAACTTGTCTGGAGGGATGAAGCATTTACATCAGATTAGATAAGGCATAGTCATAGTTCAATCCATCCAACAGGGTTGCCTCAGGGCATCCAAAGTTTCTTTGATACCAGGTTCAAGCCCCCCTTGGAAACCAAGATGCATAGTCATAGTTTAAAGAAAAAGAGTAGCACGCATGTGTAATGCATCCACAAACAATCCTAGTAAGAACTATGGGTTGCAACACATTCTGCAGCCCACTCTCCCAACTTCGGCGAAACTAGTTTTGAAGCTTAGAAATATAAGATAAATTTGGTTTGATCATTGTCCAACAGCAGCTTCAAAACTTGGAATGAAGTCTTGCATAATGACTACCTTTTAGAACTCGTCTCAATCATAGGGGCCTACACATGGTGTATCTTGGAAGCTTTCATGCAATTTTGGAAAAATGGAATACTAATAAGAACGAAATACAAAGTGTCACCAACTAAAACTTAAGAAAAACGAGGGATTTTTGAATATTAGAGATCAAAGTATTAGTACCTTGGGCTTATGATAAATAAAGTTCAAGATCCTGTGCATGTTTCCTATAATACCACTAGGGTTTTGATCTTTCTGGAACCACCTAATATTTAGATATTGTTTAAACATTTCAGCATCTTACCACTAAATCTATAATGTTATGTTTTGTGGCATGTGGCAGGAGCTGGCAATCCACACTTTTTGGAAAGAGCAAGGCTTAGATTTGCACATGCAGAAACAGTTGTCCCTTTTGTGTGTCTGCTTGGACTTTTTCTAGAGGGTGCAGGTATGTGATTTATAGCAGAATTCTTTCAGCAAAAATAAATTGTGGAATGGTTCCAGGGTAAATTATCGAGTTCAAGGGGGAGTCCAGCAACTGAACTATCTATATTTTGCTGGCTTCTGCAGTGTGTTCTTTACCCACCAATCTAAAAAGATAGCAAGATGGGTTCAGATATCATTTGGACTGAAAATACAACAATAATATTAGGAATCTTCTGTTTAGAATGCGCCGTTCGTAACTGTAGCAAAAATCTAAACACAGCTTACTGAAGCCTATTCTGGAGTTTATACCAACAGCTGGCAATATGTTTATCCATTCTTAAGCTCACCGTAGTTCCTTTTGCTGAGAAAAATAAGATACAAGTAAAAAGAATTTAATTGTATTCACAAACAAAAAGATCTGAAATTTGAATTATTATCACATGAAAGGTGACATTTAAATCATATAGCCTCCCTAATGAGCTGCCTGAAGTCTATTTCTATGGCTTCAGGGATCTTGAAAAGTTGGAGTAGACAGTTCTTGCTTATAGAACTTTCCTATTGAACTGTTAATACAACCTCTCATTTCACAACTCAAAAAGTAGGAAATTTGTACCTGGAATGAACCTTGACCTCAAAGTCGGTATAGCCGAGTGATGAAGGTTAACTCTTTAGGCACCACCTATAGCATTAAGGGCAATGAGCTTGACGATTTTAGATTCATGTAGCATGCTATTTATGTACCTATGGTGTGCCTTAAGAATGAAAGCTTTTTGAGCTTATGAATGAACATGTTCTGACATCATGATACATGAAGATAATAAACTTAGTGTGCAAGAATGACTACGTAAGGAATGGCTGTATTATATGTATGGCTTCCCTGGTAAGAAGTTCCCTACTAAGAACCATGAATTAGACCCAGGGAACACTGAATGATGTTGGCTCCAAGGACTTGAGTTCTCTTGGAATGAGTTGCAATGGTCTAAGGAAATGAGAACTCATTCTGTATCTTCTATTGAGGGTTGAGGGTATGGGGTTTTCCAGAATTAATGAGAGAAAATGCATTTTTATTGTTGTCATTGGCTACATTCATGGTAGCAACCAAAAGGCTTGCAAAAGTTGTCAATTTTGCTGTTTTGTGAAATAAACTGCCTATCAACTCTTATAAAAAATATCACATTATGGAGCGTAGGACCACGCACAACCTTATGATATCATTATAAAATGTGACCAATAAGTGCAAATAGGTGTTTTTGTTCCTTTCAAAGAAACAGAATTTAAAAAGTTTAGTTTCTCAACCAACTCAGTTTGGTTGCTACTATGGCTACATTATTTGTTAAAGAGTTGTCATCTGCCCCCGCTACGTGCTCATCAGAAAACATAACAGTTCCTTGTAATTGAAGACAATAATACATAGTTCTTGATCTCCTTTGTGCCAGCGTGTCACAATGGCACCAGACATTGACAATTTCATGTACTAGACTATATGGTGTTGCACTGTTGTCCGAACACTGTTTCTATTTTCAAAGTAGATATAACTTGACGATCACAGTTTGGCAGTTTTTGCCTTAATGCAATTTTTTGTTACAGTAAGGCTAAATATATTTTATTTTAACAATATTTTTGCTCATATTAGAGTAATTTTTTAAAATAAAGGTGAATTATTTTGTAATGTTTCAGAATCAGTAATCAAATTTTTTTAGTATAGTTAGTGAAAGACAAACTTTGAGCAAGAAAATACAAAATTTAGCCAAAAAGTAAATTCCTAGGGCTTGCAACAGCCTTTGACAATGTAATTGTGGGGCAGACGTGAAAACGACGGTTCAAGAGGAAAAACCTGTACTGCCTCCTCCAAGTCCACCATTGCCACGCTTGTGGCGAGGCAGTGTGGTCGCTCCTTTTGGTGTGAACACTATGCTTGTACTTTACAAGTGTTCTTCCAAGGTCGAGGGTGCAGAAATGAACATAGACAATCTTTCAAAAGGACCTTCTACTTACTTGGTACAAGCTCTGCATAATGAGAAGCCTGTTCCCATGTCGGTGAGTGAAACCCAATGCATATATGTAGATCTTTAGTTATATTTGTCTCTTTGATACTGCATGGTGTACATTTATCTGATACTTCTAGGGCTTGGAATAAAAGAAACATTTTGGCTCAAGAAGCATTGCAGCTATTCAATTATTTTTTCTGACAGTTCAAATCGTAATACAGAAAAAGAGAATAACCTTTTTTGATTGATTTCAAATAAAGCAACTGATTAGTTGTTTAAAAAAAAGAGGTTCCATAAAAGTTTGGTTCAATTGAAATGATTCAAATTGATTTGGAGCGCTTCGAATCATGGTTCTTTGCTACTGTGAAGCTCCTAGAGGTAATGAATTGTAGAATAGCATCTATCCTTCAATTTTGTTTTGTGAAATGAAAGAGGTAAGAGCAGGTTTGCAAATGGATCCATTTCATGCTACCCATTATGCATTAAAATCAGCAATTTTGGGATTATATCATGATTTTTGATAATTAACATGACAAATATTTGTAGATGCATAAACATATTGACAGACATTCTTCTTTTTTTTCTAATGAAATGAAAAAGGTAAGATCAGGCTGGCAAATAGGTCCCTCTTGTTCTATCAATTATGCACAGTATATGCTATTTTGAGCTTATATGAGAGTGATTATAACCATGAAAAATGTGAGCCTTCTTCCCCTACATTCTAACATGTTGAGTGCATCTGCAGGCTTGCAACGGAACTCCATTTTGCCCTTTTGAAGTGTTTAGGGTGAGTTTCTATTCCACATAAGTGATTCATATGATTTTTTGGGTTTAGGGTTTATGAATATTCATGCATAATTTCCATATTCTGGATATGCGATTACATGATAGCAATTTCATCCAGCAATTTAGTACTTTGGGAATTGTTTGGTCAAATTTAACTCTTCATGACTTCATATCAGAACCAATCCTTGTAGCAGCTATAGATCCACCAATCTTTGTATTATCTCTAGTAGTTCTTGCTTGTGTTTTTTCTGCATCCGTTGGCTGCATCTGCTTGTTTTTCTTTTAAGCTGGCTCCATTTTGCCTCTACAACCAGGATGCTGTTGCTGCTCCTCACTTGAAGCACAGTTTTGAGGGGCTTTGTTCCATCAGAAGCATACCGCCACAATCTTGGCTTCAATGGGCTTTGGGATATGCCCGAGGAATGTTTTATCAACCACCTGCTTTGGTGAAAGAGATTTATGCTCACAATCACTTGGACTTATGATGGTAAAAGCAAGAAAACCCAAGCCCACAAAAAGGTAACAGTGATTCCAGGCTTCAATGTCTTCATATTATTTTGAAGAGCTGCCAACATGAGATACTGGGGGTCAGCCTTTTTGGGTCATCTTAAATGCTAGCCTCAGTATGGAAAGATTTAGTCGTCGGTCACGTACGCTAACATAGTGATTTGCTGTCTGCAATCAGATACATAATTCAGGACTAAAAAGGGTATACTTCAATTGTTCACAGGGTATACTTGAATTGTTCCTGTTCTATAGAATAACAGGAACTGAGAGATTGAGAGAGGAAGGCAAATTCATGTATGAGGTTTCCATGGATATACTACATGCAATTTGTGCTGGAAAAAATTGAGCTTGCAATTGCCAAGTCGCAGTGGCAACTGGGCCACAGGATGTCTCTCAGCCTATGAGCTCTTGACCCATTGCCACCAATAATTGCCCAAAAAGTTCTTTAACCAAGGTGTATGTCATAGCTCTTTTTGGACATGGGACAAAAAAAAAATTAATCAATTAATTAATTAATTATGCCATGGTTCACACGCTTCCCCCACAAGAAAATTGTGAACCGTACGGTTCACAGTACAGTTCTGAGAACCGTACTGAACCGTTAACGGTTCATTATTTCTATGATGTGTATCTACATAATGCACTAACCATATTCCCATACATTAAGCATAGTCAAAGCTTTTACCTTCAAAACTTAATTTCTGAAATTTTCGCTATGGAAAAAATTGAATCAACTAAAACCATGGCTGAATCTGCTAGTAGATAGTAATAAATAAACTGCATCAATTTTCAGCTAATCTGCTGCAATCCATGTTCCGGCATGAATGTGAGTGTTCCGGGCAGTGGAATGCTGTCCGAAGTGCTTTTTTTTTTCATATTTATTTTTTAACTCTAAATGGAATAGTAACCAATAAAAACAATCAAGAACCAATTCAAAACATTTTAAAACATTTTTCTCCTTTACCATGAACCTCCATAAAAACTTATAAATACCAATAAAGACCACTTGATATTTTAAAAAACCCAAAAAATACCATTGCAACTATCCATGAAACCCCAATCAGGTTCCTTGGATTGTGTTCCGGAACGCTTATTGCATCCATGTCACATATACGTAGCTTCGGAGATTCACAGGCTATAACCCTGCCCTTGTTGATATGTGGAACCAATTTTTTCTTACTGAATGCAATCCCGCACCAAGTAACTACAAATATGTGTAGTATTCTAACTGCATGTATTTGTGTTAAACAAAAGTTGCCAAATTCATCTGCTGAATTTGAATTATGATGGTAAAATCTTAGATTATTGTCTGTAGCCTTGAGCTATGGGAAGAGGTAATCCTCCATTCCCCAAAACACTGAATAAGCTTGACCTTGCTGGAAAGATTGGAGTCATATTTATGGTGATGTGAGACCTGGAATCTGTGATAAATATGCAAAATTTAGCTTGATTAAGGCCATAATTTATGTACACAATGTTATTCCACACATGTGGAGCCTATTCCCACGTGTGAAGCATAGACATAGGTTAGCTTGTACATAATCCCAAGAGCCATTAAGGCAAATAGTAAAGTTTTCAAAGCTAAACTGCATTTTCCTAGATGCTAGCTTTTGTTTCAAGAGGTGCAATTTGATTGGATGGCCATAGATTGGTATGAGACTTTAGGAGGAGCCAAAGCACAAGTGGATGTACTATCCCACACGTGTGAACAGGTCAGGTCAGTCCAAGCCTCAAGCTTTTTGTATATACTCCAATTTGGAGCTCATTTGGTAAGAACAATTTGAAGAGATCTTGAGGATTTTGCATCAAGGTAGTCTGTTTCTTTATTTGCATGCATTTTGTGGATCCAATGCTTTGACTAGTGTTAGCACTTTGCTCTCCGGTCTCTGTCCGTACAGTAGGTTGGGTTCACACGTGTAAAGCCTATTTGATCATTTACACTTTGCTTTAGATTGCTCTTACTTACATATCAAGATAGCATCAATTCTAGCTTGCATTTAGTGATAAAATTGTTGATAGTAATGCAACCAATCACTCTTGTGGATTGAATGAATCCATCTATGGTCCTGATTGTACTTTTCTTTCACATTCGATGATGGAATTACAAACCTTTTCTCCCTAAATCTGCAATCTCTGAGCGCGTCTATTGCTTACTTATGAATGCCATTTATCCAATCCAATTTGTTGCATAGTTTTTCCCAAAGAACTCACCATTTCTATGGGAACACCATAGGATTGATTTTGCTTATGTTATATAAGTGTCACTGCAAGCTATGCTCACATTTGAATGTTATGCTCCTTCAATGGAAGTATTTTAGGGGTGATGATTTGTTTGCATTGCTGAAATGTCTAATACTTGATCTTTTTAAAAAAAGCATGATTTCTTTTTAAAGTCTTTTTATTTAATTTTTCTATCTTGATTGACTAGCATTTGTATGTCTTGGGTGGATGAGCCCAGGGTTTTTGTGTTGTATAGTTCCATTCAAATTAGAAAGCGAATTATATTTGAGCTTTCTATGATAAGCATACAATAATGTCAAATAGCAAAAATGCAAAGCTGAGCTAAGGTTACAAAACGCAATCAAAGATGAGTGGAGGTGTGGTAGCATAACATTGTTGTTGTTCAAAAGGTTCATTATGCATTGTGTGTGTATTCCTGGGTTAAAAATCAGACTTTCTATGAATATTGGATATCTTTTTTGATTTAGGCAAGAGCCAGAATTGTGATCTTTCAAAGAAAATATTAATTTGAAGAATATATTTTCTACGTCATGATGTAAAAATAATACTAAAAAGGGTCGTTTAAAATTCTTGTTAGATATTTTAGTTTTTGGCAAAATGGCTTAAAACCAATATTCATAAAAAGGTCCCCAATTGACGTGGTTGAGGTGTTGCTTGTGAATCCAAAGCAAATAAACCAGAATGGCACACTACACACGGAGTTGAACAATCTTAATAGAGAGGGCACACACACCACCCATGAAGGTTGCTAAGAATCAAAGGTGTGTTGATAGCGATAAAATGGGCTAAAAGCATGTATGATAGAACCATGTCAAAAAAAACTTGGAATGTTTCCATGAAATACCTTGTGGCTATGAAAGTTGCAAATGTACTAGAGGAGGCCAAGTCTAGATAAGTGAGACCTAAAAAAATTGATCAGTAAAGAAAGAGTGTTCCTTCAAGGGATAGATTTAGTTGATTGGATTGGGAGCATATAATGAGAAAGAGAGGCCACACAACTAGGACAAAAGAAAATTTGCCAATGGATAGAAAGATGCTAAACCTATGTAAAACATCCACGGGTTAGTATGGCATGGATTTGATCTAATATCGTTGTACGTGTGTCCTTGCTCAACCTAAAAACTCTTTTCGTAAAAACGATTTGCAAATGTTTAGCAAGCGTCTTTTTATTGATTGAATATATATATTAAAGCTTGTTAATTGATATGGACTACACTGATCAGCATGGCTTTCGCCTTGATACGGTAATATGATGACTTAGCTATCGCTAAAAATCACAAGTGAATGGGAAGATTGGACTAAGAATTTTTCATTTTAAACTAAGTTGTTAAGTAGCAATGTTTATTTTGTACATGGATAACAACTGACATTCAACGTTGACACTTGTGGTTTTGTGTTGTGGGATGGTGGTAGGTACCAATTGGATATCTTGAAATAAGTCTTGCTTTATGGTGCTTTATTGTACTATATTTTGCTTTTCAGCTATATTTTACCTTGTTGGCTTATGAATAAAGGTTTCAAACACTAGAGGAGTTACAAACATCAAAAGGGTCGTCTAAGAAATGCCACGTAGGACCAAAAAAAACGTCGGATTTTGGAAATCCGACAGATCAGGTACGCCATGGATGAAGAAGAGTGTCTATTTTTTTTTTGGTCTATCAGCTGATGTTTGCGGAGATGTCTCAGTTTCATCTACACATTGTTCTCCCTGCCGAGAATGCTTTGATAGCTAAAAGAGGAGTAGTGAAAGAATCCACAGTTTCTCCACTTGATATGATCGCTCATAGAATCAACCAAAGAAAGAACTACGATTTGTGGATTGACGGAAGTTTGTATCCATTGGATCCGAGCTCGATGCAAGCTCCACAATTCCAATCCATCAGACAATTAATAAAGTTTTTGTGTGACGGAGAAAACGGTTTACTAGGTTATTTTGAAAGATTGACAACTTATGGTGTTGCAAACTTGGTTCAGAAAATACAGAGTTTAGAATGTATGTTAAATGGTTTGCTTGCTGACTATAGAGAAAAAGAGACTGCATTATTACAAACAAAAGAAGATAATGCACGTTTACATAATATTATGTTAAATTTGAATGCAAGTAACGATCAATTCCGACAAGTTGTTCAGACATTACATATATCAAATGACTAGTTAAAAGAAGAAACTCGCATATTAGATAAGAAATTAAAAAGAAACAAGCGAAAAAAAAATTTGAAGGACATTGATGAGCTTTCAATAAACGGAGGCCAATGAAGAAAAAGGATTCAAACTTTCAAGTAAGGATTTGATTTGAATCATTTTATTTTTGTTTTGTGAAATAGCATGACCTTTATTATGTGGCCTATTTGGGTTTCTTGATTTTTATAATCATTTGCATATCAGCATTGGTTGCAAATGAGCATCTGAGGGACAATGACATGATCAGAAAATCATTGAGTTCGGTATTGACAACCAAGTCCACAAAGTTTTTATTGGACAATAATCGATATTCTCGAATCAAGTCCAAGATCATTGAGGCTTTGATGAACGATGTCGGTAAGGTAATCGATCGAACGTTAATTCATGTGATTTCTCAGGTATTAGCAAGGAGGCATATGCCAATATATTTGAAATTACTAAAGAGGCTTTTGGACAATTGCATGTAAGAAAATTTCCCATTCCTCGCCCTTTTTAGATAAGATTGGATAGAGATGTATTGAATAAGGGTATGCAAAACGTCATTGGAATTCCTTTTCACATCAATGAGATTTACAATTTAAAGTCTGACAATTTGTCATATGATTCTACCAACAACTGATTTGTGGATTTGAATCATTTATTGAGATTTATAGTGAAATTCTATAATATTACAAGTGTTAGTATGAGCAAACTTATTCTGGTGGTCAAGCTAGATGAATCGGAAGTTATAAAAGGACAAAAGTTGGAAAGAGTTAGTATTACTCTCATGAATGGAGCATTGAACAATGCAACAAGCTCAAGGGATCTCAACTTCAGTGTGCAATCAGAATACAACATATAGTGGCTAGTATGTTTTCAAGTAAAAAATGGTTGTTATTCATGTGCGATTTCTTTTGGTAATTGTTTTGAATATATAAAAACTTGTGATTCCATATGTTGGACAGGTTATCAAAGAGGATCACGATGTTCTTTCTTGGATTTTTAGCAGAACAAGTTATCCATATATCATAAAGGATCATATGTTTTTGACTTCCGTAGTTACCATTGGCGTGATGAATTTTACCATCTTTGTCTTTTGTTATGGTTTTACTTGTTTGCACGAGGGTATCTTTGCGTACTTTGGGACTTTTGCCAGATTGTCCTCTTTGTCACTCGTTTCATAACCCGTTGGTGCCAAGATTTTTTTATTATAGTGCGTTCGAGGTGGAAGGGTCACCACAAGTGCATGTTGGTCTACCTAGGCCAAATGCCTCCTAACTATTTGTGAATTTCTCATCGGGCAATCTCGGCATGGATGATTAACTCCACATTGTGAACACAAGGGATCAAATGTTGACGGATCCCCTCGGTGTGGACATTTAGCACGACGGTGTTTTCCTCCGCATCCATAACACCTAACTGAGTACAGTATGCCATCACGTCTAAGTTGATAGGCATAGACCGGTAACAGATTCTCCTTAGGATCTTCCACAAAATAGATTGGTAGGCTGTTATGGTCCTCCATTGAGTTCGGTGACATGCAAGAGGATATAACCAAAACTTCTACCTTGCCACTATTTTTTTGAAAAAACTCGTGATTTAGATGGATCAATCTGACATCCATCCTTCTGGTGAGCTCCTCGTCAGTGTTGCTCTATATTTTGTTCTTTTAATAAGCGCGAATTCTTGGTTGGACACTTGGTACTTGGATGATCTCCAAAGCAGAAGGTACATTTTTCCTTTTCAAGAAACTTAATAGAGCGAGCATAAGCTTGTTGATAGCTTGAAGTACAAGGTTCTTGGTCTTCCGCTGCACTTGATCTGCTTGACTTTGCTGCACTTTGTTGCCTTGCATTGGATTCCATTCTTGTTGAATCATCGCTCGTTGTCGACCTTTGTTCCTCTGATTTTCCATCTGACGATTCATCAGAGTGATAGGGAAAATCCTTCTTCCCGAGTGAGATTTCTATCAAGGCAACATCCTTACAAAGTTGTGCAAGCGACGCATAGGATGCTAACTCTTCCATACTAGATCTGATCCTTTTGGGCAGTCCGGCATAGTATTTTGCCATGATGATCTGTTGGAAAATCGAGGGATCACAATCCTTCACTAGATGATAGATCTGATAGGTGTAGTCTCGGATTGTTTCATCATGGAACTTTTTTAATTTCGATAATCCTACAAGGGCGGTCTCCATAGTTCTGAACTAGAATGTTGCAAAGTAGCTGGTTGGTGAATTGCTTCAAGGTTTGCTCAATGACGCTGGTGTTCCAAACATTTTTTTTTTTTAAGAAGAAGAAGAAGAAGAAGAGAAAAGAATCGGTGAATGGTGGATCAGTATGGATGAGAATAGAGACAAAAATGGATTTAACAAATGAGCACGATAAAAGTTACACTGTTAAGAGAAGATAGAGATGAAACAAAAGAGTGATGGATGGATGGTGGCTGATATGGAAGTCACTCACCACAGAGGCTTGGGCTACAATTATTTTTGGAGTTTTTTATATTTTTTTTTTACGTTCTATTTTTTTTCTTTTTTTCTTACAATTTTTTTTTCTTACGACTTTTTTTTTACGGTTTTTTTCTTTTTCTTACGTTTTTTTTTTTTGGGAATAGAACCGTCGCAGTCGTGGGAGGAGGCTATCTGAAAGATAGAGTCGCTCACCAACGAGGCTAAGATTTTTTCTGATTTTTTTTTTTAAGGAATAGAACCGTTAAAGTCGTGGGAGGACGCTATCTAAAAGATAGAGAAGACTCACCACGTTGAGGTTTTTTCTTCCAATTTTTAGTTTTTCTTTTTTTTTTAAAGGATAGAATTGTTGCAGTTGTGGGAGGAGGCTATCTGAAAGATAGAGTCGCTCACCAGCGAGGCTTAAGTTCTTTTCCAATTTTTGGTTTTAAAGGGAATAGAACCGTCGCAGTCATGGGAGGAGGCTATCTGAAAGATAGAGTCACTCACCAGCAAGGCTTAGATTCTTTTCCAAATTTTTTTAGTTTTTATTGTATTTTATTTTCGTACAAGTAAAAAAGAAAATCACAAAAACGGCAAAATCTCAAAAAAACGGCAAAACTAACATGAAATCACACTAATTCAACCCCAAAAATTCTGATTTTTTTGTGTGAAAAAAGAATGGTGAGAGAGAAGAAAAGAGAGAGAGAGAGAGAGAGAGAGAGAGAGAGAGAGAGAGAGAGAGAGAGAGAGAGAGAGAGAGAGAGAGAGAGAGCTATGCAGCGAAGCGACTGTGTGGCGCTCCCCGACAACGGCGCCACTGTTGTGTCGACGATGTAGTATAAAGGTTCGTCGCTGGGAGCGACAACCTCGCCTTCACCTGCATAGCAAGAAGAGAGAGAGAGAGAGAGAGAGAGAGAGAGAGAGAGAGAGAGAGAGAGAGAGAGAGAGAGAGAGAGAGAGAGAGAGAGAGAGAAGTTCCAAGAAGCGAGAGGTTTGGGAAGCCCAAGCACCTTTCCCAAACTATTCGGTCGCTACTTAGAGAGAGGAGAGAAGCGAGAAAGGGAATGCCTAGGTTGAGAAAGACCTTGGGGGCTCGAGCGCCTACCCAAAGTTATTCTATCCCAACGTAGAGAGAGAGAGAGAGAGAGAGAGAGAGAGAGAGAGAGAGAGAGAGAGAGAGAGAGAGAGAGAGAGAGAGAGAGAGAGAGAGAGAGATTTACTTGGTTGAGAAAGACTTTGGGGGCTCGAGCGCCTACCCAAAGCTATTCTATCCCAACGTAGGGAGAGAGGGAGAAGAGAGAGGGAGAAGGGAGAAGGGAGAAGAGAGAAGAAGAGAGAGAAAGAGATGGAGATGGAAAACCCAAGAGAGTTTTATTAGAATGAGAATGGAAGATGATACAATACAAAGGAAATGGCTCCCTCTTATAGAGTTTAGAGGTGAGCCTCCTTCACTCTCATTGGCCACTTCATTGGGGCAAGGATTCTAATCCAAGCCTTTAAAATAAACACAACTTAAATCTAATGGAACTAAGAAAGCACAAGGGCACTCACATGATTCAGGTGAGTTCTACTTTGTGCAACTTAGATTCCTTATTTTTCATCTTGACTTTGTGAACTTGGGCCTCAAACTTATTTATTTACACCTAGGGCCCAAGTTATTAGAACACAACTTAATCTTGTTAGCTGGTGTGCTCATTGGGTTGGGCTTACACACGCAGGACGCCAGTGCCCTTGCACTTATTATTCTACTGTACACCGTACTGTGGCGGGGCCCACTAGTTAAGGCTTGGCCAGCAATATTTTAAGTGGTGGGACCCACTTGTTTATTATTGTGCAGGAAATACCCACAACAGTAAATTGAAATTTACAGGTGAATGACCATATAAAGTGAAGGAAATACTATCCTGAAGTAGTTATTTTGGAACATCGGGATGGAAGACGATTTTTAATACTCCAGTGAATGGCAGCCAACTACGCAAGTTCTGGCAGCCAGTTCAACCAGCTTGATCACATATAAAAAAATGATAAATAAAATAAAATAAAATAAAGAATAATGAGCAAAAGTCAAAAAAGTCATCAGATAAGAAAAAAATGAAGGAAAGTATTTTCAGGAATCCAATTTTGAATTAGTTGATGACTGAAGGAGCAACTTTGAGTTGGGCGAAGGTTATTTTGCAAAATAAGTACATGTTTTGAAGCCAGACGAGAGTTTATAAACTTATCACCAACTCGACGTTAATGCATGCACTTTTACTAAGGTAAATAGATGAGTTCAAAGGCTGGAGACATTATGGCAGTCTAAGACACCTCAATTATCTCTGACCAGTTACATTATCTTTTACCTATAGCTTCGTATTAGTAATAACCAATTTTGCAAGATTCTTAACGTATTGTTTAGATAGGTTTTTCCCTGTCAGTAATGGTGGATTAGAATTTGTTGTTCATCATAGTTCCATTAGTTGTTTGAATTTTCTTTAGGCAACTCTTATCATTGGAGGATACTTTCATGACCTATTGTTTCCAAGCATATATCTACTAGGGAATCAAATCTTGCAATACAAGATAGGGTCACATCAGTATTGCACAAGATTCAGTACATATTTATATTGGAAGAAAATGTGATTCAAGTGTTAGTAGATAAATAAAATTTAGTTGAGGTATAAGAAATTAGATTTCTAGTTGATACATGATCTTCAGTGTATGTATTAGCGAATAGAGTATTAATGGCTAAATGGTCTTTTATCTAGACATTTGTGACTATGTATCAGTAGCTAGATGGAGGCCACTTAAGGAGTCTACTTCTGGGGGTTCCTATGTGGTGAGGTGTATACTAATTAGGAGTGCAAGATATCCATTTAAGGAGTCTACCTTTGGGGGTTCCTATGTGGTGAGGTGTATACTAATTAGGAGTGCAAGATATCACAGATGACGACAATTAAATAATGACAAATGTATATTATGATCAAATAACAGGTGGTGAGGTGTATAGTAAATTGGATTAATCAATGATAATAGGGAGTATGTGCACATCAAGGAATAGGCCATGGTCTACAATGTCCACAGTCAACATTCATGAACTCATTGAGCTAGAGCTTGCTGCTTAACCAATGTGCAAGTGAATATATTTTCTAGCTACACCATAAGAAAACTGTGATAACTATTAGCTCATTGTGGAACCATGTGCATGTATGCTTACACTCTCAAAATTGGGGGCTAAATCTTGAGGGTGCCAAGCCTCATATCGATGATGCACCATAGAGGTTATTATTAGTAACACTTGCACTTATCCAAGTCTTGCATGTGAAGAAATGACTTGCAAAAGCAGGTTGTTAAGTTGCTCGCGAGGTTTGCATATTTAATGCTTGCCATTGACCAATTTATTTTTCCATTTGTCCCATAAGCAAGATTCTACTCAAACTTTAGTGCTACATATGTATATTTTTGGAATATAAAAATTTAAAGAAAACTAGCAAAAAAGAGTTGGAACAAGGTTGAGGTGCATGCAGCATCCCTCACATGTGAATGGAAAGTCCGTGTAAACACGTGCGCATGATTCTAAAACAACTTCTATTCTCGAATGCATTATCTTGTTTGACCGACACATATCATGCCAATAGAACGCAATGTGTGCATGCGATAACCCCTAGTACTACTATGTCGGCTGTTGCATTTTAAGCAAGTCCATGGCAACGTGGCAGCTTTGCATTGGTGCGGGCATTGATTGTGGCAAAGCATGGCCATAAAGGACTTGGAGGAAGCTGGCTGGTCAATGACCCTGCAAAAGTGGCGGGTGACTTCTCGAGCCCGTCATTTTAAGCCGCCACAGGACCCAATTCTCTCTCATATGTATCGTCCTCTTGCCTTTGGAGCACTCAATTCCTGTGGAGGAGGAGGAGGAGGAGGAGGAGGAGACGACGACGACGACGGAATAGCTCGATCGATCGACGGAAGAGGCGCTAAATTAACCAGTGTCACACAGCAGATGTAAATTAGCGTTTATTGGATCGTAACCCTGCAAGGTACATGGATCATAGCTAGGGTTTCCTTGCTTTTTTCAGCCAAGCATGGCCACCATGCCTTCTTTTCTGTTGCCGCTAAAGTTTTGTTTCGGTTTTCCACTTACTTATTTTGTTCTGTTTTCAGTTTGTTCTGTTTCGTTGTCTTGGCTTAAAGGAGTGCTTAATTGTTTACTATTAATTTTATGAGAGCCTTCAGGGTTTGATGCTTTCTTCAGCCAAGCATGGCCGCTATGCGTCCGTTTCTGTTTCCTCTTCCTCCTCTTTTTGTCTTTTTTTCTATTTCTTTGTCTCAGCTCGAAGGAATAACTTTATCAATTTTTGATTTCTTTGATTTTTTTGGGACGAAAGCCTCCACATCCATCTAAGCTAGGGTTTGATAATTGTTTCAAGTTCAACCGCCGTGTCTTCTTTTCAGTTCCCACTCTAATCGCTCTGTTTCTTTGCTTGGAATAAAGGAATTCGTCTTAATTGTTTACTTTTTTTCATGAGAGCCTCCATATCCATCTAAGCTAGAAACTGATAATTATTATTAAAAAATCATGGCCACCGTGTCTTTTTTTTCTGTTTCCACTTGGTTTTTTCTGTGTGAATGTCAACCCGCCCCCCCCTTCCCCCTCCCTCCTTTTTGTTTGGGCTTAAAAGAAAGTAATTCTTTTTTATTTGCTTACTTTTTTTTATGGGAGCTTTTTATCCATATAAGCTAAGGTTTGACGCTTTTCTCATCCCAGCATGGCCACCATGCATTCGTGTCTATGTCCACTTGCTTATTTCCAGTTTTTTGTCTCAGGAGTCACCTCATAGGAGTACCGTTTTCAATTTTTTACTCTTAGGACCATATCCATCTAAGTTAGGCTTTGATGACTTTTAAACCAAGCATGGTCGCCATGTTTCCAGTTGCTTTTTTCTCTTTTTAAGTCTGTTGCTGCCCTTTTTTATTCTGTTTTTATGTTTGGGCTTATGGAATACCATTCTGATTTTTTTCTTTTGTTTAAGAAGCCTCCATATCCATTTAAGCTAGGGTTGGATCAACCAAACATGACCACCAGGTCTTTTTTGTTTTCACCTGTTTTTTATTCTATTTTTGGGTTTTTCTTTTTTCTGTTTCTTTGTCCTGGCTTATTAAAGGACAAAGAAACAGAAAAAGAACAACAGCAAAGCCTGGCTTATTAAAGGACAACAGCAAAGCCTCCATACTGATAGTATTTCAACCAAGCATGGCCGCCATGTCATGCCTTCTCTGTTTCGCTTGCTTTTGCTTTTGGCTTTTTTTTATTCTGTGTTCTGGAATTAATGATTACCATTTCGCTGTTTTCTGTTGAAGCCTCAATTTTCATCCAAGCTAGGGCTTAATGCTTTTTTCCAACCAAGGATTTCAGCCACATCGTTTTTTATGTCCACTTTTCCTTTATTCTGTTTGCTATTTCTTAGTTTTATCTTAAGTGAGTACCACTTTGCTGTGTTTTGATAAAAGCCTTCATGTTCAAATCCTGATCTGGCCCATTTTCATTTAATATTTTTACAAACCAGCTTATTTGTTTGTGTTGTTTTCATTTTCTATGTTGTATACAAATTTTGACGGAGTACGGCGCTCACTAAAATGTTTCCGCTTATTAGGTATGTTGCACGAAAATTCTGGACGGAGGATCTAACCTCCTTTGATTCATTTGGATCTTTAAAATGTTTGTGTTTCTATTTTGCTCTTTTTTCTTCTGTTTCTTTGCTTGGGCTACTGCTTTGTTTTTTTCTGATAAACATTCAAATCCTGACCTTGACGGACTTATTTCACACTGTTCCCCTATGTGCATCGTGGAACAATCTGCATTCCGTTTCTGAACACAGTTAAGATTGCTATTTTTAAAGTTGAGCTAAATGTTTCTTTTTACAAAAAAGACATTTTTCAGTGTTTCAAGAATTGAAACGCTCTTTCCAAAATGAGCATTCTGGATTGCTTCCGTTTTGGAATGCCGATCTGATGCAAACTTGTGAGCAATTCCAAAGTCATCATTGTGCTGTGAAATTTGTGTTGATGTCGAAATAATTTGTTTTGTAAGTATCTTTGCAGCTAGTAAAGCTCAAATATTCATGTGTCTCATTGAAGTAATATCTACCAAGTTCTAACTTACTGTTATGAATTTTTCTTCTCAGCTGGATGAGCAATATTTTTTGTAATCAAGTGAATATGTATCGACATCCTGAAAAGACATAAGCTACGAGGATGCTCCAGTTGCGTATGTGTGCTATTCATGAGTGAAAGGTTGAAGGCATACCCTTAGACTTATTCAACAAATCTCGTTTGAAAGAGAGTGACAGCTTATAAAAGAGTTCTTGATAAGCAATGGATTTTGACGAGTATGAGTATCTCGAAAAAACAGTTGAAAACCCTGATTTTGTAAAGGAGGCCAATGGAGATGGAGGAGGACGTGACAGAGAGCAGAGGGAGTATTCAAGGGGCTCCAAGAGGAGAACGGATGAGGACACTCATGGCTACGACTATGTTCGCAAAAAGAGTCGGGTGGAAGAGGAAGATAGAGGTGACAGAGATAGGGGCCCAAGAAATTCAGATTATCGTTCCCCTTCAGAACGCCGATCTCGAGATACAGAGAGAGAAAGAGATCGCGAGAAGGTGCGGCCTGATCGGGACAGGGGAGATAGAGAGCGAGAGAAGGGTGATAGGGATCGAGACAGAGAAAAGACTGAAAAGGATTCAAGAGAAAGAGAGAGAAGCAGTAGAGATAAAGAAAGAGAACGCATTCGGGATAAGGAAAGAGAGAGGGAAAAAGACAGAGAGCGAGAAAGGTCTCGTGGAAAGAGCAGAGAATCTGATCGACACAGGGACAAAGAGAGAGATCGTGAAAGAGAGAAGGAGAGAGAAGCACATAAAGAGAGAGAGGACAGCCATCGAGACATGGATCGGGAAAGAGAACATAGGTATGGTGCATCTGTGTCTTAGTGTTGTTCTAAGCCATTGAGGGGAACGGAGATTTCTGTATAATGGTACTTGTGCAATACTTATTTAAATGTATTTTGGCCATTGAATCTTCTGTTGCACAAGCCAAGATTATGTCCACTATAAATAATCTTCACGAAGCCCCTTTGCAAAATGTTGGCTTTTCTAGTTACAGTTGGAGATTTGATATCCAGACATGCAAAAGTCTTGTTTTCTTTTTCCTTTTGAAAAGACATCATTCTTTTTCTGGCATTTATGTGTGCTGGATCCTTTTTTTTCAGCCGTTCCAGAGAAAGAAGAGAGCGGAAGGAAGAGCCTGCTTCAGCTGAACCTGAAGCTGATCCTGAAAGAGATCAGCGAACAGTGTTTGCCTACCAGGTAGCATATATGAAATATCAACTTGATGATTTGAATATTGATTCTGAATTACTCTGTTTGAATGTGATGGTCGTCATTTTAAGTGAATGCTATCCATTGCACCATAGCAATTCTATTTTCATAGGCGACAAATAACTTTGCATTGTTGTGTGTGGCTCAGATTAGTTTGAAGGCTGATGAAAGGGACGTCTATGAGTTTTTTTCACGTGCTGGAAAGGTAAGAATGAGTAAGTGATAGTTCAAATGTTTGTTGTTTGTTGTTCTATACAAGATCTCTCAAACAGGGCTGAATGGACAAGCAACCTGGATATTAGCTATTTGATGTGTTGTGTTTGCATCTGAATTTTTATGCTTATGACTATCACACTCTTGTTTTTGAAGTTTGGATATCATCTATCTTAGTTTCTGACTCCTGTCCAGTATTTGATCTTCAGATTAAAGGTTGTAGCATGAGTGCCAAGTTTAATAGAGATTCATAATGTAACATATTATAATTCTTTGAAGAACACTCATTTCAAATTTGACACTTTTTTTGGAATTGCTTTATGCTTTTCCTGGTATATGTGTTTTCGTCTTAGTGTTCAGAGTTGATGCATGCACGTTTCAAATCAATGCATCAATCTAGGTTGGCTACTAATCACTAATTGTGTGATAGGTGCGTGATGTTCGTCTCATCATGGATCGGAACTCACGAAGGTCAAAGGGAGTTGGGTGAGTTGAGTTTGCTCTCTGTAAATAAAAATGTTCCTTTTTTGGTCTAGCTTTGAACTGGCATACTCTTAAGGCTGTCTTCAGCGGGTTAATTCAGTACAAGTTTCTAGTTGGAGATGAATCATTGGAGAGAAATTGCACCAACCAATGAATGCTTCTTATTATTCCTTTCTCTTTGGAGCAGTGACACAATTGGAATGCTTGCAAGGCTTTGGCTAAAACCAAATTTGGTGGAGTATTACGATGTACATATTTTTAATTCAGTTAAAAGTTCGATCATTATGGTGTAGGTCTTGGCTTTAAGTGTTGAATTCTGTTATCTATGATTGCACCAAGTTTGACTGTTGGGAAATTTAGACGTTTAAATCTTTTCAATTTGCTGAAGATTGTTTGAATTATTGTAGCATGGAGATCTCGGTATGGTGCTAAATGAGATGCTTATATACTAGCTAGCTATGAATTTGGCGTCAAGAGTGTAACAATGCGCTAAAAGGTGGTAGATTAGGGAATTGGCACATGAGAAATTGTCTGTTAAATGTGAGAAATGTGTCAGCTGCTTACTTTTGAGAGTTTATTTAGGCACAAAAGGCCTATTTTCATTCTGGCATTGGCTAATAATGTCACAATGTTCTCTGAGATGGTTTATTGAGTGACATAAGGCCGTCTTCGTCTTGTTCAGAATTTTCTTTCAACTTCTACCATAGTTTGTTGCTTGGCATTGTGCTAAAACACATGCTCTCTTGTGAGCTCTTAGCTATGACAATTATAAATGAGCTTACGATCATGGTCATTATTAGTCAAGTTGCTCTTCATATTGTGCCATGAACTAAATGGCTGGTTTTGCAGTAACCGACAATCAATGTGGGGACGTCCCTTCAAAGTTCAAACCTTAGAAGCCTGTTCTGACCATTCCATACGTTCTGGAACGTTCCGACCGTTCCGGAACGTATTGGGTTGGAACGATTTTTTGGAAGTTTAAAAAAAATTGTAAAACGACCCTGCTGGCCCGTGCATTCTGCATTTGCATTTCACAGATAGCGAGTTGTCATACTTCTAACGAGGACATGAAGGTGCCATGGAAGCCATAAGGCACCCTGGAAGGAAGCTTCACAGAGGCGATGAGCTCCAACGATTCTTCCTTGAAATTGAGCAAACTTTTCTGTACATCGATGACTGACATATTTTATGGTCATCTTTAAGTATAAAATATTTTATGCTCATCGATGACTGACATATTTTCTAATTTTACCTGTTGTTTCAAAAAGCAATTGCTTTCATGAAGAGATTGACATTCTTGCTTGAGAATCGCCCTCTCCTGAATTCATCAAGAAAAAGATAAAGTGAATACTGAAGAACGGTCTATAATAATCTACAATGCAGCTCAGTCAAACTGACTCAAAGGAAAAAGAACAGTAAATCACTCGGCAAATAAAATGACAAACATCGATTGGACATAAAAAGCTCGCATATCATGGACGTGGTCCAGGAGTTTCCAGCGATGGTGAGCTTGCGGAAAGAAAGCAGGAAGCACCTTTGATTGAACACACACCTTAGATGCTCCTCAAGCTTCCTTAGATATTATGGTTTTTTTTTCCTTTGTAAAAAGACGTATTTTTTTTTGAGGGTGGTCTCGTTTCGGAACGAAACGCGTTCCGTTCCGGAACGGGCAACTAAGGTTCAAACCTAAGGAAGTGGATTCTGGGCGCGGACGCGCGTCCGGACGCAACGCCTCAGGGGTGCGTCCGGGTCCTAACGCGTCCGCCATTTTGCAATTTTTTTTCCCAAAAAAAAAAAAATACATGCCCCTCCCCTCACGGTCCCACATCCCCAAAATGAAATAAAAACAATTTTCCTCCCCCTACCACCCACCCCCCCCCCCCCCCCCCCCCCGGGATTCATTATCAGAGAGTGTCTGGCACATACCTGCCCCCTCATGTTAAAAAAATGATAAAGGTACCTAAAAAAAATTGAATTTTTTTTTGCCAGAAACCTTACCCCATTGCCCATGCCTCCCATAACTGAGATATTACCAAGCAACGATGACTAATGAGCAGTCCATAAAATATTATGAACTAAGCTTAAAAAAAAGAGAAAATAGTGGCAAAGAAAGATCTAAAAAAAGTTTGGAGTGAAGATGATGGTTTACATGGCATAGAGATTACTGGTTTAGGGTTTAGGGTTAGCTTGGATGAGAGCGAAAGCTTGGAGCGTGCATCAGTGACTGTCTCAAAGAAGTGAATGCTCACCAGAGGATTTGGGAGAAGTGAATGCTCACCAGAAGAGTGACAAGCTCTCAGGACCATAAGTTTTTGGGAGGAATGAATGCTCACTAGAAGAGTGACAAGCTCTCAAGACAGGGAACCACAAGACCCACACACTACTGTCTTATATGATGAGATCGGTTTTCCCCCGGATGAACTTCAACAGCTTAGTAATCACTTATGCAAAACTGTGCCATTCACTACAGGTAACCACAAGACCTACACACTACTATGTCTTGGTTGATGAGATCGGTTTCTCCCCAGATGAACTTCAACAACTTACTAATCACTTATGTTACAACTTCAACATGCTGCAACACACTGTCGAAATTTTGCGTACCAACACTGGGGCTCCAAAACATCTCCAAGTTTTCAGGTCCCGTCTGGACGAGGTGTCCCTGAAGCCCGGTTTAACGTCAAACTTCAGACGGCGGACATTGCGGATTGATCGTCGGTTCGTTCCTCGTCTTGTCTGTTCCCACTGGTTCCTATTGAGGTTGTCCACTGGCCGAAACAGACGACACCTTAAACAGACCCTGTTTGGATGAACGGGGCCGTCGAACAAAAAGCTGCAAAACTAGTCCATTTCGCTAGACCTAATTGCGTTTCTCTCCCGTCGACGGGCCATTTTGACCGAACGATACCCGATTCGAGCCAGGCTCGATCCCTTGGGTTCGTATCGGGATCACGAACCTGTGTATTCTTGGACCATTTTGGTCGATTCCAAATGCATTCTACGCAAGTTCAAGTGTATG